>JAAGEH010000297.1:15576340-15655722 GCA_011751065.1 Lasiurus cinereus | reverse complement strand
CACCCCCTGACAACTCTTTCTCTGCTACTTGAAATGCATCTCAGACAAAAATTTTTCAACTCCTCAAGGTTTGTGCTAAAACAATCAGAGGTTGATTAAAATGCTCCTGATGGATTTTATAACAGACTAGAGGCCTTGCGCACGAAACTCATGCACGTGTATGGTCTCTAGGCCTGGCCTACGATTAGGGCCATCTTCCCCAGCTGCCCACAGCCGGCCCTGCCCCCCTGCCACCACCCACGCCCAGTTCCCCATTCGCCATTGGTTGATCGATGTTTGATGGCCGAGGAAGGAACCCAGAGGTTGGCTGTTCCCACCTCCCCCCCTGCAGTGGATGGCCATCAGGCCATCGCAGACTGCCGGCTAGGGAAAGGGGCCAAGAGGTGGTCAGTGTGCCTCCCAGTGACTGCTCCAGCAGTCATTCTGCCATTAGGGTCGATTTGCCTGTTACCCTTCTATTATATAGGATAATGCTTTCAAGATTCAAATCTTCTTCCTTATCATCTATGATATTTTGAAACAAATTTGCAAGAAGACCCTGCATAGTTTGAAACTATTATTATTTTAATCTCAGCTGAAGAGAGACAACTGTCCAAACTAATTAAATTAAAATGCTATTTAGACTTGAAAAAGTTGCATGTCTAAGGGGATAAAATTCATAATCTCTCACGTGTAAGTCCTACGCATCCCAGCTGTCCAGGATGCTACCACACATTAGACTCCTCTTGGCTCTGACAGTTTCTCAACTGTTTTTCCATGACCTTTCAATTGCCTCCTTACTCCCTTTACTACCTAATTTGTGGCAGTAAACATTAGGGTGCCCTTTACAGTTTGGGCATAAACTTGTGAACAAATTACCCCAAATAAGAAAGGTGGGAGCCCTGGACTGGGAGAGCCAGAAACACAAGCAAATGCTATGTGAATCAGAGTATAGTCAGTGTTGCCTGCATATTACTATCTTCTTGCTTGTACTGCTCTGCCTTTTGTGTTTCTGCTTTCATTTTTCTTTTTAATCTTTTTTTTTTTTGTGGTTGTTATTAGCAAGTGCCTGGGAGGTGAGGGAATGAGATTTGTCAGCTTTTCACAGCCCTCTGTGTGTCCTGCTTAGATGAGATCTCTCTTCCGTGTCGAGCTCACACTTGAAAAAAAACAAAGCCCAGTAGACCTGACTTTGGCACACACATGGACGCTTGTGGTCTTCATTTCTGCTCCTTGTCTTAAAGTCGAGAAATGCTTTGCTAGGCTTATTCTGGTATTTTCATAATCCCTGCGCTGATGCCCAGAAATCTCACTACGAGGTCCCTAGGAATGGACGACGCAGCCAGACCTCTGGTTTTGTCATCACTGGGGCCTTCTTTGCACCAATAAAGTAAGATTTATGCTAAGCAAATGAGTGTGTGGACTCTTTCATTTTAAAAATAATGCCCTTATCTTTCCCCCTTTAGGACTTCCTGATTATGATAGTCTTTCAGCATTAAGGTTTTAATGGTAAAACCTTATAAAATTGCTGCTGCTTTTTTTTTTTTTTTAAGGGATTGGATAACTACTTTTAGATAGCTCTAAGTACTCAGCTCATTTGCTAGGACAGCCAGATTTTGCCAGGGGTTTTAAGTTCATCTCCCTGAACTGGTCAGGGCCTCCGTTGCATAAATATGAAACTGTTTCAACAGCAGTGGCCTGATTGATCGTCTTCTCTAGCTGGTGTTATTGCTCTTGTTGCCATCTTGGCAGAATGTTGGCTTTCTTGAAGACAGATGACTGCAGGGGAATTTATACATTTCAGTTAAACCATTCCCTGTCCTGGCTCTTTATGGATTTGCGTGTTTGGGACACATTTATTTAGGACTGCTTATTCTTCCCAGGGCTTCTCTCCTCTTCTTCTGCTCTGTCTCCTTCACCTTCTCCTTTGTCCTGGTGCCGTGCTGAGGTGAGGTGTGATTCAGTCAAATAAATGAGAGTGTGAAGAATGGTGTACATGCATGAAGTTCTCAGGGAGTATTTTTGGTGTGTTAATGCCAAACGATTTCTGCAGGGAAGTGGATGAGAGAGAGACCAAAGGGATCAATTGTACAGTGGTGGATAGAAACTAGACTTTTGGTGGTGAGCGCGACATAGTACAGTTGACCCTTGTTCAACATGGCTTTGAACTGTGCAGACCCACTTATAATGTAGATTTTTTTTTAATATAAATATACAGTCAGCCTTTTGTATCCCCAAGTTTCACATCTGTGGATTCAAGCCAATGTAGGATGTGGAGGGCCAACTATATGCATTGTTCTAAGTCATCCTATATAATTAAAGGCTAATATGCAAATTGTCCCCTCAACCAGGAGTTAGACTAGGAGGGAGTTTGACTAGGGGGTGGGACCGGCCAACCACCTGAGGCCCCTTCCCTCAGCTGGTCCACCCCAATTGGCCCCCATCAGGGTGGGCTGGCCGGAACCCACCCATGCATAAATTCACACACCAGGCCTCTAGTTTTATATAAAAGAGTTGAGCAGCCATTGACTTTGGTATCTGTGGGGGTCCTGGAACCAATCTTCCAAGGATGCCAAAGGATGACTGTAGTTAATTTGGGGGAGAAGGGGGGAGTCAAAAGTTATACATTTACATTTTGGGCTGCCTATGGGTCAGGACCCCTAACCCTCATGTTGTTCAAGGGTCAACTTATATACAGATGTAGAATTATATTGTTGCACACCTGAAACTTACATGATTTATAAACCAACATCTCCTATAAAAAAAAAAAAAGGAAAAGAGAGCCAAAACTGGTTTGGCTCAGTGGATAGAGTGTCAGCCTGCGGACTGAAAGGTCCCAGGTTCGATTCGGGTCAAGGGCATGTATCCTGGTTGCAGGCACATCCCCAGTAGGGGGCGTGCAGGAGGCAGCTGATCGATGTCTCTCTCTCATTGATGTTTCTAACTCTTTATCCCTCTCCCTTCCTCTCTGTAAAAAATCAATAAATTATATTAAAGAAAGAGAGAGGGAGAGAGAGAGAGAAAGAATTTTTGACCGGAGGCTATATTTGAGGAGGGGATGAGGAAGGGGGAGAGGAAAAGGGCTGGATGGGTATTTCCAAGTGAGAAATCTTCTGTCGTTATTTGTTTATACAAGGGAGTGGCAAACTTCTCCTGTAAAGGGACAGAGAGGAAATTTGGGGATTTCACAGGCCATGCGGTCTTGACCTCGACTACTCAGCTCTGTGGTTGTAACAGGAAGACCGACGTAGACAATAGGTCAATGAATGAGCACGGCTGTGTTCCCACAAAACTTGGCTGACGGATACTGACGTTTGAATTTTATATGTCTTTTCACCTGCCATTAAGTGGTCCTTGGAACTACTTTTAGCTGTTTACAAATGTAAACAGCATGGTCATTCTGTCGGCCAGACAAAACCAGGGGGAGGGGTAAAACGAGCCTGCAGCTTCTCCTTTGTTGATATCCCCCTTAGTCCAAGATCCCTGTTCTACCAGCCACCAAACAAGCAGCAAACTGGGAAACCTGGTTACAGGAGACAGTGTCCTGTGGAGGATCAGGCCATGCAGGCAGCGGAGGGGCGGAAGGGACAGCGCTGAGCCTAAGGACAATGTCGGCTCGGCTCCTGATGCTGTGACATCGGTGCCTCCCAGGCAGCTTGACATCAGAGACAGCTCCCCTTTATAAAGCACTCACTGTGTGCCGGCCCCTCCCTCACTTGCAATGTCTGACGGGCGCTTCCCTGTCCGGGGTGGCAGGTGGCTTGTCCCTCTGTCAGAGGTGCAGAGCTGCTGAACACCTGCACCCGGCTCGTAAGTGGCAACACCAGGATGTGAGCCCTGACCTGGCTGACCGGACCCACAACTTCCTTCCTCCCCCGCCTCCCCAGGATGGTCCCCATATCCTCATCCTGCTGGCCTTGCCCCAAAGCAAATCTTATGCTGAATGGGAGACAGCTTTACAAACAAAAGCACTGGCCAGTACCTGTGAGGATGAGCCACTGCTCGAGCTGCTGACTTCCTCCAGCTGCCCGTTAGGAGTGGGCAGCCTCAGAGCGGTGTCATGGCAAAGGCCGGCCAGCTCGCTCCTGGCTCCGTTGTTTGCTACCTGTGTGCCTCACTCAGCTCCCCGAGCCCCCATTTCATCGTCTGAAAAATGGGGACTGAGAGTAACTGCGTGTAAGTTGTAAGAACTGAATGGCTTGTGAGGCTGGGGAGGATGCAATGAAGCGAGGCCTGCCAGCCTCTGGCACAGTGCTTGTTAGAGAACAGGTGCTTGTTAGAGAACAGGTACTCCGTCAGTGCCGATACCCTTCCAGGCGCCGCCTTTTGCTCATTCATTCTCAAAGGGCAGCGGTTCTCAACCTGTGGGTCATGACCTGTTTTCTGATGGTCTTAGGCTCTACGGCAGTGACCCACAGGTTGAGAACCACTAGCAGGGTCGCCTAAGACCATCAGAAAACACAGATATTTACATGACGATTCACCACAACACGAGGAACTGTATTAAATGGTCTCAGCATTAGAAAGGTTGAAAACCACTGCTCCAAGCGTCTGTTACGTGGCTGCTGTGTGCTGGGCACCACGTACACTCGGGGATAAACACGCGAGGCAAACAGTTCCTGCCTCCACGGAGCTGGCAGGCTGGCAGAGGAACAGGCATGTACGCACAGGAGCCTGGCCCAGCGCCCCCAGGCCCACAGGGGACCAGCGGGCCCCGGGGAGGACCTGGCTCTTCCCAAGCGAGCAGGCGCCGGGGCACTGGGTCGGGGTGTCAGAGCAGATGTCGCGGAATTGATTTCCAGGGAACGCAGGCTGATGCCTGTCATTCCTGTGGCTGATCACCCCCACCAACACAAACCTTGTCTCCTGGAAATGGATTTAAAAAAAAAAAAATCCCTGTTTCCTAAAAGTCTATGCAAATTTGGGGGAAAGCAAAACAGGAAGCCAAAGGATAGGCGAGGGAAACTCGCCTTCCTTCCACAGGCTCCTGCGCCTGGAAGTTTCCTGCCCGGATGTTGACCAGAGAAGCAGCCTGCCCGCCAGTCAGTTATTCCTCAGGAGTTCCTTTAAAAAGAAGTGGGTTTCATTTTTATTTTTATTTCTTTTTTCACATTCCAGTGGCCTGGGGAAACACCTCCGACAGAAACAGAAGTATTCAAAAGAGATGGGGTGGAGAACTGATTCCTTCTGGGTCTAAACCGCCCGTGTCTGACGTTGGCATTCTGCCTTTGAGTCTGCACTGAGTTTTTTCTACAAAGCGCATGACAGCCCGAGAGGGCTGGGGCCCGGCTCCACAATGAGTAGTTAGTTACCTGACCTGGTGGCTGTTGGGAGAGAGGAGTGACCCAGGTGAAGTAATGACCTTGGCCCTTGGCCCAAGAAATGTGAACACTTTGTTATTCCTTTGTGTCTCCTTAGAAAGCATCTGTTTCAGCCCAGGAGGCTGAGCACGAATCTGGCCCGCCTTCCCCCAGTGGGTTTGGCACCACCAGTCACTCTGCCCCTCCTCCGTCTTGCCACCACTGTCCCTTTAGCTGACCACTCTCCCCTCCTCGCTTCATCTCTGTGGCTGTTACTGGTCCCAGGCATCTCAGCTCAGATGGCATGCTCATGGAAGCCCCGTCTGACATCCCAGGCTAGGGGAGGTATCCCAGTGAATGTGCCCGGAAGTCCGGTCTCTTTTTCCTTGGGACAGCATCACACTGGTCGTTGCTTCTCTATGTCCGGTTTCATATTGGAATGGAAGCTAGGGACCCTGTGTCTCTCATTCTCTGCTGGTTCCCGGCATCCAGCTCAGTCCCCAGAGTAAATGGCACTCTATGGATAGCTGTTGACTGACAGATAGGCTGTCAGATGGCCTTTTTTGGGGGGGGATTTTCTGTTACTGACAGTTAAAACTCACCCTCATAACACAAAAATAAGGCCAAGGGTGCAGAGGAAAGGAGGAGAGCACCGAACACTTTTAATATTGCCCTCGCTCTGACCAGTTTGGCTCAGTGGATAGAGCGTCGGCCTGCGGATTGAAGGATCTCAGGTTCGATTCCGGTCAAGGGCATGTACCTTGGTTGTGGGCACATCCCCAGTAAGGGGTGTGCAACTGGCAGCTGATCAATGTCTCTCTCTCATGGATGTTTCTACTTCCTATCCCTCCTCCTTCCTCTCTGTAAAAAATCAATAAAATATATTAAACTATATATATATATATATATATATTGCCTTCAAAGAACCAGGATGGGATAGCCATGTCGCAGAGGAAGACCCAGTTGAGGGGGCTGGGTGAGTAAGATTTGGGCTGATCTGGGAGATCAGGCCAGGGTGGGGTTTTAAGGTCGTGAGCAATGGCAAGTCCTGAGTTATGTGTTGAACGTCAGCCATGCCCTCCGAAGAGTCTTCAGGCATCAGAGGGCACGGCAGACTGTAGAGGGAGAGAGGCACCCAGATGGGCTCTGGCGAGGTGACAAGGGGGTTGGCTGCTGGAGCTCTGAGCGCGAGGCATGGAGAGTGGGAAGTTGCTCACAGCTTTATTTCTGCGCAGGGAGGACAGAGATTTCACAAGGCTCACATTGCTGGTGTATAATTCACTGAATTGAACAACATAACAATGATAATGGATTTATTTTCTTTTTATAAACAACTCACACACACAGAGAGAGAGAGGGATACTAAGGCAGGGTCATGGAGACCTGGACAGACCAGCAGCTCTCAGCGCTTTGGAGAGCCTTGGCCACTGAGTCAAACCCGGAGTTATCCGAGAAAAAGGGCGTTGTTTTGTCTCCGCTTTAAGACAAGATTCTAGGGTGGAATCTTTGTTTTAAAAATCCTTTCCAAAAAAAAAAAAATCCTTTCCATTAAGATCTGGAGAATAATTTTGAGCTGTTATGAAGTGACAGCCTCTTAGCTTGCTTTTTAAAAACAAATATATTTTATTGATTTTTGACAGAGAGGAAGGGAGAGGGACAGAGAGCTAGAAACATCGATGAGAGAGAGACATCAATCAGCCGCTTCCTGCACGCCCCCAACTGGAGATGTGCCCGCAACCAAGATACATGCCCTTGATTGGAATCGAACCTGGGACCCTTCAGTCCGCAGGCCGATGCTCTATCCACTGAGCCACACCGGTTTTGGCTTAGCTTGCTTTTTTCATTTGTATGGCACAGAGGCAGAGCAAGCCAGAGAAGCCCCTCTAGATTCACTCTTCTTATCTCCTTCAGTAACAGAGGCCCTGGTTCTCCAGCTGGCAGTATGGATGCCCAGAACACACAGCTGATTTGCCATCTTCCCTTGCTGGATGTGGTCCTGTGGCTGAGTTCTGACTAATAGGATGGGGGCCGAAGGATCACATGGAAGCATCTGGCAATTTTTCTTAAGGCTCCCAGGGTCTGCTCTCTGCCCTCTCTCTTCGTTGACCCCTCCTCTGTCTTACCATGACCACTGAGATGTGGCCACTCCTAGGGATGACCGACTGAGGGGACAGAGGGGGTTGGAGCCTCGAGGACGGCAGAGTTACCGCAGCAGCCCTGGACCGCCTCCCTGGACCTTCACAGGAGCCTGAAACCATCTCATGTTTGTGTTCGCCTCTCTTTGGGCGGATTTTCTGTTACTTGCCATCAAAACGAATCCTCGGTAATACAAAAATAGAATTTGGTTCTACTAACTCACGTACCTTATGACAAATATTTTTTATGCTTAATTTCTGATTTTTTTTACTATCATTTTTATTTTATTTTTTACAAATTATTATTATTATTATTATTATTATTATTATTATTATTATTTTAGATTTATTTATTTATTTTCCCTATTGCCCTCTCCACTCTCATTGTGACAAATATTTTTAAAATTCTCATTCTTCCTGTCCTCCCCACCATCTGTCTCACATGTCATTGATAAATGATCCATTAGAGTCCCGGCTGGGTCATATCACCTCTCACCTCCTGTAACCCGTGTTTGAAATCTTCAGTGTCTTCCCTTTTCCCTCTCCCCACGTCACGTCTCCCCAGCCTGCAATGGAAGGGCTGCAATCTACATCCGCCCTACCTCTCCACTCCCTCTACCTCTCCACTCCCTCTGCTGGGCTGAAACGGCCCCGTTTTCCTGAATGGCCGATCTTCTTCGCTGTCTCTCCAAGTTCTCCACGTTCAAGGCCCATCTGTACTCTCCCCTTCCCCAGGCACAGGATGGGACCCTTCTCTCCACGCTACCTCCACGCCACCGAGCCTCTCTCGCCCAGCAGTTATACTCTGGGTGCCCTTTCATCATGTTGTCTTGTTTTATTGCCATCCCAGGAGCACATTTTGTGAAAGTGGAAACTATCGAGTCCTCTATGTGATCTCTACTGCTCTTGTGTAGGACAGAGGCTTAGCAGTTAGTTATGGGGTTGAAAGGTCAAGGCTTCTTGGCATAGAAAGAAATCAACACGACGCATGGATGATTGGCTTGCTTTAAATCTACTGTTTAATTTCTTTCAGATCTTCCAGTTCTTGAAACAATACCCTGTACTGTCTTATCTTCTCTTATTAAATTGTAACCTCTTGATATCAGAGATATTTTTGTATGTGTGTTTTAAAATATATTTTTATTGATTTCAGAGAGGAAAGGAGAGGGAGAGAAAGATAAAAACATTGATGACAAGAGAGAATCATTGATTGGCTGCTTCCTGCATGTCCCCGGCTAGGGGTCAATCCTGCAACCCAAGTACATGCCCTGACTGGGAGTCAAACCATGGCCTTCTGGTTCATAGGTCGCTGCTCAACCACTGAGCCACGCCAGCTGGGCTCAGGGACTGTCTGAAACTTATTTTCTATTTCCCTCCCTGTCATCTCTCCACCCCTACCTCTAAGAGTTCCTACCTCAGTATCATACTCACTGAATTGTTTAAAACACTTGTTAAGGAAATGAATGAGGAAGGTTAGGGAGAGGTGGGGTAGAAAAGAGATCAACCGAAGGACTTGTATGCATCCATATAAGTATAACCAATGGACATGAGACATTGGGGGGTTAGGGTATGCATAGGAGTGTGTGAGGAGGGGTGGGGGCAATGGGAAGATATGTATACATGTAATACATTAATAAAAAAATTTTTAAAAAAGAAATGAATGAATGAAGTCAAGGTTCTTCTACCTTGACATGGTTCACATTTCTTTCCCCAACCCTTGTTTTTGCTTTCCCACATTCAGGGCTTTGCTCTCCACTTTCTTCTGCTCAGCTGCCCGAGCATCCTTCTTCAGGGACCATTCCCAGCTCTTCTAAGAACTCCCAGGTGTCCAAGAGCCAAAGAGGAGAAATGAGCCAGCCTTCCTTTAGTCTTCAGATAATGAAGAAGTGGTGCAGGACCCAACGGCTTGAGGGGCTAAATACTGATTAACAGGAATGATCGTGACACAGGCAGGGTTTTAGATATCTACATGGACATGTTTAATTTTTTTTTTTACATATTTAAATAAAAAACTGATACGAGGCCAACAAGAACAATGCTGTGCGGTCAGCACTCCAAGATAAATATTGTTTTTATAGCCAATCAAGGTCTGTTCTTGTTTGGTTTTTGTCTGAGCACAGCCGACCACTTTCCAGATGGGAATTAAAAGTAGATTACCGTCTGCTCATTTTCTGACTGCGGGCTCTCAGAGTATCACCAGGAAACATGCCCAGGAAGAGATTCTCTTGTTGCTTTGAAACAAAGTTGGGACTGATGCCCAGGACAGCACCTCCCGCAGAGGGTTTGAAGCCAGTAGATTCCCCCTGGGTACTGCCAAGAAGAAGGATTTCATTTCCAATGGCCACACTGTTTTTCCTAGCCGAGCTTTCTCCATCCACTTTCCCTGGCCTCCCTCTTGGAGGGTGCCGTGTCTGATGAAAACATACTCGCTTATAAAATTCCCTCAAATGAACACAGAATAATAATACTACGAGTTTGAGTGGCTTTGCTAGCTGCATACTTTTTCTACACCTTTTCCGTAGAAGCAAAGTCACTTTAAACAGTGCAGGGGGGGTGGGGGGCAGGAACTCATGTCAGGCAGGCTGGGGTTATTTGGAACTGCAGTACAGACCCTCAGTCAGGGATATGCAACTGGATGATTCTATCTGAGCAATGGGTCAACACACTGAGCAGCTTTTTATATTGGAGTGGTTCTGCTGTCACCAGGGGGGAGTGTGCCATGAGGTCCCACAGTGTCTTTCAAAGTTAAATCCTATTTTTATCATAGCCTCTTTCACTTAAAAAAATAAAATAAAATAATAAATAAATATATATATATTGATTTCAGAGAGGAAAGGATGGGGAGAGAGAGAGATAGAAACATCAATGATGAGAAAAAATCACAGATTGGCTACCTCCTGCATGCCCCCTGCTGGGGATGGAACTGCAACCTGGACATGTGCCCCCTGATTGAACCGTGACCTTCTGGCTCATAGGTCAAAGCTCAAGCACTGAGCCACACTGCTGGGCGACTCTTGCTTTTTAAAAAAAAATATATTTTATTGATTTTTCACAGAGAGGAAGGGAGAGGGACAGAGATCTAGAAACATCGATGAGAGAGAGACATCGATCAGTCGCCTCCTGCATGCCCCCCACTGGGGATGCGCCCACAACCAATGTACATGCCCTTGACCAAAATCGAACCTGGGACCCTTCAATCTGCAGGCCGATGCTCTATCCACTGAGCCAAACCGGTTTCGGCACCGACTCGCACTTTTTAACGCCTGATTTGGGGAGATAGAATTCTGCAGTCCCCCTGGGGTGTAGCCCATCTTCTTCCTGGTGATTGGAATGAACCCCGAATCTTCATCCCTCTTTAGGTTATAACTCTGCATCTTTTACTTCATTATCGGTTTCATTGTGGCAGGGACTGTCTAGCTCTTGGATCACCCTTTCTTCTCCTTCTCTCTGAGCACACAGCTAGGTTTAATTTCCCAGCTTCCATTGCAATTGGGTGTGGCCTGTGGCTGACTTTTGGCCAATGAGATATGAATGGCCTGGCCCATAAAACCTCTCTAGGCTCCAGCATCTTTCCTCTTCTGCAAGGCTGACACAGAGAGGCAGGGCAGCCCTGGAAGCTGTATATTGGAAATGGTGGAGCAGGAATCTGGGTTGGACTTGACCATGGTGAAAAATAAAGTTTAATTGTGATACTAAAGAAATTCTATATTTTTATAATTGTTATCTTAATTAAATTACCCATTAGCCTTTATTTGTTATCATTCAACAAACTTCCTGATAGCAGAAAGTAAAGTTTTAAAAACTCATATGTTATTAGTAAACATTGCATTTCCTGAGTCAACGCTAGCAAACATCAAACGGAGGCGCTGTTCCTAGCCATTACCTGCAATCGGACCCAATGAACTCATCCTTTTCTAATAGGTGCTAATGCTGCTACACTTGTGCCGCTTTTTAGATAATTTAAAACAACAACAACATTAAAACAAAAATCAGCCTCCTCCTGACAGTTCCATCAGTTGCAATATTCGTGAGATAAAAAGCGAGGCTCTCGCTCAGCTATAAATATTCTCAGTTCTCCGATCAAACAGAACATTTCCCCCCCAGGGTCCAAATAAACAGGAAACTGCATGATACAATGGACAATATCCTCAGCAGACAACGCAGCCTGCCAGCTGCCCAGACTCCCTTAAACAAACCACAGGCCCCTCGTCCAGGAAATCATTTGAAACTGATTAAAACGAGAGATGAATCTGTTTCTAAAGATAGGCATTGCGTTGTCATTTGAAGGTGTATGACCGTAACAAAAATCTAGACGGAGGCCCCCCTTTTTTTTCTGCTCTGGCTGTTTCACTCTCCGCTTTGGGCACCCGGGGATGCTGAAAGGTGACGGGTTTCTGAAGGTTCCTTCGCGCACAAGCAGGCTGTCGCCGGCTTTGCACCGACACCCACACCCTCACTCTTTCCCCTCCTGGTTCTCCCACGGCAACGCGTGCTGCCAGGAGCGGTTTGCAGCTGCCCCGGGAACCACTTTTGTCTAAACCAGCGGTTCTCAACCTGCCTAAGGCCGCGACCCTTTAAGACAGCTCCTCCTGTGGTGGTGACCCCCAACCATAAAATTATTTCCGTTGCTACTTCATAACGGTAATTTTGCTACTGTTAGGAACTGTAATGTAAATATCTGATAGGCAAGATCTATTTTCATTGTTACAAATTGAACATAATTAAAGCATAGTGATTAATCACAAAAATAATATGTAATTATATATTGTGAAATATTTATTTCTAATGACAAATAAATGAAATTTTGTCTTGAATCGTGGTATAGCATGGGTAACAGTCTTCATATAACAACAGTAAACTACATGGCTACATTTTGCTACACCGAGGAGCCGTGTGTTGGTTCCTAAGACCATGGGAAATAGGTGTTTTCCGATGGTCTTAGGCGACCCCTGTGAAAGAGTCGTTTAACCCCAAAGGGGTGGCGACCCACAGATTGAGAACCTCTGGTCTAAACGGAGGGACCCACATTAGGGTGGGAAGCTGAAACCGCTCACGAAAGTGTGTCTTTCAAAATGGATGTTGTAGATCTTCCCTGACCCCCCTTATTCCCGCTCCCCGATGTAAAACGGAGACTTCTATTACATTTCCATGAACGGAACCCGTGGAAACAAACCCAGACTCCACACTGAAATGCACAGGAGAGACCAAAGGGGGAAATGGTGGATACTGGATGGAAGGGTTAGAGGGAACAGGCATAGAGCAGAGGACGGGTCTATACTAAGGCTCTATCCCCACATGGCGCTAGTTAGTGCGTACAAGCAGCAAAAGGCTCCCTCGAAGTGTTTTTTAAACAAACAGGGGTTCGTTTTTCTGACACACCATCAAGGCTGGAAGTGAGCGGTGGCTGGTGTTGAATCACCAGCTCAGCGGGGTGTGGTCCGGGCTCAGAGCCCGCAGTCCTCCTGGCCTTTCCTTAGCAGAGCAAGATGACTGGCCTCCTCCCCCTGCACCCCCCGCACCCCCTCTTTCCCAGGGGCTGCCTGCTGTGACTTCTGGCACCACACCGCTCTCCAGGAAGGAGGAAGAGAGAAGCCGCTCACAATAGCAACATTTTCTCTGCCGTCACAAAAGCTTTCTGTGTGCAGCCGTGTCACGTGGCGTTTTCCTAGCCGCAAAGGAGGCCGAGGAAGGGGGTGAGCGTGGGAGAGACAGGGAAGGGAGCAGGGCAGGGCACACGGGGGTGCCGGCCACAGGTGCCACACGATTGGACGGCTTGTGGCGCTCACGCCTCGTTGACCTCACAGCACATTCTTGAAGCCAGACGATGCCACGTGATGTGCTTTTCTTAGTCCCTGTTCCTGTAGGAACCAGGAGTGGGACCTCATGTGTGAGAGAAGAGGCATGCTGAACCTTTCTTATTAATCACATCCTGCCGTCCAGCTGTGACTGCCCGTCAGCTCCTCTCCCCCATTCAAACACTCACAACCAAACCCTAGCTGGACGCTCGAAGAAAACAGGCCAAATGACCCAGACACTTGGGTGAGAAGAAAACTCCCCCGGTGTCTGAGCATTTAATCTCTTCTAAGGCAGCACCTTGAAAATCAAAAGAGATTTAGCAAAGAGATTGCTAGACCAGTAACAGTTATTAAAAAAAGAAAAAAAAAAGAAAAATCACAAAACATACAAAACCGCTGAATGCCCACTCTAACCTGTTAAAAGAGGTTGGAGCTTTGGGCAATAAGCCATCTTCCCTTCCTGTGCTGTGACAGGTAACGTGTGCACTTAGAATGGATCCGACAGGACCGCTGCTTTCCTAGTTACGGCATCTTCACGATGGGGAGGTAACTCACAATACGAGGTAACCCAGCCCCGTCTGCTGGACAAGAGCGATGGCCATCTCCCCGCCTCACTCCACCCCTCCAGCTCCGAGACAGAGCGGCGAATTATACTTCGCTGCAGCTTCCACGGCTCTGGTGTCCCTCTGTTCCCTGCGGTGCGTGCAGCAGCTCAGTGGACTGAGCTGGAGGAGAGTGGGCTCAGTCATTCTGAGCTGCGTTCAGTTACCAGGAGCGGAGTGTGTCTAGCAGAATTTTCTCCTCTGCACCAGAGGCATGAATCACAGGACAGCCACTTGCCTGATTACACCTCTGAGTTGCATTCCTGCTCAAGACCAGGCAAGCTGTTTATAATATACTGGGCTGAGTTGGAAAGCCTGCCCTCCCCCACCCCCACCCCTGCTGTGATGGGGGCCTCTCAGACTGAAGAGAAGAAAGAGTGCCTCCAGAGAGGGAGAAAATTGGGTCCACATGGCGAAGTGCCTACGATAAAATTGCCTCTGAGGAAAGGGCTGCATGCTCCCAGCTCGGGTTAAGTGCTACCTCCAAGAAACATCTGGAAAGGGAGAGACTCTGACTGAGCTCTCGGTCTAGAATCCGCTTTTTTAAAAAGCCCACGTATGCAGCCACAAGAGGGAATAAGCACTGAGCCCACTGCGACGTGGACAGACCCTAAGGACATCACGCTAAGTGAAAGAAGCCCACACAAAGCCCCCACAGCCTATGATCCCGCTTAGGTGGAATGTCCACAACAGGAAAACCCACAGAGACAGAAAGTGAGTTAGTGGCTGCTAGGGAGGGGCTGAGGGAGAGGAAAATGAGGGGTGATTGCTAATAGGTACAGGGTTTCTTTTTGGGATGATAGAAATGTTTTGATGTGAGAAAGTGGTGGTAGCTGCGCAGCATAGTGAGTCTACTAAAAACCACCAAAGTATATACTTTCAAATGGTGACTTGAATGTTATAGGACATATATCTCAATTTTTTAAATGCTAAAAAAGAAAATCTCCCATATGAGAGGATGATAATTGAAAAACAATGACTAAGGATATCCAAGGACCTTGGTATGCCCAACTCACCATTTTGTTTCCCCTACTTGCATGATAAAATCGTTGATGCTCTGTGCTGATAATAATAACTAAGGTAAAAAGAGAAAAGATACCCATCCTCTGGGTGTTGCAGCCCAGCTGGTGAACTGATGGAGGTTGAATTTCCTCACCAGTCCATATGGCAGGATTCCTCAGGGTCAGGTACAAACGGCACTGGATGTGGTTTAAAATTTGGTCCCAACCCTTGCCTCCTGCTGTGATCTACCCACTTCCCCCTGGATATGTTAGGACTTTCCTACATGTGGGACTTTCCTCACCCATGGAACACCCTCTACATTCTCCGCCAAATTCCTTCTCATTCCAGAGTCACCTCCTCCTCCTCTCTGAAGGCTGATCATCCCGCAATCAGAGCTCCCCGCCGTGTGATATTTATCCCTCTATTTTAAAAGTCTGGTTTGTATTATAGACTGATGTTGGCACATATTTCTTTTCTTTTTTCATCAGATTATAATGTCAGTGGGTCCAGGGTTTCCATCTAACTCACATTCTAATCCTTGCGTGGACTAATAGAGTACTAGCTTATTGGTGCTTCGTATCTCCTGGTTGAATAGAAAATGAAGGGATAAGTGATTATCTTCAAGACAAAACATGGAGAGCCACATGCAACCCAGAAGATCTGAGAGACTTCTCTCCCACATTTCCTATCAGGAACTTTATCTCTTTTTGCTGAGATTAGAGACACACAATGCCAACAAGGTGTGTCTCTAACACACCAGGTGTGACTATTAAAAAGACTGACTTTCTCTAACAGTGACTGTAAAAGAGACCCTCCACGTGTTGGCATTGGCAGCACTGACGGATAAGCATGTAATGGTTATGCATTTGCCCCTTGGCTCTGTAGAAGGAAGTGTCACATTCTTTTAATTTTAAAAATCAGATGAAATCAGACTCATCGCCAACCTACCAGAAATTGGGCAGGTATGGCAAACGGACCTACGCCAATCTGGATATTCAAAATTACTGGTTTTCATTGGTAACTATCATAGTCTCCAGTAGTTAAGGTAGGTGACAGCCACAACCACACCCTCTCCTTACAATGAATGGGAGTTTCCAGCTGAATTCTGCCACACACAGAAACTTACTGTCAGGTAGGTACCAGCACAGTCAGAAAGTTGCTTTGCAGGCTTGGTGAGCTCCCAGACCTGATAATTCTGCTTTTAATTCTTTGAGGAGCTGCCATCATGTTTCCCACAGTGACTGTACCATTTTACTTTCTCACCGAGAGTACACAAGGGTTCCAATTTCTCTGCGTCCTTGGCAACATTTATTTCCTGTTTTCTTTGTTGTTGTTGTTAATCCTCATCTGAGGATATTTTTCCATTGATTCTTAGAGAGAGTGGAAGGGAGGGGGAGAGACACAGAGAGAGAAACATCAATAGGAGAGAGACACATGGATTGGTTGCCTCCTGCACACACCCTGACCATGGCCAGAGATTAAACCTGCAATTGAGGTCCATGTCCTTGACCTGAATTGAACCTGGGACCCTTCAGTCCGAGGGCCAACACTCTATCCACTGAGCTAAACCAGCTAAGAGCTGTTTGCTGTTTGTTTAATAGTAGCCATCCTGATGGGTATCAGGTGGCATCTCAGTGTAGTTTTGATTTGCATTTTCCTAATCATTAGTGATGTTGGGCATCTCCTTATGTTATTGGCCATTTGTGTATCTTCTTTGGAGAAATGTCTATTCATTTCCTTTGCCCATTGTTGCTTTGCTGTTGAGTTCTGTGAGTTCTGTGTATATTATGGATGTTAATCCTGTATCAAGAATAGGCCTTGCAAATATTTGCTCCCATTCTATGGATTACCTTTTTACTCTGTTGATTTGTCTCTTTATTTTTCATAAGTCCAATTTTGTTGTTGTTGTTACCTGTGCCATTGGTGTCATATCCAATAAATCATTGCCACTTCCCAGGGGGTGAAGTTCTTGTCCTGTGTTATTTTCTAGGAGTTTTATTGTTTTAGATCTTACATTTAGGTTCTTGATCCATTTTGAGTTAATTTTTCCATATGGTGTAAGGTAAGGATCCAAATTAACTTTTGGATATCCAGTTTTCCCAGCACAATGATGCAGAAAAAGCTTTTGACAAAATTTTGTTCCCTTTTATGGTAAAAACACTAAAAAAAACAAGGAATAGCTTATAAATACTTTGATTCTGGGACCTTAAATTTTGCAAACCAAGAATATTGCCTATCATTATCACTATTTTATAAAATTATTTTATTTTCTACTCCCAGTGGAATATAGCATTTGGGATGGACATATGTCTAGTCACTCATTCAACAGGTATTTATTGAGCACTTACTAAGTGCCAGGCACTATGCTGGATGCTGAGAATACAATGATAAATTAATAAGATGGGTATTTTCCTGTCTTCTTGGAACATCAATCTAGTGGGAAATATGGTCTCATAAAACAAGCAATTGAACAAAATAATCTCAAGCTGTTTAAGTACTATCGTGGAAATAAATCAAGAACAGAGTTGAATTACCAATACATCACTGGTGGAGAAGGAAGTCCTTAAAATAGATAAGGAATAGAGTTGGTGGATACATTATAGTCTCTTAATATGTTTTTTACTCTTCCATATATTTAAAAATATTTCATGATTAGATAATTAAAAAAAACAAAGTAACCTATTTGCCTTTTTTCTTTTTACATCCATTTTTAATCAGATAATGCAACATTTTAGAAGTCAATATTGTGTGAAAATTTATTTCCAATTCGACTTGCACTCAGAATCACCTGGAGCAGTTAATAATACAGTTTCTCATCTCCAGAGATTCCTATTCAATAAGATTGGAGAGAGGCTCACAAATTTTTTTTAAAATAAACACCCAG
Organism: Lasiurus cinereus; assembly: GCA_011751065.1. Taxonomy (NCBI): domain Eukaryota; kingdom Metazoa; phylum Chordata; class Mammalia; order Chiroptera; family Vespertilionidae; genus Lasiurus; species Lasiurus cinereus. The sequence continues at coordinate 15,638,025 of JAAGEH010000297.1, read as the reverse complement.
ATGATACTGAAGCAGCCATGTAAGATTTTCATTTAGGAATCACTGGAGTAAAGCAAGGGGTATTGACAATTGTGTGGCTAGACATATGCAGGGGTGTTGTTGTTTTTTAAGCTTGCTTTTTAGAGAAGACAAGAAGATAGTTTTTGTAAGGAAAACTGTAACTCGAATAACTAGCCAATCAGTTCTATGCCTCTACACACTATTGTTTTCAAAGAAGGCCATGTATAAAGAAATGGTCTAGGAGCATTTCTCCCATATAGTAAGTGGTCTCTTCTGCCTATTCATTAATTTCATCTTAGATACTAGTTTGGATTTATTGAAGTACTGCTTTAGTTCGTATCCTTGGCTAGGTGAAGAGGTCTATGAAGTCAAGGTACAAGCTCATCTCTCTTTTTTTAAAATATATTTTATTGATTTTTTTTTACAGAGAGGAAGGGAGAGGGATAGAGAGTTAGAAGCATCGATGAGAGAGAACCATTGATCAGCTGCCTACTGGGGATGTGCCCGCAACCAAGGTACATGCCCTTGACTGGAATCGAACCTGGGACCCTTCAGTCCCCAGGCCGACGCTCTATCCACTGAGCCAAACAGGTTAGGGCACAAGCTCATCTCTTGATGCAATAATGAGTTATGTTGTTTCTCTGGCCATACCCAGCCCAAATGCCCTGCAGACACCAAGCTCTTGCCAGCCTTCCTCTGATGGTAGTATAGAGTCCTAGCTGCTGGGTCTTCTAGAAATGATCTCTCTGTGCTCCAGCAAGATCCGCCCTCTCCTCCCACCTCCAGGGCCCCCCTCCAAGCAGAAGGACCTTAGAGAAGCTTCCAAAGGACTTTGCCAACATTTGACAGATGGCAGGGATAAACACCTCTGATAGCTCAAATCATTTAAATCACTGTGTTATTTTAACACTGCCATTGTAGTTTCATTCTTATTTTTAAGTTGGGCTTTTACTGTGGCTCTTCTTCCTTCTCTTTCTTCTGCAACCAGGAAGCTGAGCAGGGCAGCCTGTCAGGAAGGCCTGCTTCCTGCTCGAGTGCCACTGAGGAGGAAGCCCTGTTTCCACATTCCTGAGTGCTTCGGGGGAGACCCCATTCACAATGGCTGCCCGGTCACGCAGCTGGCAGGGGGCTGCCCCTGAGCTTTGTCACTTTGTTAGGGGGCAGCTGCATATGTGCTGGCCCTTCCTGTCTGGCGGGGAAGGAAGGAAGGAAGGAGCCCCATTCTCTTTCTTTCCAACGGCACCAAAACTCATGACACGTAGGCCTTTCTCTCGAGGTCCGGAGTGACTCAACTCCAGGTGTCAAGCACATTTATCTAAGGCTTGCTATTGATGTGAATGAGTGAGACCAATGAGGATGGAGGGAGGAATACTTTTCTAATCAATAAAATGGATTGGAAATGTACTCTTCTGGACAATAATGTGTTTATTAAGCAGCAGCTGAAGTTAGCCTGGGACCCGAATGGTGTCTGACACAATGCTGGAGCAACACTCCCGGATTCCACACTTTCTAGTCAGGCCACTTACACCTGAGCAATTTGCTTAACCGTTCTGAGCCTCAGTGTCTTTAATTTTAACATGGAAATAATACTACCTACCTTTTAAGTTTGTCATAAAGATAAAATAAAACAGTATAGGAAAGCACTTAAAACCCTGGGGTCTGGGTATTCAACAAATAATAACTCACACACAATGCTACCCGCAGACTTAGCGCTTGACCCATATCATCTTACGTAATCTTCTCAAGCACTCTGGAAGGCAGATGGTGTCATGGTCCCCATTTCACAGATGGGAAAACAAAAGCACAAAGATGTGAAAGAAGATGGCCCCAGGCTAGACAGCCCTAAGTGCTATGAACCCATGCTATTTGCTCCAAGATGTGCTCGTCACCATGTACACAGCATGCTTCTCATATGTGACGCCTGCCCTTCACCTCTGCCCTCATGACTGCAAAATGTCAATTTTCAGGACTCAAAAAAGTAGATGTTTGCTCAGGGAACATGGCCTTTCTCTCACAATATGTATAAATGCAATAGTATGTCACAGAGTCTCTTGGCGAAGGACTAGTGGTCATTCTGACCATCCTATATTGTTAGGTCCAATGGCCAAGGTCAAGAAGAGGTGTGCCTCTTGATTTCCTGGTCTGAGGCTTCAGCCTGCCCATTAACTTCCTCTTCTCCTCTTCACCCATCTTTCAGGCAGCCATGCTGCAAAACCATATCTTTTAGTCACCAAAGACATAGGATTGGAGAGTGTGGATGGAGGCATTCAGATTAGTCACTGCTACAGGCATTTTTATGGATAAAAGATACCTTATTATACAAAAAAAAAAAAATGGGGGCTTCCCTTTCCTGACACCGAATTCTGCTTACAAAGAAGGGTTTCAGAAAAATCTACCCCATTCACATCATCTCTGGTTCCCTGTGTTTGTTTATTTGTCATTTTATCTATGTGCAGAGGACTGGCATTTGTGTGTCTGATTTATAAAATGCTGAAAAAAAAAAACCCCAAAACTCTGGCACTTATTCCAGGCATCCTTAATCACACCCAGAGTCAAGTGGCAGGGAAACAGAAAAGGATTTGGGAACTCCAAAGGCAGCACGACATCTGGGTGACTCTGCCTGTTTCCAAACCGATGTCTCGTGAAAATTTCCTCCCTCGTAAAATGTCATTATAGCACTTGATCTGGGGAGGGGCTGAAACAAGGCATACCCACATTTGGCAAAGCTGAATTTTTGATAGCCAACTATAACACTCTCACATTTAATTGTGAAAATAATCCCGCAGCCTGAAATTTCACGATATGAAATAATAACAAACAACACAGTCCTCATAACAACTAGTTAATGTCTAAGCATTTTGAATGTTGCATTTTGGGGGGAGGGGGGAAGATTTTAATGGAAAATTTCGACTAATGCCAGTTTTGAGTTTAATAAAATGCATTTGCTAGCTGCCTAGATTATTAAAACTTAACTTATAAATGTCTTTGGCTTTAAAAAATGTACTTCCTATTTGCACTCATCCGAGGACATTTTTAAAACAATGACTCTTAGTCGCTGTGTTTGGAAGTCTTTTTAACTCTCCAAGCCATGGTACCCTAGAATGTGCTGCTGGGACTGTCTGTCCTAGCTCACTGAGGGCTCTTTAAGCTGCACTGTGGTACGAGTTACTCTTCACCATTAGGATGAGACTGGAGTTTCTAAGTACCAAAACCCATCTTCTCTGAAATACCCTAATGGGTAATAATGGGAACGACTCCGTTGCCTCAGCACAATTTACAGAGTACTAGTACTTCCCAGGCAGGATCCAGCAGGGCCCTTAATGACCGTGTCTCATTGTTGGCCAATAAGTAAGAGGTCAAGGAGAGCAACACAGAACTCCATGAGAGTGAGGAACAGATGAAGGAAGCACCCGACTTAACATTTTTACACATCCTCCTTGCGTCACTGACCTCATTCTCAAAATGAATTGCCATAAATCATTCTAGGATGGGGAAAAAAAAGAATACATTTTTACTTTTATGTCACAGTTGCAATTTTTCGATGAATATCTTCTTCCCAGTAAATTATGAAGTAGGCTACACTCACGAAGGGGTTCTACTTTCACATGTGGATTTGAGCGAGGCCTCCTTGTCAGAACTCTTGAGGTCCTTCCCAAAACAATTTCTTCACTTTTGGAGTTGGGGATCAAGGTAAACCTTTTCTCTTGCATCTTTAGAGAAGCACTCAAAACCTATCTTCTCTCTGTATAAAAGCCCAACCCTTGATGACATGGGGGCATCCGGTTTGGGGGAGACCAAGCAAAATAGGTTCTAAATGGAAAACAGGCATGTCTGAACGAATTGTCCTATTGGAAAGCATTACTGGGAATCAATGAGATTTACTTACATCTTGGAGGAAACCCGATATCTTTCCTGCTTCACTCAGAGGAAAAAATCCCTGAGAAATCCCCTGGGAAAGTGCCTCTTTTCAGTCAATGAAGTCCATGCTGTGTGCTTTAGCTGCTGGCTAGAGGACTCTCTGGATCTTGTCACTACTCTGCATCAAACTACCATGTACGCGTTGGGAAAACAGTCTTCGGTACTAGTTAGATAAGGGTTCAACTCCACTTCCAACATGGCTAACTGTGGATGAGGCCACTTCATCCTATCAACAGCCTCGGTGTCCTTCCTCCTCTGTAAGGTTGGGGTGAGTATTGTCCCTACAAACCTCACAGGATGATTGTGTCAGTTCTATGAGAGACTGGGAGAAGGTGTCTTCCAGAATGTCCGTTGTCCAGAAGAATCGCAAAAAATATCAGAATGAGATGATAATTTGTGTGTGGATTCCCGATGCAGTGATGCCAGTAAACAGGAGGGTGAGGTTGGCAGTATGAAACCCGGGCCAATATTTGCGGTACCGCTCAACAAGTCTGCCTCAGAGGCAAAGCCAGGCCGGGGCTGAGTGTGGACATTCCTGAACCCGCAGCTGGTCAGTCATTTTCAAAACTGTATTCCCCTCTGCCTCTCACCCAACCCGGCTAAGCTCAGTGGGAAAGCGGGTTGGAGCTCTGTGATGGGTCCACTTCAGCCTTCCGTTGACCTGCTTAGGCCGCTGTGTTGAGTCATCAGAACCTCTGTCTTCATGTCCAAGTTCTCATCTCTGGGAACCAGCGATGGTGCCAGTCCAGGATCCCTGAGGAGGAAGCTGATAGGACTCAGTCATGCCACCAACTTCAGGAGTGTCCCCTGTGGGCCACCACCAGGCTTCCTTGACCTTATCTCGAGTCATTCATTCGCTTACAGACCCTATGAGAAGGCAGTTGGGGAGGGAGGTCAGACCCCTGTGACTCAGAAAACTTAGCAACGAAATGACAGAATTGGGTTCGAATCTGCACGTGGCTGGTTCCAGGAGTCAGTGCTCCCAAGAACCCAACAACTGGAGGAATGTAGGGGTGGCATGGAGAGGTGTCCCCAGTCTCCTCTGCTGTGACCCTAGCGGCGGTCTCTGCTTATGTCTATCAAAGTGCTCTGCATGTTGTATCTTTTTAAAATTTTATTATTTTTTAAAATATATTTTTATTGATTTCCAGGAGGAAGGGAGAGGGAAGGAGAGACAGAAACATCAATAATGAGAGAGAATCATTGATCAGCTGCCTCCCGCACGCCCCTTGCTGGGGATCAAGCCTACAACCCAGGCATGTGCCCTTCCTTGACCGGAATCAAACCCAGGACCCTTCAGTCTGCAGGCCAATGTTTTATTCTCTGAGCAAAACCAGCAAGGGCTATTTGTGTTTCTTTTCAAATCCATCATACTGATCTTTGGAATCAGCATCTGGGCACAATCTCAGATTTGGTTGGACAGCTTTATACAAATAATGTTTTTCCTTTGAGTTAAAGAGGGCTAGGCAGGAAGGCAGAATCATGCAGCCCATTCCTGTCCCCCTGAGGTACCGAGAAAGAATGACATTCAAGGTTCTGATTAGACAGCTGGAACAGAAAGCTCCCAGGCCCTGCATTCCAGAGTCCTGGGCCTGGGCAGCATTTAGCATCAGCTCAGTGGAAGAAGAGAAATCTATCAAAGTGTCAGCAATGGTCAGCCCTTTGATGATAAGCCTGTTCTCGAGTCAATTAAGCACAAGCGCTTGCAAAAATAAAATGGATAAAGAGTAAGTTATTGTTCAAGCTCCCATCACTTTCTGCTGGTTTCACCCTCATTAGGAACATTTGCCAATGTTTCCAAAGTTATCTCCCTTACTGAAGGGAAATAGGAGTTTGATAAGATTTTTTTTGAATAATAGGAAGATAGAGATCAGAAACACTTTCTAGGAAATTCAATGAACTGTCTAGATTTGGGAGCCTGAACTCTCTAGAGAGCAAACTCCAAAGTCTATGCTATGCTGGTTACGGCATTACAATCACTTAACATTCAACATACACACAACACACACACACACACACACACACACACACACACACACACACACATTTCCCCCTACCATCAGAGTAATATCTGCTTGTTGTAGCAGTTTTGGAAAACACAGACGGTGAAGGAAAGACACTGTTCCTGATTTGGGAATCGCCTTTCTGTCTTAGCATGTATGCATAACCACATATGAATCCCATGGTAGACATTGCTCTGTAGCCAGACTGCACACTATTGAAAGAGGCTGCTCTGGGTGACTGACGCTCACTTTGACGACGTAGTACAGATGTGGAAGGACTAGCGCGGGAGCTCCATCCTTAGAGGTTCGGACAAAGAGGAGGGAATGCTTAAGTATCCCTGAATCAAGGTCTTTAACTCCAGTCTAAACAAGAGCTTTCCTGGGTGACTCCACAACTCCGGCGTCACTCAAGCTTCCTAGCAACGATTTCAGGCTGCTGCCAGAAGGGACAAGAGCGGACCCGACATAGCAGAGAGAAGGCCAGGGGATATATTAACAGTGGTTCTCAACCTTTCTAATGCCGCGACCCTTGAATACAGTTGCTCACGTTGTGGTGACCCCCAACCATATAATTATTTTCGTTGCTACTTCATAACTGTAATCTTGCTACTGTTATGAACTGTAATGTAAATATCTGATATGCAGGATGTATTTTCATTGTTACAAATTGAAGATAATTAAAGCATAGTGATTAATCCCAAAAACAATATGTAATTATATATTGTGAAATATTTATTTCTAATGACAAATAAATGAAGTTTTGTCTTGAATCGTGGTGTAGCATGGGCAACAGTCTTCATATGACAACAGTAAACTATATTGCTGCACCGAGGAGCGGTGTGTTGGTTCCTAAGACCATGGGAAATAGGTGTTTTCCGCTGGTCTTAGGCGACCCCTGTGAAAGCGTCATTCTACCCCAAAGGGGTCGCGACCCACAGGTTAAGAACCACTGATATATCCGATTCCTTCCTGCCAGGCGCTCCGAGGAAGGCTGCAAATACTCCTCCGAGAGCCACAGCTAGACTCTCCGCCCAGAAGGCTGGTTGAGGAACACGAACTGTGCTGCGGTTTGGACTCACATCTCCGTGCATGCTGCTGACAACGGTTTCTCCCCACACACTATGGAAATCATTTGTACGAAGGAGGGAGGCTGGGATCGTTTATGACGCGCAAGACTGGAAGCCAGAAGCTCGAATCAGGCTTCTCCCGCCGACGTGGTGTGCAAGCTCCTGTAACCATTTCCCGACCTCTTCTCTGGAAACCGGCTAGGGCTGACCACGTTGATCCACTATTGGTGGCTGGGCCTTGGGAGGGTCAAGTTCTAGAGTTCACTGTCTCAGAGCATGAGTTCCCCAAGGCCATTGCCAGATGGCATGTGGTCTCGAAGGAGCGCAGGCTGAGGCGCATGGCTGAGCGCATGGACGTGGTTTTGGCTCGGGCTGGGGTCATAAGACTGGAAGTCTCAGCTGCTCAGGGCTCCCCGCCTTCTGCAGCCTGCCTCCCAGAAATGTGTGCTTGTTGGGGTGGGGGGGACACTTTGTATAAACCCCGAGGCCTCTGCAGCCCCAGCCTCAAAGCCATGCCGATGAGCAGACCTGCCGTCTCTCGCAGACACTTACTTGCCAGGGGAGGCCTCAGATTCTCTCCTCCCAGCGCAGGCTTGAAGCGGCGCCCGCAAATGAGCAAAGACAAGCATCTGCTCCGGGCGAGCGAGCGTTTCCGTCTGCTGCCGGCGGTGGGAAATGCGCTTGAGGCTTGGAGTGGGGCAGATGTGCTTTCCGTGCGCTCCGCTTCCATCGTGACCACGTCTGCGATGCGCAGGGCGGGCTGCGTTGGCCTGAAGGGCAGGGCTTTCTCAGCCTGCGGCTCTCCTTCGAGGCCTTCTGGACGAGGGGGTTGGGGGAGGCTGCAGCATCACACGGAGGAGGCTGGGGGAGGCTGCAGCATCACACGGAGGAGGCTGGGAGAGGCCAGCTCTCTGCACTAGCAATGCTGCCCTGTGGATTTTTCTGGAAGGCCTGCCTCTGGGTCTGCAAGAGTTTATAGTTTCCTCCTGTAAGAACCTAGTCTAAAAGTGAGCTGGAATAAAGAGCGGCTCTGCCGTCTGTCCCCGGCTTCTCAGGCATGCTACCGTGCTCGAGCCGTTCAAAATGTCCCCGCTTTTCTGTCTTCTCTCTCCGCAGATGGGCTAGGATTTCCTTGACATCTTCTCAGTTGCCATTTCTGTGGCCAGTGGGGTTTGCGGTCATAGAAGCAGCTGGTGTGGGGACTGGACGTGACCTCAGGGACCCCCTAGACCAGTAGCTCTCAGACTTCATTCCTTGGAGGAGGTGACTCTGGGGTCACCAGGGGCAGGGAACACAGGAAAGAACCAAGATTATACCCCTAACACCCTTCACAACACACATACATACATACACAACACACCCACAATACATACACATATACCTCATATACAACAACCACCACATAGGCATCCACCACACATGTATACATCACATACACACACCACACATAAACCACACAACACACACAGCACACACCATACATCATCACCTCCAGACACCATAAATGCCCCCACCACACACCCACCATCTACCCACACCACATACACCACATAATATACACAACCTCTCCACACCGCACGTATGTACTTCCACTTAGCATATTCGAAGTTAATACTTCATTTGAGCAAATAGTGTTTGGAATCCATAAATTCTTCCCCCTAATTTTACTAGTTAAGAAATAAATTCCCAGGAAGGTTAACCAACTTATCTAAGCTGCCTGGTTACTTGATGACAAAGCCAAGACTAGAACCTAAGTGTTCTAACTAGCCATCTCCCTCCCCACCTCACTCCCTTTCTCCCTTCCTCCTTCTTCCCTCCCTCCCTTCCTCTCTTTCTTTCTTTTTTATTTCATAGATGTTTCCTGTCCCAGCCATTGTGTCCATTGCTATATCCCAAAAGACTTATTTAACAATTTAAATGTCACATCTATTTGAAAAACAAAAATCATTTTCTGTGAATTCAGGTTACATAATAGATGATCTTTCAGTGACTTCATGAAAGGCCTTTTCTCATTAAATATCACCTTTTTTTTTTTCCGATTGCATGGAGGAGTTTGTGGTAAAGTCTGATTACCATTTACAATGTGTGGAATATATTAACATTTGCAAATTCCATTCATTGTAAAGGCATCTTTGTAGTTTATGTTAGTGGGCTCACAGTTGGCATTTATTCCACTACATCAGGCCATTCATGAAGTTACTTTCGATGAGGGCGACATTTCAGACGGAACCCTTTCCCGTGAATGTGCGCTGGGTGGTCCTGATGGCTGGGCCAGGCCGCAGGCCACTCTGTTTCCCAGCCGCCTGTGACGTGTCTCTTCCTCCCCGCAGAACGGGAGCTGCTTGAGGGCAGCGACCGTGTCCTCCTCATCTCCCTAACCCTCTGAAGGGCTTGGCACGAGTCCTGGGTAAACGTTGGGGGTAAAGGGTGAATCGTGCACAGTGCCTCTCTACACACTTTTTTTTTTTTCTGACGAGGGAAACTTTATGAAACATCTAGTCCTATGTGGAAACTAATCCTCTTTTTGTTTTTCTTTAAATGTATGTTTTTATTGATTTCTCATGTTTCTTTCCTCCTTGACGTCAGGGTTTGGCGGGTCGCTGGCCAGGTCCTCCCGGCAGCCCCTCAGTGCTGAGGCTCTGTGCTCGGGGAGCCAGCTGTCCCCTGGCTCGGAGTGAGGGCTGGGGAGGAGCCCAAGGTCCGTCATTGGACTCTGCCTCGTTTCTGCCCTCAGGGCCCCACAGCGTGAAACCATCAGCTACACTTCCTCCTGTCGTGATCTAGCATTTTATTTATTTTTTACATGTGTTCATTGCTTTTAAACATATACGTATTTCTGTTGATTTCGGAGAGGAAGAGAGAGGGAGAGAGAGAGAGAGAAACACCAACGATGAGAGAGGAATCATGGATCAGCTGCCTCCTGCATGCTCTGCACTGGGGATCTAGCCAACAACCTGGGCATGTGCCCTGGCTAGGAACCCAACTGTGACCTCCTGGTTCCCGGGTCGATGCTCAACCACTGAGTCACACCAGACAGGCAAAACCAGTCCTCTGGAAGTACAATACAGCATCCCTGTTCTTGAACAAAGGAGTCTTGTCATTAGCTTTTTAAGATCGAGACCAACCTTCTGAATGAAGTCTGCTGAAGCTTAGAGGGGAGGTGGAAGAAGTGCAAGAGGGTTCTCTCCTATCTTCCCTTTATCCTGTAAGTATCTTGACTATCAAAAGAAAAATTAGTCTACCCTCTTCTTTAAGGAAAGTAGGATATATACACACAGTTTTTTTATGATGGACATTTTCAAGGATGCATACAAGTTGAGATAATAGAATAATGATCATCTTGATCTATCAAACAAATGTAACAACATTTTACTATTCTTATTTTATCTCCCCTGCCCCCACGTTTTAAAACTATGTGAAATTAATGGGATAGAACATCCAGGGAACATTAAAAACTACAAATATGTGAATTATGACCAAACATGGCAACGTTCACACGAGGTAACATTTAGTTACAACCACTCAAGTAACAAGAAGACATTAAACATCTATAATAACAAAAGCATAATATGCTACTTAGACCGGACAGCCTTCCGGACAACCTTCCGGATGAAGCCAGGGCTGCGAGGGAAGCTGGTGCCAGCACCTGGAAGAAGGATGGCCTACTCTTGGGTGAATTTCATGTATCTGGCCTCTAATAACTACACTGAGTGACCAGATTATTATGATCTCTGAATGCATAATAACCTGGCCACTCAGTGTATATTCTGTATAATAAAAGGCTAATATGCAAATTGTACCCTCAACCAGCAGGTAGGTTGGCCAACTGCCCATATCCCCTCTCCCTGGCTAGGCTGGCCATACCTCACCCATGTACAAATTCATGCAATGGGCCTCTAATATATATATGTGGGTGTGGGTGTGGGTGTGTGTGTATTCATATGCATTCAGAGATCATAATAATCTGGCCACTCAGTGCATATAAAACAATATGTTTAACAATGATGAGAAGAAGACTTGGAGTATTATAAATTGTTCAGGGTTTAGTGTTTATTTAGTTCATGTTTGGCATCTTTGTTCAAAGTCTTATTTTTGAATCTCTCTTGTAAGAAAAAGCATCCCAGTGTTTCATTCTCATTATAATATGATAAGTTCTCCAATGGTCCCTGGCTCCAAGATTTCTATTAGCTGGGGATATCTTTCCTCTTTTCCTTTCTTACCCAATTTTCAGCTGGGCAAACACTACCTGGAATAAAGACTGCATTTCCCTGCTCCTGTGCCATTAGATGTGGACTTGTAATTAAGTGGTGGGTGTAAGTGAAGGTGCAGGTAGAAACTTAAGGAAACATTCTTAAAGGCAGAAAGCATGCCCCTCCTGTTGGCTGTAATTCAGAGTTGATGGCTGGAGCTCAAGCAACCTTGCTGGAGTCATGAGGTAGCATATGCCAAGGACTGGAAGAGCGGGGAGGTTACATCCCTCATGGCTTCGTGAAGACACTTCGTTAGCTCTGTACCCCCTCCTCCAGATTTTCATAAAAGAGAAATAAACTTCTATCTTGTTTTTTTAGGACTTTTGTCTTAATTTTTTTTTATTCAAGAAAAAACACATTAATTTCTTCACATGGAACCTATAGTGTATCAATTCCTAGTTTTTCACATTTGATTTCTCAAGAAAGCAATCCCTTATATCATTTTAAAACACTTGACAAATCTGAGGCAATCCCTTCAAATGTGAAACTCGGGTTAAGCATTAACAATATTCTAAGCCATTTGCCCTTTGCAAACAGATACACAGAAATGCCATGTGATGGGTCACATCTTTCTAGGTCACTCGACATCCTGACAATCTTTCCCCTCAGCAGCTTATGTGCCAGTGAAGTTACACATCTGAGATTCAGCAACATTCCTTGCGTTATTCTGCAGGGGCTGCCACCACCAAGTGCCACAGGAGGGTGGCTCAAGCAGCAGGCAAGGCCTGAGGATGTTGTTACCAGCACTGCTTGCAAAACGGGGTGTCACGTGTCGGAGTTCACAGTGCTCACGTGGGTGGGCAAGAACACTGAGGTCTGAGCTCAGCCGAGGATTAGCAACCAGTGGGAAAGCCCAGACCTAAGACAGACACAGGAATCAAGATCAAGGTTGAAATGCAGTTGAGACGCATCAAAAAACACGTTCAATTCACTTTGTATTCAACAGGAGAGGCCAGGAATCGGGAAAGAGAGGAAGAAAGAGAGAGGAAAATACCGATTGAAATAACATGGATCGTGAGGGGGCTGACCTCTCGCCAGACAAGTATCTCCCCGGGTTGAGGGTTAACTCGAGGGTCCAACAGTTCAGCCACTGGCATGCCAGGCTGCTGTTTACCTGCTGAATGTCAGCTCGGCTCAGTTTGAGCAATCGCCCTGGGAAGCACTAACATTAGCCCTTAACTTGTGCATGAGAGGTCACACCTTAGTGAGTGAGAAATGAGCCCAGCGAGCAGACACCAAGCATCAACAGATATCAGAGGGCAGAGGGCACGGGGGGTGGGGGTGGGGAAAGGGGTGGGAAGGGCCGTCATCACAGTGCAAGCTAAAGAGAGTTCAGGGGCTGGCCCAGCAGCCCCTGTTTTGCATACTGTGCCCACCCCCGCCCCCTCCCTGTCACACCCTGTATCACCCTCTAGAGCAGTGGTTCTCAACCTTCCTAAGGCTGCGACCCTTGCATACAGTTCCTCATGTGGTGGTGACCCCCAACCATGAAATCTGGCTACTGTTATGCATCGTGATGTAATATCTGCATTTTCCGATGGTCTTAGGCGACCCCTGTGAAAGGGTCGTTCGACCCCCAAAGAGGTCGCAACCCACAAGTTGAGAACCACTGCTCTAGAGTCTAGGCAGTTGCTGGGTTCTGGGAGCCCTCCCCTAGGGCTGACTGCTCTTGCCTCCATAGTGTCCCAGCCCCAGCTGAGCAGCAGGCATGGGGGCAGGGGTCTGGGAAGCTATTTATACCTGCCTGAGCCAGTGTTGCAGATCCAGTCAGTGTTTCTCAAAGTATGTTCCTCAGGTCAGCTGCATCCAAATCAATGGTTATACTTTGTGGTTTTGGTTGTTTTTTTTAGGACCAGAGCATATTCTTGGGCCCCTTCCAGAATCACTGAATCAGACTCTCTGGGTGTGGGAACCAAGAACAACCGTGTTAACCCCAGGTGGTTCTGAAACACACCAAAATCTGGAAATCTCAGGTCTCTACAATTCCCTCCAATGTAGTATGGTTCCCTGCTCAGGCAGAAGTCGATTTCTTTGGACCCAAAGAAGCATCGCAAAAATCACTGAGCAACACCAGGAGGAAGACATTCTTCCTCATACTTTTCGGGAACACATACTTACCAAGCACTTTCTACATGTCACACACTGTTTGGGGATGGATCCCTCGAGAGATAAAAAGACCTGTCCGCATGGAGCCTGCTTTCTAGTGTGTGGGAGCAGAGGTCACAGATCGGCTGTTAGTAAGCACAAAAACAGGTGAGTGACATAGCATGTTAAGTGGTGATAAGTGTGATGGGAAAAAACAGAGCAAGGTAAGAAGAGGTCAGGATGGAGGAGTGTTAAAATGTCTCCTAAATCACCTGCACCCACGAAACCAACTGGTAGATTGATTTCACCGGCCTGACAGGGGGCCCAAATGCATCTTTTTTTAAAAAAATATATTTTATTGATTTTTACAGAGAGAAAGGGAGAGGGATAGAGAGTTAGAAACATCGATGAGAGAGAGACATCGATCAGCTGCCTCCTGCACGCCCCTCACTGGGGATGTGCCTGCAACCAAGATACATGCCCTTGACCGGAATCGAACCTGGGACCCTACAGTCCGCAGGTCGACGCTCTGTCCACTGAGCCAAACCGGTTTCGGCCCAAATGCATCTTGAGATGGATCTGAGACTTGGAGTAGATTCCGTTGGTACCCCTCCCCGGTCCCCTTTAGGACTGTTATGCCTCTCCAAACTCCTTCACACCCTCCCCCTCCTTGCTCCCCTGCTCACACTCTTTCACCCCCATGTCCGTGACTCAGTCTCTGACTATGAATGGCACCTTGCCTCAAGGTGGGGTCCAGGGGTGGTGTGATTTTTGCTCCCTGAACTCCCTCGGGGACACCGCATCCCTGCTCGTTTTTCTGCTGCCCTTCCTGCCCTTGTCCCGGGAGCGTTCTCTGAAAGTCACTCGCACGAGAATCCCTGTCTCCAGTTCTGCTGCTCTTGGCCTAACACAGCCCGGTCTCCCCACATAGGATCGGATACTCACCTCAGTGGGGCTCTACAGACCACACAGACTGAGGGTTGTTAGGGCTCACTTACCCCCAAATCACACACACACACACACACACACACACACACACACACACACCAATTTCTCTTTCCTGTTCTGAGCCTCCTGGGGGCCTGGCATTGCCCTGCGGAGAGAAGCAGGCCAGCCACTCCGAGATGCATCTCTGGCGTCTGCTCTGCCTCTCCTTCGACCCCTGCGGCCGAGGGCATTTCCTGAGAGCCAGAGCATGGCAGAGACCGCGCTGGGTTCGGGGACACGACACGGCACGAGGCCCTGGACATCACACGCTCAGACACATCCATGTTCTGTCCAAGGCCTATGAGTTTGAAAAGACCGCACTGGCTTGACAACCACGCTCCTGGAACTTTCACATCAGTGATGTGTTTTTGAGAAATCTGACGTTGACATATTTCTGCTCAAATACATGAACCTTCCCATGTGACTGTCTCTCTGAAGCAGAGATGGGGGGGGCTCCCCGGGACGGTGCCGGAAAGCATGTTCCAGGGAAAGGCGATCCGCACCCGGGCAGCTTCGGCGGTTTCTGTTACGGAGAGCAGAGGCCCGCTCACTCCTCCGGAGCAGACGCCACTTTTCACGTCCCCCACATCAGAGGCGGCGCTTCTAATGACGGTGATGGATGCCGAGGCAGACATTCTTCACCGTCTGACAGCACCGACATTCCTGAAATAGCTGCCAGATTAAAAATGCTTTGAGGGTTTCCTTTCAAATAAATCTTGTCCTACAACTCGCCTTTGTTCCTGGCAGTTGGTGGTGGGGGTGGGGAGGCGACATGAGAAAAATTAAAGGGGTCCAGCGATGGGAGCTTGCCAGGGGCTTCCGTCTCCCACTGCCTGCCCATCTCCTACGCTTGGACCTGGCTGTGCCCACAGGAGGGTAAGGGTGGGCGCCTTGGACTGGCAGCTCCCAGGAGGGAGGCCTGAGCCCCCGGAACCCGTGCAGCCAGGGGCCCCACAAGGGCTTGAGGGACGTGGTGTCCACCAGGCAAAAAGCCCAGAGGCAGTGCCTAGCTGAAGGGCAAAGGTCGGGCGCTCCGGTGATGTACCCGGCTGGGTAGAGGGGGAACGGGTAGGGCTTGGGAGCGCTGAGGCGTGATGGTGACGCACCAGCGACGTGTCTTGGTTTGAGGCGTGTCCTGCAGGGGGGAGAGCTGTTGTGTGAGTCACGGGCCACTTTCTCCTGCGGCTGCTCAGCCACTCGCAGGCCCACAGAGGCAGGGCCCCGAGCCCCCCAACCCGCCCGGCCTCCTCCTCCCGCCTCCCTCACCTCACCCCACAGGGGGTCCGGCGTGTTGCTCCATCTTTGTGCCCAGGAGGAGCACCAGGGGATCATGTCCCAGAGCTGAACCCCATGCGGACAGCGGTGAGGAGCCGGTTCAGACCCAGGCCGCGCCGAGGGGCGGAAAGCGGCCTCCTGCGGCCATTGTACGGAGAAGGCGCTGTCTTTCTTCCTCGGGTGACAGCGCATCTCCAGTCTCGTTCCTGGGAGGAGCCCCGTGATGGGGTGCTGATGCCAAGGCCCCTCAGTCCCTCTTTATCCATCACAGGCAGGCAGGGGCTCTGGCTCTGGCCCCTCCGTCCCCCCGTTCTTCCTGCCTCCTGTGCCTGGGCCCCCGGCAGGCCCCCCAGAAGAGCATTCGGGGGACACAGACGTGCAGACAGACTTCTCGCCTCCCCCCGCCCCGGTGATGGCAGCTCGGGCTGAGCAAGGCGGCCTTCCCAGTGGCCCGAGGCGGGCTCTGAGCTGGGCTGCTCCTCCTCCCTGGCTTCGTGTCGCAAGGGCCATGTGCTTCTAAACGGCATACATGGCGCTTTCTTCATCGCTCTCCTAACAGGGGCTGCCCTCCGACGGGGGTGGAGGCCTCCCCATTTGCCGTTCCTCCTGCTTCCCCTGGCTCCGTTCTCACCGCTCCTGGGGGGCGCCCTCAATTCCAGCCCGCCTGAGTGGGCACCAGCGCCCAGGATGGCGTGGGGGTGGAGGGTGCTAATTAGCCCCTCGAAGAGCAGCCTTGGCAGGAAGCCACGGGGAGGGGAGTGTGTGTGTATGGTGGGGGGGGGGTGCGAGGGGAGGCCTTGTCAGTTGGAGCACGCACGCCTGAGCCGGCTTGGGGCTGGGTGAGGAGGGTGGAGGGTGACTCAGGGATCCCAAGGGAACCCGGGTAAGGTTGAGGCAGCAACCAGCACCTGCCTTGAGTCACGGATGCGTGTTTACTGTGTTATTAGCAGGAAGCCAGGAGCCAGGACCATTTCTGGAGAGGGAGAGCCGGTCGACACAGACATGAAAGCTGTCAGGTGGGAATCGGGCGCGTCTGGCAGCTTCGCCTCCGGGATTTTGTGTTCTTTGATTAACGCCGCCGCAGAGGACGCAGCAGAGGCAGGTGGCTGTTCAGAGCAGCCGGGCTTGATCAGAGCGAGCTCCTGGGTGGGGTGGGGAGTGGGCAGATTGCTTCAGGCTGGGGTAGTGGCGTGGCGTTCGCTCCCTCCTGCAGGCCACGTGTGCTCAGCAAGAGGTACTTGAAACTGTTCACTCTGGAATTGGCTTCTAGGAGGCAGGGCGGGTTGACAGATCCAAGAAACTGGAGAGGCCCACCTTTCCTGCCTGGACCACCCCCCCCCCAGGATGCCCTGCAGGCACGCTCAGGGGCATAGGTTTGGACTGGGGGTCTTATTGGGGGAAAGGGCCTTTAAGGAGGTGGGGGTGTGAACATGTGTAAAGAGCTCAGGTCAGCACCCAGCCGTGTGGAAATAATAGTTCCAATTATCCGAAGATCTGATTCGCTCTGGTGTTACAGAAAACCGGAATAATCAAACCATGCTTGGAGAGTTTGGAGTTACATTTATTACGCGCGGGTCCAGAGGAAAATGTTTCTCAAATTCTGGGCTCCAACATGCAGAAATGTTCCCTATTTATATGTTTTTACCTTCTTTGTCTCCCAAATATGGAATGTTTCCCACCCCTTGGCAAGTTCTTAATGGGCCCCTATGTGCTGAGGTCCTGAGATCTCAGCCAAAGTCCTGGCCTGGTGCCAGCACTGGTCATTTTGTCCGGAGAAGTTTTAATGGCCTCTCTGAAATGAGAATAGTCTCATTTTCCTTATTATTTAAGCAAGCAAACATTTACAGAAGCCAAATGGCAAGGTTAAAATTTCAAACAGCTGTTTTTATATAAGATGGATGCTTCACTGGTGTTGCCCTCCAACCCACCTGGAGTTGAATGGCACCAACCTGTCAGAAGTAGCCATCTTTCCCGAGCTGCTGTGAGTCAGTCTCCACCGCCTTTTTTTTTTACTGATCTAAGAGTAAACATTTTCCATGGATTTATGTCTTTAAAGAAAACATGACATTAGAATGGACTTGGAGCTGTTCTCTGAGTAGTACAGGAAGTTAGCTATATCCAACGCTCTGAGACTTACCCATAATCCTTGGCATTTGCCAGCTATGCTGTAGATGGTGATGAGCATGTGATAAGCACATGCACTGGAGCCACGCCGCCTGGGTCTTACTCCTGCTCCTCGTGTCACAGTGAATCTTCACCACGACCCTCTGAGATAGGGATTCTTATTTAGCTGCAAGGAATCCTGGGAAAATTTTTTCAGAGTTCTACCTTGGGTTCAGAAGGCAGGATTTTCTCCAAAGACAGGAAGATTTTACAACCGGCTGTGTGACCTTGGGCCGCTGACTACCTTCTTGACTCAGTTTCCTTACCTGTAGAAGAGGGATAATAAGAATCCCTATCTCCGAGGGTCATGGTGAGGATTCACTGTGCTCATGTGTGCAGGGCACTTAGCACAATGCCTGGCATGTGATTACTGCTACTGTATTGCCACCCGTTGGAGATGCTGGGTGTCATTGGTAACATGTCTGCCAGTAAAAAGAAGCTGCTAGGTTGTCTATTGGCTATCCCATCAGTAAATTGGTCGCTGAACTCAAAATCCCCAGTGCAACTACACAGAGAGAAATTTGGGGGAGGCTCTGAACTGTTCCAGCGTCTGCTCCACCTGGGTCTGAAGCAGCTGCGTCTAAAGCTTTGGAGATGTAAAAATGTGGGTAGAAAGAAAAACAGCCAGAGCCTTTGGGTAAGGGTGTTCATTTGTCACATTTTCTGGCTTCACGGCACCTACTGAAAACTCTTCCTGTCTTTGGAGAAAGTCCTGCCTTATGAGCCCAAGGTAGAACTCTGAAAACATTTTCCCAGGATCCCTTGCAGCTAAAGCACAGGCACGTGAGCTGGGCTCCCCCAATCAGACACCATTCACTCTCACATGAGCCTTCTCTCTGAAAGTGGTCAATGTAAGAAGCTAGAACCATGCAAGAAGCTATTTTTCCAGTGAAGGTGGAGAGGAAAGTCAAGAAAGTGGCATTGACTAAAAGGTCACGTTCTTGGTGCTGCTGAAGGTAGTGGCAGTTGCGGTAAAGTAAGTTCCTGGGTTAAGTAACATCATTGCAAACTGTAGCATCCCAGTGCCTGGTGACCATGGTGACAGAGCAGTTCTGCAGTATGGCTATGGGTGCGATTCTTCAACATACCACCCACTCCTGTTTCTCCTGATAATTCTGTGAGCTACACAATGCCCTTTACAGAAGGCCCTTTTCTACATAGTAAAAAAAAAAAAAATTAGTACAAGAAGTGCAGGTTGGTACCCTGCAAAACGCATCCGTAGGGAGGGCATATATCCCTGGAAAGAGAATGAAAATGTGGTAAAATAAACATAAAACTGACCATTTTAAGTGTCCATTTAGTGGCATTAAAGTACAGTGGTACCTCAAGATACGAGTTTAATTCATTCTGTAACCTTGAGGCGTGGGGAACTATGAGACGCTCCAGTCTCGGTAAACTGGTGGGTCGTGTGCAGCCGGCCGATCCGCGCGATGACTCCTATCTCAAATGTTGCTCGTATTTCAAAGCAAAAATCGTTTGCTCGATGTCTCTATTTCAAAAATCTCGTATGTTAGGGCACTCGTATCTCGAGGTACCACTGTATATTCACAGCATTCTGCAACCACCACCAATATCCATCTCCAGAACTCGGGGAATGAAAATTGTTAACATGGACGCATGTCTTTGGAGATTCTAGGTTTCCAGGTCACTTTCAATTCAAGTCAACAAGCACCCACCCTAAGTTCTACAGCACCGGCTCCAGCGTTCCGTTGCGTATTGCTGTGTTGCCAGCTTCTAGCCGGTGCCTGAGAAGTATTCGTTAGCTATGGAGTGGCCAGGTGGGATGGTCGCGAGTCCAGATCTTGTGCATCTGAATGGGGCTTTGGCAGGTGAATTTGCTGCGTGTGGATGGGCCTTCCTTCAGGGAGCCGTGTTTCCTGAAGGTGTAAAGTGGCAGTTTCCAGCCTGGGCACTCCTGTTTCCTGGCTGGGGGTGGGTGGCGGGGGTGGGTGGCAGGGGGCGGGGACTGGAAAGGCTAATGCAGATGTTACTTTTACCTAGGATGAAGCTAACCAGGTCTACTAGAGCCCTCCCCTCCCCTCGCCCCACCCCCCCCGCCGTGGCTGGAAATATGACAAATTTATGAGAGTGCATCAGCTTCCATTCTTAGAAACTCAGACAGGTTTTCAGTGATTTTTTGCGAGAAAATATCTGCAATATTCCAATATTTGGTGGTGAATGGGTTGGGGGAACCATTCAGTCATTTATTCAAGAGTATGTCTTGAGCCACCACTTCTTGGCGATTCCTTTCTGGGTAGCGCAGACTCTGACGCACACAAAACAGACACATGCCTCATCTCTAGAGCTTACACACAGATGGGGAGAGACAGATACGAAGCAACTGTCAGCTCGATCTGGTGGGGAAAGTGCTAGAAAGAAAAACAGGGCTGGGGAAGGCTGGGGAGAGTGACTGGAGATGTGTGTGGTGTTTTTGTAGAGTCATCAGGCAGGCTGGCTGCGAAGTTGACCTCTGAATGAGGACCCGAGAAAAAGGAGGCAAGAGTGTCACATAGGTATCTATCTATACAGTGTCCCCGACAGAGAACAGAGGTGGAGTGTGCCGGGCAGGTCACGGGACCCACCGGGAGTTGGGTGGACAGAGTGGGGGGAGGGGAGAATTGTAGGCACCAATTGAAGGTCCAAGAAGCAGCGGAGGAGAAGACGTTGGCTCCGGAACGCCCTGAATGAGTATCGCAAGGCGCTCAGGCATCCATGCGGGGTCTCAAAGGAGATGTGTTTTTGTGTTGTTGTTTTTTTAAATATGTATTTTATTGATTTTTTTACAGAGAGAAAGGGAGAGGGATAGAGAGTCAGAAACATCCGTAAGAGAAAAACATCAATCATCTGCCTCCTGCACACCCCCTACTGGGGATGTGCCCGCAACCCAGGTGCATGCCCTTGACTGGAATCAAACCTGGGACCTTTCAGTCCGCAGGCCGATGCTCTCTCCACTGAGCCAAACCGGTTTGGGCTCAAATGAGATGTTTTCCTCCCAGTGCCCACCATCCTGTAGGGCAAGGGAACCACCTAAGGGCCCTTCCCGCCCCCCCTGTCCTCCCCCCAAGACTTTTCCTCCAGGAATTTTGGTATTTCCCTCTCTGGAGCCTCAGCTGCCTGGGTGAGTCACCATACATACTCGCTCTCTGCCTCTCAGGCCCGGGCTGGCTTTTCTGCAGGGAGACGGGGCCCATCCGTCATCCCCTGCGGGCCCGCAGCCTCCCTGTGTGCTGGCGCCGGGCCAGCTGTGCTGTCAGGGAGAGGGATGCGAGCCTCTCCACAAAGTGAGGACGGGAGCGTGGGAAGAAACGGGGAGATCTGGATGGAAGGACAAAAGCGGGAGCGAGAACTCGGGTCCACAGGCCCGGGAGGGGTGGAGGGACAGAGGGAGACGGCAGCACAGAACCTCCCACCCCTACCCCCACCCCCATGTTTGCAGATGATGGCTTGTATTTCTGCCTCAGAGCTCCCCGTAGCTTCCCTGATGTGAAAAGGAGAGACTGCGGGGGCTGATGGGAGGGTGTCACAGACACAGCGGGTGCCCGTGTTCCCGCCCCGGAGGCTGGCGCCTGTGGAGTGTGTCAGATTCGAAACTGGCACGTGGAGCCAGCGCCGTGCGTGCCCCCCGCCCGGCAGAACATCTGATTAAATGCCAGGGGAGCCGCGCTGTTTTCCCCCAGCCTGGTCTCTCCTGACACAAACTGTTCCCTGATATCAATGGCAGCGATCGGAAGGAGCAGGGCAAGGGCCGTTCTTGCTGCCTGGTTTGTAGTCTCAGAATCCCTGTGCTGCCTGGTCCAGTGTAAGCTCCCTTTCTTTTAACACCCACGTGTAACAGCCCGAATGCTTGCTCCAGGCGAACCGCAGAAAACCCCTTCCCTCCAGAATCTGCTCTACAGCAGCGGTTCTCAACTTGTGGGTCACGACCCACAGGTTGAAAACTGCTAGCAAGGTCACCTAAGACCATCGGAAAACAGATATTTACATTATGATTCATTCACAGTAGCAAAATTACAGTGATGAAGTAGCAACAAAAATAATTTTAAGATTGGGGGTCACCACAACATGAGGAACTGTATTAAAAGGTCACAGCATTAAAAAAGGTTGAGAACCACTGCTCCAGATATTTCTAAAGAAGGTGCCAAGCACTTATATGCCCTAAGTGTTGCTTCTGACATACCCGCAGCGTCCCTATGGCACCTTCCCCCGTCCTGCCTGCAGCTGTCGCCTCACTCGTTTTCATTCTACTCCTCCCTCTGCTCTGCTTCACCCCCAGCGTGGCCCCTGCCCCTTCCTCTGCTCCCCCCACGTAACTCCCTCCCGGAGCTGGTGCGTGTGCGGGCAGGGGTGAGGGTCAACATATTTAACAATTGCAGCGGCCCAGCCAATGGCCAGGCAGGCCTAAAGGATCGCTGCTGTGTCAGGCATCGCCCCTGGGGGTCTGGATCTGGGGAGGTTGGGGGTCCCGGGGTTGGGCCCGGCCATTGAGGCAGTGATGGTACGGAGAGGGAAGAGACTCTACCAGAAAGATTCTAACACCGAGGGCAGCTGTACAGGGTGTGTTCTTCCAATAGTCTGTGCAACAGACTTGCTGAAGGTTACTGGGGCAACTTTTTTTTTTAATATATTTTATTGATTTTTTACAGAGAGGAAGGGAGAGAGATAGAAAGTCAGAAACATCGATGAGAGAGAGACATCGATCAGCTGCCTCCTGCACGCCCCACAGTGGAGATGTGCCCGCAAGCAAGATACATGCCCCCGACCGGAATCGAACCTGGGACCTTTCAGTCCGCAAGCCGACACTCTATCCACTGAGCCAAACCGGTCTCGGCTACTGGGGCAACTTTAAAACGGTCTCAAGCATCGCTGTGGGCCTGTCAGGTATGCCCGTTAGAAGCCCCTCCCTGGTGGTCTCTGTCCGTGGGCACCAGCCGGCAGCCCCGGTTCTGGGCTCTCTTCCCTCCGAATGGAGTTCCTTCTCAAACCTGCTTCCACTCTCAAGCCCAGAACTCTTCCTGCCCCGCGCTCCAACATGCGGAGGGGACGCTGGAAATCCCTTCACAAGACAGATCACGCTGCCCAAGGATGCTACTACCTGCATCGTTTTAGTTCATGTATGCAGAGCGACTTCAGCCAAGGGCCATTGAATTCCTCCGCAGCAGCCAGCTGGATCCCCAGGGTGAATTCTGCACCCCCTTCCCCCCAGAACCGGGGGGACAATTTGCAATCAGCTTCTCAAATAGCATTTGGGGTTTTCTGCCTTAGATATGGGAAGCACTTAGCCAGTCCTTGGTAGAAAATAGAGGCTGAGTAAGTGATGTCCATGACTCTCCAGTCGCACCTCTTTGTGGTTATTAAAGAAATAGACTCATTCCTTCTTCCATCTGTGCGACAAATAAGCATTGAGAGCCAACGATGTGCTAGGCATATGCTTGTTTGGGGACAGAGGATAAAACAAACAATAAAAGACAAAGATCCCCATTCTTATGGAATTCACAGTTCAGTGGAGGAGGCAATCATAAAATAAATAAAACATGCAGTATGAGAAATAGTAATAAATGCTAAGAAGCTAAAAAGCGAACAGGTAGCGGTGAGGGAACTTTAGGTAGAGGTCTTGATCGTAGAGAGAGAGATTTCATAGGATTTTAGATAGAGAATGAGGGAGGAGGTATCGGAGAAGAGGACACTTCGGTGAAGACCCGAGAGGGGGGACTGGTGAGTTCTGCTGACATCTGGGGTGCGATGGGGAAGAGAAACCCATATCCAGGTGGCAAGTAAAACCAATGACAGAAAGAAATCTGTTTGTGATAATGATGGAAATAAGGACCCTTGCTCTCGGTGGGTGGTCCCTGGTTGTTGTTGATGTGTTGTTGTTGTTGTTTTTTCCTTCATTAAAGGAGAAAGATGTATTATTTTAAAGGAAGGAACCGCTTTTCCTCGCTCTCAGTGCCTCTGGCAAACACCACACATTGCCTTCCACCTCGCTAAACTGGTGGAGGGCACATTCCACCGAGAGCCTGTTCATTTGTTCTTTG
Source organism: Lasiurus cinereus (assembly GCA_011751065.1). Classification (NCBI taxonomy): domain Eukaryota; kingdom Metazoa; phylum Chordata; class Mammalia; order Chiroptera; family Vespertilionidae; genus Lasiurus; species Lasiurus cinereus. The sequence continues at coordinate 15,614,245 of JAAGEH010000297.1, read as the reverse complement.
GGTGCCCCGAGTTTTCCCCAGAAGGTCCAGCACAGACGGCAAATCAAGGGCGGGCTGCTTGTGTGAGCCTGAACCAGGTACTGAACAAGTTCACGTTGAAGTAATGCAAGAATGAAAGCTTGCTCTCACATTACAGAGCGTGTCTGCATTGGGTAGCTTTCTTAGCTCACAAACTCTGTTGCCTGGAACATGTGTGTAGATTTAAGCGGATAAGAGCTCTGAGAAGTGATCAATAGTTTAGAGCAGTGGTTGGCAAACCGCGGCTCTTGAGCCACATGCGGCTCCTTGGCCCCTTGAGTGTGGCTCTTCCACAAAATACCACGGCCTGGCGAGTCTATTTTGAAGAAGTGGCATTAGAAGAAGTTTAAGTTGAACAGATGTGGCTCTCCAAAGAAATGTCCATCGTTGTCCTGTGGATGTTTGGCTCTGTTGACTCATGAGTTTGCTGGCCACTGCTTGTTTGAGGACAGAGGATAAAGCAAACAATAAAAGACAAAGATCCCTACCCTTGTGGGAATTTACAATTTAGTGGAGGAGGTAATCACAAAATAAGTAAGACACGCAGCATGAGAAATAGCAATAAATGCTAAGAAGCTGAACAGCGAAAGGCGAACAGGTAGGTGAGAGAGCTTTAGGCAGAGGTCTTCAGAGGGTTTCCAGGTGGCAAACCAGCTCTGCCCTCCAGCAGCTCGTGTTGCTGCCACATCTTGTGCCTTTTGCATTTGGAGGTGGCGTTCTTTCTGTTGTGGTGAACCCTCACCTGAGGATGTTTTCCCCCGTTAATTTTTAGAGAGTGGAAGGGAGTGGGAGGGACAGAGAGAGAAACATTGAGGTGAGAGAGACACAGCGATTGGTGGCCTCCTGGACCAGGGCCGGGGAAGGAGCCTGCAACCTTGGCCTGAATTGAACCTGAGACCCTTCAGTCCAAGGGCTGGTACTCTAACCATTGAGCAAAACCAGCTACATCTGGAGATGATTTTTTTTTTTTTTGTAACAGAAACCATTTTGAGAAGAGCGATCACCAATGGCTCGTGGTAGTTGCAAAAGGAACACCAAAAGCCGGGAGAGAATGCTGTGCCGCCTCCTCGTGGTCTGGGGGGCTGTACACGTTCAGAGAAACTTCCCTAGTGACAGACAAACCGTAGAAATGATCCTGAAAGTATAGGCTTTGGGGATGGCGTTAATAATAAGGCCACGTGGATTTCATTCTCAGGGCAGTAGAGAGCTAGAAGGAATCTGAACGGAGGAGAGGGGCGAGGTACTTTGGCCACTCCGGCTTCCCTTCCTCTCCTCTGCAAGGTGTCCACTGCTCCCTGTCCCTGTCTCATCCCCTCCCCCACCAGATTCTGAGCCCCTCTCCCCAGATCCCTCAATTTCTAAGGTAATTTATACGAGATAAATGTATGTCATGGAAGACTGCAATGGGCGTCGGGGCCCTCAGACAAGGGCTGATGATCTGACTACAGAGTTGTAGGCATTGGCCCCCGGGGTGGGAGAGAACTGATGTAACATTCTCTAATCCTGGGCTGTTCTTCCCGCTCGGATCACACACCTCACACAGGATCAGACTGGTCTCAAAGGAATCCAAGCAAACACCTGCTGCCCACTTTCCTGAGGAGGGAGAGGGGACCCACAACACCCTCCCCAGGCGGAGGGTTTGAGTCCCAGAGTCTGAACAACAGCAGGGATCCTGGATTTCCCCGGAGCCCTGGCCTCCATCAGCCAGGGTCCTCGGAGGGCAGGCTCCAAGTGCTTCCTTTGTTATGATTAGACTTGAATAATTGGCCTCTCTCCATGTTTTCCATGTCTTGATCAGCTTCTCAGAGGAGCTCATGAATGGAGAAAGAGACCGTTTTAAAATTAGGTGATTTACAAATGAGACACCTGGTTTTGGTGTCAGCGGAGTGGCCTGGGTTCCATTGTCACGAGAAATAAACCTAAAAACCTTGAATGGCTGAGCTGGAGTTCATGGCATTCTTTCCCTCTTGGTCTTTTTTTTTTTTTCTTAAATACATTTTATTGATTTTTTACAGAGAGGAAGGGCGAGGGACAGAGAGCTAGAAACATTGATAAGAGAGAAACATCGATCAGCTGCCTCCTGCACACCCGCCCCTGGGGATGTGCCCACAACCAAGGTATGTGCCCTTAACCGGAATCGAACCTGAGACCTTTCAGTCCGCAGGCCTACGCTCTACCCACTGAGCCAAACCGGTTTCAGCTATCTGTGTGTGTTTTTAAATATATATATATTTTTTATTGATTTCAGAGAGGAAGGCAGAGGGAGACAGAAACATCAATGATGAGAGAGAATCATTGATTGGTTGCCTACTGCACGCCCCCCACTAGGGACCAAGATCACAAACCCGGGCAAGTTGCCGTGACCTCCTGGTTCAGAGGTGGATGCTCACCCGGATGCCGTCCAGGCCACTGTTTTGTTTGCTTCCTTCTGTCTCTCAGTTTTTGCAACTTGCATTTTCTTTACCTCTTGCCCCTGGAGAGCAGATTTTGAATTTAGCTGTGCATGAAAATCACCCGTAGTGCCAGGGGCTGGCTGCGTTTCGTCCTGGCTATGTGGTTGACCCATTTCTTGGTTCCCCCTTATACTCAGCTGAGGCCAACAGAGTGGGGGTGGAAGCAGGCCTCCCTGGGAATCCTCATGCCTTACCTCCCCTCTCCCAGGGTTTAGTGGAGGATTCTGGGTTATTCCGGGTTTGAGAATCACTAACCCAGAACATTTGCCTTGTCATCTCATTGCCCTTACTATAGCAAAGTCACCTGGCTTGATATTTCTTGGGGGGGACTTTGTTTTCATTCTTTAACTTTTCTGTTAGGACAGTGGTCAGCAAATTGCGGCTCTGTTGACTAATGAGTTTGCCGACCACTGGGATAGGGGCTTCATCACAAGGAACAACAACAGCCTGTAATTATTGGAATCGAGAGTCTAGGTCAGTGGTGGGCAAACTCATTAGTCAACAGAGCGGCAGACCAGTGTTTGCTACTGGATTTAGCTGAGCAGATAAGAGCTGTGGGTGTCCGAGGGCCCTCACATGCACTGGAGTCATCAGGAAAAAACAAACATATTTTCTTTTCTTTTTTAAAAAAAATACGTTTTTATTGATTTTAGAGAGAGAGAAAGGGAGAGAGAAAAACATGGATGTGAGAGAGAAACATCAAACAGTTGGTTGCTTCCCATATCAGCCACACCAGCCAGGGTGAAAAAGCATTTTCTGCCCTCTTAGAGCTGGAGGCATGGGGTACTATGAGAGGGCAGAGATACTGGGAATGGTTCCACCCAGAATAATAAAAGTAAGAAATAATATGACTATAACAGTTATTATTTCGATAGCATTTAACAAATATATACATATGTGAATACAATACTATTGGAGCAATCTAATATATACCCATCACTTTACATGCAGTATCTCATTTAATTCCAACAACAACACTAGGAGGCTGGCGTTTTTATTATGACCTTATCATGCAGAGGAAACTGAGGCACAGAAAGGTGAAATTATTTGCCCAGGGTCACATGATCAGGGAGATGAGCCAGGATTGAAAGGCCATCTCACGCCCAAGCCCACAGGACTAACCTACATCAGGGCCTTTTCGCAGCTGCCCAGGCCCCGGCCCCCCGTCCCACAGCCACCCCGTCCCCCCTCCCTCCTCCAGTGGCTCCTTTTCAGTCCTGACTAGGCTGCACTCCCCTCGCCCACCGCTCACCACACTTCCTGTAATTAAAATTTACTCCATTTGAACAAAGGCCCCTGGACCTGCTGATTCTCCCTGGCTTTCGCCACAGAGTTTGAAATTTCCCCGTCGCCATGGCAACCAAATTCTTGGATGAAACTGGATCCCCGGAGATAAGGAAATGCAGGGACTGAGGAATGAGCGTGGAGGTCCCCTGGCTGGTCAGCGGCGTCCCCGGGCGGCGTCCACCAGCTGCAGGAATTCGCTCCGGCTTTGCCCTCCCTTCCCAGGGCCATGTCAGCCATCAAGTACCCTGAAGGGGCTACAAAAATGTTTAAACCCCTTCTTAAAAAAAAAAAAAATCATAGGAACTCCAAAGTAGGAAAAGAAAACTATAAATTGAAAGGAAAGAAGGTTGGGTTCGGTGCCTACGAAAACATCACATCAAACGTTAGGCATCCATTTGGAATTCATAAAAAAATCCAGGGTGCGAACCACAGGAAGGCTTGCTTTTCTTACTTTGCCACGCTGTCCTCGCGCGCATTGACGGTTGTTGAGAGATCCCATCAACCGGTGGATGTCTTTTTTGGAGGTGAATCATCTCAAAGGCAGGACGGTAAAGCTCCTATTAATTCACATCCCAAATAACCAATCGTGTTGGTTCGAGTTGGCCAAATGTCGACTACAGAACAGGGGGATGGCCTTCTAATACGTTTGACATGGTGTGGAGTCATACCGCCTTCCCAAACTCGGGGACACCCCAGCAGTCGAGCAGGATGCAGAGGTCAAGGGCGGCCGGGAAGGAAGGGGCCCAAGAAGGGGAACCGGGATCTCGCAGCTCTTCCAGGACCGGCCAATCCCAGGAAAGAGGGGCCCCGTGAAGGTGCCAAATAGATTCCAGCTGCCCTGGCTGGAAGCAAGCCAAGAAAAGCCCTCACCCCCTTCCCCCTGCCCCCAGGGAGGGAGGGAGGCGGGGAGACTTCTTTTTTAAAGCGGACAGAGGGGAGTGAGAGGGGCCGCTCAGCTCGGCTCCGTGTTATTCTTTCCTTGCAGGGACCAGAGCGCCTTAATCTTATCGCCCGGCGCTGGCCACACAACTCCCGCAGGCACTGCCAGTTCACATCTGTTTTCTTATCGGCGTCCCCGACGGGAGGGAGGGAGACCGCAGCGGCCCTGGTCTCCCCCACAGGGGGACTGGTGCAGGGAGGGCCCCGTGGCCTGTGATAACACCGAAGGCAGGAATTCCTCAAGGGGCCGCAGTGTTCCTTTGTCCTGGCCGCCAGCACCTCTGGATAAGGCGGCACCGGGCCAGCAGCCCCCCGGTTTCAGGGGGCACACCTCTGAAGTGAGAGTCTGGGACCTCGGCTTTCTCCCCTGAAAATGAGGCCAGGAGCCTGCCACGTTTCCCTGCAGGAATCTGGGGGCCGAGATGGGATAATGGGGCTGACAATGCCTTAAGCCAGGGGTCGGCAAACTCATTCGTCAACAGAGCCAGACATCAACAGGAAAGCGATGGACATTTCTTTGGAGAGCCACATTTAAAAATATATATATTTTATTGCTTTTTTTTACAGAGAGGAAGGGAGAGGAAGAGTTAGAAACATCAATCAGCTGCCTCCTGCACACCCCTCACTGGGGATGTGCCCGCAACCAAGATACATGCCCCCGACCGGAATCGAACCCGGGACCTTTCAGTCTGCAGGCCGATGCTCCATCCACTGAGCCAAACCGGTTTTGGCAAGAGAGCCAAATTTTTTAAACTTAGATTTCTTCTAACGCCACTTCTTCAAAATAGACCCGCCCAGGCCGGGGTATTTTGTGGAAGAGCCACACTCAAGGGGCCAAAGAGCCGCATGTGGCTCGAGAGCCGCAGTTTGCTGACCACTTTAAAGATTTGCTACTTAATGTGGCCCTCAGACCAACAGCCTGGGAATCGCCTTGTTAGAAATGGGGACTCAGCTCGTTAGAAGGGGGGACTCTCAGGGCCCGCCCCAGTCCTGCCCAGGCCTCCAGAAAGTGAATCTGCATGTTAAGGGCACCCCAGAAGCACAGGGGTGGAGAGCGGCTACAGTGTGTGGACAGGTTCAAGCCTCGGACTAATGAGAGGGCACAGTCCTCTCCTGGCAAAGCCACGTGCAAGTCCCAGCGTGGAGGGCATAGCCCTCCCGGCACAATTATAGGCAAAGGCTCTGGTTGTCAGCGTGAGCCTGTGGTCCAAACCTGTGGTCGGTCCCATGTGGCTGAGTGACGTGGTTTGAGAGAGTTCAGGTGCATGTAATTGAGCGGATTGGAAACCCACGGGAATGTTGTAAACATCCTGGCCCCGCCCTGACTTTGCCTCGTGGCGTCTGCCATACAATAAAGGCTCAGCAACACAGGTCACCTGCAGTTATGGAAGGTCCAAGCAGCGGGGAGCCCCAAGCTCCCCCAAAGGGCGGCCTCCCATCCTGACCGCCCTCTGCTCTCAGGAGAGCCACTCCTCTCTGGAACATTCTCGGCCTGCAAGCTCCCCCATGCAGACATGAGCATGGGAGCGTTTCCCCGAGACTACAACCCCCACTCCATGGATCTGCCTGTCCCTGTGGGCATGAGGTGGGGGGGTAGGCGGGGTGGTCTGGAGGGAACCCCACCCTGCCTGAGTGCTCCTTGTGGTCAAACCACACCTATAGCTTCATAAACAGGGGAAGCGTACCCCTCTTTCACCTTGTAGGCATTTATCCTGAAGAAATGATGAAAGCATATACACAAAAAGCCACAAGATGGTTCAGCGTGGTGCTGTTTAGGAAGGGGGAACCCTGGGAACCCCGTCAGCTGTGGAACTGTTGTAGGATAAATATTGACATGAGACGTGTTTACAGTACAGAGCATATTTGTGTAAATGTTCCTTCCCCCTTTACCCCCTTACTGCTGGTCTGAATTTTTGACATTTTTATAAAGAATATGTTTTGCTTTTGTTTATTTCTTATTAAAAATAAAACCCATGGCTCTCCCCTGTGCCACCCCGCTGACTTGGGTGAGCTGACCCTGGTTGACCCTCCCGAGGTAACTGCCACATTGGTGTCTCTGGCCCAGAGTTCCTCTCTGAGCTCACACTCAACCGTCCACCTACCCACTTGGGATTTCCCTAGGACCAGCCAGGAAGACCTTAAACCTCACATGTCCCCAGATGAAGGCTCCATGCCCTCTTGTCCCCAGCCTGCTCCTCCACCTTCTAGCTGCTGAGTCACTCTTTTTTTATTATTATTAAGTATTTTTTATTGATTTTTTACAGAGAGGAAGGGAGAGGGATAGAGAGTTAGAAACATCGATGAGAGAGAGACATCAATCAGCCGCCTCCTGCATGACCCCTACTGGGGATGTGCCCGCAACCAAGATACATGCTCTTGACCTGAATGGAACCCGGGACCTTTCAGTCCACAGGCCAACGCTCTATCCACTGAGCCAAACCGGTTTCGGCTGTTGAGTCACTCTTGATGCTTGTCTTTCTCATCCAGACCTGGCATCTCTCCGCCACCTGCCATGGTTCTGACAGGGAGTCCTATGGACTTGACCTACAAATTGCTCACATGACCGCCAGGCCTGCCTCTTCAGCCCCTGCCTCCCTGTCCACCCACTTAGTGCAACTCCCGTGCTTGCTGCCCTCCACTCAGGGCCTCAGTGCAGAGGCTGAGAGGACCCAGCTCTCCCCACTCGGGACCAGGACACCAGTTGTTCCTCACCCTGCCCCTCTGCCTGGGCACCTTCTCCCACCCAGAGGTCCCCTCTGAGAGGCACTTCCTTGGAGAGCTCCCCTCTGGCCTGTCCGTGATTCTGTGTGAGGGCGCGGGCTCTGTTCCTCTCGCCGTCTGTAATGACACAAACAGTGCGTCTGTGTCTGCCAGGCCTCAGCTCAGAGGGCAACCCAGTGGGCTCTGTTCGGTTCCTCTTACTCCTCGTTGCCACAGAGGTGTCCAAGTCCCCTTGGTTTAGAGCAGCGGTTCTCAACCTGTGGGTCTCGACCCCTTTGGGGGCCGAACGACCCTTTCACAGGGGTCGCCTAAGACCATCGGAAAATGCAGATATTTACATCACAATGCATAACAGTAGCAAAATTTCATGGTTGGGGGTCACCACCACATGAAGAACTGTATGCAAGGGTCTCGGCCTTAGGAAGGTTGAGAACCGCTGGTTTAGAGGGACAAGTGCCTGGGATTCTTGACAAGGTGGAGAGCTAGGGGGTGGGGCGTGGGAGGGGCCCCCACTCAAGGGCAGCCCAGCCACTCCTTTCCCTGGTCCTCCCCAGAGAATGTGCCCCTCTAGGAGCTGGCTAACCTGGGACCTTAGCTCAGAGAGGATGCAGGCTGTATGGACCCGAGGACCTTCCTGTGGCCCTGATAGTCCTGTTTCCTCTTGTTGTTGCTGCTCTGGCGTGTACTGACCAGGCGCCCTAGTGAGAAGGAAGATGGAGGCGGGAACACACAGCAAACAGGCAGACCCATACTTGCCAGGTAACCCTGCCCCACCCCTTCTTACTTGTGTGTTCATTTGTTTATCATCTGATATTCTGCACCTGATTGAACTGCGCCCCCTTCCTCCCCCACGTTCTATCTACCTGGAACCTTCAGATTGTGCCCTCTTTGGGAAATACGGTCTTTACAGGTGTAATTGGTTAAGACGAGGTCAGATGGATTTGGGGTGAGTTCTAAATCCGATGTGACTGGTGTCCTCATAAGAAGAAAGAACTTTGTTTTTTGGTTTTTTATAAATTGGGTTGTCCCACACCACCTAGGGCACGACCCAATTTATTTATTTATTTATTTAAAATACACTTTATTGGTTTTTTACAGAAAGGAAGGAAGAGGGATAGAGAGTTAGAAACATCGATGAGAGAGACATCGATCAACCGTCTCCTGCACGCCCCCTACTAGGGATGTGCCCGCAACCAAGACACATGCCCTTAACTGGAATTGAACCTGGGACCTTTCAGTCCACAGGCCGACGCTGTATCCACTGAGCCAAACCAATCTTGGCAGAAGAAAGAACTCTGGACACAGACACAGACACACGGGTGAAAGCCATGGGGAGACGAGGCAGAGATGGGAGCGAGGCACCTACAGGCCAAGGAGGGTCAAGAACGCCGAGGACTTGCAGCTGGAGGGGCAGGAGGGATTTTTTTCCCAGAACCTGTGGAAGGAGCACAGACCACCAGCACCTTCATGTGGACTCCCGGCGCTCTCACCTGTGCGCCAAGACATTCCCGTGGTTCTCAGCCACTCCTTGGTGACACTTTGCTAGGGCCGCCATGGGAAACAAATACACACCCAACAGATGCTAAGACCCTGGAGGGCAAAAGCCATGTCTATTTTGTCCACCATTGAACCCCAGGGTCTAGCACAGCGTCTAATGCATACATGGTCCAAAATAAATTTTTGTCACATGCAGGGAACTAAGCCTGAGCAGGTGTGACTGAAGCAAGAGGCAAGAGCTAGGACCGAGGTGATCCCTTGGGTCCCAGGGAGAGAAACCCAGCAGCAGGAGAGGGAGAGGCTGAACGTGGCTCTTGGTTCCCACCCTCACTCTCAGATGCTGCAAAGACTATTTTTGGTGGATGCAAATCATAGCTGTGGCCAGTGTCTTCAGCCCAAGGCCACAGGAGCCGGCGTGGAGCCCGAGTTACAGTCAGAAGAGTTTATTTTAAAAGTAACCACCCCTGACCTGCAGGCTGAGCGAGCCGCAGGCTCGGACTTTCCCGCCGGCCACCCCAGCGCGGCCACCAGCTCCCGATGGAAGAGGCCCTCGGCCTTCCCTCCGCCTCCGCAGCTAAGGAACACCGCCCTCTCCCATCTGTCGCCTCCGGGCCTGCGGCTCTCTGGCATGGGTGACACCCACAAATCACCAGCTGTTGCTCTTGGCTTGCTCCAGCTTCTCAAATTAAGTGTGAGCCTGCGGGGCAGCCCGAGGGGTAGGGCTGCTGGGGCCTGGGGCTCTCCCACATAGTGGGCGCTGCTTCTCACCCCGGGGCCTTTGGGAGAAGGGCCAGGAAAACGTTCTTCAGAATCGGTAGATTTTTTTATGGTTATTTTTTTTTTTGCTTTTCCTGTTCATTGAGCCACAAGGAAGCAGCAACCAGCTGTCCACGGGTAAAACACAGGTTGTCTAAGATCTGGGTTCGCCCTGGCTTCAGGAATCTCGCTGTGTCCTGGGTTGAGAACACATTTCTCAGAGGTTCAGGGAGGATTCGAGGAAAAATAGGGAAAAGTAGTGTTCGCCCGGTGGGACTCAGGGTAGCGTTTTGTTTTTTTCGTTTTTCCCAAGCGGTAGTTTTCTCCTTTAAATCTTCACATCAGTGAAGAACCACTTCGACACCCTCGGTGAAAGGAAGGAAAAAAGCCCATTTGTCGGGCTTCCTTGGGAGGCTGTGTGGGCCCCACACCCACCGAGAACGGTCACACCTGTGGTCTTCTTGAAAAAAAAAAAAAGGAACTGAAAGGCCACCCATCTGATTCTGAAAACATCAAGGACCAGGGTGGCTTTTTGCTGAAGGTTTCGAAGGAAGAGGAGAAAGAGGTCCTAGACTGTGCCACGTGGGGCGATCTTCTTTAAAATCGTCTTTAAACATGTCTTTCTTGACCCCTGAGTTTCAGCACTTAGGGCTGCTCCATCATCTTCATTTTCCCGCTCCTCCCCCTCTCTCTGCTCAGACTTGGAGCCGCACATGCTCTCTTCCAACAACCTCCTCTCTCCAGCCTCCTGCTGTATGAGAACCCTTCAGCCGGTGTCTCCCTCAGCCTCTCTGATCGGGCCTTCTCTTGGCCTCTCTGCCTGTCCTCTCTACCTGTCCCCCCACAACCCAGCAGCTGAGCTCGCTCAACTAGTCAGATGTCCTTCCTTCCTAGGAAGCATGTGGTCCCCCCTGCTGAGTAGAAACCCTTGGTGGATATGAACAACCACACCTTCGGTTGACACACATGATACTGGGGCTTTCTTTCTTTTTTTAAAAAATATATTTTATTGATTTTTCACAGAGAGGAAGGAAGAGGGATAGAGAGTTAGAAACATCGATGAGAGAGAGACATCGATCAGCCGCCTCCTGCACACCCCCTACTGGGGATGTGCCCACAACCAAGATACAAACCCTTGACCAGAATTGAACTTGGGACCTTTCAGTCCGCAGGTCTACGCTCTATCCACTGAGCCAAACTGGTTTCGGCCAATACTGTGGCTTTCTTAATTCTCCCATCTCCTGTGAGGTTGAGAGGTAGGGAATGTGCGGTAGACAGCGTGGGGTAGGAGATGGCCAGGACTTAAGTTCCAATTCCATACAAGGATCAAGGATGTATGAGAGAGCCCTCGAGCCAACTGAAATAGTGACTGGTGCTAAATATCCAAAGAATTTAGAAGGGCAACGTGGGGTACAGTCTGGAGAAGTCTCAGGAAGCTCCAAGGATGGACCTCACAGGTGGGCTGAGTCCAGTGAGGGGAAGGGAAAGGGAGCAAGTAGCCCATTCAGGTGAATCCCAAGACCTGGGGGTGATGGGGTAGCAGGGTGGGAGAGCCAGCGGGTGAGTCAGTGATTTCCCCCAGCACACCGAAACCGGTCTTCCTGCTTTACAGCTGAACTTAAACCACAGCCTCCTGAAACTTCTCCCGTTGTCAGCTCTGGTCTGGTGGACAGGCCGTCCTCCGCTCCCCAAGACTGAGGCTCCAAGGACTCTTCATGAGGTTACTTGATCAGATCCGCGCGTGTATTTCCCACAGAAACAAAGCTCTACCTGGGCATTGGCTTAAGTGCAGTCAGGCTAAAATATGGGTGTGCTGAGTTGGGGTGGGGGTGGTATATGGATTACTTTAATGTGGTTGTGGTAGGCAAACCCTAAGCAAGTAAAACACTTTGTGAAAATTTCATCATTTTCAAATGAATTCTTTTTCAAATTCATAGGAAAGTCATGTCTCTGAGAGATTCCCTGGGAAGCTCATGAGAAATGATCCCAGGATGTTACCAAGAGTTAAGCTGTGTGGCTGTCCTGCAAGAATTGATGGGGACCCGGAACCCTGTCTCCCCAGGAGGCCAGCACCAGGAGCATGAGGCCCGATGGGGCTCCTGCCACAGGCAATGGAGGGGAGGCCTGGGGCTTCAACAGCGTGTGGGAAACTTGTTGTGCTTGACAGCCATTTTGTAGTAAGTTCCAGCCACCTTAGCACTAACCTCGGGCTAGGTTTCTATTACCCCAAACCCTATCTCTTTCCCTTAAGTCAGGTGTTTCGCCTTAAGGGCTAGGCCTCATTCCTCCTTCTCCCTATAAATACCCCGAACTCCTCCTGAATAAGCGAGACTTAATCAGAACTTTGTCTTGTCTCCATTCCTTGTGTCTCTTGTCCCTTTCATCCCTACTCCCCCTCTAGGGTCCTCGTTGACTTAACCCGCGGGTGGGGACACAGAAGGGGTTGGGACACTGGCAGAGGTCCAGGCTAATCCTCCAGGGAAGGGTGTGGAAGCCCGAGGTTTGGGGTTGGGCCCGTAAGCCTGGCTGAGATGCGGAGACCGGCTCCAAGCTGAGTAGGCAGGTAGATACCGAAGTCAGGTCCTGTGAGCTGAGCTGGGGGCCAGGGGCTAGAACGGTATGAAGTAGACGGGTCCTATGTAGCCAAGAATCAGCTTTCCTCCCTCCCTCCTCCTTTCTCCCTCCCTGCTTTTCTCCCTCCACCACTGCCACCAGAGTTCCTTCTTTCCTTTCTTCCTTCCTCTTCTCTCTCTTCTCTTTCCTCTCCTTTCTCTCTCCCTTTCCCTCTCCCTCTCCCCTTCTTTCCCTCTCTCCCCCTTCCCATTCCCTCCTCTTCTCTTCCTCCTGTCTCCTCCCCCTCCTCCTCCTCCTCCTTCTTCCCCTCCCCCTCTCTCTCTCCTCCCTTTCTCTCATTCTATGTGACACACCATTTTATAGGTGATGAGAACCCCACGAAGCATACAATTTCTGTCCTCACGAAACTTACGGCTTGCAGGTGGGGACAGACACAAGACAACGGTTAAGTTCATAATGAAGCAATTCTGACGGCGGACAGTGTTCCAAAGGCACAGCGATTAGCAGCACGAATCAAGCCTGGCGGCTGGGGAGCACTCAGCGGGTGGCCTCCCTTGGAGGTGGCCCGGAGCTGAGAGCTGGCAGGCAAGTGAGCCAGGCAGAAAGGAAGGAGATAAGAGAGAAAGTATTCGACGCAGAAGGAAGAACCAGTGCCATGCCAACAGGGCAGGAGAGAGGATCGCATGTTCTGGGAACTTGCTGGGAAGAGTGAGCAAGTGGGGTGCAATGTGAGACAGCAGGAGCAGATGGTTGGGTGCAACTCTGGGGCGATGCACAGCGGGCGGGGCTACCAATGCCTCTGAGGAGAACCGAGTCCTCAACATTCAAACGATAACAGCTTCCTCTCAGAAGGTTCCGAGCTGCAGGCATTCTATGCCCTGTCACTCAATCCGCCTGACCCCTCTGCGTGCTAAGTACAGTTTCTCCCCTTTTTGTTTTGTTGTTAATCCTCACTCGAGGATGTTTTCCCATTGGTTTTTAGAGAGAGTGGCAGGGAGAGGGGAGAGAGAGACAGGAGAGACACACCGATTGGTTGCCTCCCACAGGCGCTGGGACCAGGGCTGAGGATGGAACCTGCACCCCAGGTACGGGCCCTGGCCTGGAGATCGAACCTGTGACCCTTTGATGCACAGGCCAACCCCTTAGCACACTGACCACTGAGCACACCGACCACTGACCAGTTTCTTCCCGTTGAACACGAGGAAAACAAGGACTGGAGAAATCAATGAATGTATCTAAGGCTGCTCAGCCAACAGGCGAAGAAAGGTAAACCTGATCCATGGCTTTCGCGATCGCCAAACCCTTGTTCTGAAAACGCTCCGCTCCTGCCAGTTGGCATCACCGACTCTTGCTGAGAGCGGCTGGGGAGGGTGTCTGGAATGCTCCCAGAAGCTCCACTGAGCCCTGAGAAGTGGGAGTGGGGAGCAAGCGGGGGAGAGGGACAGGATGCTGGGCGCCCTGGGCTCTGGCTGCGGCAGAGAACGGCTGGGGAGCCCTCTGCGGGCGGAGGCGGTGGGGATGCACGGAGCTTGTTCACAGGCGTGAGTCACCGCAAGGTGAGGCTGAGTCAGAGGCCGCGTCCACGCGGAAGCAGTGGGCCGGGCGCCTACACCACCCGGAGCTGCGAGGGCCGACTGTTCTCGCTCGCTGTGACGCTGTGGAGCGGGGAGGGCAAGTCAACGTTGGGGGTGACTTTTAAGTGGAAAAACATCTCTGATGCTGGCAGGGGACTTTGAGGATTGTGGGAGAGAGGCGGACTGTAGAGAACCTAAGTCCCCATACGCCCAAAGCCAGGATGTCTAGCTGTGGGAGAACCTAGCACTCTGTCCTTCAGGCTGTTCACCAACCACGAAGCAGCGCCCGGAGAAGATTTAAAATCGGTGGGAGGCCGAGACCGGTTTGGCTCAGTGGATAGAGCATCGGCTTGCGGACTGAAAGGTCCCAGGTTCGATTCCGGTCAGAGGCATGTACCTTGCTTGCGGGCACATCTCCAGTGTGGGGCGTGCAGGAGGCGGCTGATCGATGTCTCTCTCTCATCGATGTTTCTGACTTTCTATCTCTCTCCCTTTCTTCTGTAAAAAATCAATAAAATATATACTTTTTAAAAATAGGTCGGAGAAGGAATGTATCACCAGGAGAAATCGGGGACCTCCGGGCAGATCTTGAGGCCTGTGATTCGAAGCACACTCCCAAGCCCCCCGAGTGCAGTACAGTTGGAAAACACCCAGAGCCGGTTTGGATGAGAGAGACATCAAAATGCAAAAACAGGAACCGCTGCAGAATTCCGGAGGAGGAAAACGGCCCCTCGTGGGTTAACACTCCTCCCTTCACCGTGGACCTCGGGGTGTGTTCCCCGGTCATTTTCAGGGTGCCTGACCACGTGGGTGGAATGCTTCCCGCTTTAGTTTCACCCTAATCTTAGCGATCCGGGTGTCACATTAATGCATGCCATCAAAATGTCCAAGAATGTCTTCGCAGCAAGCCTGTCTTTAGGCCCTGTTACCTGTCATATGACAGTCCTTGGGCTGGTCCAAACGGCACAGTGGGATATAGAAAGTGGTACTAGTATTATACACCTGAAAGTTGCTAAGAGAGTAGGTCTTAAATGTTCTCACCACACACACACACACACACACACACACACACACACGTAATTATATGACATTATGAAGGTGTTACGGTAGCTAACAGGATGGGGGCAATCATTTTGCAATCCGAGAAAAGATTAGGAAGTCATCTGGCCCAAGGCCCACAGTTATTAGCAGCCTCTCTGTGGGTTGCAATAATTGGACTCCCCTTCTTTCTCTTTAGAATCGTCCGGCAAGGCCTGGACATAGGATACCGTAGAAGCAACCTCTGAGCATGCAGGGGGTTCTGTGTAACGTATGTGCCTGAGGCCTCAGCTCCAGGAGGCAGAGCGACCCCCAGGAAGGAGCTGGGCTCACCAGGGCAAACCCTTTGCCTACTTGTGACCTCAGGCAAGGTCCGTGACCTTTCTTTCAGCCTAGGCTTCCTGGTCTGAACAATAGGAACAATTCGAGCTTCCTCCCTGCATTGCTGTGAGGATTAAATAAACAAGATGAAGAGCCAGTTTCAATGATCTTATAGATAATTTTTGGTATAGTGCAGATTTTTCCAAAACATATAGATAGCATAAACATCACTAGATATTTTTAATTAAAAAAATACAGAGATGAGCATGCTAAGGTATTTACTCTTGTGTCTCGCACACAGAAAGCCAACACGAACCTCAGTGATTAAAAAGTGGGTTACCCCTTAGGATGCAGGCATGTGCAGGCACATCTGGGTGCTGAGGGGGCAGCCCACGATGGCTCTCTTTGCATGAGGGTCTGAGGCTCCTCCCGGGAGAGGATTTGTGCTATCGGAAGAGACTCTCAGATCAAGGGCAGCAGATCAGAGCTGGAAGAGACAAGGGTTTCCAAGCGTAACCCTGTGTCTGAAGGCTTAACAGGCTAGAGCAGTGGTTGGCAAACCATGGCTCGAGAGCCACCTGCGGCTCCTTGGCTCCTTGAGTGTGGCTCTTCCACAAAATACCACGGCCTGGGCGAGTCTATTTTGAAGAAGTGGCGTTAGAAGAATTTTAAGTTTTGGCTCTCCAAAGAAATTTCCATCGTGGTCCTGTTGATGTTGGGCTCTGTGGACGCATGAGTTTGCCGACCCCTGGGCTAGAGGATTCACTTCCCAGAAGGCTCACTCCTAGCGAGAGAGCCAGGTCAGGCTGGGTTTGGCACAGGGCTCGGCCCCTCTCCTCCTGGGCTTCTCAGGAGGGCCACTTCCGTGTCCTTGGACATAGGTGGCCGTTTCCACCAAAGAAAGCAATAGAGTGAGCCAGAGAGGAGCTATCGTTTTTATGACTTAAGCAAGTCACTAAATCTGGCCCAGGCTTAAGAAGAATTAGGTTTTCCTTCTTTCTTTTCTTTTCTTTCTTTCTTTTTTTTTTTAGAGAGGGAGAGAGAGAGAAACATTGATATCAGAGCAGAACATTAATCGGCTGCCTCCTGCACAAACCTCACCAGGGATAGAGCCTGCACCCCGGGCCTGTGTCCTGACTGAAAATCCAACTGGCAGCCTTTCCGTGCATAAGAAGACGCCCAACCTACTGAGCAGCACCGGCCAGGCAGGCTTCACCTTTTAAATGGAGCTTGGCCAGGAGTTTGTGGACACATCTGAAATCATCGTTCCAGGTGTTTACTCGCCTATTTCAGAATACCCACCAAACCCTAACACAATAGGAGCAGCAGAGAGGACTGACTTAATTTATGGAAAAAATTAATTAAAAAATGCAGTCATATATATAGAATATACATATACATATGGAGAGAGAGAGAAAGAGAGAAATAGGAGCTTCCTAGTTTCTTGAAGAATAACCCCAAAACAGCTTAAGGCAGTGGTTCTCAATCTTCCTAATGCCTTGACCCTTTAAGACAGCTCCTCATGTGGTGGTGACCCCCAACCATAAAATTATTTCCGTTGCTACTTCATAACTGTAAGTTTGCTACTGCTATGAACTGTAATGTAAATATCTGATATACAGGATGTATTTTCATTGTTACAAATTGAACATAATTAAAGCATAGGGATTAATCACAAAAACAATATGTAATTATATATTGTGAAATATTTCTTTCTAATGACAAATAAATGAAATTTTGTCTTGAATCGTGGTGTAGCATGGGCAACAGTCTTCATATGACAACAGTAAACTACATTGCTACATTTTGGTACACCGAGGAGCAGTGTGTTGGTTCCTAACATCATGGGAAATAGGTGTTTTCCAATAGTCTTAGGCGACCCCTGTGAAAGGGTCATTCGACCCCCAAAGGGGTCTCGACCCATAGGTTGAGAACCACTGGCTTAAGGGAACTGCAATAAAATAATGATGCCTATCTCAGTGAGTGCTACTTCTAAACGCTACCTCTCAGAGACAGGGCAGGGCATGAGCGGGTCTGGTATGGCTCCTTCACTGTCCTTGCCTCGGAGGTTTTGCCATAAGGTTAGGGTTTCAAGACCTGGGAAGCCTCTTAAGTTCAAGGTGAGCAGAGACCTCCGTTAGATCTGGTCCGTGATAACAGTTCCCTTGCTGAACAGAAACAAGCCGGCAAGCCAACGCTACTGTCAAGCGGAATTGCAACGTGGGAGGCACTTATGCAAATGTGGACACCTGCATTCAGTATTCCTCACTTGGCTTCCGCAGGAAACCAGCTACTCAGGCACCGAATGGGGATTCTGCCTTCCGAGCTTTTGGCCCTGAGAGTCTGCTTTCAATGTGTCTCCTCTTAGTTTAAGTAGCGCATCCTCGGTGGGAAGTGGCAGGTTTTGGATGCGAGTGAAAATACTGTGCTGGCAGCCCTTTGAGGGCTTCAAGCAGCAGGGTTGTTTCCTGGGGCTGGAACACAGCTTTGTGGAGGCAGAGAGTTGCGGTCAGTCATCAAGGTTACCTAGCAACAAGTCTACACCATCAGCAGAGTCTCAAAGTGGGCGGGACCCCAAGCACTCTTTTTGGGGAATTTCCAGATGACAGTCTTGTTCTCACCCTGTCATCTCGCTCCTAAATTCTGAGTCACCTACCAGGACGCAAGAGTCTTTTGTTCAGGGCCCCCTGAAATTCTCTCCTTGAAAAAGTTAAAAAAAAATAAAGTATTTGTTCATTGCGTATGTTTCTTTGGGTACTGCAGAGAGTTGATGACTCGATCGTTGAAAATATCTAATTTTAGTTTAATTATTATTCTGACAAGCCAGTTTACTATTCAGCCATGTGTAGAGTGGTCGTTCTATCAACAAAAATAAGGCATTTTAAAAATATTCTTTGTCATTTAAATGTTATGACCACGGAAACACATCATATATTGGCATGAAGGTATGATCTACTAACAACAGATTTGAGGGCATTGACATGATAAAAAAAAAAAAAAAAAGCTAATTTAGCCGAAACCGATTTGGCTCAGTGAATAGAGTGTCGGCCTGCGGACTGAAGGGTCCCAGGTTCGATTCTGGTAGGGGGCATGTACCTTGGTTGCGGGCACATCTCCACTGTGAGGCATACAGGAGGCAGCTGATCGATGTTTCTCTGTCATCTATGTTTCTAACTCTCTCTCTCCCTTCCTCTCTGTAAAAAATCAATAAAATATATTTTTTTTAAAAAAGAGCTCATTTATAATGTAGTCATTACGTACACAGTACGAAGTGACGACCATACTAGACTGTAGCTAGGAAAGTTAACCAAACATTTGCCGCCTGCCTTCTAGAGCTCGGAGTGTAGCCAGGAGGAGATAAGGAAGTAATCTCAAATGTGTGTGTTTCGGGGGAGCAGGGGGTGAGGAGCTAATGAGTGATGTAATGAGTGTGGGGAATTGCAGTGTGTAGAGGGAGAAATTAAAATAAGGGAGCGAGAGTCTGGAGATTAGAGTGTGCGTGGGGAGCAGGGTTCCCCAGGATGGAGGGTGACGGTGGGCTATGCAGCACACCTTTCAGTCCTCTAAGAAACAAGTGCAATGCACCCTCTTCCCTGCCAGGGGGAACTGGGCACAGAATGGTATTTTGTGTAAAATTGTGAGCCTGTGTATCTTTGCCGCAATATGGCTGTGGACATCGGCCCTGTTTTGCATTATTTATGATTTTTACAAGCGTCATTGATCTTATGATAAAGGGACTATTTTTTCCTCAGAGGGTTTGTTGACGAATGTTTGTGGCCGTTAAAGTCTCAATGTAGCCACTGCTGGCTTTGGTCACTTAATCCTTCTATCACATGTTTTATTAGCCCCTGTGCATTATGCTCTCAGAAACTCCGAGTTAAGTGGATTTATGTTCAGGTCAGATAGAAGGCTTGGGTTGGGGATGATGTATTTTTTTTCTCTACTTCAGTCTTTAGATGCTCTTTGTGGATAAACTCAAGGTCAGCAGTTTAATGGCAACTTTTGCCAGTTTGGGTCTTTAACCAGAATATACACAAAGCAGATTGTTGATATTAATATATTGCCTCTTTCAAGGCATAAATAAAATCTTTCCATTTTGCTTTGTACGGTAACTTAGATAAAACCATGTACAAAAGATGTGTACCTTTTTTGTAATGATAATGGCATATTCAGTGTTGCTAATTACAGAGCTATAGCTAATACTGTATTAACTAGTTAATTCAAATACCAGCCACATTTGCTGAGTATTTCTAACATCTTGGAGGAAGCCAAATTTAGCTTTGTTAGTTGTTAGTTTATTCATTCATTCATTTATTTATTTATTTTAATCCTCACCCAAGGATATTTTTCAATTGATTTTTAGAGGTAGTAGAAGGGAGAGAAGAGGAGAGAGGGAGAGAGAGAAACATCAACGTGAAAGGGACATATCAATTGGTTACCTTCCGAATGTGTCCTGAGCCAGATGGGGGATTGAGCCCGTGCCCTTGACCAGGAATGGAACATGAGACCCTTCAGTCCATGGCTGACACTCTAACCACTAAGGAAAACTGACTAGGGCCCCTACTTAGGTTTATTCATTTGGAATGTTTGAAATATTCTGTTCAAGATTACAGTTTCTCATCTTACTTCCTGTTAATAAGAACTGGCTAATCTCTAGCTAGGATAGGTCAGGTAGCAGAGACAGAGAGGAAAGAATAGGTAAAATAGATATTATGTTAAAAATGATACAAAGGGGGAATGGTAGGATAATATCATGTAAGGAAAAATATCTGGTAAGTAAATTACATCTAGAGAATTTTTACTTTAGAAAATTAATTTTCATTTGTAATGCTAACAGCAAGACACCCATGAAAAACACACATGGTATCAAAATAAGCCAAAGGAAAATCGGGTGGGCAAAAATAAAAAAGATCCCAAGTCAATTTTATAGAAAAGACTCCTTTATTAACTTTTGGTCGAGAATATGTTTAAATACTTTCAGAAAACAACTCCAAGACCAAGTGGACTCCTGCAACAGAGAGGAACTGACAGGTCTACTCCAACCACGAAGACAAGAGGAGAAACAGTCCAGAGATGGAAGATGTGGACGACGCCTTGACATGCGAGCAGTCAGCAACTGTGCATCGCTACAGGAGGCCTAGGACCCAACCAGAGAGGGTCAGTGCTGGCGTTGACTGACATTGTCACCATTTGTCCACCATCCAGATACCACTGCTGACGTGTACACATAAGGAACTGTGTGACATTGAAACTGGCACTCAGAACTGTCGGACATTGAAATTGGGACTCAAATATTTTTTGTTCTTAGAGGTTTATTTCTAGCCTGCAGAGGAAAGATGTTTTTAAAGAAAAGAATCAGGAGGAAAAACAAAAATAAAACCGTGAAGCAGTGAACAGACTGTCATACTACAGTGGGAAGGCAGGGGAGGCTGGAAGGGTGGGGGAGGAGAGGCTGTAAGAGATCAACCGAAGGACTTGTATGCATGTATATAAGCATAACCAATGGATGCAAGACACTGGGGCGGGGGGCGGCGGGGCAGGTGCGGGCATGTCCTGGGGGGTAGGGAAGGCTGGCGGGAGGTCAATAGGAAAAAAAAAAGGAGACATATGTACTACTATTTGTAATGCTTTAAACAATAAAAAATAATAATAAAAATGATACAGTTGGATTATTGATGAATTGTTTTGAATAAATTATAATAAATAGGGATCTTGACACAGGTAAAGATAATGAAGAAGTTAGGCAAGCCAATCTTGAGATAGGTGTGGCCTGTCAATAAAATCACATAATTTTATGTTTAATGTAGAGAAAAATAAACATAGATGTTTCTTACTGAGTCATTTTAACCCTCATTCTTGTCTTTGTGTAAGGTTCGGATTTCATAGCAGATCTGGGGTTTTCTCCAAAATGGATAATCATCATTTGTTTTCTAATGCAATGCCAAGAACATCAACAATTTAAGTTTAATTATTCATTGCCTTTCTTTTTCTTTAGCTTAGTTTCCACTGCGAAGTTGGCTATCATCCAGAAATGGTATATATTCCATTCTCCCTTTAATATGCGAAATACCCAGGGCATTATTTCGCTTCCAAAGATATTTCACCTTATTCTCTTCCATGTGTGTGTGCTAAGGGTTAGTTCAAGGTTTTTTATTAATGTTCAGGAAAGAGAAATTATCCTCTGCAGGCTCCTCTGACACTTGGACGTCTTTGAAGCTGGACAGACTTGGGGTCACATCAGGTTATACTTTATTCTTTGGACTCAATACTTGGTAGTAATGTAACCTTGGACAAGCCACTTAACCGTCTAAAGCCTTCAGCACTAATATGTAAAATGAGAAGAATGACGGTACCTCCTCTATAAAACTGTTTTTAAGAATTAAGTTCAAGTTGAGTGTTAGGCACGATTCCAAACACTTACTTGGTGACACTTCAGGCAATGTTAGCGATTACTGCGGCACCATCACTAGCATTTTATGGGCTGAGTTGTGTTCCCATCCAGCGCACACCAGGTTCATACTTTGGCACGCTAACCCCCAATACCTGAGAATGTGAGTGTCTTTGGAGATAGGATCTTTAAACAGACAACTAAGGTAAAATGAGATCATGTTTGGGGGCCTTAGCCCACCATCACCGGTGTCCTTACAAGAGATCAGGATAAGGGAAGGCCAGGCAAAGACACAGGGAGACGTTGGCCATCTACAAGCCAAAGAGAGAGGCCTCAGAAGAAACCAGTCCTGTTGACTGTCACGTCAGCACAGCCAACGGTGACCCTGAGCGGGGCGGTGAAGGATTGAGAAAAGAGACAGAACGAAGGCTGGATCTGGGTGGGACGCTGCCTCTCTGGTGGAGAGACAAGGATGACGCCCACAAACCGTGTCTTTATTTTGTAGCCGATGACACGAGGCAAAGTCAGGGCATGATCAACATGTTTACAACATTCTCCAGGGTTTTGATCCTACTCACCTACATGCACCTGATCTCTATCAAGCCCACATCACTCAGGCACGTGGGGCCACGTGTTCGGACCACAGGTTCAAGCTGACAACTAGAGCTGTTTGCTCTGCCCTCCAAGCTAGGGCTTGCACGTGGCCATGAGAAGACTGTGCCCTCTCATTAGTCTGAAGCTTGAACCTGTCCAAACACGGTGGCCGCTCTGCATAGCGGATACCTTGATCTTGGGCTTTTAACCCCCAGAATTGTGAAAATTAAACGTCTGTGGTTTAAACCTCTCAGTCTGTGCTGCTGTGTTTGGGCTGCTTCTCCATTTTCTTGCATGGGGGTGGGGTGTGTGTGTGTGCAGGGTGGGGGTAGTTCTGTTCTCTGACCCTCAGCTGCTGCGTGGGGGATTTGGCAAACCCGAATTAGGCCTCAGATGAAATATGGGCCCAACGTTCATGTGGCAGTTGTGACCCAGATGCCCCAGAGCACAACATCCACAGCTCAACTGCTCGGGCCTTGTCATGTCCATACCGGTCAGAGCAGCAGGTGAGGGGGGGGAAACGGGGTGGGGGAGGCAGAGGTGACTCACAGGGGGAGCCTCATACCTCCACGCGCTCCACGGGCATGGCCTGTTTTCTTTGCCAAGCGGATCGGAAGGTGGTGTCTGTTCGTCAAATGTTATTATGGGAACAAAATCATTAGTCACCACAGAGCTGGTTTCCCATATGGTTTCATTGGAACTGGGGTGATAATGGCCACACGAATAGCTGGTGGCTCTGGGCAGACAAGTCCTCAGAACTACAGACGCCTCTTTTTCTTTCTTAGTAATTTCTTATTCCTTCTTCCGAGCCTGTCCTTGTTGACTGCTCATCCGTCCTTCGCTTACTTCCCTCCCTCTGCCACAGCCCGGTGAGGCCAGCTGGGAGCTGTGCCTGGCGCTGACAGCAATGAATCCAAGCCCCTGGACTCATCTCATCCTCCCCAGAGATGGGGGGCAAGGACTTCCCAGGGGCCCCCACTACCCCCTGGGGAGTTCTGCAGCTAAACTGATGCCCTAGCTGATTACAAGTAACGTGTCTATTGTCATTGGCGGTGGTTAGGGGTGGGGAGAGAAACCTAAGTTGTTCCAGTGACTCCCCGAGGATGTTCAGGGGGGGGTGGCTCTCCGTAAGTGAGACTGGTCCATGTGTGTAGGTTGCAGGTGGTCAGTGCTGGCATTGAGTCTGAATCTCTGGGCGTTGCAATAGCGAGGGACAGGGCCCGCAGCTGAGAGTAAGTGCTTCCTTGGATTTTGCGTCTTACTAATAACCCTGCGACAGCCACTCCCCATGGGCAGAGGAGAATCGGGTTCGCAGAATCCCAGCCTCAGCACCCCAGAGCAGAGGCAGGGGTAGAGCCGGAACAAAAGCTTAACACAGTCAGCTATCCTCACCCCTTGGTTTAAACCTCTGCGCTGTAGAGCGAATGCAACCATCTTTGTTTACTCGGCTCAGTTCCGTGCAGCAGTCTTGGGGGGGCCCTGGGGCTGGGCCCTCCGTCTTCCCAGTGTCCCGATGCTCCGCTGCCCTCAGATCGCGCCAGGAGGCGGCCGCCCGAGCGCCTCTGGGTGGCGAGCGTGACGGCGAGACGCCACACTGTCACGAGGCCGGCCTGCAGTGTGGGCCTCGCCAGCGTCTAGCTACATGGTCCTCGTATGTCACAACAACAGGTTCACTGGGGGAGAGGCTTTGTCACTGCGGGACATCGAGGGCTGCCCGAACGTTCCCTGCACGGCGTCTTCCGAGGACCGGGGAGAGGAGGCGCCTGGGTCTTCGGCAGCGTGGCTGCTCGGCCCCATTCCTCCTGCACCTCGCATTCAGAGCAGGAGTGCGGAGAGCCCGGGCTGGGGGCCCAGGTCTCAAGCCCCGCTCTTTCCCAGCTGGAAGGGCCCCGTCCAGAAAGTGCGCCCTGTGCCCCAGGGTACTGGCCTGATGGCAGCTGCCAGGGAAACTCTTCCAAACTGACCTCGGGCTTGATCTGGGCGCTGCACTGATTTTGCCCTCGGTGCCCAGCCTGTTCCATCCCGGCCTGCCTGCGCCCCGCTTGCACAAGACGGCCTCTGCGTCCTGGGGCTTGGCGGGGTGACTGCACCGGGGCAGGGAGACCCAGGCGTTTTGTGCCGACCTTCCAGTCCGTGTGCCAGCTCTGGAGCACCCATGAGAGGCCAAGTTCAGACGGCAGGCAATGCGGGGGCTTGGAATCCCCCTAGCGCAGCAGTTCTCAACCTGTGGGTCGCGACCCCTTTGGGAGCCGAACGACCCTTTCACAGCGGTCGCCTAAGACCAGCGGAAAACACCTATTTCCCATGGTCTTAGGAACCAGCACACGGCTCCTCGGTGTAGCAAAGTGTAGCCATATAGTTTACTGTTGTCATATGAAGACTGTTGCCCATGCTACACCACGATTCAAGACACAATTTCATTTATTTGTCATTAGAAATAAATATTTCACAATATATAATTACCTATTGTTTTTGTGATTAATCCCTATGCTTTAATTATGTTCAATTTGTAACAATGAAAGTACATCCTGCCTATCAGATATTTACATTACAGTTCATAACAGTAGCAAAATGACAGTGATGAAGTAGCAACGGAAATAATTTTATGGTTGGGGGTCACCACCACATGAGGAGCTGTCTTAAAGGGTCGTGGCCTTAGGAAAGTTGAGAACCACTGGCCTAGAGGTTCCTGTGGGGAACCTGAGAGAGCTGTTCCCATCACCCCAGGCTTGGAGGGAGCGGGACGAGCCTGTGTCAACGAGGAAAGAGTCGGGGGGCGATGATTGCAGTCGGGAGGGTGACCCCAGTGCCTGCCTTTGCTGGGGATGGACTTGGTAAGAAAAGCTGCCACTTAAGTCTGCCGAGAGGAGTGTGTCTGTGGCCTGTTCCCTCCAGACCTTAGGCCTTGGGGTCCCCACATGTGAGAGGACTGCTCCAGAAGGTGACTTCCAGCGTGTCATTCCCAGCTGTTCTGGGCACTCACTGTCCGAAGACAGCAGTGGTCGGGGCCAGAGGGGCAGAGAAGCCTCAAAGTGGTGATGGGCCGCTCACAGGTCCTCCTTCAGGCGATGGTGGAGCCCCGGGGTTAGAACTGTATGGCGCATGGCCGCAGGCCCAGCCACGCCACCCACAGCCCCTGCGGCCCAGGCAGACCCCACCCAGACCCCCACACTGGAGTGGAAAGGAGGCGGGAAGACCTCTCAGCGGGTTCAAGCTCTGAGGATCTAAATGCCAGATGAGAGGCAGGAATCCTGACCATCTACTTGCCCGGGGGCCGTGGTGCCGATTTGTTGGTTCATTCATCCAAACAGAACTCTTTTTAAAAATATATATATTTTATTGATTTTTACAGAGAGGAAGGGAGAGGGATAGAAAGTCAGAAACATCGATGAGAGAGAGAGAGACATCGATCAGCCGCCTCCTGCACGCCCCACAGTGGAGATGTGCCCGTAAGCAAGGTACATGCCCCCGACCGGAATCGAACCTGGGACCTTTCAGTCCGCAGGCCGATGCTCTATCCACTGAGCCAAACCGGTCTCGGCCAAGCAGAGCTCTTGAGACTGCCGTGTGTCAGGTTGGATGCCAGGCATTGGGGACACACAGGTAAGCAGGCCAAGCTGCCGCTGAGCCCACAGTGGGGAGAAGAAGCAAGTTGGGGTGCTCGCCGTGTGGTGTGGCCAATGCTGCCCCAGGAGCGTGGTCCCCGGGCCGAAGGATACACTAGCCAGGAGGCACCCCCAGTTCAGTCACGCAAGATCAGGGAAGACTTCCTGGAAGAAGTGACAGCGACGCTGAGACCGTGGGCTTAGTTCAGACCTGGACTCCGCGTGGTCTGTCTGAGCATCCAACTTCATGTCCTTCCTGCAGCCCGGGCTTTCCACGGGTGCCACGTGGCCTCTGCCCCTCGCTGGGCTGATCTGACTCCTCCCCTGCCTGCCCCCACCACCAGCCTCTTCTGTTTCTGGTCTTTATGGAGGGTGTGCTCTGTGCCAGGCACGGAGCGGGAAGCTTTATCAGGCTGATAGCAGCCCCCTGAGAGAACGGAGTCAGTCTGCCTGAGTTCAGGCCCAGCTCAGCCCCGTCACCCGTTCACTTTTGGAGAAACTGGCCCACGTCTCTGTGCCTTCCTTTCTGTATCGACAATGAGTCTAATGGTAGCACACACTCAGAGTGCCGGTGCGAGGACTGCGGGAGCTCATACACGCAACGCGCTCAGAACAACATCAGGGATATAGTACGAGCTACGGACGTGTTTGCCAGTGTGGGTATAGCCTCCATTTTTGTTTGTTTGTTTTTTAACTTTTTAAAATATGTTTTATTGATATTTTACAGAGAGAAAGGGAGAGGGATAGAGAGTCAGAAACATGGATGAGAGAGAGACATCAATCAGCTGCCTCCTGCACGCCCCCCACTGGGGATGTACCTGCAACCAAGGTACATGCCCTTGACCGGAATCGAACCTGGGACCCTTCAGTCCGCAGGCTGACGCTCTATCCACTGTGCCAAACCGGTTTCGGCATAGCCTCTGTTTTTATAGATGAGGAAATCGGGGTTCAGAGAAGTTAAGGCATTTGTCCAGAGTCACACAGTATGAAGATGAAGGCAGGATCTCTGCCTGCCTGCCCAGAGAGCCCTTTTCCTTGACACCTCAGCTACGTGTCTCCCGCGGTCACCAATTCTGGTCCAGTTCCACCTGCCTTTGTGTCTGAGTTTGTGACCTCCGATGCTGACTCTGCTGCTGCCCACTGAGGGGCTGTAGCAGCCGAGCTCATCCCAGCCTAGCGCTGCCCACAGCTGGACACTGGCCATCTACCCGAGCCCTGTCCACGCAGACTGGCTGAGCTTGTGCAAAGAGGGGACCCGGTGGCCTGGAGAGTGTGGAGGGAAGGAGGCTTTGGGAAGGCGACTGAAGATGCTGAAGTGCCTACATGAGAGAGAGAGAGAGGTAGGGAGGTGTCAACGTGGAGGGGGCTGGTAGGGAAAAGAGGGTTTTGAGTAAGAAGAAACTTTGCTCTATGGAGACCTTTTTTAAAAAAATATATTTTATTGATTTTTTTACAGAGAGGAAGGGAGAGGGACAGAGAGCTAGAACCATCGATGAGAGAGAGACATCGATCAGCTGCCTCCTGCACGCCCCACAATGGAGATGTGCCCGCAACCAAGGTACATGCCCCCGACTGAAATCGAACCTGGGACCTTTCAGTCTGCAAGCCGACGGTCTATCCACTGAGCCAAACCGGTTTCCGCTGTGGAGGCCTTTTAATGTGATGGCTCAGATCACAACACCAACTAAGGCACTGGGCATTAATGAAGTGGAAATTCCTCCATTTGTAAGTTCTCTTAGCAGCTCACTGGGCCTGTGGCAGTCTGCCAGGGGTAGGCAAAGAGAAATGGCCTCCTGAAGGTGGGCTTGACCAGAGGAGCGAGCAACTGGGACTAGGGATCGCCCAGTTCTGTGCTCTCCCCGTGACCTTGGGCCCGAAGCCTGTGCATCCAGAGCCGGTTTCCTCCTCTGGAAACGAAGGGAAATTTTGCAGGTTTCCTCTGAAGGGTATTGTGAAGAGCTGTCATAGACCATTTTCCAAGTTCAATGTGTCTGATGGGCAGAAAGAACGCCGCTCTTATAGAAAATCTGCAACAGTTTTCAAATCCACCGTTACTTCCTTCTGGGGGCGTTTTCCCCAAGAGGGGCCAGGTGAGGTCCAACAGATTCAGTACCACATTTATCCACTCCTGGAAGACAGAGACCAAAGCGACTGATTTATTTAACTTTTAGCTGGACCATTGGACCTGCCCTCAGAAATGAGAACCAGCTGACGAGATAAGTGGTTGCACGTGGAAAAGAATCAGGACGCGCCTTTCCACAGCTGATAATATGAACAAACTTCCCAGGGACACGTGGGCCATAATTAACATAAATGTGGGGAGGAGACGTAACATTGGAATTCGGACTCTGAGAACAACTTGGTGCTTTATTTTGTTGTTGTCTGCTTGTTCTGTGTTTGTGCGTGTTTTTGTGCTAGGAGTCTGCTCACCCTTTTTTTCTGGCCCCTCTCCCTTCCAGCGGTACCATTTATTCCAATTCTTCCTGTAACTGTCTGTAGCTCACAGATTGAGATCCTGGGATTCAGTGTCTTGCCTGGACTCCCAGAGCGGCCTGTCAAAAGGAAATGTATTAAAAACAAAACAAAAAACTCAGTAAGTCACATGATCAGGTATAACTGATTTGAGCTAAAGCCATAGGAAGGATGGTTTTATTTTTTTATTTTTTTTATTAATGTGTTACATGTATACATATCTTCCCATTGCCCCCCCCCTCCCAGGCATACCCTAACCTCCCAGTGTCTTTCGTCCATTGGTTATGCTTATATGCATGCATACAGGTCCTTTGGTTGATCTCTTATCTACCCCACCTCTCCTTAACCTTCCCACTGTAATTTGACAGTCTGTTTGATGCTTTACTGCCTGTGTCTATCCTTTTGTTCATCCGTTTATAATGTTCTCTATTATCCATACATGAGTGAGATCAGGTGGTGTTTCTCCTTCACTGACTGGCTTATTTCACTTAGCATAAGGCTCTCCAGTTCCAGGAAGGATGGTCTTGCTCTCAAAATCAGTTCTCTGGCAAGGCTGCCTTTGGGGCAGATACAGTGACACTGGGCTGCGCACTAGGGCAGAGCCCAATCTAGGTGGCCAGGCCAAGATTCACAAGGTCACGCATGCCTGCGGAAGGGCTGGGTCTCCTGGATCTACTCCTCAAGAGAAACACCCATCCTAGGTCTCCAGACAAGCCCCAAAGAGGGTCTCTCCCAAGATCACCCTTCTCTCCAGGGTGCTGGTGATGACCTGGCTCGCTGGTCCCTGAAGAGCCTCAGTCTTCATCCAGCGTCCAGAGTCCCTGTGGAGAAGCAGCTGACCAGCCAGGGACTAATTTCTGTGCCCCCCTCCCCTACCCTCCCTGGGTGTCTCGTCCTGTCCCATGAAATGGGAGCCTGAATGAGGGGGCCCCCTCTGGCTGAGGTGGCTGAGTAGCGGGGTGTCTTTCCTCATCCTCTCCCTGTATCACTGGGTCCCGAGTCACCGTGTGGAGGAGAAGCCCGGAGCACTGCTTGACCAGGCCTGTCCCATTGGAGTTTCTGCGAGCAGGACATAGACTTTGCGTGTTCAGCTGCTCACGTGTGAGGGATGTTTATCTCAGCCAGTGCTGAGATAGTGCCCGAGCAGCATTTCCTAAAGCAGCGAGTCTTCTGATAAAGGGGATTTCCCCCGGGTCCTCTCTGTCTCCATGCAGAACGCACCAGGCCTGCCCGCCTGCCCGTGGCCTCCTGTGAGTCTCCGTGTGTGTCTGTCCCTCCACCCTCCCAAGCAGAGCCGCTCCTGGTGAGGAAACAGTAAAGCAGCGGTTCTCAACCTGTGGGTCTCGACCCCTTTGGGGGTCGAACGACCCTTTCACAGGGGTCGCCTAAGACTATTGGAAAACACCTATCTCCCATGGTCTTAGGAACCAACACACCGCTCCTCAGGGTAGCAAAATGTAGCCATGTCGTTTACTGTTGTCATATGAAGACTGTCACCCATGCTACACCATGATTCAAGACAAAATTTCATTTATCTGTAATTAGAAATAAATATTTCACAATATATAATTACGTATTGTTTCTGTGATTAATCCCTATGCTTTAATTATGTCCAATTTGTAACAATGAAAATACATCCTGCATATCAGATATTTACATTACAGTTCATAACAGTAGCAGAATTACAGCTATGAAGTAGCAACGGAAATAATTGTATGGTTGGGGGTCATCACCACATGAGGAGCTGTCTTAAAGGGCCGCGCATTAGGAAGGTTGAGAACCACTGCAGTAAAGCATGTCACCGGCCTGCTCTCTCCGTCAGACTGTTCACATCCCAATGCCGCCGCCACCTGCTCACAGGGGACGCCTTCAGCAAGTGCTTCCCCCTTCCTGCGTCTGACAGTCTCTCTCTGCCACAGAGGGACGTCACCTGGCAGAGTCGGTATGTGGAATACATGGAACATTCGGTGTAAAGTACCTGGCACTTATTTTTTATTTTTATTTTTTTTATTAATGTGTTACCTGTATATATATCTTCCCAATGCCCGCCCCCTCCCAGGCATACCCTAACCCCCCAGTGTCTTGTGTCCATTGGTTATGCTCATATGCATGCATATAAGTCCTTTGATTGATCTTTTATCTACCCCACCTCTTCCTAACCTTCCTGCTGTAATCTGACAGTCTGTTTGATGCTTTACTGCCTCTGTATCTATCCTTTTGTTCATCAGTTTATCATGTTTTTTATTATCCACATATGAGTGAGATCCTGTGGTGTTTTTCTTTCATTGACTGGCTTATTTCACTTCGCCTAAGGCTCTCCAGTCCCATTCAGGTGGCTGCAAATGGTACCTGGCACTTAATCAGCTCGGCACACACAGCGCTTTTGTCGTTATTATGCACCGAGCCTGCTCCCGGGAACCGAAAGGCAGGGGGACTGAACTGTCGGCACCATGCTGTCTTTTCTCCCTCCTCTTAACTCCTCACGCCTATGACTTCCGCCAGGAACTCACATTGCTTCCTCCGGTGTTTGCAGTCCTTCTGCCTCCGTCCACAGATGTCCCCCTGCCTTCCGCGATCTGCCGGCACAGGGAGGCGTTTCCAAGCACTCTGTGAAATGAGAAAGGAGGTGCAGCCGGAGGGGCTCAGATGTGTGTTGAATGAACATTCCTCTGCTTTGGCAGAGATTGGATCCCCTCCAAAAACTACTGTCCTCCCTCGCCTCCTCCAGGCGTCTGTGTGGCCAGCCCAGATCCTAGGAGCTTTTTTTATTTTTTTAATATATATTTTATTGATTTTTACAGAGAGGAAGAGAGAGAGACAGAAAGTCAGAAACATCGATGAGAGAGAGACATCGATCAGCCACCTCCTGCACGCCCCACACTGGAGATGTGCCCGCAAGCAAGGTACATGCCCCAGACTGGAATTGAACCTGGGACCTTTCAGTCCACAGGCCGACGCTCTATCCACTGAGCCAAACCGGTCCTGGCACCTAGGAGCTTTTGTGATGCAGAAAGCGAGAAGGATGGAAGGATGAGAAGCGCCCAGCCCAGCCCAGGCGAGGGTCTCTCCCAAGATCTGAGCGGAAGGAGGAGCCAGAGCATGTGTGGCATGAGAAGGAAACGGACGGAAGAGCAGAGAAAGGCTGAGCGGTATTGCCCGGACATCTATGTCCTTCTGAGGGCCGAGAAGCACAGAGAAAGGACTTCCGGTGAATAGAAGCGCCTTCTGGTGGCTGGGCTGTCTGTCATGGGTGGTGGTCTTGTGCTGAGACGGGACTGGGTAGACCATGGCTTAACTAATACGTCTTTGCACAGATTGACATTATGATCGGATTCGGAATTTATTTGAAATTTTAAGTTAACATGTGCGCCTTTTGCTCGGCTGTGCTTCTGGGGCACCGGCTGTAGAAATGCAGCGAGAAAGGCCGGAGCAAAGATGACACAGACAGCAGGAAGACAGACACACAGACATCCTTAACCCCAAGAGCCTGAAAAGTCCGTCTTTTGTGACGAATCAACCATCGCTGTCGTCTGAACATGTTGGCATCGGAGCTGGAGCGCTGGTCCCATTTCAGGTTCTGATTAGAACTCAGCTTCTCTCGCCGCCTGCGGGCCGCTGAGCTCTGCCTGAACCCTTCTTCCAGGCTGTTCAGCAGTGGCTCCGGCTGGGTGACCCCCTCCTCTGCCAGCCTCTCACGGGGCTAGAGAACCCCTCCTGGAGGCTGCAGGTCACAGAGTGCAGCCCCCCGGTTTGAGGCAGGAGGAAGCTGGCAGTCCTGTGGACCCGTCTCCTCTAAGCCGGCGTGGCTGAGCTGAGTGCTCCTCCCTCCTGCATGAGACTCAGGGATACAGAAAAAGATACTCCCTTAATCACCAAATAAATGCCCCCTGGAAGTTTTATGTCATAAACACTGCTTGCCAGTTTTCTCCAAAAAGATAAGATGACCTCAACTCTTATTTATTTATTTGTTTGTTTGTTTGTTGAACTATTTATTTCTGAGGTTTTGCTCAAACCCCGCCACTAGGGTTTGAGTTTGAGTTATAACCCATTTCAGGCAAAGGAGTCCTTTCGCTTGCGTGGGAGAGCGGAGTTGTGCTATGCAGAGAATTGTGTTGTCGTTGACATCGCACTTAACGTTGGTGGGTGGCGTACGCTGGCCTTGGGTTAACTGAGGGTTGAGTGAAGCAATCGCCACGTTTTCTGGCTATCCAGCAGCTTTTGAACTGATCTTTGATCAAGTTGGGAAATTCCAGCTTTCTGGGCCCTACTTTCACCGGGAAGAATCCAGAAAGCCAGTTCCCAGATTCTTCTGCAATTAGATGCGAATGAGCTGGGTGCCAACAGTTACAGCTGCCACGGAAGTGGGGATTTGAAGGAAAAGGTTCTTGGTGGAACCCATTCTGCTGGGGGACTGGTCGCCCCTTTTCCCTGGCGAGGCGGCCACGGGGCACAGTGTCTCTCTCCATCGGGGCTGTTCCGCAGCATGGATTCAGGTGCTGATCTCCGAGGCTGGTTCTCCAGGCCCCCACTGGCTCCTTTCTGCTCCGGGACAGAGCCAGCCTCTGCCGAGTACCATGGGAGGCTCCGAAGGCTTCAGCAACCTCACAGGCACGCCGAGCCCGAGATGGACCATGCAGCCACCTCAACCAGACCTTCAGGAGCCCCCCTTCTCAAGCCCCACTCCCCCCAAACTTCCTTCCTGCCTATCAGACCAGTCGCCCATATTTTCCTCTTGCATCTGTCCTCTCCTGTTACCAAGCTAACAGCCACTGCTCAGTGAAGAAGTGGTCTTTGAACCCCATGTGACCATGTGAATCACCCTCACCCTGCTTTCAAAGGCCCAGCCCATCATGAGAAAGGGTGGGTGCTCCTCCTCGATGGCTGCCCCCAAGGAAGCCACTTTGGGGGTTTCCATTCAGTTCCAAATGCCTGTCCACCATTTCATTTGTGGAGCCTCTGAGGTCTCCTTCCTTTGCTATCTCACCGCCAGCCCATGATGGAATGCTAAGAAATGCCCAACCAGTTAGGTGACTTCTGCTTGTCTCCAAGTAGAAGTGTTTACAGAACATACACTCCACAAGGTCAGGGGTGTCTGTGTTCA
Organism: Lasiurus cinereus; assembly: GCA_011751065.1. Classification (NCBI taxonomy): domain Eukaryota; kingdom Metazoa; phylum Chordata; class Mammalia; order Chiroptera; family Vespertilionidae; genus Lasiurus; species Lasiurus cinereus. Next base: position 15,580,907 of record JAAGEH010000297.1, on the reverse strand, counting down.
TCAACGGAGTAACCCCGGTGCTTAGAAACTATTCATAGTAGGTCCTCAACAATTACGAATAAATGAATGAACTTCTTTTTCTCCTATGTATTGATTGATTCCAGAGAGGAAGGGAGAGGGAGAGAGAGAAACATCAAGGATGAGAGAGAATCACACTGCATGTCCCACACTGGGGATCGAGCCCACAACCAGGGCCTGTGCCCTGACTGGGAATGGAACCGTGACCTCCTGGTTCATAGGGCGATGCTCAAACACAGAGCCACACCAGCCAGCATGAATAAATTTCTTTACACAGTAAACTTTCTGTCGGATAATGCTCTAAAATGCACTGTGGTAGGAATAAACAATGTGTCTGATGGAATTTGCTATGTCCTGAGTTACACACACACACACACACACACACACACACACACACAAATGGATTTCTAGAAGCCTAGAGGCTATGGTGGAGAAGAATGGATTACCCCTCTCTGATATTTTTGGTATCACCCACTAATGAAAATGTGTTGACACTTGAAATATTTGTATTTAGGTAGCCCCTGCCCGAAGTGGAGCGGAGTGGAGAGGTGGGTTGTTCTATGTTCCAACCCCTTCACCTCATCTCCATCAAAGGAAGAATGAAATGGATGGACTTTTAAAAGTTGTTTAAAAGATAACAGCCTCTCGGTCCCAGAGGTCTCCTGAGCCCCGAAGAAATGATTTTTCAGATGCTTTGAACAGATGAGTAAGTTTGTGGAGAAACTTTCTGTCGTGGTTCTGAGGCCCAGATGTAAACTGGGCTTTGTTGAAACCAAGTTATCTGATGGAGGCCCCTATCTGAAAGCCTCCTATCTAGATCTCCTTCTTTTTCCACGGGAATGGCCGCCGGGCGTTTCCCTCTGAGGCCAGTGCCCTGAGACCGTCCCCTGGAGGTGAAGCTCACGCTGACCTGAGCCCATTCTCCACTGCATGGCGTCCTTGGCCTCGTCTTGACGGTTGTGTTCCATCCTGCTACCAAGTCAAACTTAAAGATACACACCTGCGTGGATAGCCAACACTGGGGCAAAACAAAACAAAACAGCACATTAAAATCACTTCTACTTTGTCAGAACAAGAAGTCATGGCCAAATAGAGACTATGAATGCTTAAGTTTGGTAGAAAGGCCAAGAAAGAGTAACCCAGCAGAGTTGGGCCAGATTTTTTTTGGGGGGGGGGGTGAAACATTCACTTCCCACACTCCCAGGGGGTTGCTCAGCAGAGTATCTCTTTAAATAACCAGCAATGGGAAGGAGCCCAAGGGGGCTTTCCCACCGTCCTGGCTCAGCCCGGACCCCAGATCTGAACAAAGCCCCTGGTTCCTCTGCCACGTCCATGACAGCGTTTTTCCTGGAATGGGAGAACAGCTGAGAGCATGGGGCCAGGCCTTCGTGATCATATGATTCCCTGCCTTTGTTTTTCTGGTCCACATTTTGGAAACCCGGGACCCAGTCCAGCCTTTCCGTACAAGGGTGGTGCCTGCAATTTAGTTTCAGTTTGATTTATCCCCAGGATGGAGTTCAGCTAAGAATTGTATAAACACTTTCCGAGGCCAACATATGAGTCTCACAATCTAGAGATCTGGATGTAATGTTTAAAAAAACAAAACAAAACAAAAAAACATTACCCACCACAAAAACCAGTTGGGTCTGTCTGTTGTTACTTCAGCCCCAGTAGCTCCTTCTTTAATGGTTCTGACCTGGTACCCGTGGGAAATAGCTTTTGACCCCATGGGGCTGCTGGCTCCGTGAGTTAAAGCTATGCCTGAATCATTTCTTTCTTTCTTTCTTTCTTTCTTTCTTTCTTTCTTTCTTTCTTTCTTTCTTTCTTTCTTTCTTTCTTTCTTTCTTTCTTTCTTTTTTTTGCCTCAGACCTATACAGTGGTACCTCGAGATACGAGTTTAATTCATTCCGTAACCTTGAGGCGTGGGGAACTATGAGACGCTTGAGTCGCAGTAAACTGGTGGGTCGTGTGCAGCCGGCCGATCCGCGCGATTACTCCTATCTCAAATGTTGCTCGTATTTCAAAGCAAAAATCGCTTGCTCAGTGGCTCGTATCTCAAAAATCTCGTATGTTAGGGCACTCGTATCTCGAGGTACCACTGTAATGTGAAGCTGAAAGGCCCAGCCCGTCACAAGCGGTGGCTCAGCATTCTTCCTTTGGCATGTAACCCGCTGGTGACAGTTACTGTTGAAATACTTTTCTTTGGGCCAATCCCCTCCCCCCTTCTCTCTCTCTCTCTCTCTCTCACACACACACACAGACACACACATAAAAACCAATGCAGAATCAAGGTAAGACTCTTCGCATCACTTAGAGATCCAGGAGGTCTGTGGTGGGCTTCCAGAATGCCATCCTGCTTGACCTGGTCCACCATGTGCTCTTGGGAAAGGTTTCCACCTGCCGTACGTATCTTCCTCTACCCAGAATATGAGCTGGAGACGACAGAGTGCCTGATTCCCCAACATTCTCTAGACCAGTGGTTCTGTCTGTTGCTCTGATATTACCCACAACCCCATCCCTGTCCAAAGCTAATGTGTATTGATCGGTTGCTATATATACAAGGAGTCATTAAGGCTTTTACATGTATAATTTTATTTAGTTCTCATAACAACCCTGCGGAGTAGGTACCCCTGATATTGTATTTTACAGATGGGGAAAACTAAGGAGTAATAGGTAGACTAGTTTCCTCAAGGGCCTGCAGCTTATAAATGCCAGAACCACCACTAAGCCAGGTCTGTCTGACCAAAACTCCTGCTCTGCACCATGACCCTAAACGGGATGTCAAGTCAGGGTTGGTGACAGAGAAAAGAAATCCCCGTTTTATAATTAACACTAGTGAGGTGACCTGCCAGAGTCAAACTCACATTTCTGATTTATTCCAAGGTCCCTCTCTGAGGCCATCTTCCTCCCTCACCCAGGACGCTGGCGAGCACAGGACTCCAATGGAGGATCACAGAGTGAAGGAGGCGTTTACAGATGCAGGCAGGAAAAGAGAAGGAGGCGAGTTGAGGTTGGAAAGGAGTTTCTTGGGAAAATAAGAAGAGTGTGTTCCCTGAACTGTCTGGAAAGTGTCAAAGACTCTGCAGAGAGGGCCTGTCAGCCGAGGGATGTTACGCTTCCAGTAGGACCAGTGTTCTGATTGTGAATTCCAGCATGTCCAGCACCCAGCTCCAGACACCTAAGGGAGAGGGGATGGCAGAAGAGACCAGGGGATGCCTTGGATAGGGGTGGTCAGTGCTACACTCTCCTGGCATTTTCAGTCTCAAAGAGGTGAGCTTTATTAACTCCCCAGCCTGGTTTCCACCTTTAATCATCCAAAAGAAGCCTCTCCACCCTAGCTGGTGTGGCTTAGTGGATAGAGCGTCGGCCTGTGGACTGAGGGTCCAGGTTCGATTCTGGTCGAGGGCACATGCTCGGGTTGCGAGCTCAATCCCCGTGGGGGACGTGCAGGAGGTAGCCGATCCACGATTCTCTCTCATCATTGATGTTTCTAGCTCTCTCTTCCTCTCCCTTCCTCTCTGAAATCAATAAAAAATATATTTTAAAACAGCAAAACACAGAAGCAGCCTCTCCCACTGGCTGTCCCTCCGCCACACAGCAAAAGAATGCAGCAGTGAGCAGCCGAGCTTGCTGTCTGCAGGAGTCAAGGGCAGGAGGCCTGCTCCAGCCAGCTCTCGGGTTACCCAGGCTTCTTTGCCTTTGGATCCCCACACTCTGCAAGACCTTTTTTAGCGGCTTGTGTGTTTGGGCATAAATAATTAAAACTAGACTGGCCTTGTCAGAATTAGCCAGGTGCCGCTGCGACAGAACACCCTACAGCTGTGGAAGGGCCTTGTGTTTATGTTTCTCGCCTGTCCGTGCACTTTGGGGAGGTGGAAGTCCACATTCCGGGGGGCACGGGCCAGTGTCTGCTGACATAAATTGGAAGCACATTGCTGTCAGCTTCACTCCCTTCCACCAGGCAATTACCTGCACCCAGGGGCCAGCTGGCACCGCCCGTGACCCGGGGCCGCTGTGGGCTAATAAACCTGTGTATCTAGGTTAATGTTTGCTTCTGTGGCTATCTCCCCTGACGGCTGGGTGGAATTTGCCTAATGATTGTGTTTCTCTGAAAAGTTAATCAGTGGCTAACCGAGCCGGTCACAGATCACCCTGCGCTGCGGTGCGGGTGGACTCTGAGCGCTTGTTCCCAAGGGCACGTCCCGGGGGTCAGAGCCAGCGGACAGGGGCAGCGCGCAGTGCACGTGAGCTGAGGAGCCCCGGCTCGGCTGCTGAGGGACGGCGGTGCACCCGATGCCAAGCTCTAGAGTCCAAACTCAAGGGACACACCTCTGGGCTTTGGACCAGGCCAGCCTGCCTTTGGCCTTGCTTTCTGCAGGCTCCTCCATCACCTTGACCAGGGACCTCTGGGCTGACTTTACCGGCTTTCAGCTTGAAGTTGTCAGCCAGAAGGGCATTTTCATCCCTGTAAAAGAAAGAAGAAAGAAGAAAGAAAGAAAGAAAGAAAGAAAGAAAGAAAGAAAGAAAGAAAGAAAGAAAGAAAGAAAG
>JAAGEH010000297.1:15531199-15576330 GCA_011751065.1 Lasiurus cinereus | reverse complement strand
AAGGAAGGAAGGAAGGAAGGAAGGAAGGAAGGAAGGAAGGAAGGAAGAAGGAAAGAAAGAAATAGTATATTTATATGCACACATATTTTAGAGAGAGAGAAAGGAAAGGGAATAGAGAAACATTATCAATCACCTGCCTCCTGCACGCCCCCTATTGGGGATCAAACCAGGCTTGTGCCCTAACAGGGAATAGAACCCGTGACCTCTGGGTTCCTGAGTTGACGCTCAACCCCTGAGCCACACCAACTGGGCCATGAACATATATTGACTGAGCAGGTCATTAGGTGCCAGGCCTGGGGGATACTGAGAGAAAGAAGGTGGGCCTGCAGGCAGGAAATAGTTGAGAGAAGGAAGACAGAAAGGCGCTTAAAATCTGGTGTGCAGCCTGCTACTCCCAGGAGCGGCCCCTGAACACAGCCTTGGGGACCAGGGAGGCCTCTCAGAGGAGAAAAACAAAGCCTGAGCAGAACCCAGAGGGCAGACGGGGGATTGGCTGCTTGGTGAGTCCTCCAAGATGTCCGGTCTCCATCACCAGAACCTGTGAATGGTACCTTATGTGGCAAAGGGAACTGTGCAGATGGGATCAAATTAAGGATCTGGACCTTGGAGGTTCTGTGGGTTCTCTGGGTGGCCCTGATCCTCCTAAGAGAGACAGAGGGAGATTGACGTCAGCAGAGGAGAAAGCAAGTTGACCACAGACAGAGACTGGAGTGATGTGCTCTGAAGATGGAGGAGGGGCAAAGTCATGGATGCCGGCAGCCCCTAGAAGCTGAAAAAGGCCAGGGGATGGTCTCCCCTCAGAACCCCACCGAGAAACCTGCCCAGCCAACACCTGGACTTTAGCCCAGAGTGAAATTGATTTCAGACTTTTGACTTCCAAGAGTCTAAGAGTTGAAGCTTGTTTTATCTGAAGCCACTGGGTTTGTGGAAATGGGTTTCAGCAGCAACAGGAAGCTAAAACAGTGGGCGTGGGGGTTAGGGACCAGTCGTGGCCCGGACAGAGGAAACAGCATGGCAAAGACTGGGCACCACCCATCTATGATTGGGCCTGGAGCGTAGGGTTGAGGGAAGGGAGTGGAGAGAGTGGGGTGGAGAGAGTCCAGGCTGAGGAGGTATCCAGGTCACGATCCGGATCCTGTAAGTTGACTATTGGATTGGGATTTTTTCTGAGGGCCTGGGAGTTACGGAAAGCATTCTGAGCGGGAAAGAAACAGTAAGTGGTGATGGAGGGAGACCCCTTTGGTAGTGATTAGAGTCCCAGCTGAGGAGGGAAAAGTGGAGGGAGACTCAGGGCTGGGAGGCTGTAGGGGGGACTGTAGGCAACATTCAACCCTGGGTCTGCGGCTCCCATTGAGGACTTCTGAGCTCTCCGCTGAAGTTCCAAGGACCTGGGTCAACTTCATTTCACTCAGTTAAACACTGAATCCTTCCTGACTTATATAGGAGCATTCCGGTTTGTTCTTTCTGATGCTTGCCTACAAATGACTCTGTATTTGAGATATAAATGGGGCTGTGCATGTGGACTTTCAACTATGTCTTGTGTGTCCATAAAGAGCAACCTAAGTTACCTGTCAGAGCAGCCGGGCCTGGAACGGAGGGGCTGGGGCTTGGGGTGTACGAAGTGTTTCTGTATCTCTGGGGATTACATTCAGATAGGAATCTACTGCTACTGATGCTTTCTGGTCTCTGCACGCTATACTCAGGTGCCAAGAACTGAGCCAAAAACCCAGGCTTTCTTGGACTTTACCAGATGCCCCGAGATAGAACATGCTGCAAGGGTTACAAATCCGGGAGCCAGTCAAAACATAATGGATCCCGGCCGGCGTGACTCAGTGGTTGCATGTCCACTTACGAACCGAGAGGTCATGGTTTGATTCCCTGTCCAGGCATGGGTTCTGGACTCGATGCCCAGTGAGGGGCATACAGGAGGCAGCCCATCAATGATCCTCTCTCATCATTGATGTTCTATCTCTCTCTCCCCTCTCCCTTCCTCTCTGAAATCAATAAAAATATTTTTTAAAAAAACATAATAGAGATTGGTAGTATCTGTCCTGCTTAAAAGTATTTGAATTCCAATGTTAAAAAAAAAAAAATCTCCGGCGGACTTCAGGCCATCTTTGTAACCCTGGCTTTTCATCTTGAAGTTGTCAGCCAGAAGGGCATTTTCATCCCTGTAAAACAAACAAACAAACAAATAAAATAATAAAATATGCCAGTATATTTATATACACACATATTTTAGAGATAGAGAAACATCAATAAGAGAGTAACATCATCCATCAGCTGCCTCCTGCATACCCTCTACTGGGGATCAAACCAGGCTTGTGCCCTAACAGGGTATAGAACCTGTGTCCTCTTGGTTTCTGAGTTGACGCTCAACCCCTGAGCCACACCAGCCTTTTCAAAGCCAGCCTTCTCTCACAGTCTCATCAGGGGGTAATATTTTTTTACAAGGGAAACCAACCACAGTGGCTTTTTAAAACGTTGATTTGTGGGGTGGGGGAGCTAGGGAGAGAAAACTTGAGTGGAGCAAGTGCCAGAATCTTCTGGCTCTCACTCCTTGCCACATCCAGCTGCACCAGCTAAGGTTTAAAGTTTAAAGGAAATGGTTAATAATAAACTAAAGCAGGTAGAAGAAGTCGTTGGTTCAAAATGTGAACTCAAGGCTGGGTTATGGGACCAAGGAGAGAAGTGTGTGTGAGAACAGGCTTTCTAATTTAGACACTGCAAATGCTGTCGCCCTTCAAACCTGAAGGACGGAAAAGCTTCCTAATAGGGTTTCTTATGGCAAGAGGCATGGGGATCCCCCGGCCCAGTGAATGAAACTGGTGGTAAACTTTGTAGGCAAGTTCATTTATTGACAGAGTTAAAGGTAAAGGGTGGTGAGGGGAAGGTGACAACAGATTAAATTAGCAAAAAACGAGAAGGTTGGAGCCATAACCTTTGACCTCTGTTTGTAGTTTGGTATCTTCAGTCTGCATATCTTCGGTGGTGCTAACTTGGCCCCAAACCCTGTGCACCAAAAAATTTACTGAGATGAGAAGTGAAATAATAATGCCAATAAAACCCAGCAAAGCTGGCTTACCTATCATCTGCCGTGAACAAGCATTCCTCCATGCTCTTTACGTGTTAATTTATTTAAATGTTGAGGCAAATCCAGGAGATACTTTGGATTTATCTCCATTTTTAAAGATGAAGAAAACGCAGCACAGTAAAGACCAGTATTTGCACAAAGTCACACCACACCAGAGAAAGGACTGGAACCCAAGAGGTTTACTGCAGAGTCCAGGATCTTAACTACCACTGCATTTTACAGGCTTGCTAGAAAAAAATAAAAAAAACTTGCCCAGTGATGGTCTCTAAAAGTACTTGAGATAGAATTCTATTTTCAAAAATGGCATCATAATTTATATTGGACTAACATTCACACAGATGTGACACAAATGACAATGATTAAAAACTCTGGACAAAGAATAAGAAGCAACTATATGAAGCCATTAAATCATGACCATAATCAAGCAGAAACTGGAGAGGAGTTGACATATGGAAGAAGAAAATGACCCTGTCTGAGCTTCCCTTTAAATTTTTTTAGGAGGTGTTACCTAATGGTAGACCACCCCCCCAACCTACTCAAGGGTGCAGATCACCTATAATTTGGAAAGAAACGGAAATCTTATTGGCTTGAGGAATCAGAGAACCGAATTTTGGGCTGCCACAGCAGCTACATAGTGAGGGAGAAAGTCTGGCAGGCATAGACACAAAGAAAGGGAGTCCCCAATCCTGCCTGTAAACTCTGCCCAAATCTGTGGCTGACCTCTGAGCTGCACATGTCTGGGTCAAAATCCAAGCAGTTAACCTGCGGCTAAAAGGACCAGAGGATCCAGCTGCGGCCCACTGGAAGGGAGAGAGAGAGTTGGCTGCCTGCTAAAACAACAACAATAATGAAAACCAGCACTTTACCAAAGGACGTAACAGGATCTAGAGTCTGTACAATGCATGACTCACAATGGTCAAACTCAAAATCCTTAGATACTTCAAGAACAGAAAATGCAACCCATATTGAAGAGAAATGGCAATCAGGGGAAATACATAGAGATGACCCGGATTCTGGAATAAGCAGGCGAGGTCTTTAAGGTATCTATTATAATTATGCTAAAGGGTGAAAAGAAAATAAGTTCACAATGAACGAAAAGATAGAAAACCATAACAGATAAATAGAAACTGTTCAAAAATAAACTTGAAATTCTGAAACTGAAAAACATAATTTAAATAAAAAATGTATTTGATAGGCACAGCGTAAGATTGGAGGTGACAGAAGAATGTATCAATGAATTTAATGATATATTGACAAGAATTATCCAATCTGATGAACAGAGAGAAGTGAGGTTAAAAAAATGACCAGGTGACCCTAGTCAGTTTAGCTCAATAGATAGAGTGTCAGCCCTTGGACTGAAGGGTCCTGGGTTTGATTCCACTTAAGGACATCTACCTTGGTTGCAGGCCCAATCCCTGGCCCTTGTCAGGGTGCGTGTGGCAGGCAACCAATTGATGTGTCTCTCTCAACATCAATGTTTCTCTCTCTCTGTCTCTCCCCCTTCCTTCCACTCTCTCTACAAATCAATGAAAAGATATCCTCAGGTGAGACAGTATAGAGAGAGTCTTGAAATAGAAGAATTAACCCCACTGCAGACTGCAGATGGAGGGAGGCACCAAGGAGGAGGAGGACCATGCCTCGGGGTGTCCAGATCCTGGGCCATCAGCAAGCAGGAAGCAGTCCAGACACTGGTTCCTTGAAAGGACAGTCAGGGGAGGGCCCAAAGCAGGAGGTTATCATGAGGGCTTTTGGGCAGAGATACAGGGAGGGGTCTTTCATGGTGGAGAGAGCTGAACCTGGAAACGGGGGGCTTACCAAAGTCATAGACCAAAAAATATCAGCGAGATCTTAAGCCCTAAGACAGTGAGAGGGGAGTGTCAGAATTCATGAAGACCAGTTGGTAGATTAATAGCACAGGACAAGCCCTGGCTGAGATATGCTCAGTCAGAACCATTAGGAAGAGAAAATGGAACCATAAGGTAACAAAAAATTAGGAAGTTTCTCACCAGCAGACAGATGCCTGCCTCCAGTTGGACAACTTCCCATGGACCACTGCACAGTTTTTGGAAGTGCCACATTTGATCCCTCCCTATTTTCTAGGCCCCTCCTCCATCTCCAAGCTCAAAGTTCATGTAATTCTAATAAATCTATATATATAAAAGCCTAAGTGACCAAACAAACAAATGACTGGTCAACCAGTTGCTTGCTGTGATGTGCACTGACCACCAAGGGACAGATGCTCAATGCAGGAGCTACCTCCTGGTGGTCAGTGAGCTCCCACAGCCAACCTCCCATGGTCCCTCCCCCAGCTGCCCCTCCCCCTCAACCAGGCGATTACCAGCCAAACCAAGGGACCCCACCTGTGCTCGATTTCATGCTCCGGGCCTCTAGTATCCAATAAATAACCAATAAATACCCAAATTCTTCCTTAGCTTCTATGGTTTCTTCATAGATGAGCAGAGCCAGCCTCAGCTAAAGTGGGGGATAAAGCCTATAGGACCCTGATATCAAGGACTATACCCCCAAGTCTGGTCTTATTTTCCATTAGCAATATCACAAAGGCAAAGGTGTCTGAATGGAACTTATCCAAAGATTAATATCGCAAGACTGATACTGAGCTCGAAGCTCTGAAATGTATTTGTCTGCTCAGGGAATATGTCTGCTAATGATATGTTCGGCTCTCATTTCCTCTGGGGCTGGTTTGTGTCGGCGAGGCCCGGAGATAATGAATAAGAGCATGGAAAATCAATTTTAAAACAAACAGAATAACAACGCAGAGAACACTGGTGCAGACCAGTGCTGGGACCTGGTGTGTGTCCCTGTGACAGCCAGGATTAGTCCTCAGTGAGCAAATTCTATTATCCGTTCCTCAGAAGCAGTAGATGGCTATCTCTTGATTGTATTCATTCCTGAGTTATAAAATTTTCAATGTGTCACATGGCAAAGCTGACAGATGCAGTGAGAGCAGGAAGGTAAGGGAGGGTGAACTGGCGTCTGTGGTAGGAGCTGTGGGCTTTCCACCCAAACCCACCTCCCCCTCTTGCGGGGTGGGAGCCAGGCAGTATTTCCCAGCCCCTCTTACAGGTAGGAGCAGCCAGCTAATGGCGTGACTTCCAGCCAATGGCGTGGGGGCAGCTTTTGAGGTAGCAGCCTGCTCCCTCCACATTGTTGCTCCCCTTTCTCTGGCTCAAGGCCCTGGGGATGATGGAGCCAAAGCTGGAAGGAGCCTAAGTCACTGAATCACCAGGAAGCATGGAGACACCTGGGCCTCCCACCCTGGAATGTTCTATAATCTAGAAATACCCTTCCATTGCATTGGAATCCATGCATTTTAGGGTCCAGCTGTTAGCAGAGGTTTGGCCTACACTCACGAGAGCAGGGCTAATCAGCATGCCCCCCACAGGAATTCTGGAATGGGAGGGCGGGCTGCAGAAACCTCGCTTTTTTCATGAGAGCTCACTCCTGGGGCTTCTGGAGAAATGCAGAGGCCACTGGAGCTGATGGGTACCACCTGGGACCCCAGATGTCGGCCCTCTGAACAAAGGAGGGGGGCGGTGAGCTGTCCCTCTGATTGAGCAGGGCTCCCCTCGGGCCACACCTGGGACAGTAGGAGGAGAGACTTTGCGTGTGACAGTCCTTCAAAATGCTCTCTGGAAATTAGGGTCTTTCCGTGGAGGGAACCAGAAGACAATCAAACAAACCAGCTAAACCAATCAGGCACCACGGGCTTCCTGTGAGAGTTGGTAAGAATGAAAACCCAGATGTGTTGAAACCAGTTTGGCTCAGTGGATAGAGTGTCAGCCTGTGGACTGAAAGGTCCCAGGTTCGATTCCGGTCAAGGGCATGTACCTTGGTTGTGGGCACATCCCCAGTAGGGGGTGTGCAGGAGGCGGCTGATGGATGTCTCTCTCTCATCGATGTTTTTAACTCTCTATCCTTCTCCCTTTCTCTCTGTAAAAAAATCAATAAAATATATTTTTTTTAAAAAAAGAAAGGAAGAAAACCCAGATGTGGTATTTACATGCAATGGGATACTACTCAGCCACAAAAAGGATAAAATGCTGCCATTGGCGACACCATGAACATGAATGAAGCTTGAGAGGATTAGAGTAAGTGAAACAAGCCAGACAGAAAAGGACAGGAACAGTATGCTTTCCCTTGTCTGCAGTATAAAAAATGAAAAAGGAGCCAACATGACAAAACAAAACAAAATTTGTAGAGACAGCTGGGCAACGGGACAGTGGCTACCAGATGAGCAGGGAGGTAAAGGAGGCCAAAATGGGTAAAGGAAGTCAGATATATGGCCACAGATGGTGGTAAGCACTAGGCTTTTGGTGGTAAGCACACAATAGCATATACAGATACCAAGTTCATTGTTGCATAGCTGAAATTTACATGTTATTAACTAATGTTCCATCAATAAAAAAATAAACAAATGAAACCCATGGAGCAGCTGTCAGCTTACAGAGGGAGTACCAGGGGCCCCAGGGGCCAGGGCTCCTCTATAAATTGGCTCCCCAAAGGCACCACGGTGAAGGCAGAGCCTGGCAGTGGGATCAGAAGCAGCTGGCCCAGCTGAGGCCCCAGGGGCAGTGTGTTAAGGCAGGACTTTGGGAGAAAGGCAGGAGACATGGGGGCTTGGAATCCCCGAATTACGCCCTGGAGGTTGAACTCAAACCCTTGATCATTTCCTCCAAGACTCTGTGACCCAGAGAAGTAAATAGAACATGTAAATATGTATTAAATCATATGTAATGACATTCCAGCGCCATGCCTGGCTATGTATCTGTAAAGATTGACTCAGTGGAAAGTCATGTTCAAACTGGAGGGGGGAAAAGACAAGTTTCTCCAAAATAGTCATTTAATAAATATTTACTCAGGCATTACAAAGACAAATAAAGCTGCACCCTGCCCTGCTGAGCTAATAAAATAGTGTGATTTTCCCAAGTAAAGGTATGTACGTCAAGAAGAAGGAGTGCTCTGGCCAGTTTGGCTCAGTGGATAGAGCATCGGCCTGTGGACTGAGGGGGTCCCAGGTTCAAATCTGGTCAAGGGCACATGCCTGGGTTGCGGGCTCGATCCCCAGGGGTGGGGGGAGGCATGCAAGAGGCAGCCAATTAATGATTCTCTCTCATCATTTTTTAAAAATATTTTTTATTGATGTTTTACAGAGAGGAAGACAGAGGGATTGTTCCTTCCAGACAGCACAGCGGCCCCAGTGTGTGCCATGTTAGCCGCACGAGCTCAGCTTGTACTGTACACATGTCCTCAGTGACTGGGCCACCAGGAATGTGTTGCTGTGATCAACATTTGCAGGGAGTGATCATGGGAAGGCAGCCCCTACCCTTGCGTAGCAGAGGGAGGCACTATGATTGGCGTTGAGCAGATCAAACCAAGGTCCCATCCCTTCCCCAGCACGTGTGTGACTTTCTGCTGAGCAGAGAGGCAAGAGGGCCTGAGTCACCTGGGAGAGATGAGACTGGGTCTGTCCTGAGCCTCCACTTCCCTGCTTGTCCCTCCACTGGGGGCTGTGCGAGGAGCTGTGTGACAGGAGCTAACATCAGTCAGTGTGGTCACGGTGGGCGCTTACCATGAGCCAGCAGCCGTACCCCCCTCTGCAGTGGAAATGGGCAGCGCTGATAGTGAAGCATCCATCTTATAGAAAACTGCCGTTTGAACTAAAACCGGTTTGGCTCAATGGATAGAGCGTCGGCCTGTGGACTGAAGGGTCCCTCCCGGGTTTGATTCCAGTCAAGGGCATGTACTTGCTGGGGGGAACAGCCACAGTAGGGGGGCGTGCAGGAGGCAGCTGATTGGTGTCTCTCTCTTATGGATGTTTCTGACTTTCTATTCCTCTCCCTTCTTCTCTGTAAAAAAATCAATAAAATATATTTTTTTAAAAAAACTGCTGTTTGAAATTTTAACCTTGCTATTGGCTTCTGTAAATGCTTGCTTGCTTAAATAATAAGGAAAATAAGACTATTCTCACTTCAGAGAGTCCATTAAACCTTCCCTGGACAAAATTATCAGTGCTGGCACCAGGCCAGACCTTTGGCTGAGGTCTCAAGGCCTCAGCACATAGGGGCCCTTTAAGAACTTGCCAAGGGGTAGAAAACATTCCATATTTGAGAGACAAAGAAGGTTAAAAACATAAATACGGAAAATTTCTGCGTGTTAGGGCCCAGTATTTGAGAAACATTTTCCTCTGGACCCGTGCGTATTAAATGTAACTCCAAACTCTCTGAGCATGGGTTGGTTATTCCGGTTTTCTGTAACAATAGTTAGCAGGTTTGCCTGTGGCAGGCACTGGGGTCTGACCCCCGGTACTCTGGGGCCCAGTCTGGGACGCTTGTTACTCTCAGGTGCCTCTCTGTGATACAACCCTGGCGTGGGAACCAGCAAGTGCAGGCTCGCCTGACCTCCTGGCTGGGTCTCGTTCCATTGGTGTAACCAACCCAGTGGTCGGCAAACTCATTAGTCAACAGAGCGGCAAACCGTGGCTCTCGAGCCACATGAGAGCCACAGTTTGCCGACCACTGGTGTAACCTGTGGTGTGGCTGGAGACCGTGTCTGCCGTGAGTTTAGGGCTGGCATCCAAACACATCTGGAAGCACCCTCAAAACCAGGTGGGTGGCCAGTGAAGTGCAGGTAAAGGTGAGTCCAGGGAGGTCCCCCACCAAGAAGCTGGCTTGGGAGGCCTTTGACCTCCTCTCCGAACCTCACCTCCCCATGCCCCGACGTATGATTTCCATCTTTTCTCTCTGAGAACACGAGGCTGCTGATTCACAGCGAAAGGAAACGGCACAGGTTCTGAGACTTCCTGTTTGTCTGGTATCTGCAAAGATAAGTTAGGCAAATATCCTCGCTCCTGAAAAATGTAGGCGTGCGTGTGCACACACACACACACACACACACACACACACACACACACACCACAGACCCTCTGCTTGGCCCGTGCACGGGGTCTCCTCTGTGTTCGGTAAACTTAGCCTGGATCCCACAGACCTGGTGGCCAGCGTCCGGGGGCACCTGTCAGAAGGTATGACCATTAAAAGAGCAGCTTTTGCACTGGGTTCGAAGAGTTTAGCAGCTGCCTCTTTCCCTCCCAGGTGGTGAGTCCTGGCTCTGGCTGGTGGCCAGGCTGGTTTGGCCTCCACCTGGCAGAGCTGGCAGGGCGGGGTGCCCGAGGAGGAAGCAGGTGTGTGGAGGCTTCTCATGCAGGCTGCAGGCTCCCCTCAGCCCAGGATCTCCCCCCACCCCCAGGCCCCCAGGGAGTGGAGATCATGACAGCCGTTGAGCACTTTCTGTTGGTTCATTGTGACCTCCCCCCCCCCCATCTCTCTTTCTTTTAAGGTGTGAACCCAAACCTGCTTCTTCCCGAGAGCCACGCCCTCCGGCACAGGCCTGAGACCCAGCCTGGGCGAGGCTGGCTGGCCGCCTCCGCGCCCAGAGCTTTTCAACTGCGGAATGCAAGCTTTGGTTTTAATAGGCGAAAGTGAAAATGACACGTGACTTCCAGAAAATTCTCAGAGACTCAAAGGACTTGCTCTCTGTCACGGGTTCAAGAGCACTCTTCAAGCAGCTGGGTGCTGTTTCTCATGCCCGGAGTTGCCCGACTTAGGGGAAATGGAAAGAGAAGTTGCTGCAAGAGAGAGAACTTGGTTAGCTATCAATGAAAAGTGTTTTCATTCTTTAGGCCCTTCCTGTCCCCACCCAGAACCCCTTGCTCCCTTCCCCCTCCTCGTTCAGAAAGCGAAGAAGCTGAGGGCTCAGGGGAGAGCTTGCCTGGCTCCCAGCGGGATTCTCAGATGCTAGGCCAGTGCTTGTCCCATTTCAAAGCGGGGTGGCCCAGTGGCAGGACTGTGGGCTGTGCTGGGACCTCTTGGGTCTGCTATTTACCAGCTGGGTGACCTTGAACAAGGTACTTAACCTTACCAAGCCGTGGTTTGCTCTCCTGTAGACTGGGGACATGGTGGGGATGCCGGGAGACATTTGTGGATAAAATGGTCAGCCCAGGCCCGGGGGTCCATGGAGCAGGGTCTCAATGACTCCAGGCTATAGACACCACTCAGTCACTGCCATGGTTCACAGAGGACCACGAAGATCTTCAGAGAGCGTTTCTAGAATCTGTCTTTGGGACAGAGGGTTCCCTCAGTCTGCTCCTGCCTTGGGGATGCCTAGGGGTGGGGGTGGGGGCTGGGGGGATGAGTAGTGAACATTTTGGGGAGAAGTATTCTCTCTGTGCACTTGACCTGCTGTCTCTTTGCCGGCTCAGGCTTGGCGCAATGAGAGACTGGCCTTGTGCTTCTCCAGTCCCGCAGGTGAGACAATTCCATAGAACAACGGGAACAAATGCCTCACGCACAACCCCTGGGAGGCACCTGATCACAGCGGTCCAGCCCCTTTAGCCGCTGCGCCCTTACTGTGCCCCTGCTGTATGCCTGCTGTGACCTCAAGTATCGGACAAGGCTGAGTGCCAGCAGGGTTTCAGTTAGTCTTCCCAAGAGCCGCTCAGGTAGACACCAGTATCCTCGCTGATGGATGAGGCACAGAGACGTTAAGCTCCGTGTCCAAGGTCACACGGGGGCAGGTAGCATCTAAATGCTTTTGTCTCCTGCAAGGTCTGCTGGCCACCACCGCCCCCAGGCTGAGATGAAGAGACAGGTGCTGAAGAGTCCAGAGGAGCTGAAACCGGTTTGGCTCAGTGGATAGAGCGTTGGCCTGCAGAAAAGTCCCAGGTTCGATTCTGGTCAAGGGTGTGTACGTTGGTTGCGGGCACATCCCTAATGGGACGTGTGCAGGAGGTGGCTGACCGATGTCTCTCTTTCTCATCGATGTTTCTAACTCTTTCTCCCTCTCCTTTCCTCTCTGTAAAAAATCAATAATATATATATATTTTTTAAAAAGAGCCCAGAGGAGAACCACAGCCCAAGGAGAAGGATCCCAGGGTCTGGGCTGGGACCTCTTGGTCTGCTATTTACCCGCTGGGCGACCTTCGTGGAGCAGGTGGCGTGGGGAGGACCAGTGGGGAGGATAGGACTTCTCTGGAGAACCGAAGGCAGCGGCAGGGAAGACAGTGGAGAAAGTCAGAAGAGCAAACCTTTCGAAGACTGCACTCGGTTTTGCGGCACCTGGGGCTCAGCGGAGGCCTCTTTGGTGCCCCTGAAACGGGGTGTCTGTCCCGTGATGGGGTCCAGGCCTGGGGGGGAGGGGGTGTTGGTGCCTCAGCAGGTTCTCCCTGCCCTTCCAGCTGGTTGGAGGGAGGGGCTGACGGTCCAAGCTGACCGTGCCCTGGCTGTGCTGGTTCATTCTGTGCACCTCACCCGGGGCCATGGCACTGGCTTCTTCATCAGCGGAGCCAGGTCAGTCCAGCTGGAGTGGGGACGCAGCAGAGAGAGAGGCAGGGATGGTGCAGGCACTGCCCCTCTGCCCCCTCTCACCCCTGAGGACGAGGCTGAGGCCCGGACTCAGAGGGGAGAGGGTGAGGCAGGCTGGGCCTAGAGTGGCCAGAGATAGGGATGGCCACCTCCCCGCCCTCCGAACGGGATCCAGCAATTGCCCGGCTCCCTGAGCGCTGGTGCCCAGTCCCAGGTCTCCAGGCCCAACCTCACAGGGTCATGCACCTTTCCTGGTGAGGGGTCACTGTGGGGGTGACACTCTGAAGGGAGTGAAATTCTACTTGAGAAGGTAGTCACATAGGAGGTGGGGGTGGCGGTGAGTCCCTGTGAGTTGGGCATGAGTATGACCTACTGTGTACACAGGCTGGCGACCTCTGCTTTCAGGAATACAGGGGGAGGCGTGCTTCCTTCCTGTAAGCTCCGATGCCTTGTTCTAAGTAGTCCCCTTCCCACTCCTTATCCTCCCCGAGGAGGAGGTAAATCTCAGAGAGCAGACCGACCACTCTTCTTGCAGACACCCCCTTTCCCGCCCGGGGCCACGGGCAGTGCTGCCTCGTATGTTTACACCACTCAGCGCTCCGAGCCAGAGGCATGGAAAACACGAGGAGCAACTTCTGCCTTCCAACCCCGGAGAGCGACTTATCTAACCTGTACTGTAAGGGTTCTGGCCGGTTCGGGAATAAGAGATACTGATAAGGAGGAGACGATAGGATCGCCACGCCCTGCGGGGCCTGGAGTTTCCCCATTCCCGAGCCCGGGCCTCCAGAGAGAGCCTGTTTCGCCCCCTGCCCTGCGGAGGAACCCGAGTGTGGGCAGGGCATCAGCCTGCCCGGCTACAAGACTACATTTCCCGATTCTCTGGAAGCGAGGGACAGCGATGAGGCAGAAACGCAAGGAGCTGGGCTGGGCTTCCTGAAAAGTGCAAGAGAGCTGGGCAGTGTGCTCTCCACCTGCTCCCCACTCCTGCCCCTGGAACATGGATGGGGCCAGGAGGCAACTTTAAAGAGTGAGCCACAGTGAAAACGCTCACTCTCAGTCTAATGGAGCGAGAGGAGAAGCAGCCCTGACTTCTGGAAACTGGCCTGCCACTCGACAAGGCTTTGGTCCTGCTAGCAGCTGGCCTACATGGTCTCTCTTTGGATATAACAGTCTCTCAGAACAACTACATCCCACAAGGCCACTCTGCAACGGGATGAAATGAATGGAACAGACCACTGCATCCTTCTGTCCCAGGGAAGACAGAAACAACCAAAACACTAACCATCTCCCTCTCCTGGTGGGTAGGAATGACAGCTGCTTCTTTACCAAGGACAGCGTTTGCCTCCCTCTGGGCTGCCCTCCCTTGCGGAGAACATTTACTCAGACATCCAGTCAGGGGGCCTGGCCCTGCGGGGTCTGCCGAGGGCCAACCTGTAGCGGCGTGTGGGGTCTTGACTCCGTGCAGGGAAGATTTCACAGCGCGAGTCCAGGTGACTGTGAAGGCATGTTTCCTAGAGCTGGGGGCAGGGAAACTGGAAGGGCCGAGGACAGGAGAGCCGGGGCTGGGCTGCTGTGGCTCCCTGGGGAGTCAGAGGAAAGGGAGCCGTAGTGATGGGTTCAGGGGGTTAGCCCGGGATGAGCTGCCACTGCCCGCTGCTCCCCTGGTTGCAAGTCTGGAACCCTGAGAGGTTCGGAGATGGGTACCTGTGGAGGAAGAAGAGGAAAATGGGGATGGGAGCTGCCCCCACATAGGGAAAGCATGTGCTGGGTTATTTATCCTGAGGGTTTCACTCTCTCTTGCAGGCGGAGAAGGTTAGGGGAGGGGTCTCAGGGGAGGGTTTCAGCAGAAAATTCCTCAGTCTTTCAGGTGTGCCCTTTCAGGGTTGAGGTCTCCATGGATTGGTTAGCGCCAGGGCAGCAGGGATGGTAGTCATCGCAGCTGGTCCTGGCGTCACCAGCTGGGTTTGCTGCCTTTCTGGGCCTGGAGCTGGAATACACTGAGGCCTCTTGTTGTCTTCGGGAACTGACCTTCTGCCTCTGCCGTCCGTTGCTCGGCCAGTTTGTTCAGCTGCGTCTCGGTTTCCCCGTTCTACTTGCCAAGGAATTCCCCGGGCCTCCTACTGCCTGCCTCAATAGGATTGTCCCTGTTCCTGACAGAGCCAATCCAGAGCAAACGCCTCTCTTGGACTCTTCCCAAATTCACCCAACCAAAGCCCGGATCCTACAAGTCCTCTCCAACCCCTCTTTTTCTAGATGGCCCACAGTTCCCAGGGGACTCAGTGGCCTTTGCTGTGATGAATGATAAGACGATGTGTTCAACTACAGGTACTCAGATAAGTACCTTGGAGGGGGGAAGGGAGGGTTATCATGCAGACTATGGTCTGGAGTGGGCGCCATCCTGTGTTTCTAACAACTTCCCAGGGATGCCAGAAGCTGGATTATGAAGACTGAGCTGACTCCTTACTCAGCTCAGTCTTCCCGATCTTTCAGGCCAGCCAAGCGTCCCTTCTCCCCGCCACAAGTACCCCTCCTCCCGGCTTCCTCTACCCTCACTCTTTCCCAGGTCGTGTTGCATTTCATTATTTTGTGTTCATCTTTTTATTGGGTCAGACTAGAGGACAGGAACCAGGTTTTACTCATCGAGCATCCTCTGATGTAGTCCTCAACACTCAATGAGCAAGAAGTCTAACTCCTAAAGGCTCCGATTCCCCAGAAGTCTGCCCCTTAGCCTCTAACCAAATGAATGAAGGTGGTAAGAATAGTGAGAGAAACCTTCCAGTAATGTTTTCCTTTTTTAGGTGATGTGAAATTGGGGGTTCCCACGGGCTGTAGGCATGAAGCTGTAGGTCATACCCCCCTTGGAAACTTGCCCCCCCCTCCAAGAAAAATATAGGCTTCCGAAAAGCCACAGGTACATGAATTAGTGTTTGATAGATGACGATTAAACAACATGAGGGCTCATCTACCTCTGGGCTTCTCACACCTGAATATGCTTATGAGTCACCTGAATAGCATGTGCATTCTGGCCCCCAGGCGAGTTCTACACACAGAGACCCCAGCATTGGTGTCACCTGGCCGCAGCTCAGAACTAGGAATTCTGGGAACCCATCCAGATCTACTGGGTCAGGCTCTTGGGCATCAGCGTCAAACTGCAGATGATGAAAGCTAGGCTCCTGCAAACAATAAAAGGATGGTTATTACAGTGACAGCACAACCCTACCTCCACGAAGGAAACCCATTGGCAATGTAGACTGTGAAAAACCACAGGAAGAGAGAAAGGCTGGAGACAATGGCTGTGTGATGTTGACGAGGATAACGGCAGTGTACATGGTGTATGCTAGGACTACCATCATGTAATGTGTTTGGAGAAACAGTTGTAAGGAAATAAGCTAAAATGCTCAGAGAAGCTGGATTATGAGTCATTCCACTCTTCTCTAATGAAAAACAATAAATTTTGTATTGATTATATAATACAAAGATACATGTATTCAGTTTTTAAAATGTTTTTATTTTACACTGTAGGGGACAAAAGGGGTGTGGTCTTGGATGATTCAGTAGCCTCATGACACGGGCGGGGGTGGGGAGAATACAGAGCTTAAGCCTTTCTCAAAGAGTGTTGAAGGGTGGGGGGTTGGATAGGCATGTGAGGATGCAACACCATTAGAAACTAAAATTGTTGGGACAGTAGGTGAAACTCAAACTGGACTGAGCCAAAATAAGTAGAAAAGAGAGAATGAGAGAGAAGGAAGGGGGAGGAGTCAAAGGGCAAGAGAGAAAGAGAGAGAAAGAGAGTGAGAGAGAAAAAGGAGGGGAATCATCCTATATAATAAAAGGCTAATATGCAAATTGACCAAACGTCAGAATGACCTGTCCCTGTGACATGCACTGACCACCAGGGGGCAGACGCTCAATGTAGGAGCTGACCCCTGGTGGTCAGTGCACTCCCGCAGAGGGACCATTGCTCAGTCAGAAGCGGGGCTCATGGCTGGTGAACGCAGCCTCTCCCACATCTCTGGCAGTACTAAGGATGTCCAACTGATGGCTCCTGGATGGCAAGAAGGTGCAGGCCGGGCTGAGGGACTGCCCTGAGTGCACAGATTTCATGCACCGGGCCTCTAGTTTGTTATAAGAGAAAACTTCCTTTTGGAAATATAGGAAAATAGTAGCAAATTGTATGTTGACGGAGATGATTCAATAAAGAGCAAAATGAATTGCCTGGTGGGGAGAAAGGGAGGAAGGAAGGAAAGAAGGAAGGAAGGAAGGAAGAAAGGAAGGAAGGAAGGAAGGAAGAAAGCTTAGTTCTGTGACTGAAAAGAGCAGCTGGAGCCAGAAGCAACAAGGATGAAGTCAGGATTCTGTCCATCTCTTAGCTCTCTTCTTCTCGGCATCAGCTTCATTCTCAGGTAGGCTGTGCCCTACCCTCGAGTCTGGCAGTGCCCACCAAACTTGACTCTGACTAGCCCGGCTTGGGTTGTATGTGCATCCCTGCAGATGGAGAAGTGTGCTGTGCTCAGCCAGAACTGGGCCCCGTGCCCCTGGCCCAGGGGAGGCCCAGGAACAGAGAGGGGGGGAGAGCTGCTTCCCAAAGGAAGACCCAGATGCTGCCCTCCGAAGGCGGTGCAGGGCTGGGGGACCAGTGCTACCCGTACCCACCATCAGCTCACTGTGCCCGGGACCCGCGCCCCGAGGTCCGCCCGGGCATTTCTCAGACTCGGAGAGTTTGGGTAAGACCCACACAGGCTTCCAGCGGGAACAGCTGCCATTGGAGGCGGGGACACAGGGGGATTCTTGTTCACCAAGGGCATCGCAGCGCCCGCTCTCTCGGCAGGAAGTGGGAATTTCCATAGGGTGAGTTCCCTTCCCGGTGCCGCGGATGGCTGTCTGGGTGAGAAAGCCGTGGGCAGCTCGCTGAGAAGAGAGAGGTGTTCTCTAAATGAGAGGGATTTGCCGCCTCCCTTTCCACGGTGACGATGCTTCTGGGGGCTCGGCGGGCGGGGATTGATTCATCTCCAGACGCATCTGCGGAGATGCTGCTGGCCTCTGCCGCGCACAGGCGCGGAGATCATCGACGCCACCCAGGATATGTCACCTTTGTCACAACCACCTCTCTGCCACCCCCACACCCTGCGGGCCCAGGAGTGTGGGCCTGGAGTTCCCCGGCGGGAAGCCAGACAGCGGGTTTCTGTGGGGAGGAACTGGGGGGCGAGGAGCGGGCAGGAGTGGGGGTGGCAGTGGCCTCAGTCCCGTCCAGAGCCTGTCCCAGGCCTCTCTGCTGGCTGTCCCGTCCCCACTGAGCTGCTAGCCTGGACCTTGAAGGTCTTTCATACCTCGCTTCCAGCCTGGGGGTGCTCAGACTGCGCTCCCCGATGGCAGCCAGTGGGCCTGGGCCACCCAGGGGCTGACAGGAGACAGCTGGATTCCTAAGGGAGCTGAGACTTGTGGAGGGACAGGGGGGGGCTCTCCAGCAAAGCTGGAGGCGGGGAGCACAGGGGAGACAGATGAAGGGCGGTGTCCGAGGGACCGGCTGCTGGGAAGATACAAGAATGGAGTGAGTGGCTGGGTCAGGGAGACTCTCGCCTGTTTTCCAAACGTCTGCCATCTTGTTTCTTATTATAAGAGAGAGAGGAGGTGGGGGAGGGGGAGAGAGAGAGAGAGAGGGAGAAAAAAGGAGAGAAGAGAGGAGAGAGGTGGGGGAGAGAGAGGAGAGACAGGAAGAGAGAGATGGGGGAGAGAAGGGAGAGAGAGAGAGGAGAGAGGAGAGAGAGAGGGAGGGGAGAGAGAGGAAGAGAGAGGAGAGAGAGAGAGAGGTGGGAGGGAAAGGTGGGGGAGAGTGAGAGAGAGAGAAAGAGAGAAAGGTGGGGGAGAGAGAGAGGTGGAAGAGAGAGAGGAGAGAGAGAGAGAGAGAGAGACAGAGAGAGACAGAGAGAGAGAGAGAGATGTGGACAGAGAGGGATGCAACATCTCTTGCAAATTTGCCCGCATATCTAAGCTCTGTGCTGCTCTTTCCTGACAGCGGTTACTCCCTTCTGAGTTCGTGAAGATCTGGCCTGGGACCCGCACGCTTAGGTTTCTCATGAAAAGCAAAGTGAAATGTCACCCTCTCTCTCATGTGCAGGCTGTGGGGGAAATGAACACAAAACAGAAAGGATTTACAAGAGACGGCAAGCCAGAAAGTGAGTGAGAACTGGAAACAGAACAAAGTGTTATTTTTCATCTCTAACAGCAGCTCAGAAACAGGGATCAGTGAGCCTCTGACGAGGGGGGGCAAGTGCCAGGTGCAGCAGGGAGCGGCTGGGCAGGAGGCAGTTTGGGAGGAGAACAGGGACACACATCCCCAGCCCGAGGGCCGCTGGGAAATGGAGTCTCTGGGCAGAGGGGCCCCTGGGGAGGGCTGGCTGCCTGGGAGAGTTTGGGGGGGGGCGTGGGTGGCTGAGGGGGTAACCTCCCTCCTCTTGGGAGGGCTCCTCCCTCCCTCCCCTGCCCTCCCCCCACCTCCACCGCCCCAAGGCCACTGTGGGCCTGCCTGCGCTGCAGACTGTATTTATGGCTTCTCGGAATTTTCCGAATGAAGTAACTCTTCTCCCCAGCCCATTTCTTCACAACCGAAATCGGATCCCCGCCGTCTGTGGAGACAAGCAAACGGCATGAGGTCACCCGCAGGGAGCTGTCGCTGCAGACACCTTCGCAGCCTCAGCTCTAGAGCTAAGGGATGTGATTTGCCTGGGGGGGGGGGGGTGTCATCCTGCCCGCAGGGGAGGCGCTGGGGAGGCCGGCCTGCTGGGTGCCTGGACCGCAGGTCCTGGGAAGGAGCTCGCTGTGCTTCCTCTCCAACTGCAGAGCTTGCGATGGGGCTCCCTGACCCAGCTGTGACCGGGGACAGCCCACGGCCAGGGACCCTGCCGTCTGTGTCCCTGCTCTTTCGGTCTCTGATGCTCAGGGCTGGCAGCGGCGCAGAGGGCACCGACCCGCCGGGCAGATGGCCTGGATTCGGCCTGGCAGGCGAGCAAAGCGCCGGAGCCTCAGCTTCCTCCTTTACAAAGGTGGGGAGGGTGAAAACACCCCCAGGTCTGTTACCCCGCAGAGACGCCCTAGGACCACAAAGAGTAGGTGGGCCTGGAAATAAGAGTATGGCCGAGGCCGGTTTGGCTCAATGGATAGAGCGTCGGCCTGCGGACTGAAAGGTCCCAGGTTCCATTCCGGTCAAGGGCATGTACCTGGGTTGCGGGCACATCCTCAGTAGGGGGTGTGCAGGAGGCAGCTGATGGATGTTTCTCTCTCATCGGTGTTTCTGGCTTTCTGTCCCTCTCCCTTCCTCTCTGTAAAAAATCAATAATATATATATATTTTTAAAAAATAAGAGTATGCGATGCCCGTCCATGCAGTGTCCTGCAGCCTCAGTGTTCTCGGTTTCCTGCAGGGAGGGTGCCGGGGATGGGCAAGAACTGTGGTCCACGTCCCCTGAAGCGAATAATTAAGGTCTTATTTCAGGAACTAGAGCGGAAGCCATGCAGCCATCTGGGAACCCCATCAACCGGTGCCCGAGGCCTGGCTGATTCCAGGAGCCCCGGAGCGGTCCTGTCTTTGGGGGGCTGTCCCAGTCCAAGGCGGTGGTGGCCTACCGGGGAGGTGATCACGTCATCATGCTGGGCCTGCACTGAGGCCAGGGCCCACGGTGGGCACCCACGGCCCCTTCACCGTGATGGTCGCTGCAGCTCCCAGGCCAGGTCCGTCTGCTGCCGAGCCCGGGTGTTGGGCCACCGAGCCATTTTGCCTCCCCCCAGTCACAAACAGGGGGGCCTGCGGAGCGGGGCGCCTTGTTTATTTTGTTTTCAGGTGAAGGAGGAAGACCAAGGTGAGTGTGCGCGTACTTCCCTGGTGGGGCTGATGGTGGAGTCACCTAATCGCTTCCCTTTTTAGCATCCTTACAACTCAGGAGTGTAAGGATGCTAAAAACACAGTGTCCATGCTGTTACAACTTGTTTTTTCCCCCCCAAATAAAACGATCAAGAAACAACAGACACCCATAGCTCTGTTAAAAGGCGGATGTGGGAACTAGATGGACCACGTCCATTCATTCTGCAGCAAGGAGCGCTATTTGAGCAGTTAAAAGCCAGGGACGAGACCAGTTTGGCTCAGTGGATGGAGCGTTGGCCTGTGGACTGAGGGGTCCCAGGTTCGATTCCAGTCGGGGGCATGTACCTTGGTTGCGGGCACATCCCCAGTAGGAGGCATGCAAGAGGCAGCTGATCGATGTCTCTCTCTCATCGATGTTTCTAGCTTTCGATCCCTCTCCCTTCTTCTCTGTGGAAAATCAATAAAATATATTAAAAAAAAAAAAAGCCAGAGAACCCAAGTCCGGCCACAGCCGGAGTAATTAGGACTCCGTTAACCGCCACGCGGAACGCCATTCAGCAGAAGGGGGCTTAGCCATGTAACTCCGGGCCTGGGATGATTTCTCTCGGACAAGACTTTCTTTTTAACAGAACGTGTACAAAAAGAATCATAATTCTGGGGGGGGGAGCTCCAGGTTGCTTTTATTCACAGCATTCTCCGAGTCAGGCCCGGAGAACAAGGTCACTGCTTGCTTTCCAGGTCTCTCTCTCTTCCAACCGCAGCTCAAGACGAGGGCAGGGCCGAAACCGGTGTGGCTCAGTGGATAGAGCATCGGTCTGCGGACTGAAAGGTCCCAGGTTCGATTCCGGTCAAGGGCGTGTACCTTGGTTGCGGGCACATCCCCAGTAGGGGTCATGCAAGAGGCAGCTGATCGATGTCTCTCTCTCATCGATGTTTCTAATTCTATCCCTCTCCCTTCCTCTCTGTAAAAAATCATTAAAAAACATATTTTTTAAAAAAAAGCTGAGAGTGACTGGTGCTCAGTTTCCATAGAGAGAGGCACCC
This sequence comes from Lasiurus cinereus, assembly GCA_011751065.1. Taxonomy (NCBI): domain Eukaryota; kingdom Metazoa; phylum Chordata; class Mammalia; order Chiroptera; family Vespertilionidae; genus Lasiurus; species Lasiurus cinereus. The sequence continues at coordinate 15,554,961 of JAAGEH010000297.1, read as the reverse complement.
TGGGAGGAGGCATGGGCAAGGGCTCCTTGGTCCTGGGACTGGGGCTGCCATTTCCCAGAACGAGGACTGCGGATTGGCTGGAGGTGTGTTCATGGAGGATCCAGTGTGTGCCCCTTCCATCTGAGGAACACCTACTTCTCAAAGAGCCTAAGAAGTGCAGTGGGTTTCTAAGCTCAGACATGATAACATTTCGGGCCCGGGCATCATGGCTCAGTGGTTGAACATCGACCTGTGAACCAGGAGGTCATGGTTCGATTCCCAGTCAGGGCACATGTCCGGGTTGTGGGCTTGATCCTCAGTGTAAGGTGTGCAGAAGGCAGCCAATCAGTGATTCTCATCATTGATGTTTCTCTCTCCCTCTCCCTTCCTCTCTGAAATCAATTATTGATTTCAGAGAGGAAGGATTGATTTCAGAGAGGAAGGGAGAGGGAGAGAGAGAAACATCAACGATGAGAATGTATATACATTTAAATTCTGTAATTAGGCAAGATGATGTCATTGATTTCAGAGAAGAAGGAAGAGGGAGAGAGAGAAACATCAATGGTGAGAATGTATATACATTTAAATTCTGTAATTAGGCAAGATGATGTCCCTATATCTCTGGAGATCTAACAGCACCACCATAATCACAGCTGCAAAAATCACCAGAGAAAAGTGCCGTGCTTCCTAAACAGAAAGGCTCACCCAGAAAGAAAATAGCAGCTTCCACAATTCTCATTTGTCCGCTATCTTCGAGAGTAGCTGTATTCGAGGAGTCCCCTTCACAGAGCTCAGTAACGGTGGCTGCAATACCCGGTCTTTCCTCAGGGGCTCGGTGGCAATCACCCTGAGTGTCACAGGGCGTGCGCGGGACATTCTGCAGCTTCGCTGGTGAAGAAAGGTCCCCCCCCTTCTCCGGGGGGCAGCTCACCGCCGTGGACCTGAGCATCCCCTCCTCCCTGTGTGGAGCGGTCTCTGGGCTTGAGAGGCTCCTTTACTGAGGAGGGGCCCCCCGAGCTGAGGAGATGAGGCCTGGGAGATTCTAAGGGACCCTACGAGGCTGATGCTAAGCTGCAGCCTGGACAGGGGTTCTCATGAATAAAGCAGTTACCAAAGCTTCCTCGGCGATTCAGAAATTGCGTGATGATGTTTAAACCACCCCCACATCAAAAAGCCAGAGTGAGGCAGTAACTCACATCATTGCTTCTGCCAGGAAGAAAGCGGGGGACTCGCACCGAGCCCCTGCAGAGGACCCGGCGCTCTCAGATGCGGTGGCTCAGCGGGACGGGCACCGAGGCCTGGCTGCCCACACGCCGCCAGCACCGCCGGCTCCCGGTCCGTCACTCCGCGCCCGCAGGAAGCGGCTGAGCTGCCCAAGCCTGTCTTCTTTCCGGGGACACTGACAGCATCGGCCCTGACAGGGCCAGGCACACACACACTCACACATTCACCACATACACCACACACACACACACACACACACACACATACATCATATACACACACCACATACACACACACATACACACACACACACACACACCACACACATACACCCCCCCACACATACACCACATACACACACCACATACACACACATACACACACACCACACACTCACACATGCACCACATACACACATACACACACACCACACATATACACACACAGCCCACATACACACACACACCACACACATACACCCCCCACACACACATACACCACATACACACACACCCCACACACATACACCCCCACACACACATACACCACATACACACACCACACACACATACACACACACACTCACACATACACCACATACACACACACACACATCCCACACACACACATCCCACACACATCCCACATACACACACACACCACACACATACACCCCCACACACACATACACACATACACACACACATTCACACCACACACACACACACACCACACACACACACACACATACACCACACACACGGCACTCAGTACGTTATTTTTATTCCTTATAAGTCTGTGAGATGGGTATTTATTTCTGTTTTAGGAAACCAGAGGTTCTGAAAGCTTAAATTATTGCGCCACGGTCAGTCCGCATGAAGTACAGCACGGATCTCTTCCCTCCCTGTCTGCACACTTTTCAGTGTTCTGATCCAAAAATGGAACTTACATGAAAATAAAAACTATAAACGGCTCAGTGGGGGGAAATACAGAACTTATATCTGAGTAAAGGCGTCTTCCCTCCTCAAAGTCAGGGGATTTACTCAAATGAGGGAGACTCACCCACACCCGAAAGCTAGAGAGCAAATCTGGGCCCCCCCCACATTTTATTTTCTCCCAAGTGTGAGGCGCAGGCCAGAGGAACAGCCTGTGCCGGGGGAAGTGTACTAACTGCACTATCCAGAGCAGCTTCAGCGTTTTGCCAGCTTTCTGTGCCAGTGACCTAGAAACCACTTCAAAACCTGCTTTTGTTTCTGAAATTTCAGTGAAACAGTCCAGCCAACTCTGACCCAGAGTCTCCGAATTTGGAAATTAATCCCCAAAGAAAGGGGATAGTAATTTTTATTGCGACAGAAAATAACCTTCTCCTAGCCTGTTATAGGAAGAAATAAGTAACTCTACAATGCCTCGCTTCTAAGTACTTGCAACTTAGAGCATGAGGATTCAAGAGAATTAGGTTAGTCATTCTTCTTGAACCTCCAGAAGGAATTTGGTTTAATGACACATACAAAAACACATAAGCATTCATGCCGAAACCGGTTTGGCTCAGTGGATAGAGCATCGGCCTGCGGACTGAAAGGTTCCAGGTTCGGTTCCGGTCAAGGGCATGTACCTTGGTTGCAGGCACATCTCCAGTATGGGGCATGCAGGAGGCAGCTGATCGATGTCTCTCTCTCATCGATGTTTCTAACTCTCTATCCCTCTCCCTTCCTCTCTGTAAAAAATCAATAAAATATATATTTAAAAAAACAACAACGCATAAGCATTCAGTATGTGTACAGAATGCATATCATACAATTAAAAAAAAACATAAATGGACACTGTAAGATAACATAATTTGATTTTGCTGAAATATAATCATAAAATAATATATGCACACATTTATTTGTAATGGTTCCAGCAAATAAAAAAAATTACCATTAAAAAAGAATCTCAGTAGACTTACGGTTTCATATTTCCAGTTGAAAGCACCCTAGGTCAGAGTTTATTATTAAATTGATCCTTAGCCTAATTTGGACGTGAAAAAATAATAAACAGAACAAAATTGAGGGGGTTCTGGGAGAGACCAACCTATGGAATGCTCCTAAGTGAGAGATCCCTAAGCAGATACAATGACAGTGTCGCCCTAAGTGTGGCCGTTCTCCTATACTCACGCATTTCTCATTTCCTCTTAGAAATGCTTCCCAAGATGTGAAAAAGGACCCCTCGGAATATTGAAAAGCTCAGTGACCACCACGGACATCTGACACACCCGAGAACCAGGCATGAGTGGCCTTGTGCACACCATCTGGCATTCCCTAACTCCAGTGCTTACGATCCCAAGGGTCCTGTGAATGTCACTCGGGGTCCTAACTTGAATTAAAGTATGCAGCAGACACTGGGATTGAAGAAATTTCTGTTTTAATACAAATGAGAAGTGACCGAGCGGTAAAGAGGTGGTAACACCACACCTGCTAGATCAGCGGTCGGCAAACTCATTAGTCAACAGAGCCAACTATCAACAATACAACGATTGACATTTCTTTGGAGAGCCACATTTTTTAAACTTAACTTCTTCTAACGCCACTTCTTCAAAATAGATTCGACCAGGCCGTGGTATTTTGTGGAAGAGCCACACTCAAGGGGCCAAAGAGCCTCCTGTGGCTCGAGAGCCGCAGTTTGCCGACCCAGTGCTAGGGGAACTCGTGCACCTTCTGCTTAGCCTCTTCTCGGCATTCCCACGGTGTAAGATGCTTTGTAGGGAATGTGTGTTACTTAATGTGGATTTTTTTTTTTTTTTTGAGAAATGAAAAGATTTCTCTTACAATGTTTATCACCCTTGTCGTTTGGGTCAGTGGTTAGAGTGCCGGCTCTTGGACTGAAGGGTCACAGGTTTGATTCTGCTCAAGGGCACTTACCTGGGTTGCAGGCTCGATCCCTGACCCCACAGTGGGACACGTGCGGGAGAAACCAATCAATGTGTCTCTCTCATCGATGTTTCTCTGTCTCTCCTCCTCCCTTCTACTCTCTCTAAAAATCAATGGGGTAAAAAATATCCTCGGGTGAGGATTAACAACAACAAAAAAAATGTTTTTTTGATGTTTATTAAGGGAAGATGATAGGTTTGTAGTGATTTTCCTGTTGACAAACAAATGGAGATCAGACTTACAGAAAGAGGCATCCGTGGTTGATGACAGCATCAGCTTAAGGAACAGCTCAGTGCTTTGGTTAACCATGAAAGTACACAGAGCACAATGGCAAGAAAGTCTATTTTCATGCATCCAACACAAGCCACTTGCACTTTAAAATGACATTTAGCATAACCTCTGGGTGGGCGGGCGAGACCGTGAGGGAGCAGTGCAGCAGAGGCGAGGTGGCAGGCCATTGTCTGGGTTCACAGAGCTGTCTGCCCTTTTCTTTCTTTTTTTTTTTTAAATATATTTTATTGATTTTTTTACAGAGAGGAAGGGAGAGGGATAGAAAGTTAGAAACATCGATGAGAGAGAAACATCGATCAGCCGCCTCCTGCACACCCCACAGTGGAGATGTGCCCGCAAGCAAGGAACATGCCCCCGACTGGAATCGAACCTGGGACCTTTCAGTCCGCAAGCCAACGCTATATCCACTGAGCCAAACCGGTCTCGGCTGTCTGCCCTTTTCTTAATTGTGGGGCTGCCTTTCCCCTCCCTAGGTGCCTTCCAATGTCCCTCCATCTCCACAATTCTGTTATTATAGCCACTCGTTAATATTAATGTCTCAGGCTTCACTCTAGCGACTCGTCTGAATGTCAGAAAAACCCAAGACATTTGATTTCCAGAGTTTAGAGTAATACCTGCTTATTCAGCTGAACTTAATCCTGTTTGGAACAAAAGAGAGACATAAATAAGGTGAGCTGACAATGGCAGGTATGCCAGAAACCATAATGGCATTTTGAAGGGAAGGCAGCAAGGTACCGTTTCCAGTTGCAAAAGGTCAATGCATTTCCTGCTGCCAGCGTCCGGAACGGGACTGGAATCGTTGTGGGCATTCCAGCAATTCGTACTAATAAGAATAACTGCCCAATCTGAGGGGGCTTGAGAAATACAGAATGGCGTAAATGAGAGTGAACATTTAGAATAAGAAAACAAAACGAAAGATGGCGATATGAAATAATCCAGGAGTGAGGTTCTAATACCAATCACCAGGAAGAACTATACTGCAGCTGCTTCTGGTAGAACCCAAATCTGGCATGAAGCTTTTCACCATCCCATGTGAAAGAGGAATTCTGCCCGGCCAATTACAGAACTCATCCAGAACGTAAGAGGAAAGCAAATTCAGCAGACAGGTAGTTGGTGGCTGCAAGAAGCAAAAGTTCCTCCTCAAGGATAATGAGCCAGCAGCGGCGCCAGTACCTTCCCTTCGAATAGATGCAGTGGTTAGGTCTGTGCCTAGTGCTAGTCCTTAGAGACAACTGCGTCACGACTAAGCAGAGGAAGGCATCATGGCATGACGGGCAGAGGAAGAGACTTCTGTCCTTGTACTGAGTTCAAACCCCAGCTCTGCCACTTACAGCTATGTGACCTTGGGCTTGTCATTCCAACCACCTCAGGTACCTTACTTCCCCTGTGAGGTGTGGGTAACGATAGCAATTTGCCAAGATTGAATGAGATAATAAGCACTGTACAGGGTTGCCACTTATTTTATTTTTATCCTCATACACGAGGATATTTTTCTCTTTATTTCTAGAGAGAATGCGAGTGGAAAGGGAGGAATGAAGGGGGAGAGAGAGAGCAACATCAATGTGAGAGAGATACATTGATTGGCTGCCTCCTGTCCACACCTGGACTTGGGTCGGGGATTGAACCTGACACCCAGGTACATGCCCTTGACCAGGAATCGAACCCACAGCCCTCTGGTGTGCAGGTCCATGATCTAACCACTGAGCGACACCCGCCAGCACGTGTTTGCTGCTTATTCATAAAGAGCTCAGTAGGAGTCATTGGGGCAGGCACTGCTATAATACAGTGCAGTATCTAGCGCCATACTGACTGGCCTGACTTGAGCCCAAAGCCCAGGTAGATTTTATTTTATTATTTTATTTTATTTATTTTATTTTATTTTAGTTAGAACACTGCTGTCCAAAAGCACTTTGTGGAAATGAAAACGTCATCTCATCTATCTGGGCTGTCCTGTCCCATACAATAGCCTCTTGCACAGCGGTTCTCAACCTGTGGGTCGCAACCCCTTTGGGGGTCAAACAACCCTTTCACCAGGGTCACCTAAGACATCCTGCATATCAGATATTTACATTAAGATTCATTAACAGTAGCACAATGACAGTGATGAAGTGGCAACGGAAATAATTGTATGGTTGGGGGTCACCACCACATGAGGAGCTGTCTTAAAGGGTCGCGGCATTAGGATGGTTGAGAACCACTGCTCTTGCGGCTCCTGATCGCGAGGAAAGTGGGGCTTCAAAGGGATGTTTCCGAGGAGGCAGCCCCCGAAAAGACGGCCTCCTCCTTCTTCTCCCCCTGGTTACAAACGGAAGCGAGGCCGGAAAACCCTGGCCTCCTCGCCCAGCCAGCCGAAGGACGGAGCCAGCAGACAGGAGGCAAGAGCCCAGAGCACTGGGGAGCTGGCTGACTGCATTATGTCCTCCTCCTCCTTGGCGCTGCCCACGGAGGTACCCTGGCTGCCCTCAGACCCCTCGTGAAACCACGATTGTGGGCAAGAGGACCAAGGAGCTCACCCGGCACCAGTCGGACCGCTACGTCAAAATGAGGCGGAACCGGCGGAAACCCAGAGGCACTGACCACAGGGTGCGGAGAGGACCGCAGGGCCAGATCCTGATGCCCAGCGCTGGCCGTGGGAGCAACAGGAAAACCCAGCACAGGCTGCCCAGTGGCTTTCGGAAGTTTCTGGTGCATAAGGTCAAGGAGCTTGAAGCGCTGCTGATGCGCAACAAGTCTCATGCGCTGGGACTGCTCCCCGCGTCTCCTCCTCAAAGAGCCGCGAAGCCACTGTGAAAGAGCAGCCCGGCTGGCCCTGTCACCAATGCCAACGCCGGGCTGCGCAGCGAAGAAAGGGGACAGACAGATCGTGTGCGCGTTGTGTCTGTGTTAATAAAACCGTAAAATGCGGCCAAAAAAACGAAAGAGACTTGCGCTATGTCACCGTGGGGTGCTGACCTCTGGCCTTCCAGTTATATAAGTCAGCACACTTCCTGCAGTGTGAGCCACTTTGGGGCTGGGTTTCTTGCAGCTGAAGGCACTCTGATACCTACATCATGTCACAGGGCAGAGACCGAGGCCTGGTTAAAGCGCCACCACCAGCTGAGCCCTGCTCCGAACGCCTGGGCGAAGCGGCGGAGAGAGCAGCATGCTGGCCTCATGTCTCAGGTCAAGGAGCTTCATGCACAAGACCACGTGTTTCTCCAATCCAGGGGCAGGCATACTGTGGGAGAAGGACTAGCACAGTTCACCCCTGTGGCATGTTGAAGGAAACATGTGAAAGATAAAAGCTATTTCCTCTGAAAAGAAAATATGTAGCTACCGGTGACAATGTAATGCTATTAGTGCTTGTGTACAGAGTCCTATAGGATGCACTGTGGACAGAGAGGGCAGTAAAACTAGACTACGTTCCTGCTCTCGTGAACTGACGATTGAAAAGACAAATAAAAAAAAAACAAAATACCTGCTACGGTGATGGTGAACAATAAGGAAATGGGACAGAAGTGGGCAGTCAGATATTGCCAACAATGGAAGCTTTTCTGATCATGCCAGGGGTCTGAGCTTGAATTTTAAAGATTAGTAATATTGGGAGGAGGTGGAAACGGTACATTACAGAAGGAGGAAAGGTAAGTATTTGGGACAGGAGTGGAAATTTTAATAACATGCTGCTGAGACGGCAGCCAGGAGGTTCTGGATGGTTCCACGGCCAGCTTCATGACAGACAGCAGGGATAAGAAAAAGAAAACTTACCGTCGGGGACAGAGCCTCAATCTCAAAAACCTGTTTCTGTACGCCCTAGCTTTGACCTTGGACAAGCTACTTACCGCTCCCTGTGTCGGTTCTCTCATCTCATAAAAAGGGGAAATGAAGTGGGGTTGGGGGAACATAAGGATGAAATGAAATGAGGCGTGTAATGTGACTTGGATAATTGGGAGGTAGTTAAACACTAAAGTTATTATCACTTTTAAATCCACAAGCAATTCACCCAAATTAGTTTCAGAGCAATTATAAGGCAAACATGTAAACTTGATATAAACTATGAAATCACATCTGAAAATACCTCTTTGTTTTCTAAATAAATTGAAACCCATTTTTTTAAAAACACAAAGCTAAAAAGCACACCTTAAAAGAAAAACTATGATCCACTGAAAATTGGATTGTGATTAAGAGATTATATACACATTTATTGGTAGTGTTGCTAAATTCTGATACAGAGAATAAAATACAAAGACATCAGGACTTCAAAGGAAACATGAAAGGCAACATATGTACATATATATTTAGCCAATTTGCATACGTTTCGATTTACAAACAAAAGTAAAGCTAGTTCCACAGCTTTCATTATGAACATACTTTCATTTCTGGTGTTCTAGTGCTCTCTGTCCTAAAAATCCAGTTTTTATTGTATTTACATCAAGTAAGGTTTATTTTGTTATCTAACCTAAAAACAAGACTCTGAGCTGGTACTGAAGCAGCCAGAGAAGTCAGGCATTTTAAAACAACTCCTTAAGAGAGGAAAGAGACACAAGACAGGGAGGATAAAGCCTCCTCAGTCTTAGAAATGTAAATACAAAAAAGTAAGTAATAAGAAGCAACAAGAATCACAGAAATGCCAATTCTATTCTAAAAGTTCGAATGCTAGCAACAATTCAATTAGCAGCCGCTTAGAAGTCTTTGTTCTAAAAAGTAGAACCATTAATTCTTTCATTATACTGTACTTTTCTGACTATTTCCAATGAACAATTATCAAGTCTTCATATTCTTTTTTAATAGCCCAAGAACATTTTTTATACATACCAGAATCATTAACAAAAGAGGCCTTCAAACATACTGAATTTTTCAATATAGTTTAGGAGCCAAATTTCAATTTACATAATATTACTATTCATAAAACATTTATGACACCCAGTACAATCGTGTTCAGCTGTTAACTCAGAAATACTCCATCCGTCCTTGCCTGCGGAGAATTATTGACATGGCTGACATTGTTATGACAATCCTACAGGGCCTCTACAAGAGCTGCACATAAAATGAAATGAACATGAACTACAATACAATTGTGAAACATGGCAAGCTTATAGAACTGAATTTTCCACTATCGTAATAGCACTACAAAATTACAATGACCATTAAATATCAGAGTTATTTTTCCCTGCTAACTACTGGACAGAAAAAGTTTTCTGACTATATTTTTTGATGAACAGATTGTCCTTGAAATAAACTAGGGGAAATTGAAAAGTGAACAAAATGAACTCACCAAGTTCATTTGCCACACGTACTAACAACAAGCAAAGCTCTTTAAAAAAAAAAAAAAACCCACACAAAATTATCCTAAAAACAAATAAATAGAAGATCAAATCAATAATTTTTGAAGAAAATATAGCTCACTTTCAAAAGTTCTATTTGGTTTGTGACTAAACTTGAAAGTACAAAAATAAACCAAACAGATTGAAAGATTGAACAATACTGACTTAGCATGTGGAATTTGAAAAAAGCACTTCATGTTTTAAGCTGAATAGTTCATTCTCTCCTCTATTCCAGACTATAAATAAAAGAGAAAAGGGGCTCCTGCAAAAATAAACAACAAAAACAAAACAAAACCACCAACCAAAACTAACCACTCAAGGAAACCTTTTTTCTTTGTGAACACATCCCTTCGGCTGGTCTTACATTAGGCTTCTACAGCAAGGACTTCCCTTATCTTTCTTCCTTTAGTCATTTCCATGTTTTTATCACACCAGGCGTGTGTTTCTAAGAAGTCAGGTTGACTCACAGGTAGCTTTAGGATGCAGTATACTGACTACAGTATGCAGTCCGTTCAAATGAACATGCCATTCTAAAGGATTACAATTGTAAAAATGCAAAAAAAAAAAAAATGTACAGACCTCACTGCCTTGCACTAAGAGGACAATTTTGAGAAACAGAAACTGAAGGCAGGAAACAGGTACGTACTGCGCCTTCCAGGGGCTCCTTTAATGCACCAGTTCTGGCTGGTTTTCCACGAAGGGCAGCACCCCACTCACATAGTAGGCAATGCCAAGAGACAGCAGAGCGATGACAAAGATCAAGAGCAAAACCCTCCAGAAGCCCAGGTCCTCTACGAACTCCTGCCATGTGGTGCGGAAGCTGGACAGGACGCCTTCTCCTTGCTGCAGGTTGGGGTTGAGGAGGGAATGGCTTTCCATGGCGCTGTGAAAGACGCAAAGAAAAGAGAAATAGGCATAAAACAACACATTTCACCCATTTCAAACACATAAAACAACAGAAACCATCCTTTAGAAAAGAGCAACTTTACAACACCATACTCACAAGCAGAAAACTGACATATGTACATATATATCTCACACACTTATGTGCTGATTTATGTATTTGGACAAGCGACCTTGAACTATAAGTTGCTAAATTACACTAATGATGCTTCCTGGATTTGTATCTAGCAGATTCAGTTAAAAGTCCTTTTCTAATAAAAAGTCCCAAGCAGGAATCTTGAAGTAGATCAAATGAGTTGTTTCCATCAGATACTAAACCAAATTTATTTTAAATTTAGAAGAATTCAAAACAAAGATTCATAATTTGAGAATTTGTGTTAATGAAAATAAGCAAAGATGGGCAAATCTAAAAAATCATTTAATACAGTGTGTGAAACTTAAAGTTAAAAGAGGATTATTATTTACTTTAATAATCTGATCAATGAAGGAATTTCTTCTTTTATCTGTAATTCTCTAATAAGGGAAGCTTATTTCTCAATCTCTTGCACCTTTGAACAAGTCTACTTATTAGGAATTCTTTTTAATAGTTTCCTACCACTGGTTTTAGTTTTAGTTTTACAATAATCCTATATAATAAAAGGCTAATATGCAAATTGACCAAATGGCAGAACAACTGGTTGCTATGACATGCACTGACCACCAGGGGGCCGATGATCAACACAGGAGCTGACCCCTGGTGGTCAGTGTGCTCTCACAAGGGGAGAGGGGGCGCCGCTCAGCCAGAAACCCTGAGCCAGGCTCATGGCTGGCGAGCACAGCGGTGGTGGCAGGAGCCTCTCCCGCTTCCGTGGCACGCTAAGGATGTCCGATTGACAGCTTAAGCCCACATCCACGGAGGGCTCCCAGACTGCAAGAGGGTGCAGGCCGGGCTGAGGGACCCCCCACACACACACCTCTCACCCTAGTGCATGAATTTCATACACTGGGACTCTAGTACAGAGTAAGATTATTTCTCTTCTGCATAATGGCTGAACCTACCTGAAACAAGGTAATACAAACACCATAAAAGCATTGACTCTGGCTTTCAGAACTCTATCCAGGAGAAATATGACTGCTATAAATACCAAAGAGTATATCTGACTTCCGTATCTGAAAGCCCGTACTATGATGAATTCAAAGCTCAAAGGGATTAGCACCCACAATTATGTCATAACACGAAGGCCCAACAGCAGGCTATCATTTAGATTAGAGCCACAATGACCATAATCATATGTTCCAACTATTTATTGCTTAGAAAAAGTCATTACTACCCTCCCTAGAACCTTCCATATTTATTCTTCCAACCACCTGGGTACAAAACAATGCAAACAGCATAAAACGGTGTCTTAAAGTCTGGTTCACTATATAAAATTAGCAGGTTTTTTTTTTTTTAAATCTATAGCTTCATTTTACTTCTTAACACTGTCAACCAGAGTCCTTCAGCCTTTCCTATCAGAGGCCTTCTCTCATCACCGGAAGCTGACTTCCTACTGAGCCAGTGTGCTTGACACCCACAATTGTTCATATTAAAAGATGTTTATTCTCTGAATACAAGAAGACATTTTCACTGGGAATTTACAACAATACAAAAATTTAGGAAAACTGAAGCAAGTTAAAAATAAGATTAGAACATTAAGAAGGTTTAAACATGTAAAACCATAAACAGATAAAGAAGGTCAGAAGATAATTCTGACATAAAATTTACTGATTATACCTGAGCTGACATGCTCTCATACTGAAAGATGTTAGATGTAAAATGGGAATTCACTGAGCCTTCTCCAGGAGCTCATCACACTCTGCCCACCAGAATCTTCTACAGTGACTCTATTCAACAAAATGTTTCTACTGTCCTCGGAACACCCACTTCTAGCATGACGGTGTAGATGACATATGCACCTAGAAGTGAAATTGCTGATTCCCTTAATGAACTACCAAACTGTTTTACATTCCTACCAGCAATGTATGCGGGTTCCAATTTCTCCACATCCTCACCAACACTTGTTATTGCCCATCTTTTAGAGTACAGTCATCCTACTGGATATGAAGAGATATTTCACTGTGGTTTGATTTGCATTTCCTTAATGACTAATGATGTTGCCTTTAAGCTTTTTAATGGAAGCTGAAACCACTGCATTTTTATCATGATGCTGAGGATCAGAAGTAAGACAGGACAACCAAGATAGGACAACCAGGTAGAACAAATGTTAAAATTCAATTTCTGAAGAACTGGCTTTATAGATGATGTGAGTAATATAAATCTCATAAGGAAGTGAAATGAAAGATATGTAAAAGAAGTAGGAATATACTTAGCTGTTCAAAATACTAATTACTTCTTAAGTAATCACAACTGAGGCAAAATGAGTTAAAAATCAATTTCTGATAAAGAGATGCCAAGAAACTAGCTATTAACGAAATATACCAAGCAAGGTCTCAAAAATATACTTAGCAAAAACAAAAGCACGTTCTTGGAATGTAAGAAAGCTTGAAGTAATTTACTACTATTTTATAGAAAGATGGAAATATCTTTTACATTATCTTGGAAAAACGTAATCTGTAACAAATAATAGATAACAATGTTATTAAATTGCTTATGGCCTTCTGACAGAGCCAAAGTACACAGGTGAGAGAAAAAGGCCTTGTAAATGCTTCTCTGACTTCCTGCTTATTTTATCTACTTGTCAGCTTCCAGTGATAACTCATGAGAAACATGCACTATTCCAGAAGTAAAACTCTTTCACCTCTTTAACAGCAATAAATATGTAAAAGTATGCGAACAACACAGTCCTAAGCTTCAGAGTGAAATTAATGGTCCAAATGAATATAATGCCAGCCAGCAATGAAGAGGAGGAAAGCAATCATGTGGACAAAGAATTGCAGGGTGAACTATGCAAAATAGAGGGTTCCATGTAGAACTCAGAAGAAACAATGATCCTGATGGTGTAGGTCAGTGGTCGGCAAACTCATTAGCCAACAGAGCCAAATATCAACAGTACGACGATTGAAATTTCTTTTGAGAGCCAAATTTTTTAAACCTAAACTTCTTCTAACGCCACTTCTTCAAAATAGACTCGCCCAGGCTGTGGTATTTTGTGGAAGAGCCACACTCAGGGGGTCAAAGAGCCGCATGTGGCTCGCAAGCCACGGTTTGCCAACCACTGGGTTAGGTGGTCTATATCATCCTAAACCCACCTCTGATCATTCAGCTACTGGGTCAACACCTGATGAGGGTCCTTGAAATACATTTCACTGAACATTGAGGGGGGAGACTATTATAAGCCCCTAGTCCTTCCTACCTGGTAAAATCTAGAAGGTTGACTCTCCATGGTGGCCAATGAAACTACGTGCTAACACAACATCTGGCTCACTGGCTATCTGTTGATAAAACATGAGAAAAAATGGTCTGTCACCTGTTCAGCACCCCCGGGACTGTGTTCTGAACTGCTTCTAGAAGAGAAACTATGAGAGACTTAAGATCCAGTCAGTCACTGTCTTAGCTTCCGTTACTCACAGGAGCCCAAATTTTATTTGGTCCAACTCATGGGAAAGTTGCTTTCACTTTCACATTACTGAATTGTGTACATGTTAAATGTATCTCCTTTCTCTCCTCCCTTTGTTTCCCTTTCCTCGGCAGTCCACTTTCCTACCCTTGAAACTACGTACCTTTTGCTCTTTTCTAATTCTGTCCCAGTTCTCAGCCTTACTGATCCTTCTCTCCCTTTCTGACATCATTCCTTTGTGCTGGACTAAAACCCTAAACCCCGCGCTTCCCTCCCCTTCAGTTCAGCCACCTCTGCCCCCTGGCACTGCCCTGCAGCAGGTTCCCTTGCACGGAACATTATGGGCCTGGGCACAGAGTGCTTTCTCTTAACAGTTACCGGGAGCCACAGGGACCCATGCAGAATTCAAAGAAGTATCAAAGCTCTGTACTTGAAAGCAAATAAATGGAAAACTCACAAAGTTGTCATAAAAGATCCAGGGACTTCAAGTGACTTGCCCATTAAAAAACTATATCGTAAGTACCTTTCACTCTCAGCCGTCTGCATGGTCTCCAGTTTTGAGTGGGTTCCTCTGTTAAATCCTTTTACTTCCTGTTCTTCCAAAGATTCCAGCAATCGGATGACATCTTTATTCACTCCCCTGCGCTTTGCCAGAACTAAGGGTGTAGCACCTTGATGATTGCTAAAAAAAGGTAAAAAAAATAAAGAGGTCATCACAGTAGTTGTATTACATTGCTAGAACCTACTTGGGTAGATAGACCCAATTAAGCCAAAATGAAAACCCAGAGCAGAACCAATGATCAAGCTGAAACCTCAATTCTGAGTTAGGGAAAAAGGAAAAGCGAAGTATAGGCAAAAAAGTGAATAAATGAGAATAAATAAGAAAAAGAGGGTATCCTCCCAGAAATTGACTGGAAAATCTAATTCTCCATTCATTTCCATTTGACATTTACATTTTATGGGAAGAATGTTTATGTTCTTTAAAAAGTCTAAAAATCAGCTTGGCAGGCATGGCTCAGTGGTTGAGCACTGACCTATGAACCAGGTCACTGGTTCAATTCCTGGTCAGGACACATGTCCAGGTTGCGAGCTTGATCCCCACTGTGGGGCATGCAGGATTAATGATTCTCTGTCATCAGTGATGTTTCTCTCTCTCTCTCTCACTCTCTTCCTGTCTGAAATCAATTTTTTTAAAAAAAGTATATTTTTTAAGCCTAAGAATTTAAAAAATCCCAAAAGCAACCAAAATAAACTGTTTTGGTTTACCTAGCTATTTACTAGTAACACTAACAACAGGAAGAGCCCGAATAACTGAATCCTGAGGTCAATTCCCACCACATACTATCTTTATAGTAGCAAAACCACTTACTGTCTTATTCATGTTTAGAGACATTAAAGCACCAACAAATTAGGGCAACATGTAACTGTGGTCAAGCTCAGCTTTAAAGGTCAAGCTCAGCTTTAAAGGTGGCCAGACATCTTTGCCACTCAAGAAGGAAAGTATCTCTAAAACAAATAAAGAAAACCACTTCTTCAAATGGTTCCGTATAAAAAGGACTCTGAGCCTCACAGAGATTATGAAGCTGGCATAGAATGTTATATGATAGAAGGCAAACAGGTTTTGGAATCAGGTGGAACTAGGTTCAAATTCTAGCTATGTGACCTTTGTCAAGTCATTTAAGCTTTCTTGTCACAACTATTTTATCTGTCAAATGGAGATAATACCTGCTACAAGAGCTATTCCTTTTAGCTAACATAAGTAAACAGTGCCCAGCCCATAATAGATTTTCAAGCAACTTTAGTGCTTTTTTTCTTGTCTTACAATACACAATTAATAGCAGAACCTAGCCACTATTTTCCTAGAAGAACGTATACTGCTTCAGCATAAATCTAAAAGTCAACTCCTGGTTCCCTCATTTCTCTAACAAGACTCCATTGTTCTCAATGCCCTTCTGAATGTATCCCTCCGGTTGATCAATGAGGAAACAAAATCAATAGACTCCAAGATTAGCCCCCTGGGTGGAGATTAATGGGAAGAAATGCCTAGACTTCAAAAACCAGAGAACTTACCAAATATCAATTTTGAGCCCGTTGGAAACTAAGAACTGAATCGTATCCACATGACCGCAGAGATGCAGGGCTGTGTTCCCTTGATAATCCGTGGCCAGCAGATCAGCACCAAATTTGTGCAACAGCTGGCAGATGTCCACGTTCCCGCGGGCTGCCGCGAGGTGAAGGCCCGTTCTGCCCCGGCTGTCGCGAATGTTGGGGTCAAAGCCACCCTCCAGAAGCCGCTTGGAATAGTTGAAGTCTCCGTCAATGCAGGCTTGTAGCAAGGGCACATTAGTCTGCGAAGAATCGTTTACAAAAACGTAGGACATTGTTCTGATGGGGTGGATGCCTGTAATGAAACGTGAGGTCAGTCTCAGCGAAGCCAAACTACATCGAGACAATGAAGTCATTGAGAAAAGCACTTTTTGTTCTCCTCCTTGGCCGCCTGCCGCCAATGAATTACCTCTCCAAACAGACTACAACCAAGTTATCAATCACATTTTATTTCCCATGAAAATGTCTTAGTTCCTTCATATCTGCTGGGTCAAATTTGCAATTAAATTACTATAAAGCTTTCTTTTGCCTTTCACCATGTAAAAAAGATAAAGCTGTTTTTAAAGTTAAGCAAGATATAACTGCTTAGATTTAAGTTTAGAAAACAAAGATACATGTAGAGAGATGCATTTAGAAAACAAGATACACATCCTTAGACTTCACACATACACACACACATGCAAGCACATGCTCCTCATATTCTTATTTAAAACAAAGTAATTCCTTCATATGTTTGCTTCTTATTGTATTTGAGATATTCTATGTGGTAAACAGAACTACTTGCTCAAAAGTTAACTAATCAGCATTAAAAAAAAAAACAGCAAAATCAATACTCAATGAGTTCCTGCTAACTTTTGTTTATAGTACAAACTTCAAATTTTAATAGAAAGAGAAAAGCTAAGGAAAGCAACAAACTATTGAAAAATTGAAAATAGCATAAATCATTTCTGATTGTCCATCCTTTTTAGTTTTGAACTTTCTCCTCTGTTCTGTGGTTATCTAAATATCTGATTTCATCCCTGGCTGGTATGGTGCAATTGGTTGGGCATCGTCCTATACACTGAACGGTTGCTAGCTCCATCCCTGTTCAGGGCATTTGCCCAGGTTTGGGGCTCAATCCCCAGGAGGGGGAGTGCAGGAAGCAGCTGATCAATGTTTTGCTCTCACACTGATGTTTCTTTCTCTCCCGCTTCCTCTTTAAATTTTTTTAAAAAGCCCTAGCTGGTATGGCTAAGTGGATAGAGCATCAGCAACTGAAGGGTCCTGGGTTCAATTCCAGTCAAGGATACATGCCTGGATTGTGGGTTCAATCCCCAATAGAGGGCTTACAGGAGACAGCCAATCAATGATTCTCTCTCAACACTGATGTTTCGATCTCTCTCCTTCTTCTTTCCTCTCCAAAATCAATAATAAATAAATATATATACTTAATAAACATTTTTAAAAGATTTAATTAATTAATATCTAACTTTACCAAACTCCCAGTGTCGAAGACTGAGATGAGGAAAACCAGGCTGTCCAGGAACAGAGGGGTGGGACAGAGGCAGCAATCCTATCCGTGTCCTCTCTAGTATTTCATCCACCTGAGTAGTGCAGCTTCACCAGTGTGTCTGTCTACATCTCTTTCATTGATACCTCCCGACCCCAGTGGTTTCCCTCCCCACCTCTCTCTCTATCTATCTATCTATCTATCTATCTATCTCAGTGTCTCTATCTTAACCCCCTCGGGGTTCATGTAAGAATAAGTTAAAGCCTGACTGACTTCACTAAGAAACTGAAGACAAACCAAAACCAGAAAACCAAAGAGATGACCCCCACTCTAAGGTTACTGAAGCTTAGTCAGAGATGAGCTTGGCTTGTGACTTATCAGCCAAAGTCTGTCTTTCTGGAACATGAATGGAAGTGGGTGCAAGACCAACCTATTCTTGTGCCTAACCTCCACCCTCCAGGTCGCAGGAGAGCGTGGCTGTGGTGTGATGAGAATCTTGGCCCCTACACCTCACAGCCGGGTCTCCCAGCAGAGCCCCTGGCCCTCTGATCCTGGCCTTCCTCACACTGGAGCCTGCTGCCGCCCTAGGTTCTTGGTGCGAAGGGAAAACTTTAACAGATACTCAAGGCCTGTGCTGAGCCAGGCACTGCTCTAGAGTTCGTACTGGATTTTATGCAATGTTCCAACAGCTCCATGAAGATCTACTATACCCAAATTTTAGTGAAGAGTCACTGAAGGATGCTAAGCCAAGAACACGGCACGGTCGTTCGTTATGTTAGTCTTTTAGAAAGATTACTTAGTTGGCAATATGGAGAACTTAGATTGGAGGGCGTCAAAATTGGAGACAGGGAAATCAATCATAGGTCGTTGCAGAAATCCAGACGAGAAATGATGAGAATCTGATAGAAAGCAGTGGCAGAGAGAAGGGGGAACACTGGAGAGGAACATATAAGATAAAATTAGCAAAACTTAATGACCTGTTGGATATAAAAAGTGAGAAGTTGTTTAAGGGAATCCCAAGTAAGGGGAAAACCTGCTTGTGATTAAGAATTATAGAGATCAAGATAAAATAAACTTCATATTATGACATTATATAATGCTTTTAAAAGAAACTAACCCAATGAAAATTACTCAATACAAATTCTCAAGAACCTTCTTTTTGAGAATAATCTCCCTATTTTCCTCTACAGCATTCATTGGATTTGATCATTAAAAAAGACAAATCTATCACAGACTTTTAAAAAAATTAAATACAACATAAGTGCTTTTCAAGATGTAATGTGTTTTGGTTAAATTATGTATGAATAGACGCTGAAAAACAATTCAGCTGGTGTTTTTTGTTAGAATTCTTGTGGTTTGCAGACTGAGGTTCTTCTGAGTGTTGGCTCAGTTAATAAAAAAAAAGAAAAGAAAGAAAAGCCTTTCTGGTTTATGTTTTTAAGAAAGAATAAGAGTAGTGTATCTTGAGAGTTCCTTTGTGCCCTTGAGAAATTGCTAGCCTTGCTCCAAATTTAATAAGCTCAGTGACAGATAACATTTCTCATGTTGGACAGGGAACTGAATCTGTCTTAAAGCAAGGCCACACAGAAAATATTAGTGTAAGCCTTAAGATTAGATCTTTTTTCAGTGGTCACCTGGCAATTCTCTGCATTCCTAAGAGGGTTCAACAGGCTATCCAGAAACGTACCGGTGAGGATCTACAGTAAACAGAAAATTCAGTTATAACAAAGGTGTGGTGTGAAAAAGACCTCGCTGTTTCTCTTAAACACGGACAAGCTAGTGCGGCCTGTGGGTATTTCCCAGAAAATCTATGGGAAAGGCATGAACTTATGAGGCTAGTAAAGTAACTGACGGGTAATAAAGCAGTGAAAAGGAAGAGCACCCAGTAATAAAGCAGTGAAAAGGAAGAACAAACAGGCTCTGTTGCCCACAAATAAGAAAAAAGGTCAGAAAGATAAAACAAAGGGAATCAAATTATGTGTCATCAGCAGAGAAAAAATTGTGCTCCCAAAATCCACTCTCAGTCGGCAGAATTCAGAATGGCTAGATGGCCTCCTGACTGTCTTCCCGCTTCTTTCCAGCGTGAAAGAAAGCCCGCCTCAAATCTCTCTGCGCTCCCCCCCATGGCTGACCCTGCTCCGGAACTGCTCCACTCCACGCTCTCGCTGGCACCATCAGGGGTCCCCCCTCTGCACCGGAGAGATATTTCAAGAACCGTCTGTCCCGCTGTACTCTATTCTTGAGGGCCTGTGGCAGAGGGGGCTCTGGACAGGCAACATCAATTTGTAAAACCATTCCCTGTGTGCCTGAACTGTGCCAGGGCCAGGCTAAGTGGCGGGGTTCAAAGTCCAAATCCCAAATGCACGGCTCTGGCTGCAAGTCAGCTTAACCGTTCACTGGTCATTCATGTTCACTGTGATCAAACCCTTCAAACAAACTGGTGCAGAGAAGTAATTATGGTACTTTCTGTAGCTTCATTTACAACATGTAAGCCAGGTTCCATCATCAGGGCTATCGGTGACATATATGAGGACCAGACCCACAATAGTGTCAATAACATGACAACTGGGGATACACACAAAGTATCTGCCCTCCTCCACTGTTTCCTAGTTCTCTGCGACTCTCTGGTACAACCTAGACAAGCTTCCTCTCCCAGAGCCACTGCATCGATTTTCTGAGATAAATACTCCCCTTCACCTAAAGCCTGGCATTTTCCTTCCCCGGCCTGAGCCCTGGAGCTAAGTCTCTGATGAAAGCCTCTCTCTAATACATCATCTGGCTTTAGTTTTCCATGTGAAAATGGTGCAGGGTGCGTTACTCTGAAGATAGCAGGGTTCACATTATGAGAAGAACAAGTTTTATTTCTTATTTGGAGAGAGAATTATAGATTACAAACCCATCCCTGCCCATAATCTTAATGCTCCCTTAAATCCACAGGAAAACATTACTGCCATTTTCTTTTAATCTGACACGGCCCCATAAGAAAATAAACTTGATCAAATCACAGATTTATGTGATGTCAAACAATATTATACAAATACATTAGACCTAATTCCTAGAAACCTGCCAAGAAAATGTCTATGACCCCAATTAGATCTTAACCACCAGAAATCTATTCATAGCTTCCTCAAGAAGTTATGGAACTGAATAAAATCAGGAAGACTGTCTTAGAAGGGCCAGGGAAATACTAAATTATCAGATCACATGGCTACAACTCCAATTTTTAACCTTTGAGTTATCTAACCAAAATAAAGGCACAATATGTGAGTATTTGAGATATTAATATATATATATATATATAAAAGGTAGGCCTCTTTCTGGAAGCATGGTACTAAGTAAATTTAAAAGGGAATTGAGAATCCTATCCTTTTAGGATATGCCAGTACTATGACGAACATTTGAAGAAGGAAGTATATAAGTAGAATCCTCTAAATTTTACTCCCAAGGCTCAAAAAGAATTACTAGATGTTCAACAGGAGGAATTTTTAGACAGAGCTAGATCCACCATGACAGATACATTTTTACTTTATTTCTAAATTTGTGAGAATTCACATTTTTGTCTTATTTCCAACAGTTTAATCTAATTTGACTGGGTCTAAAATTCTTAACTTCATGCAGTAAAGGTGAGGTTGTGTGAATTACAGAATGCTACTTTAAGGAAGGCCAGTTCATTATGTTTAACTTCATATAATAATTAAAAGTAGGCTAATCACATATTACTTAGTAGAGGTTCTTAAAAATCAAAGCTTAATAAAAAGGGAAAAAAGAATTTGTTTGTATATCTGCTATTATTATGCAAACAACTGTTGAGCAACATCTGAGATACATAATAGTTAACATTTATTAATTACTATACTCGAGGCACTATTTAAGTGGTTTTTCTTGTAATCACTGCTTATAATCCTCATAAAAATTCTGTAAGGTACTATCATTATCCTCATTTTATAGCTAAAAAAAAATTAAGTCATTTAGTTTGTTTTTATAAGATTCTTTTTAATATAATAAATCAGTTTAACAAACCTTTCTATCAAAGATTACATAAAGGGAAACATTAGTTCTAGTCCACAAATTCTGAATTAACTACTTAAAATTATTTTATTGAAAATAAACTTCTTTTTAAACTGTGGAAAAATAATATCTGGAAATGTTTCTTACTTTACAGGAAACATCAGTCAGCTCATATATTCTGAATCAACTCTTAGCAATCATCTCACATAAATAAAATTTTAAAAGTGTGAAAAAAAACAATAAAATATTTGGAAATGATTCCTACTTTACAAGAAGTGACTAAATTCCTGGACTCATTATTTTCAAGTATTTCTTATTCAAGTAGCCAGAAAACACCTAAAATTTTCTTTCTCCATCAGGAAATTTTAAACAATCAAAAAAGGATTTCTGATATGCATTTCCTGCAATATTTATATTACTTTATTATTTGTTTGGATTATTAAAATGTAGTTACAATTCAAGTTTTAGAAAGATATTATTTTAAAATAAATCAAAATTCAATTTTCACAAAGGGAATATTGGTCATCTTGGATATTTTATTTCACTCTAATACCTTTCGGTATTATCCAAAATATTTACTGTGTAATTTTACTATATTTAAAATTCTTAGTAAGATACTTCTCCCATTGAAAATTTTCAGTTTGTAACTTGTCCTATCTCATAGCGGGAATATGCTAATTGACCATCACGCCCCGGAGTCCCCCAGTCCTCTCAACCCCCCAGCTGCCTCAGGCCGGCTCAAGGCACGGGCAAGCCTGGGATGGCAGTTGCCCAGCTGACATCCCAGGTGCAGGCAAGCCTCGGATGGTGGCTGCCCAGCCCGGAGGATCAAGTAACCAGGGCCAGCCGAGGCTCGCACTGCTGGCAGTGGCAGCAGCAAAGATGTGATGGGGCGTCACCTTCCCCTGATGGCCAGGTAGTGTCCTGCCCCTGAGGACTCCTGG
Source organism: Lasiurus cinereus (assembly GCA_011751065.1). Taxonomy (NCBI): domain Eukaryota; kingdom Metazoa; phylum Chordata; class Mammalia; order Chiroptera; family Vespertilionidae; genus Lasiurus; species Lasiurus cinereus. The sequence goes on along the minus strand of JAAGEH010000297.1, from coordinate 15,532,275 downwards.
ACTGTGAGAGGTGGCAGGCCAGGCTTGAGGGAACCCATTCCAGTGCATGAGTTGTCATGCACTGGGCGTCTAGTAATTATGTAGTAAAGACATTAAATTAAGCAATGGGAGGTCAATCTGCAGTCTTTTGTGCACATATCGTGCTTCTGTAAAAACTTATTTGATTTTTTTAAAGAAAATGTTTTTTTCCTACAGCAACACTTGATTTATGTGGCCTAATGGTGCCACCTTGTGGTCTACCTGAGCTTCAGGCACAACTTGAGCATCTGGTAAAGGTATAAACAAGAGTGCCACTGAAGTTTCTCCAATTTCAGTTACTTCTCATTATAATCCTCACTAATTCTGAATTTGTGAAAATTTAGAATTCAGATGAAGTTAAATTTTCCTTTTGAAAAGCTTACCAAACAAATTAATGTCATAAATATGATTCCAGTCCAATTCCAAAATCTAAATCTCACCGATCCACTTCAGCAGATTTCATTTACACAGAATTAAAGTGCCACAAAAATGGCATTCTTGCTTATTCATTTACTTGGTGTTATTTAAAAATATAGAAATTACAACTTTTGCAAAGAATTCCTTATTTTCTAAATGGTCCACAAAATGTAAAGCATGTTTCACCTAAAATAGTTTAAAGGTACACAGGATTGTGCTCGTAGGTGAAACTTAAATATTTCCATGAAAATTCAGAGGTGGAATGGTCATCTAGGATCTTCTAATCCAATCTCCTTATTTTATAGATAAGGATACCAAGAACCAGAAAGGCTGTAATTTTTTTTTTTTAATCATCACTGGAGGATATGTTTATTGATCTTTAGAGAGAGAGAAGAAGAGTGGGGGAGGGACATAATGTGAGAGACACATTGATTGGTTGCCTCTGGCACATGACCCCAACCCACTGGGGATTGAACCTGCAACCCAGGTATATGCCCCTGGGGAGGAATCAAACCCGACTGAGACCCTTCAGCACATGGGTCAATGCTCTAATCACTGAGCCACACTAGCCAGGGTGCAGAGAGACATTTTGATAAAAGAGGCAGTACCACTTGGTGATAGGAAAAGCTGACTGATATTAG
>JAAGEH010000297.1:15480845-15526199 GCA_011751065.1 Lasiurus cinereus | reverse complement strand
GGGGTCGGCGGCTCCCGCCCCGGCGGCCCCGGCCCCCGCCCAAGGCACCTGGGAACCGGCGAGCGGCGGCGACAGCGGCGGTGACAGCGGCGGCCCCTTCCCGGCGGCGAGGACGGCGGCGGCGGGCGGAGGTGGGAGGCGGCCACCGAGACCTGCGCAGCCCGCGGGGCCAGAGCGGCCTCTCGCTGCGGCGGCCGCGCGCCCCCTGGCGGCGGACGGCGCGCTCGGCGGCTCGGAGGACTCTGGATCAGAAAATCCTCTGAATTAAGCAAAATTCTTCAGACTGCGGCATGGCAGAAGGGGAAGGCGTTTTGCAACTTTCACGTGCTTCCCTAAATAGACATCCTAAGCCAAGGCCTCCAAGACAAGGACAGTGGGATGAAGATCTCTAGGCATCAATGAACAATTGCGGGCCGCTAGGTCAGTCGCCCTGTAACCCAAATAGATAGATTAGTGTTAGCAACGAATGACAGAGTGCTCTAACTCTAAAATAGGACCTTGAGTTTTTATTTTTTTTCAAAAATAGTTTAAATATTTATATCCCGTTTTTTAGGATTTCCAGACTAAATGCAACATCCATGCGTAAAGACAAAACTAAAAAGGGGGAGGGAAGTGGGAGTTCATTTGCTGAAAACAAGTTTTTTTCTTTTAGTGTACCAACTCCGGTCCTACCGCCCAGAAGACTTCCCTCTGCACCCTCCCCTGAATGCTGGCATACTTGCCCACCCATGCCACCCTCATGCCCGCCCATTCAAGGACTGTTATGCAGTCTAACAGTTTGCTCTTGAAAGTGTCATGTAACTCTTTAGGATTATTGTCAATTTCGAGAAAAACCTCTGTCCAATTTCTTTCATGTAAGAATTATAAGATTTCAGGGTATTCCGCATTTTCTTGTGCAGTGACTAATCACAAATATTATTCTAATTGACGACACTTATAAATCAATTTGTCATGGGCGTCCTTGCGATTGTGTGTTAAATTTGTAATATTTTCATTGCTGCCCGGTTAATTATGTCAAATCAGCCAAGAATTTCAACCTTTTCCCAAAGTGTTCAAACAATTCACTCTTCATTAAATGCCCTATTAAACGATCTCAGAGTCTGTTCACTGCTTCTGTTTAAATGTACTCTCCTCTCCTTCTTCACGAAGCACTGTTTTTGTTCCATCTGAGAAATGTAGGGACGATGGCAGACAGCTTTTTTATTGACGAGATTCATGGAATGAATTGCATGCTGCACATAGTTTGTGACTCCTTCATGTCGCCACACCTGGGGACTTTGGCACGATGGGGTGGGCGTAAGGACTATTTGTGGAAGCCACCCCCACACCCCAGCAATAAGTGAGCACCCCGTGCAGGCGACCACAAACCACAGAATCTTAGCCCACTAACCGCAACCTAAGTATCCCCAACTGCACTTATGCTCAGCCGGAGCCCCAGAATGTCTGCAGCTACTCCAGGCCACTCACCCGAAGGAGAGGAGAGTCTCTGAGAATTCTGAGCGAAGAGACAGCCACCTTCACCCACGGCAGTAAAGGATTTTAATTGTGCCATTTCACTGGGCCCTGTGCACAAATCCCAGGGTCCCGGTCAGGCTGTTGGAAGGGGCTTGCATGAGGGAGGCTGTATTAGTTCCCTGGTGTCACTGTTAACAAATGACCACAGACTCAGAGACTGAAAACAACACCAATTGATTCTCTGGCAGGTCGGGAGGTCGGAAGTCCAAAGGAGTCTCACTGGGATAAAACCACTCCTTCCGGAAGCTCTGGGGTTTGGGGGGGGGGTGGTAGTGGGGGGAACCCATATCCTTGCCTTCTCCAGCTCCTAGAGCAGTGGTTCTCAACCTTCCTAAGGCCGCGACCCTTTAAGACAGCTCCTCATGCGGTGGTGACCCCCAACCATAAAATGATTTCCGTTGCTACTTCATCACTGTAATTTTGCTACTGTTATGAACTGGAATGTAAATATCTGATAGGCAGGATGTACTTTCATTGTTACAAACTGAACATAATTAAAGCATAGGGATTAATCACAAAAAACAATATGTAATTATATATTGTGAAATATTTATTTCTAATTACAAATAAATGAAATGTTGTCTTGAATCATGGTGTAGCATGGGTAACAGTCTTCATATGACAACAGTAAACTACATGGCTACATTTTGCTACAACGAGGAGCCGTGTGTTGGTTCCTAAGACCATGGGAAATAGGTGTTTTCCAATAGTCTTAGGCGACCCCAGTGAAAGGGTAGTTTGACCCCCAAAGGGGTCGTGACCCACAGGTTGAGAACCACTGTCCTAGAGGCTGCCCACACTCCCTGGCCCAGGACACCTTCCTCCGCCTTCAAAACCAGCAGCGGAGCATTCCGCTTTGACCTCCGCTTCTGGCCTTGCGTCTTCCCTTAGTTTGACCCTCCTGCTTTCCTGTAAGTACCGGACATGCCTGAATATTCCAGAATATTATTTCCATCTCACGGTCTTTTAATCACATCTGCAAAGTCCTTGTTATCGTGCACGATAACACAGCCACTGGCTCGGGGGGATTAGGACATGGATATCTTGGCGGGGGATGTTCTTCAGCCCACCACAGGGACCCCAAAGCTTCAACTCCATTCTCTTCTGGTAAGTCTGCCTCTTCTTCCTCATTCCCGAAATCTAGCTGGTGCCGAGTTCTGAGGGGGAGAGTCCCAATGGGAAGGAACACCTGCAATCACACCTGGGACCAGTGCTATGGGGGAACAGAGATGAAATGCTAGGAAGGTAAGGAATATTCCAAAATGTTGGGACCTAGTTTATTTTTATTTTTTAATATATATTTTTTTATTTTTTACAGAGAGGAAGGGAGCGGGATAGAGAGTTAGAAACATCGATGAGAGAGAAACATCGATCAGCTGCCTCCTGCACGCCCCCTACTGGGGATGTGCCCACAACCAGGATACATGCCCTTGACCGGACTTGAACCTGGGACCTTTCAGTCTTCAGGCTGATGCTCTATCCACTGAGCCAAACCGGTTTCGGCAGGGGACCTAATTTAAACGGAAGGGCAGCAATGTCTCTGAGGAAGGAAGACAGCTGAGATGCAGAGGATGAGGAGTTAACCGTGCAATGAACAAGGGAAATGCTCCAGGCAGAGCGGGCCAGCTGTGTGGCCTGGGAAAGGGGGTCAGGGTAGAGGGCCAGTACAGCCAGCTGTATCCCGGCCACTACATCCTTAGCACTTAGCACAATGGATGGCACACAGGAGGTGGTTAGTAGTTCTCAACTCCGGCGGCACATTGCAAGCCACACAGGAGCCTAAAAACACCAACACCCAGGGCCTGGTCAAGACCAAGCCAGAACCATTTGGAAGGACAATACAGCCCAGTATCTGCATTTTTCACAGCTTCTCGGAATTCTGGTGCCCAGCCAGGGTTCAGGATCACTCTGTCCGATACAAGTAAATGAGTGGGTAGATGGATAGATGGATGGATGCATTTGCTTGGGGTAAGATTTTCTTCTAGGGGGGGTTCTTTTTCTTTTTTTAAATATATTTTATTGATTTTTTACAGAAAGGAAGGAAGTTTACAGAGGGATAGAAAGTTAGAAACATCGATGAGAGAGAAACATCGATCAGCATGCCCCCTACTGGAGATGTGCCCGCAACCAAGGTGGTACATGCCCTTGACGGGAATCGAACCTGGGACCTTTCAGTCCGCAGGCTGACGCTCTATCCACTGAGCCAAACCGGTTTTGGCTAGGAGGTTTTCCTGTGAGTAAGGAAAAGAAGGATTTTGGCTACATTGGATTACATTTTCCGCAAAATGCAGAAAAGACTTTCAAAATCGTAATGAAATGCGCATCGGAAGAGACTCAGCCTGATCTAGCATCCACCTCAGTGTAGCCGGTTGTCGCTGCATAAAAGACCTGTGCTGGAGTGGGGAGGTGCTTTTTCAAAACGTGCAAAGGAAGGGCGAGGAGAGGGGAGTTCTTGTGAAACTCTAGTTTGCAGCCCAGAAGGCATTTTGGCGTTTTGGTAGTACTCACGAATGACCATCAGAGGGAGACAAGCTCCGAACGTGTTTCCACAGGTGCCCCAGCCCTCACAGGGATGAATGGGGTGTCTCTTAAGGCGGTGGGATCTCCAGGCAGGACCGTTACATGAGTCAGTCTCAGGATATGAGACAAGTGGCATATATTTATCTGCACAGAGTTAGATTCAGTTCAGTTCGCCAACAGTTTAAACCATTAAACCACTGAGGGGAGGGAGTGAGACCCCCCCCGGCCCCCGGGTTGAAGTATGTATGTGTGCCAGCATTGTATTGTATTTGCAAAACTAAGGGGAAACTTTGAAGACTTACACTTAGAGGATCATATTTTCCTCCAGCAACCAGCACAGCTAGGAATTAAGTATTCAACCAAAAACGCTCTCCCTTTGTTAATATATCCATATCCATATTTATATCCATATCCATATCCATATCTATAGCTATGTCTATGTCTATATCATCTATATCTATATCTATCTATACAAAGAGGTAATAAGCAGATTAGGCCGGGACTCCGTTACGGGTCACCACCAGACAGGAGGAGGTTGTGCATGCAGATGAGGCCCAGAGTGGAGATGGAAACTGAGGCAGGAGGGCCGGCCCCCGAGCGGACACAGGCAGGGGGGCTGGGGGACACTGCGCGTCAAGTGCGGGTCTCAGCACACTCCCCTGCTCCCCGTGGGGCGCCTCCTCATAAGGCAGGAGTTGGGGTGCCTCCTCTGGATAATTGAATCGCTGCAGGGCCTCTAGTTGTAAAATAAGCATCTTAGAAGGCCTTGCGTTTTTGGAGTTACAAGGTAACACTGGACCCCCAGAAAGAAGGAAAGAGCTTGGATCCTCACTGCAACACCCGTTTGTAGGTTTCCTCCACACGTGTCCACTTATGCCAGGAACCGCGCAGATTTTCACACGTGTGCCAGGCAAAATGTTGTATGTAGGGACCAGCCCCGATTGACCTTCCAGTCTACAAGTTACGTAACTGGTCGTTAGTAAAGGGAGACCTTTTGCAAAGTCAGAAGCAAACATGTTGCTTCGCAAAGCCTGGAACGGTGACTGGTGAGAGGTGGGGTTCAGGCAGGGAGGCCTTTACAAAACGCTGGTGCCTATGTCCAGGACTAACCCAACTTGTGAACCTAACACTCCCGACCAACAAGCACAGACGTTTTTCACATTTTTACGGGGGCGGGGGAGTGAGTAAGTAATGCAAGTTGCTCTTAGTCTGTGCATTTGTTTTAAGGCAAACAGAATGAGAAAAGACTTACAAATGATCATGTTTCTTGAAAAAAACCGTAAGAGTGTATTTTACAGTCTCTCTTCCAAGCGTACAAGGCACATTAAAAAAAAATGGAGTTAGTTGCTTTTAGTTTTGTTTTTTGTCTGTTTGTTTGTTTTGTCAATAATTCAGTAGGATTTTTTTTTCAAGTCTAAGGTAAGGGAGTTAGCAATAGGGCGGTAAGGTCTTAGGACAGTGGTTCTCAACCTTCCTAAGGCCGCGACCCTTAGCATACAGTTCCTCATGTGGTGGTGACCCCCAACCATGAAATTTTGCTACTGTTATGCATCGTGATGTAAATATCTGCATTTTCCGATGGTCTTAGGCGACCCCTGTGAAAGGGTCGTTCGACCCCCAAAGGGGTCGAGACCCATAGGTTGAGAACCACTGTCTTAGGACTTTTCTACTGTTCGTTCGCTGTCTGAGGCCTCAGCCCATCTTCCCTGTGACCCACAGACGACATGTCGCCAGCTTTAATTTTGACAAAGGGAAAAGAGGAGATGAGGTAAGAAAGAGGGGAAACAACCCAGAGTTAATTGCCAAAGACAAGCAATTAATACATAATTGATGGAAATCCAGTTACCTGCAAGAATCCTAGGTTTCACCACTCTCGTGCGGTATTCAGTCGCTACAAGGAAATAAACTCTGAAATAAAATCTTATTTCCTTCCATAACCTGGTGCTATCCTTGAATCTGCTTTCCTCCTGCATAGGAGGTGGACTTGTTGACCTGGTGCCTCCTGAAAGCATGATGCTCCCTCCCCTTCCCCCTTCCCCGGTCCCCCAACACCACCAGCTGTTGGGGAGCAAAGTCTGGAAATCAGCTCTCTAGTTAACTGAGTTTTGATTGGCACTTGCCTCCCAGTGGTTGCCTTTTGCCCCGTTTATGTTGAGTAACCGCCCTTTCGCTCGTTTTGCTCCTCAGTTTTTGTTCTGCTGGAAATCAGCTTCTGCACTTCCCTTGCCTGGGACCCAGAAGCAGCAGCAGGTCTGCATCATCTCTTCCTCTGCACACCAGACCCCATTCCAAAGGATTGGGGCGCCCCAGAAATTCCGCAGGGCCCGGTCCCCGGTGAGAATCAGCGCGCGCCTGTGCCCAGCAAAGCTCACACGTACCATTTGCAGCCCGCTGCTCCGGCGGCTCCACCGCAGACAGCTGCTGCATCGCGGCGTGTGCTCAGGGGACAGATGGAAATCCCATCCGGAAACACGGCCAGCTCTGTGTCCCACATCGTTCGGCGCAAGAACAGTGCAAAAGCCCTCGTGTCGGTGCCTTTAAATCAACTGAATCTCTAACCTCTTCCAAGATAAGCAAAGCCCATATGGTGAGCAAAAGACTTTGCCCTACAGATAAAGGACCTGGGCTAGGTAGGGCTAGACCAGAGACCCAAGTTCACCATGTACTTCTCCTAACGCTCTAATTTTTCTTGCCTGGAAAATCATTATACAAATGACTTACTTCTTAAGAATACAACAACAACAACAAAGAATACAAGTAATTATTATAAAGTAACTTATATGCCAAGTGCATTATACCTCAATAAAGTGTGTAATACTTTAATAATAAAGATTTAAAAATTGGAAAAGGAAAAGGAAAGCTGTCCTTATTTGCAGATGACATGATATTGTACATAAAAAACCCAAAAGGCCGAGACCGGTTTGGCTCAGTGGATAGAGCATCGGCCTGCGGACTGAAAGGTCCCAGGTTCGGTTCCGGTCGGGGCCATGTACCTTGCTTGTGGGCACATCTCCAGTGTGGGGCGTGCAGGAGGCGACTGATCGATGTCTCTCTCTCATCGATGTTTCTGACTTTCTATCCCTCTCCCTTCCTCTCTGTAAAAAAATCAATAAAATATATTTTTTAAAAAAACCCGAAAGACTCCATAAAAAAACTAATAGACATATTAAATGAATTCGACACTGTAGCAGGATACAAAATTAACGCCAAGAAATCTATGGCATTTCTATTCTATACACCAATAGTGGACTTACGAAAGAGAGACTAAAAAAGCAATCCCATTTACCATTGCACCAAAAAAAATTAAGATAGCTAGGAATAAACTTAACTAAGGAAATAAAAGACCTATTTGTGGAAAACTACAGGACATTGCAAAAAGAGATAGAGGAAGACGTAAACAGATGGAAGAACATACCATGTTAGAAAATTGGACAAATACATGCAAAAAAATGAAAAGTGTGTGTTGGGGGGAGGGGAGACTACAAATACAAAAATTAAAAGCCATTTTATAAGGAATTATCAGTTACCCGTGCCATACTTTGTGTAAGTTAACTCAGCACATCTTATTTTGGGGTGATGAGAGCCATCAAAATACACCTGACTTCTGCCCCCTGGTGTGACTCAGTGGTTAAGTATCAAACCCGTGAACCAGGAGGTTCTGGTTCGATTCCCAGTCAGGGCACAGGCCAGGTTGTTGGCTTGATCTCCAGTAGTGGGTGTTCAGGAGGTGTAGCCACTTAATGATTCTCTCTCATCATAGATGTTTCTATCTCTTTCCCTCTCTCTGAAATCAATAAAACACATTTTAAAAATTATCCCTAATTTCTCAACTTTTTTTTTTCTGGGACCGCTGATGATAGGCTTGAGATCAGTATAATAAAGGAGAGAAGTTCCTTTCCTTCCATTTCCCACCATCCCGAGTCCTCAGCAGCCCAGTGGACCACCGACCACACACTGCAGGAAGGAGGGATGACCGAGAAGCATCCGGAAAAGCAGAGTGGTCTCCTTTGCTGAGTTTTGTTTTGTTTTGCATTTTAGGATCAATTTGGCCACTATTTTCTCACCAAGGCTTGGGACCTATTTGGTTTCCCACAAAGGAAGACTACTCAGCTCTTCTCAAATTTGCTTGGAGGGTGAAATTAAGGTGATTTCTAACTTGGATACTTCACATACAGTTTTCTCCGCCATCATCCGTGTGGGGCTGTGTGCCAGCCATGAGCTTACTGCATACGGACCTAGCTGTGAGAGCCTGTCAGGTCCTCAGACGAAGCCTGCATGCGCTTCCTTCCACAGGACCAAAGAGCTCAGGCCTGCGGCCTCACCACCGTTAATCAGCTCTGCCCTTCCTTCTCATCATGATTCTTGTGAAGTTTTCAAACTCAAGTGTGTCTGTCTATGGGCCGAGAGCTTGTGCGGTTTATTTTCGGAGTGTGAGCGGCAGTAGGAACGAAGATGCGTGTCTGGAAGATGTGAGAGAAGTGATACGGGTGCATGTAAATATATCCGGAGAAAATCTGGCTGGCTGGGCACCATTTTGCAGGGATCATGAGGAGCAAATCTGTAGACTTAAGGATGTACAGTGGTACCTCGAGAGATGAGTTTAACTTGTTCCGTAACCTTGAGGCGTGGGAAACTATGAGACGCTCGAGTTGCGGTAAACTGGTGGGTCGTGTGCAGCCGGCCGATCTGCGTGATAACTCGTATATCAAATGTTGCTCGTATTTCAAAGCAAAAATCGCTCGCTCGATGGCTCGTATCTCAAAAATCTTGTATGTTAGGGCACTTGTATCTCGAGGTACCACTGTACTGGTAATTTCCCAAGCCGTGTCACACCCCTTAAGTGACTTGAAGGATTTCAAGAGTTGCCTACCTTTTTATTGTTACTACTAGCAGCCCTGCGCACGAATTCGTGCACCAATAGCTCTCCACCACCCTCTAGCAGCTCTCTGCCCACCGCCCCATCCTCCTGTAGCTCCCTCCACCCCCTCGCTCTTGTCCTCCCCTCATAGCTTGCTGCCCTGCCCCCTTCTGTAGCTCTCTACTGCCCTCTTATAGCCAGTAGCTCACTGCCACCCTCCCATAGCTCTCCGCTGCCCTGCCACCTGTAGCTCCCTCTGCTTCCCACCCCCCTCATAGCTTGCTGCCCGCCCCAGCTCCTGCTGATCCGTGGTTATGTGGTCGGTTGTTACACCTCACGGCAGAACGACCATTTGCCTATTACATCTCTATTAAGTAGGACCTTAATTTTTTGTTGTTAAATTATTTTTCCACTGAGGATATTTCCCCATTGATTTTTAGGGAGAGTGGGGGGTAGAGGGAAAGACAGAGAGAAACATTGGTGAGAGAGAAACACATGGATTGGTTAACCAGACAAGGGCCCGGGCCGGAGAGGAGCCTGCAACCAAGGTATGTGCCCTTGACCAGAATGGAACCCGGGACTCTTTGGTCCGCAGGTGGATGCTCTCTACCCACTGAGCCAAATCGGCAAGGGCGAGAGTTGCCTACCTTTATAAAGGTCACGCGCTGTTTGGTGTCTTCCGTGCCCTTGGGAAGGTCACGCCCCAGCGATGCCACCCGAAGACTGTGGTCCGCGCCGGGAGGGGTGATGGGCGTCTTCTGCCAGGGCCTGCAGCGGGGAAAGCCACGCTGGCAGCTGGAGTTCAGACTTTTCACCCAATAACGACATGTGATCCCAACCCGCCAACGAGATGAAAATAGGCCCAGTAATCCCGAAACGCTGACGGCCCTTCTTTGCTCACAGAACTGTTAGGGAATGTGCCATTTTGCCAAGTAAATTCTGAATTGTTTTCTACTATCCCAGTTCCTTTATTCTTCACATAATATACGGCGAATGCCCTTCATTACTTGTGTTTTCTTTTCCTATTCTGATATACAGTGGTACCTCGAGATACGAGTACCCTAACATACGAGGTTTTTGAGATACAAGCCATCGAGCGAGCGATTTTTGCTTTGAAATACGAGCAACATTTGGGATAGGAGTCATCGCACGGATCGGCCGGCTGCACACGACCCACCAGCTTACCTCGACTCGAGCGTCTCATAGTTTCCCACGCCTCAAGGTTACGGAACGAATTAAACTCGTATCTCGAGGTACCACTGTATATGTATTGATGATAATCTCTACATGTTAAAAAAAATAATTAACAAATACAATGCTTCTGTGTTTGCCACCGTCACATAAGGAAGAAACTGCTTGACTTATGTGATGAGGCTGCTGCATTCACGCATGCACACTGATCCCTCTTCCTCTTAGCATCATCTCCGAACTGCTCCCTGGACCTAAAGTTTTGCTGGCACGGAGTGGCTCATTCTCCCCCTGGTGTCTCTCTCCTCCCTCTCTGTGTGTGCCCCAACTCTGCCTCCACGTGTCTCCACTCTTCTTCAAAGTCCCTGTTCCCCGTGGGCTTTCTTGACCGCCCCCAAACTCCCTCCACGCACAGGCCCGCTCCACATTGGACCCCTACTTCGCGCTGCCTGGGGTTCTTCACTCTTCTGGGTCAAGTTGAAACCTAACAAATGGACAGCATTCAACTATTTTTGACCTCCACAATAGCACGTGCATGTAGTGCAACCTAATCTATGCGTCTCCTCACCCCCCATACAGTTTTCCTTCACATTGCTAGTGTCTACAATAGTCCCTTACACAGAGTAGGTGTTTGCTATTAAAAAGAAATAGGCTTTGCCCTAGCCAGCTTGGCTCAGTGCAGGGGTCGGCAAACTTATTAGTCAACAGAGCCAAATAGCAACAGAACAACAATTGAAATTTCTTTTGAGAGCCAAATTTTTAAAACTTAAATTATATAGTTCGGCACATTGTTATTAACTTAATTAGGATACTCCTAAGCTGGTCTTTGCTAAAAACTCAAGGGGCCAAAGAGCCGAATGTGGCTTGCAAGCCATAGTTTACTGACTACTGGCTCAGTGGATAGAGCATCAGCCTGTGTACTGAAGGGTCCCAGGTTCGATTCTGGCCATGGGCACATGCCTGGGTTGCAGGCTCAATTCCCAGTGCGGAGTGTGCAGAAAGCAGCCCATCCATGATTCTATCTCATCATTGATGTTTCTATCTCTCTCTCCTTCTCCCTTCCTCTCTGAAATCAATAAAGAAATATATTTTTTTTAAAAAAAAGAAGAAACAGACTATTCTTAAGTTAGCCAAATGGTAGATAATTTTCCGTTTTCATCTAAAAATACATTCTAACCCCGTAATACACTTACCACGGACGATGTGGATTGTTTATGATGCCCCCTGACAAAATTTCCTACTACAGTCTAAAACAGAAATGTAAGACTTTATGGCACTAGAAGTTATGGCTAGAGGCACTGCTTTGTAAATACTATGGGCTTTAATAGATTCTATAATTCTAAATTATTACTCGGAGAATTTCCAACAGTAAATTCTATATTCACTGGAATATATTTCATATTTATTGCATAATTAGTCACACAACCCAGTTAGAAAAGAACATCAGAATATGACACTTCATCTAATTACATTTCATCGATTCTTCTGTCCTTCCCCCTTACTGTGGTCATAATTCTCTATATATGACATTAATTATCATCATAAACTGAAGCTGGAGAGGGAAAAATCTAGTGAATAACTAAGTATACATATTTGTAACGCTGAGAGACTTACAAGGTATCTGATACGGATACCCATTGCTTTCCAAAATAAAAGTAATCAAAACGGCATGATGACCACTGAACTGAATGCAGCCTTCTAAGGGCAGAATGCAACGACAAGAGTGGAGAAATGGAGAACTCTGTATTACTTTGAGGACAGCCACAGCAGTAGGCTCAGAATGACGTAAGGAAATAAATCACTATTTCCTCCCCCTCCTTTACATCGGTAAAGTCTGAATTTCTTTTTCCACAATTCTGTTTCTTAGAGCCACAGCCGATGAGTCATCTTCGGGACTTCATTCTGATGCGTTGATGTGCTTTCTGCTGAGCCTTTCATTCGTGTCGTGTCAGAACATATAAAAGACGTCGCGGTGCCAGGTAAACATCTATTCTAGGGGATGGGAGGCAAGAGCAAGCTTCTTACTAATTGATCTGGACTTGTCGCTTGTCAGTTATGAGTCATTAAAACAAACCGGGTAGCTCTGGCTCGCATTTCTTTTTTCATCTGGAGTTTTAACAAAGTTCTGAAGTAGTTTTGATGAAGCGGGTCCATCTTAATGTCACAAAAACAGGAAGGGGTCAAATTTCTCTTACTGATGGTAGGAAGCTCACTTTCAACGCGTACGCACTGTCAACACAGCCTTCGGGGACATTTTAAAAAGTAAGTGAGACTTTCTCTTCAAAGGCCTTCTTCCTCTGAGGTCCCCGAAACAGAGTCACCTTCAGCTACCTTCATCTTGCTGGTCCTCGGGAGAAAACTAGAATAGTCTTTCCGCTGTGAAGTAAACAGCGAGGTCAGAAATATATGTGGGAGGAAATGGCTTCCATAACAACAATAACCAAGTCAAGGATTCTCAGATGTAAAAGGCCACTGAAAGTTACATCTGTTTAAGCAATGGTTATTCTAAAAGGTTTTAGAAGCTACACTTAGGGCCGAGAGCGCCCCCTGCTGGTATGCCGGGGAGCCCTTTCCAGACCAACCCCAGGCACTGGGATGTCTCCAGGAAACACTTGAATCTGCCTTTCTTGTCTCTCTCCCCCCAGATCTATTGCATCAATCTTTTGGGGTGAGGCCCAGGAGTCTCCACTTTAGTAAGTACCTCTGAAGCCCCTGTACACATTTTTTTGTCTTTTTTTTTTTTTTGGCCTGGAGGCACACAGTAAGTGGTGGAGTTCCCATCTCATGTCTCTGGTGTAAGCAGCCAGAAAGCTCTCTATATAAAAGCTAAGCGACTGTTGTGACCGAAAGACTAGGATGACCTAAACGACTGGTCAACCAGTCGCTATGATGTGCACTGACCACCAGGGGGCAGACACTCAACACGGGAGCAGCCCCCTGGTGGTCAGTGTGCTCCCACAGCCAATCTCCTGTACGCCCCTCCCTCTCCTTGCCGGCTGGCCAACCTCTGTGGGCTCTACACCCCCTCCTCACAACTCCCCTCTGGCCAGCACCGATTGGGACTGGGAGAGAAGCCCTGATCAGCCCTGATCACAGGCCAGGTCAAGGGACCCCACCCCTGCACAAATTTGTGCACCAGGCCTCTAGTTATAATAAAAGAGAAAGCTTTGCATTTCCTCTGTTTTAAATTTTCTGGGCTTATTCACTCAAGAAGGGACCTTATACACTTATAAATACCATCCCTATATATGAAGTATTTTTTAAAATATCTTTTTATTGATTTCAGTGAGGAAGGTTGAGGGAGAGCTAGAAACATCAATGATGAGAGAGAATAATTGAATAATTGATTGGCTGCCTCCTGCACGACCCCCACTGAGGATCGAGCCTGCAGTTGGGCATGGGAGTCCAACTGGGACCTCCTGGTTCATCGGTCGACACTCAACCACTGAGCCAAGCCGGCCAAGCTGGACAAAATATTTTTTAGATTCACAGCAGACCTTGTGACAGGAGCTGGACCAGTAATAAATTCCATTCAAACGCTACTAAGAGGTCACCTTTATTTCATTCATCTACTCCAGGATTTGAACTTAGAGTTAGTGTAAGCAGTTACGGGCACAGTTCTGGAGTCAGCTGCCTGCTTCCTTCCACCGCTGATTACTGTGCAACCTGGGGCGAGCCATGTAACCTCTCTGATTTACCAGATGGTGGTGAGGAGGAAAGCGTTAATCCAGCGGTCGCCAACTGGTGGTCCGTGAGGTCTGAAAGGTTGGCGACCCCTGGTTTAAGGAAACCTTTGGAGCAGACAACAAGTGGGCTATGCTTCTTGGCCTAAGCTACATGGAAGAGCTTTCGAAAGGGGGAATTCTGGCTTCTTATTAAAGGTAGAATGACGTGGGTCATTTAAAGGGGGGAAATGGCAGAATTATCAAAACGATAAGGTATCGGTTACATAATTTTACTCACAGACCTGGCTTTGTTGAACGTGGTATTTTTTACTTTTGCCTTGCTCCGGAACCTCAATCTGCTGAAGAGATTAGGAAAATGTCGGTCAGTGCAGCCTGGGGAAGCAAGCACACAAATAACCCATTGAACTAGCACATCCCCCCCTTCCACAATAATCCTCTTAGAGGCCCCGAAGGCTGCCAGGCGCACCAACTGGTTATCTGCAAATCCCCCCCGTTATTGGCAAGTGTCTAAGCAATGCAGTAATTGAGTTGCCAAAAGTAACGTGAAGCTTAATGGTTTCACATTGGCAGCTGCCGATGGACACGGTGGTTTAACACGGATTCTAAAGGGCCTTCACCTCAAGGAAAATGAACTTCTAATCCTGAAATAATTCACAGAGCTCCAATCCATACGCCGAATCCAAAGCCAAAAGGGGGCTCTGGTTAATCGAAAGGCACCATTGGTCAAGGGAAGAATCAAACTGAAGTTCAAGACTCGTGAATCTACCTCATGTTCACAAGGGAAACTCCATGGAGCAGTCAGGGTCCGAGCAGAATACAGATGGCACCCTCTTGGGGTGACTGAGGAGAGTTTTCAAAAGGAACTATTTAGTGCAGGTGTGGGGAGGATTACAGTGAGTCAATGTAGGAATATGGGAGTCCCGGGGGTCTAGGGTGTTGGGGTAATTCTTCCCGCTCTAGGCCTGAACGGGCAAGGAGAGCAGGTGGTACTGGAAGGGAAGCAGCAGGGAGGAGAGGCCCCCCACAGGAGTGTGACCCTTGTATAGGGCTGAGCCAGCAGCGGAGACCCAGCAGGGACAGAGTGGAGAAATAAATCCCCAATCTCACTTTTCTCCCAACCTCCACGCTCTCTGGGTTTCCCGGGTGGTGAGCATGATCCAAGGTCAGAGGTCAGAGGGCAAGGTCACAGTACACAAAGATCAGTCTCTAGGGCATGGGGAGGTTGGAAGAGGGTGAAGAATGAACCTGGAGGGGCATAGCCAGTTTACTTGACCTCGCCAGGGTTTGGGAGAAAGAGTCCTCAGGCTCAGAAGAAAAGAGGAGAATTACTAACAATGATGTGCGTGTCTCAGCTCATCACTCTGTAACAGTCTCTTTACTAATTGCCTTTCTCCTCCAGCAGATGAACTCCCTGATGCTAAATCCTCCGTTTCTAAGCACGGCCAGGCAAACACGGGCATCCAGGAAGGACAGACTGAGGGGCGATTTCATTAAGTTGTTTGTTCTCGCTTATTATTCATGAGAGGAAAGAGCAGGACGTTTCCAATTAAGTGGGATAAATAACACTGACACCACAAAAGAACATTATCTGCTAACTACAGCTAACTTAATTTTGTTACACAATCTATTGCTTGGAAATATGCGTAGGACTTAGATTAGTATTGCTAATAGGAAGTTCATATATTTGAGGCCTGTTCCAGCAATTAAAAAAAATATCAGTTATTAAGTTTCAGTAATGAGAAATTAATGCTCTGACTTTGTATGTGTTTTGCTATTATGATGACATCGTCGCTTGCAAGTAATCTTGTGCAAAGAACTACAGGGTTGGGCGGGAAACTCAGAATTGTTCTCTCTCCTAGTCTCATTCCCCTCCCCCTCCCTAGGTAAAAACAAAACCCACTACAGATGTTAAGCGATTTCTGATATCATCTATTTCCTTATTCCAATCAGGCTTTAAATACCTTACATCCTAGAAGGAGTAACGTTGGGAGGAAAGCTAATTCTTTTTCATAGGGCAGTATTCCTGCACTTTCTCTTTCATCAACAGAGTCGTTTCCATTAACAATCTAGCCCTGACCGGTTTGGCTCAGAGGCTAGAGCGCGGGCCTGCGGACTGAAAGGTCCCAGGTTCGATTCCGGTCAAGGGCATGTACCCTGGTTGCGAGCACATCCCCAGTAGGGGGCGTGCAGGAGGCGGCAGATCGATGTCTTTCTCTCATTGATGTTTCTAACTCTCTATCCCACTCCCTTCCTCTCTGTAAAAAATCAATAAAATATATTAAAAAAAAAAAAAACCTAACCACTTACTCCCGCATCATTATTCCCACTGGCTCTCTAAAACATTGTCCTCTGTATATTCAGCTCATGACCACCGTGACATGTCTGCACTTCCGTTTTCTGAACTGGACCAGCAATTCAAAGGCTGGCATCACCGCGACATCAGACGGCACCGCCCCTGGTGCGTTCCCTCCTTACCACCTGCCGGGAACACACTTCAAAGCACCCGGCTCTGAGCCCGGCAGCCTTTTCCACGGTCTGATCTCACCGGGGATGAAAGAGCAGGGGAGAGAGAAACAGTGTACATGTGATGGTGGTTGGGGAGGGGTGAGAATATGAGGCAAGCCGGAAGCAGAAGGCCTTCTTCTCTGGCATTTCTCAGAAAACCAATGCAGAGAGTCAGACACACTTAAAGGTGAACAAATTAATAAAACGATCTAAGTATGGATTATTACAAATATAAAATGTTTTTCGGGATATTTTAAAAAGTTGATTGTAGAGAGAGAAAGGGAGAGATAGAAAGGACCAACCATGTGAGAGAGACATCTATCGGCTGCCTGCCACCTAGACCATGACTGGGGATTTAACCTGTAACCCAGGTATGTGTCCGACCAGGAATCGAACCAGCTACCTTTTGTGGGTGTATAGGATGAGGCTCCAAACAACAGGGCCACATTGGCCAGGGCAATTTTTTTTTTAATTTCTTTTTTAAAAATATATTTTTATTGATTCCAGAGAGGGAGAGAGAGATAGAAACATCATTGATGAGAGAGAATCATTGATTGTCGGCCTCCTGCACACCCCACACTGGGGATCAAGCTTGCACCCAGGCATGTGCCCTGGTCGGGAATTGAACTGGGACCTCCTGGTTCATAGGTTGATTGATGCTCAACAACCAGAGAGCAATGCCAGCTGGGCCCGTTTTTTAATTCAGAAAATTATTCATCGGTGTATTCCTGATACCGCTCATGTATTCAGATTATGGTTCAATATACAAAATTGAGAAACTCCTTAGGAAGACATATACAGCAAAAAATACATGTTTCCTTTGCTCAATGTATTTTATACATTTTATAAAGTTTTTAAAAAATATATATTTCATTAATTTTTTTTACAGAGAGGAAGAGAGAGGGATAGAGAGTTAGAAACATCCATCAGCTGCCTCCTGCACACCTCCTACTGGGGATGTACCTGCAACCAAGGTACATGCCCTTGACCCGGATCGAACCTGGGACCTTTCAGTCCACAGACCTACGCTCTATCCACTGAGCCAAACCAGGCATCATACATTTTATGTTTGCTGGTAGCCTACTCCATTATCCATTCTGTCCTTCTTTCTTAGTAATGCGGGATTCAGAGGAATATGTCTGCTGAGAAGGACTCCTTGCGGTTAATTGAGCTCACGTTCATAATCAGAGTCTAGGAGCCATTGTTTACAGAAGCTAACACACATGCTGCCCATTAGGGAAAAGCCACAGACTGAGCCCCCAAGTCTCCTTCTGTACTGTATTTTCTGCAGTCTGAGCTTATGCTTACAAAGCAATTCCTGGAATCATATTTTGACCAATGATTTGAGACCTGCTCTGTGCAGCTATATCCTCTTTTGCATCTTTAACAACTGATTAGAGAGGCTCCATCATAACCAATCTGTCTGTACAGTTCTGGCCAATCAGAACAGTGCTATTTGGACCAATCACACTGTGCAAATTTAGATCCCTCATTTGCATAAAAAAATGAACCAACAGGGCCCAGGACTGGCTTCCCCTTTGCTTTGGTGGAGAGCACTTTTAGTTTCCACTGGAACCTGCATTTCTTTTTAGTTTGAAAACTGTTCATCTAAATAAACTGTCTCCTCTTTCTGCACCCCAGGTTGGGAATTCCCGTTGGCACTCGATTGGTGACAGTGACCTTTTGTTGACAGCAATAACACCTGAATTTATTCTGAAAGCCAACAACATACCCTACAAAATAACAAAATAACCCAGCTCCCTTGCACCTAGGTATGGGCCTTGGTGTGACTAACTCTTGGCCAAGGAGCTGTCAGCAGAATTTTATTTTTGGGGGGAGGGGGGAGGAGCTTCTAAGATGAAATCTTAAAGAGAAGAGATGGGTCCCACTTCCCACTTCCCTCAGACTTGTTGCCTAGAATGTGGAGGTAATGCCTGGCGCTCCAGCAGCACGAGGAGAAAGCCATTGAAGACGGCAGAGCAGAAAGGTCTCTGGTGAAACCATGGAGCCACCATATCAGCCTGGACTGCCTACCGCTGAGCCTCTTTTGGATGAGAGAGAAACAAACTTTTCTTTTGCTAATGATACTTGTTTGGTGTGTGTGTGTGTGTGTGTGTGTGTGTGTGTGCATGTGCCCACGTGAAATGTAGCCAGATCTACTCCTAATACACTCTATTTTCAAATAAAATAACTCTTGTAATTCTGTTCTAGCTAAAAGTAGCAAATATTAACAAAATCTCTTCAGGCATCAGTGTAATTGCATTTTTTTTATTCCTTCCGGTTTGCAGTTAATATCGCCTTGAAGAGTTTAACATGCCTTTTATATTATTGACTGTTTCCATTTTTCTTTAGCACACTTGTTTGGCTTCAAATTTTCATGATCTCTTCATAAACGTTGCAGACCTACCTTGGAAAGCACTGCCTAAAGCGAACTAAGCCAATTAACTTTAAAAGTTGGCACTAAATTTCTTCTTCTCTCCTTTCTTCTTGCTGGGATAGAACAGCACGGTTTAAGATGCATCCAGGGACCATCTGCTTTATTTGCAGGCTCATTTGCTTACAGTGTCCTCCGTGTCTCTCTCCCTCCCCAGATTCTTCCTGATTATCAAACTCTTGGAACCACCCTGCCCAGGTGGCTCAGCTGGTTGGAGCGCCCCAAGCTTGTCAAACTTGCCCGGGTGGTGGCCGGTAGGCCGCTGCCTCGCTGATCTGCCACCAAAAAGGTTTTGGTTCCATTCCCCTTCAGGGCACATACTTAGGTTTCTAGTTTGATCCCCCGTTGGGGCGAGTACGGGTGGCAACCGATTGATGCTTCTTTCTCACATCAATGTCTCTCTCACTCTTTTCTCCATCCCCTCCCTCTCTCTCTCCAATCGATAAAAACATATCCTGGGGTGATGATTTTTTTTCTTTTTTTAAAATATTTTTTATTGATTGTTTTACAGAGAGGAAGGGAGAGGGATAGTTAGAAACATCAATGAGAAACATCGATCAGCCGCCTCCTACACACCCCCTACTGGAGATGTGCCCGAAACCAAGGTACATGCCCCTGACCGGAATGGAACCCGGGTCCTTTCAGTCCACAGGCTGACGCTCTATAAACTGAGCCAAACCGTTTTGGGCAGGGTGATGATTTTTTTTTAAATCTTGGAATCTATTCTGCCTTGCAAAATAGAGACCTCTGTATCCTAGTCGATATGAACCTTCTTTCGGTGATAGGCATCCGTTTAAACTTTATGTGGAAGTGAATTTCACAGCCATACATTTTTTATTTATTTTTTATTGCTGACAATATTATAGCTGTCCCTCACTCCCCCCCACCTCCGTTTGTCCCCCTCCATCATGTCCCCACTCCACCCCAGCAGTCATCCATTTATAAGGCTCCTTTAAAGCCACAAGATGACTTGTTCTCAGCAATTGTACTTTGAGAAGAGGCCCAGAGTCAGCTGAAGTTCGAACAGCTAATCTGATTTTCCCCCACCAGGGTCCCACTCTTCCCAGAGACTTGTAGCTGAAATTCCAGATTGAAATGTAGATTCTCCCTGCAACATCCTCGGGAAAACCCCATTTTCAAGAGGAAGGGTCTTAACCTGTCTTTTTAAGAACAAAAATAAGACACAAAAAGAAGCCCTAACCGGTTTGGCTCAGTGGATAGAGCGTCGGCCTGTGGGACTGAAAGGTCCCAGTTTCGATTCCGGTCAAGGGCATGTACCTTGGTTGCAGGCACATCCCCAGTAGGGAGTGTGCAAGAGGCAGCTGATCGATGTTTCTAACTCTCTATCCCTCTTCCTTCCTCTCTGCAACAAATCAATAAAATATATTTTAAAAAAAAGAAAAAGAAAAAGTCTGCGGAAATAACACTTGAGTATTGGATAAAGCAATATAAATACTGGCTAGTAGGCTGATTTTGCCATCAGCCATAGGGATAAACTATACATTTCCATTTGTGTGCAGCTCCAAGAAATGTAGTTAGTGTGGTTGCTTTTCTTGAAAACTTTAAATAGATGCCTACCTTCTCCTATTATTGAGCAAACTCTTCAGCTAGTCATTGTACAAGTATTTCCTTGGCATCAAGTAGCTTACATTTTATTCAACTACACTTGAGGGCACTTGTCCCTTTTAATGGGACTACTTCAGCTAATTACTTTTCTCTTTCTTCTTCTCCTTTTTACATACATAATAATTGCAGCCTAAAGGACTCAATTTTATTGCTCTTTGAAAAAGAGCATCCTTGGTTCTTTTATTCCGTCGCTTTTTTGCTACTCTGGTACATTTTGAATTGTTTAAACACCAATAGGCGAGTACATCTTATTTTCCCTGGGAAAACATTTTCAGTTCCAAAAGAGAAATAAAGGTAAAATGAAACTATTTTCCTGGAAAAAAATCTTCAGTCAAGAACGAGCAAGATTAAACTGAAGGGGTCACCCACCCTCTTATAAAGGACTACACTGAAATGAAAACATTAGAAAACATTTCCACATGCTCTCTGTTGTATTCTTGAACATTGGGGTAATATCCTGCAAAAGAATTTTCTTTTGTTTATGAATGTTAACCAGGCATTGGTATTTGTGAACACTTAAAAAAAAAAAATCAGCCCTAGCCAGCTTGGCTCAGTGGATAGAGTGTCGGCCTGCGGACTGAAAGGTCCCAGGTTCGGTTCCGGTCAAGGGCATGTACCTTGGTTGCAGGCACATCTCCAGTAGGGGGAGTGCAGGAGGCAGCTGATCGATGTCTCTCTGATGTCTCTGTCTCATCGATGTTTCTGACTCTATCCCTCTCCCTCCCTCTCTGTAAAAAATCAATAAAATATATATTTTTTAAAAAAATCAGCCCTAGACAGCTTGGCTCAGTGGATAGAGCGTCAGCCTGCGGACTGAAGGGTTCCAGGTTTGATTCTGGCCAAGGGCACATGCCTGGGTTGCGGGCATGATCCCTAGTGGGGGGCATGCAGGACACAGCTGATCAATGATTCTCTTTCATCATTGATGTTTCTATCGCTCTCTTCTTCTCCCTTCCTCTCCCTTACTTTACTTCTCAATAAAGAAATACATTTTTTTTAAATCAAAGTATCCTGTCTTAATTGGGGCATCCTTCTCTCCTAAAGTGACAAAGCAAGTAGAAAAGTCACTCTACCTCAGTAAGCTTTTTTACAGCTGGCCACTAACCCTGGCAATGAGATGCCGGGCCTTTAATAAACTTGCAAAACAAAGTTTAATTTCACATTGAGAAATATGTTGGGCTCGAGAGCTTGTTTACTGGATGTTTTCTCCCAACGGTGCAGGCGTTTGAACCTGGCACAGCAGAAGTGTATGGGGTTCTTTCTAGGGACACAACTGTAGAGCTCATGTAGGATGGATGCTGCCGTGTTATAGACCTCTCGGGACCCTGCTTTATCATGTAGCCTTTATGGAGAAGGCAGAAATACAAGGGTTCCGCGTAGAACAGGGATGGGGAAGGCCCAGCCTCCATAGGAACCATCAAACCACTTGGTCTGGCCCTGCCAAGGCATTAGCGGTGCGTTCATTAAGTGTTGAACCAAATACAGCCCGCTCATTTTTATTTTTAACACATTTTGTTGATTTTTTATAGAGAGGAAGGGAGAGGGATAGAGTTAGAAACATAGATGAGAGAGAGACATCGATCAGTTGCCTCCTGCACACCCCCTACTGGGGATGTGCCCATAACCAAGATACATGCCCTTGACCAGAATCAAACCTGGGACCTTTTAGTCCGCAGACCGACGCTCTACCCATTGAGCCAAACTGGTTTTGGCAGGCTCATTGTTAAGTGCATAATTTTGTATGGCCCGTGAATGATGTCATAAATATCCACATGGCCCTTGGCTGAAAGAAAGGTTCCCCACCCCTGTGCAGAGGGTTAGAGAGTTCTCGGCAGCCCGAGGATGATTCTCCTTGGGAAAATGGCCTGAATGAGCCAACCAGGGGGCAGAGGAGCTCCCTGCTCAGTCCTCTCTCCAGGCCCCCGGAGTTGGTCAACCTGGTTCAGTGTCAGCCGATGGCTGGAACATAAAGTGGAAAATATGCCCAGATCGGAGCACTTACCATTTCGGGATTCTCCGCCGCTAGCTTTACCATCTTCTCTGAGATCATTTTTTTCAAGCAGCTACTCAGCAAAAAAGCCTAAGAGATCCAGAAAGAAAGGAGTCTCTGAGTGAAAGAGAGCCTTCTCCTCTTCCTCCTCTCCTCACACCACTAGGCAGATTTTGAGCTCTGTCTTTCAATAGTACGAATTTCTATTCCTTTCTTAACTTCCATGAATTTGCATAAGAGGTAATGAACAAGTGACAAAACATTTTCTCAATATGCGGATATAGTTACATTACATATTTTAAAAGACAGGTGAAAACTGGCCAGGATCTCATTACTAATCATTTTCCCTCTTAAAATTTACCCCGCACATCCCTTTTTTTTTTCCTATTACTTTGTAAGCATCTCATGTTTTTTACAATCAACAAATAGTAAAAACCAAATGAGCTGAAGGTGGGCGATCTTACAGTTAACTGTATGCATAGGAGGAGGCATAAAGAGCAACCTGTCTCTTTAAGGAAAGCATACATTATTAACACCTTATGGCTTTTACTGAACTAAAAAAATAAAAAAGTTGTTTTTCTTCACTTTCTGATTTTTCTGGTATCTTTCATTATTCAATTTCAACACTGACAGCTGTCCCCAATATCACCTGGGGCTTTGCTATGGGCTTATGATTAGTCCAAGACACACGTTACATACCGTGTTGCACAAAAGCCGGGGTTTCCTGGTTACAGGATCTTCACCCCCATTTGCCAAATGCAAGGCTCCCTGTGATTTTCCCACGTACTCCACTCCCACTGATGTTTTCTCTCTCTTGTCCTGCTCTCAGTTCTCTGCTTGCTCTCTTTTAAAAAAATATATTTTATTGATTTTTTACAGAGAGGAAGGGAGAGGGATAGTTAGAAACATCGATGAGAGAGAGACATCAATCAGCTGCCTCCTGCACACCCCTTACTGGGGATGTGCCTGCAACTAAGGTACATACCCCTGATTGGAATCAAACCTGGGACCCTTCAGTCTGCAGGCTGATGCTCTATCCACTGAGCCAAACGTTTTGGCAGTTCTCTGCTTGCTCTCTTTTCTTTTGGCCCTAGCAAGGTTTGAGACAAGTGAAGCCCCAAGCTTGAGGTTATAGGACCTTAGTATAACGTTGTGCTCAAGAATGGTCACTTTACTTGGGGGGTGTCTGGGGGAGAGAGGGATGATAGAGAGGAGGAAAGAGAAAGAAAACTCAGGTGAGGGTAGCAGCCCCTGTAGAACACTCTGGGAGGATAGTTCATAGAAATTCTTAGAAGGACGGGGGCGGGGCTACTTAGAGGGAACCACCCAGAGTCTTGCAGGACTGTGGAGCATGATGGGAATTCATTTCATTTTAAAGGGAGAGAAATGTGGGAAGAGGGGAGAGAGACACTGCCACGAGTAAGAAAACCACTCCTGGCTTTGATAAGGACTAACCCTGTTTATCTGTGCACATATGTCACCCACACAGAATCAGGGTATGGAATAGCTCAACAACACGCCCTCAGCTGTTGCAGCCAGGAAGGATGCTTAATGGAGCCCCACGGGTCCGGATCGATTCCATGTTCCTATACATTGTACACAGATCGGTAGGTTAGGACTCTGCTCTACACCAGGGAAGGTTTAGTACATATCAAGGGACTGGGCTTTTTTTTAAAAAGCTGATGCTCTATCCACTAAGCCACACCGGTTTTGGCGGGACTGAGCTTTTGTTTAGGGAGATTTGAACCGAAACCCTCATTTGTAGTTAGTTACCCGTCAGGCACACAAGCCACATTTCTGCCTCTTGCAAAAGCCAGTCCCCGAGTGCGCGTCCATAAACCCGCACTCCAAAAGGAAGTAAGGCCTGGCTAGGAGTGCTTTAAATGTTTATCACCCCTCTCTATGGCCGTTTAAGCTCATTTGCTACAGCCTAGATTAAAAGACCATAAAAATATTTAACGACGGCACTTAGCATTCTAGGGGAGGGAGGGTGGTTTCCCTACCAAAATCGCTCCGTCTCTCCGAGTGACTGCAAACCTAGCCTCAGCCAACACCTATCTTTTCCCTGAGGACCTGGCGTATGATTGAGTAGTTGCAACAGAGACCAAAGGAACCTCAAAACCGAAAAGATTTACCATCTGGCCCTTTGAGAAACAGCTCACTGACCCCTGCGTTAAGCCCCTGTTAGTCAGGGGCGAGGCACGTCTGGTCTGCAGGCCGTCTGGCCCTGCCGAGGCATGAGAGGGGAGTTAATTAGAGGTTTAACCAAATATAGCAGGCTAATTTATAAGTGGATCCGTTTGTATAGCCCGTGAATAATGTTATAATTAGCCAAATGGCTCATGGCAGGGAGAACGTTCCCCACCCCTGTATGGCAACTCCACTCATTTCTTTCTTTTTTTTAAATATATTTTATTGATTTTCCACAGAGAGGAAGGGAGAGGGATAGAGAGCTAGAAACATCGATGAGAGAGAAACATCAAGCAGCTGCCTCCTGCACTCCCCCTACTGGAGATGTGCCCGCAACCAAGGTACATGCCCTTGACCGGAATCGAACCTGGGGCCTTTCAGTCCGTAGGCAGATGCTCTATCCACTGAGCCAAACCGATTTCAGCTCATTTCATTTCTAATGGATACAAAGGCTGTGGTGACCAGCAAAAGAAAGCAAAATTTAAACAATTAAAAAAGCGCTACAGCCCTAAGAGAGAGTGCACAGCATACTCTGGTAATTGGCAAGGCTTGGGGTGATGTGCTGTGTCCTCCCCAGTGCACAAGAGGGCATCTCAGCACACGCTTCATGCGCCTCCCTGAGAACTCACCTGTTTGGTGTAAAGGACAAACCACTGCCAGCGACTGTCCTCGCTGTACTGGAATCGGATCTCCAGGTTCTGGTTGAGGGTTCGCTGGGGCCCATCCATATCCAGCAGAGTCCCCTACGGAGGAAAAGACATTATTTGATACTAGAGGCCTGGTACACGACATTCATGCACTCGGAGGGGGCGTTCCCTCAGCCTGGACTGCACCTCTCTCAGTCTGGGAGCCCTCAGGGGATGTCCGACTGATGGCTTACGCCTGCTCCCCATAGTCAGACATCCTTAGCCCTGCTGTGGAGGCGGGAGAGGCTCCCACCACCGCTGCTGGGCTAGCCAGCCATGAGCCCCACTTCTGGCTGAGCGGCACTCCCCCTGTGAGAGCACACTGACCACCAGGGGACAGCTCCCGCATTGAGCATCTGCCCCCTGGTGGTCAGTGCGTGTCACAGCGACCGGTTGATCTGCTTTTTGTTCGATTTGCCTATTAGCCTTTTACTATATAGGATTTGATAGCAGTTTAAGTGGCACAGGCTGCAAGGCATGCGGGGATGAGAGAAGAGGCTGAGAGAGGAAGGCGAGGGCAAATCCTGAAAACCTGGTACAACCTCATCTGTTATTCTTCTCCCTGATTTTTGCTCTACAGCATCCGGCCTTCTTTCTCCCAGTGATGGAGTCTCATATTCCCCTGGGAAAGCCATCTCTCCTCCCCTGTGGCTATGTACATAGGACTATCAGGGAACGCGGCCTCCCTGAAGGGTGTCACATGACCCAAACTCAGACCACTTGCACTAATACTCTCTGTGCCCCTCATTTAGGTCCGCAGCAGAGAGACCCAAGGAGGAGTCCTGGTGAAGAATCCCTAGAATCCCCGAGCTCCTGTGGTTCCTGACTCTCCGCAGCCTCTGTTTCAACCTGTCCTTTAGGTCAGTGGGTTCGCCATATCCCTCCGATCAATCCCTTTTTCACCAGAGCCACGGTGCTGTTTTCTGTTGCTTGCCACCCAACAACCCTGAGTGTTACAGGTTTCCTAAGCTAAATTAAGGAGTCTGCACTTGATCTTCAGGGGAACAGGCATTTATTAAATATTTTAAAGGCTATATAATAATACAGTTATATTCATATTTTAGAAACATTGGTCTGACAGCATCAATGTAAAAACTAAACTTGGGCCCTGACTGGTTTGGCTCAGTGGATAGAGCATCGGTCTACAGACTGAAGGGTCCCGGGTTCGATTCCGGTCAAGGGCATGTACCTTGGTTGCAGGCACATCCCCAGTGGAAGGTGTGCAGGAGGCAGCTGATCGATGTTTCTCTCTCATCGATGTTTCTGACTCTCTATCCCTAGCCCTTCCTCTCTGTAAAAACTCAATAAAATATATATATTTTTTAAAAACTGAATTCGGAAATAGCTGTTTTCTGACGTTGAATGACAGATAATATCAAACTGCTAAGTGAGGGAGAATAATGACAAGTGAGGTGAGCTCTGCAATTACCCAGCTCACTACCTGGAGGACTTTCCCGGATGCGGCACAAGGAGGGGACCCCCAAATAGAGCCCTGAGGTCATGGTGAGTTGAGGAGAAGAGAGAAACCTTTGAAGAAGTCCAGGTCAGCATCTGTGGAACAGACAACCAAAGACGAGGGCTTTATACAGAGAAAAAAAGCTCCAGAGAGCTCATGTCAAATCTTTGGCGGAATAATGACAATGTGCATGCCTGGGATGGACAGATGTTCATGCACATCTGTGCAGGAGAGGCTGGGGAGAGAACCACTGAAAAGCTGTAGGTTGAACACATCCAGGAGCTCACAAATGGAGCTGGAAATGGGTGTGTGTTTCTATCAACCAGAGTAGAGAGAGCATAATCAACAAAACGTGGGGAGAGTGAAGAACGGCGGCTAATGCATGACAGCTAATGAGTAAAGGATTAAATCAGCCCTCAAGACTGTTCTTGGCCTACCTTAGAGAGCTTAAAAGCAAGCCTATAATGGATTAATTTAAAAACCAATCCCAAGGAACTTAATGGCATGCCAGAACAAAGTCTAATTGCTCTTTAAAGGAATACCATGAAAGCCGGCATTCAACAATGCAAAGTCACAGTGTTCGGCACACCAGAGAAAACGACCGGGCTTGCAACAAAGGAGAACATATGCCCTGCAAACGGGAGAAAAATCGATCAGTGGAAACAGACTCAGAAATTACAGAAATAATGGAATTAGTAGACAGCAATATTAAAACAGTTACTTTGAATATATCCACACACTCAAGCATTTAGAGAAAAACATAGAAAGACAAGGAAAAACATGGAGATGTGAAATGACCTATAGGGAACTTTTAGAGATGAAAAATACAATAATAGGAATAAAAGATCAATAACCCTAAAACCATAGCAGCAGAAGCTACTGAAAATGAAGCACAGAAAGAACAAAGACTGAACTTTAAAACCACAACGAGATACCACTTTACACACATGAGGCTGATTATGATTTTATTTTATTTTAAATATATTTTATTGATTTTTCACAGAGAGGAAGGGATAGGGATAGGAAGTTAGAAACATCGATGAGAGAGAGACATCGATCAGCCGCCTCCTGCATGCCCCCTACTGGAGATGTAACCGCAACCAAGGTACATGCCCTTGACCAGAATCAAACCTGGGACCTTTCAGTCCGCAGGCCGATGCTCTATCCACTGAGCCAAACCGGTTTTGGCTGATTATGATTTTAAATATCAGACAATAACGAGTATTGTCAAGGATGTGGAGAAACCAGAACCCTCGTGTACTGCTGGTGGGGAGGTAAAATGGAGCAAATGTTTTGGAACTTCCTCAAAACCTAACCAGAGAGTTACCACGAGGGCAAAGTTACCAGAAATTCCACTCCTAGGCATAAACCCAAGAGAGATGAAAATATATGTCCACACACATGCTCATCGCAGCATAATTCATAACAACCACAAGGTAGAAACAACCCAGATGTTCCTCAGCGGATGAGTGGACAAACCACATTTGTTATATTTATACAATGAAATATTATTTGGCCATCAAAAGGAATAAAGTGCTGATGCAGACTACCACGAGGATGAACCTTAGAAACATGTTAAGTGAAAGGATCCAGGCGAAAAAGACCTCATATGATTCCATTAACGTGAAATGTTCAGAACAAGCAAATCTACAGATACAGAAAGTAAATTAATGGTCTCTGAGGGCTGGTGGGAATGGGGGGATAGAGAGGCAAAGAGTGTGGGGCTTCTTTTGGAGGGGATGAAAGTGATCTAAAATTGATTGTGGGGACATTTGTACAAGTCTGAGAATATGAGAGATGCCATTAAATTGTACATTTTTTAAAAATATATTTTATTGATTTTTTACAGAGAGGAAGAGAGAGGGATAGAAAGTCAGAAACATCAATGAGAGAGAGACATCGATCTGCCGCCTCCTGCATGCCCCACACTGGAGATGTGCCCGCAAGCAAGGTACATACCCCCGACCGGAATTGAACCTGGGACCTTTCAGTCCGCAGGCCAACGCTCTATCCACTGAGCCAAACCGGTGTCAGCTAAATTGTACATTTTATATGAGTGAATGGAATAGTGTGTGCCTTACATCTCAATAAAGTTATTACAAAGGGAGAGAATGATCGTGTGGTATTGATGGAGGGAGAGAGACTTACGTCAGTGGAACAGAATAGAGAACCCAGAAACAGACTCACACAAATAGGCCCAACTGTTTTTTGACAAGTATATAAAAGTAATTCAATTGAGGAAAGATAAACGGTCCTGGAACAACTGGACTTCCAGCAGCAAGAAAAGAAACCTTGTTCTATGATCTCTACCCTATACAAAAATTAACTCAAAATGGATCACATGCTTAAATGTAGAAGCTATAATTACAACACTTTTAGGAATAAACTCTAGGAAAAAACTTCAGGATCTAGAGTGTGGCAGAGTGCTTAGACTTGACACCGAAAACACAATCTATAAAAAGAAAAACTGATGAATTAGACTTGGTCAAAATTAAAAACGTTTGTTCTACCAAAGACCTGTTAAGAGGACAGAAAAGAGCTACAGAGAAAGTATTTGTAAAGCACATATATCCGACAAAAGAATAATAGCTAGGATTTATTAAGTGCTCTCAAAATTCAACAGTAAAACAATCTTATATAACAAAGGCCTAACATGCTAAGTGTCATGTCATCCGGTTGGTCATTCAACCAATCAAAGCGTAATATGCTAATGATATGCTAAGGCCACTCAACCGCTTGCTATGATTGCACTGACCACTGGGGGCAGACACTCCGACTGGTAGGTTAGCTTGTTGCTGGGTCCTGCTGATCAGGACTGAGCAAGACTAGCTGCACACACTCTGGAGCCCTCCCGAGGTCCCTCCCCAGCTGGCCAACCTCCCACATCCTTCCCCGGCCCTGATTATGCACCGGTGGGGTCCTTCGGCCTGGCCTGCACCCTCTCTTAATCCAGAATCCCTGGGGGGATGTCAGAGAGCAGGTTTTGGCCCGATCCTGCAGGCCAGGCTGAGGGACTCCACTGGTGCACGGATTCATGCACCCAGCCTATAGTCCAATTAGAAAATGGGAAGAAGATATGAAAAGAAGATAACACAGATGGCAAATAACCACATGAAGAGATGCTCAACATCACTAGCCTTGAGGGAAAAGCAAATTGAAACCACAATCAAATACCATTACACACTTATCAGAATAATTAAAATAAACCGTAGTGGCAGTGCCAAATGTTGATGAGAATGCAGATAAACCACATTACTTGCACATTGCTGGTGGGAATGTAAATTGGTACAACCAGCCACTCTTGAAAACAATTTGGCAGTTTCTCAAAGAAACTAAAAAATGCAACTTCCATATATATGACACAGCAATTGCCCTCCTGGGCATTTATATGAGATAAATAAAGGCTTGTGATCAGACAATAACCTGTACAGAAATATTTTATAGGAGCTTTATTACAGCAGCTAAACACTGGAAACAACCAGTACCTTTCATTGGTACTGGCTAACCAAATTTTAGCCATTTCATACCACGGTCTACTCCTCAGCAATAAAAAGAAACAGACTTCTGATAGAACCCAACAACCTGGGTGAATTCCCCAAGAATTATACTGAGTAAAGAAAAGCTAATCCCAAGAGGCTACACACTGTGGGATTCCATTCATCCAACATTCTCAGATTTTACTTAAAAAGAGTCCATGTCTATTATTCACGGAAGTCATGGTCTAGAAAGTCACTGAAAACTAAATGCTGAATTGTGCAGAGCCCCAGAGGAAATACAGGTTTAGGTTTCTGAGAACCTCTGATCCCGTTTTCATCAACTGATCAAATACATAGCCTCTTTTTATGTGCAATTTTAAAAATATATATATTTTACTGATTTTTTACAGAGAGGAAGGGAGAGGGATAGAGAGTTAGAAACATCGATGAGAGAGAGACATCAATCAGCGGCCTCTTGCACGCCCCACACTGGAGATGTGCCCGTAACCAAGGTACAGGCCCCTGACCGGAATTGAACCTGGGACCTTTCAGTCCGCAGGCCGACGCTCTATCCACCGAGCCAAACCGGTTTCGGTTTATGTGCAATTTTTTAAAAAACAGTTTATTTATGCATAATATGCAAACATTGCACATGTTTAATGTATACAGTTTGATGAGTTTGGACACATGCGTACATCTGTGAAACCATCCCCACAGTCAAGGTAATGAATATATCCATCACCTCCAGAAGTTTCGTGTCATGTTCTTGAAATGACACACTAGGGAAATGGCAGACAGATCAGTGGTTGCAAGGGGTGAAGGAAGATGTAACTATAAAAGACCAACATGTGGGATCCTTGTGACAGAAAAGTTCTGATTCTGGATTGTATCAATATCGCTATCCCGGGTGGTGATGCTGTACTGTAGGTTTGCGAGATAAAATAATTGAGAAAAGTGGCTAAAAAGTGCACAGGGTCTCTGCACTATTTCTTACACTTGCACTTGAATCTATAATTATATCAAAACTAAAAGTTTAACTAAAAATAATTGCTTATAGCAAAAATAATTCTAATGTAGCATGAGGCTAATAGGTAGAAATAAAGTATGGCGATACCACAAATGACAGAAGGGGCCAATAAAAGTTTACTGTAGCCCGGCCAGTGTGGCTAAGTGGTTGAGAGTCAACCACGGTTCAATTCCTGGTCAAGGCACATGCCAGGGTTGTAAGCTCGATCCCCAGGAGGCATTCAATCAATGATTCTCTCTCATCATTGACATGTTTACAAGCTCTGTTCTTCTCTGAAATCAATAAAAATATATTTAAAAAATGTTTAAGTCTACTGTAAGTTTTTTATACTTTCTATGAAGTGGTAGACCATAATCAGGTAAAGATGTATAGAAAAAACTCTTAAATAACCATAAATAATTTTTTTTAAAAAGATACACCAAATAAAAACCAATGGTGCAAACAACTGGGACCATAAAATAAGACAGGGAAAAGCTGATCAAACTCAAAAGAAATAGACAAATGCACAATTATATTTGAGGATTTTAATACTTGCCTCGATAACTTATAGAACAAGTAGAGCGAACACGTATAAGGAAATAGATTTGAACACTATCGCCATGTGACATAACTGGCATGGATAGGATACTCCATTCTCTAGGGCAGTGGTTCTCAACCTTCTTAATGCCTCGACCCTTTAAGACAGCTCCTCATGTGCTGGTGACCCCCAACCATAAAATTATTTCCGTTGCTACTTCATAACTGTCATTTTGCTACTGTTATGAACTATAATGTAAATATCTGATATGCAGGATGTATTTTCATTGTTACAAATTGAACATAATTAAAGCATAGTGATGAATCACAAAAACAATATGTAATTATATATTGTGAAATATTTTTTTCTAATTACAAATAAATGAAATTTTGTCTTGAATTGTGGGATAGCATGGGTAACAGTCTTCATATGACAACAGTAAACTACATTGCTACATTTTGCTACACCGAGGAGCGGTGTGTTGGTTCCTAAGACCATGGGAAATAGGTGTTTTCCAATAGTCTAGGCGACCCCTGTGAAAGGGTCGTTGTACCCCCAAAGGGGTCGTGACCCACAGGTTGAGAACCACTGCTCTAGGGGCAGAACACACATTCGTTTCAGGTGTGCATGAGACAGTTGCCACCATAGATCAAATTTGGGTCCACAAAACAAGGTCCCAAAAGTTTAAAAGGACCGACGTCCAGGGGGGAAGGGTGGGGCCAAGAGAAGGGTTAGGAGGCTCTGGGGTCCATCTGGGCAGGAGACCAAGCTGTGGGGGCAGGCAGAAAGGAAGAGTTTTGGGGGATAGCACGGTGGCAAAGTGGATAGGGCTTCACCAGCAATCAAATATGTGAGGGAAAAGTCAGAGATAATTTCAACATCACCGGTTTGGCAATGAGGGGCGGTCCCATTTACCAAGACAGGGAGGGAAGAACCCTTGGGTGGGCGTGGGAAGGACAGTCGGGTCTGCTGTGGGGGAAGGTTGAGTCTGACATGTTCAGGAGACACCTGGGGAAGATGTCCAGGAGGCTGATGGAAACACTGGCCCTTTGAGAGGGATCGTGAGTAACCGATTTCAGAGAATGTGAAGAGGAAAGAGGCTACAAATAGAACCACAAGCAACACCAGCATTTAAAGAATGATCAAAAGGCCCAGCCTGTGTGGCTCAATGGTTGAGCATCGACCTATGAGCCAGGAGGTCAGGGCAGGTGCCTGGGTTGCAGGCTCAATCCCCAGTGGGGGACATGCAGGAGGCAGCTGATCAATGATTCTCTCTGATCATTGATGTTTCGCTCCCTCTCCCTTCCTCTCTAAAATTAATAGATATAGATGTAGATATAGATTTAGAGGTAGATGTAGATATAGATATAGTGAAAGGAAATGAACTCCCCTCCATCTTGTCCTATAGGGCTGGGACCCCTGCCTAAACCCTCTCCCTTTTCTGGGAGTGGCCACAGGTGTGCCAGCAATGTCTTAACTTCCCCCACCCCCACCCAAATGGACCAATGAAGCTCCAGGGACACAGCTAAGGTCCTAATTAGGCTTAACCACAGAAAGACCCCAATTCAAGTGACCAATCTCTGTAGCCTTCATCACTTTCCCAAGCCCCCTAATTATCCTACCCCATAAAACTCATTGTTTCCGCCCGGTCCGCTCTCTCGCCTCGCTGCTGCATCAGAAAGAGGCTAAGAGCCAAACCCGGGTTTGAATAAAGACTCTTTGCTTTTGCATCGGAAAAGGCTCCTTAGTGGTGGATTATTGGGGACCCCGAACTCTGGGCACAACAATAGTATAGATATAGGTATAGTATAGATATAGATATAGGTATAGGTATAGGTATAGGTATACAGATATATATTTTTTAATTATCAAAGGAAGAAGTGCCCACAAAAATAAGGGGAGGGGAAAGGAGGAGGGAGATGTTGAGTATTTGCTGGGTCAGAAATTCCCTTGGATTCTGTGGATTTAATAACTGGGTTCCATAGCTGCTCTATTGGAGTTTATCCTCTACTAATGAACCTCAGTTTCCTGTGTAAAGGGGATAATTCCATTTCATTCACTGAGTTTCTCTAAGAATTTTATTAAATAATAGATGTGGCAATGCCCCGCCTAGCACCTGCTACAAAGTAGGCACCCACCAAATCAGATCACCAGGGTTTCTCGAGGGAGGAGATGGCAGATGGATGCCAGGGATGCTTAAGTACAGCTTACTGCTCAGCACCCACTTTCCCAGGGAGAGACCTGTCAGGGCTGAGGACATGTTAAGTGCTCTGTGCACGAGAGCTGTTCTTTCTTTCGCTCTTATTAACGCAGCCACCCTGCAAGCAGCGGAAGCCTGCTGTTGGAAGGTGGGAGGCGGGGCGTCTCTGCTGCTATGGGTGGGGACTGAGCACCGAATGATGCCTCCGGTGGCTCAGAGGCTCCTTCCCTCGAGGTACTGATCCAAATGGCACACCTGTCTCCATGTCAACGGTGTCATGCAGAAACAATAGGATTTGGCCCAAGCTGGCCCTGGCTGGTTTGGCTCAGTGGATAGAGTGCTGGCCTAGGGACTGAGGGGTCTTGGGTTCCATTCCGGTCAAGGGCACATACCTCCAGCCCGGACACGTGCGGGAGACAACCAATCGATGTGTCTCTCTCACACCAACGATTTCCTGTCTCTGTCTCTCCCCCTCCCTTCCATTCTCTCTCTAAAAATTAATGGAAAGCCCTAACTGGTTAGGCTTAGTGGATAGAGCATCAGCTTTGCAGACTCAAGGGTCCCAGGTTCGATTCCGGTCAAGGGCATGTACCTTGGTTGCAGGCACATACCCAGTAGGGAGTGTGCACTGCCTAGTTGATGGATGTTCCTCTCTCATCGATGTTTCTAACTCTCTATCCCTCTCCCTTCCTCTCTGTGAAAAAAATCAATAAAATATGCTTTAAAAATAAATAAATAAAAATCAGTGGAAAAATGTCCTTGGGTGAGGATTAACTACACAGATATAGATATAGATATAGATATAGAAATAGATATAGATATAGATATAGATGTAAAGATGTAGATTAGATATAGATATAGATATGTAGATATATAGATATACATATATAGATATACACATATAGATATACACATATAGATATACATATATAGATAAATAGGTATATAGCTATATAGATATAGATATATAGATGTAGATATATAGATATATAGATATGTAGATATACATATATAGATATATAGATATATAGATATGTAACAATAGGGCCTTCAGTCATGAGTGGACACGTCAATTCACGGGTGAGGCGGGGCCAGCCACTCACCAGGAAGGTGACCTGCCAGCACTTGACCCTGCTCAGCTGGAAGACGGCTTGCTGGGTCCGGCCGTCGGGCAGGGTGACGCAGCAGCTGATCTCGTTGTCGCCAACAGAGAGCACAGCCCCGCAGCCCGGCTCCGGGTAGTCACAGGTGCAAGGGTCCAGCTGCACGTAGCCATAGTGCCGCACCGCCCTCGACAGCTCCAGAAACTGCCCCCGAGGGAGGTGGGGGGGGGAGGAAGCAAAAGACCACTTGAAACAGGGGCAGAGCTCCTGGGAGAAGCGACGGCCACCCTAGCAGGACACGTGCAGCTGAGGGGCGGGAGGGTGCCTTTTCCGGACAGCGAGGTGGGGAAGGCCAGGGTGCGTCCTGCCAGGGCAGGGACCACTTCTGCCTCCCCCACCAGGCGTCCCTGCTCCCGTTCCGGTGCCCAGTCGTAGTGGGAACGAAAATATTCGACGGCTGCATGGTGAGTGAGGAAGAGCGACTCAACTGAGAAGAGATCATTCTATCTCCGCAAAACAAGCAAAAAGTGTACATTTAAAATGTCATCTTTAGCCAAAACCGGTGTGGCTCAGTGGATAGAGCATCGGCCTGGGGACTGAAGGGTCCCAGGTTCGATTCCCGTCAAGGGCATGTATCTTGGTTGTGGGCACATCCCCAGTAGGGGACGTGCAGGAGGCAGCTGATCAATGTCTCTCTCTCATCGATGTTTCTAACTCTGTCCCTCTCCTTTCCTCTCCAAAAAAAGTTAATAAAATATATTTAAAAAATATATATTTTTTAAATAAAAAAATAAAAAATAAAAATAAAATGTCATCTTTTTTGAGGCCGGCTAGCAGGGGTTGAGGGCAAGGGAGGATACACGTAATACTTTCAACAATAAAGATTTAGCCCCACCGGTGTGGCTCAGCAGCTGAGCATCAGTCCAGGATCCAAGAGGTCACCGGTTGGATTCCCAGTCAGGCCACATGCCTGCGTTTCGGGTTCAATCCCCAATAAGGGGGCGGGCGGGAGGCAGCCTATCCATGTTTCTCTCTCATCAGTGTGTCTATCTCTCTGGCCCTTTCCCCCCCTCTCTCTAAAATCGATAAAAATGTATATATATATTTTTAAATGTTGGGGGTCTGTAGTAATTAACTTGATAAAGGACTCACTGTATATTATCTGTATTTTTCAAAATCTTTAAACAAAAAGCCTCTATTGATTTGATAATCAGAAAAACCAATACAAGTGTTCTCATTGCGTAAGACTGTTTGCAGGGCCTGGTGGGTTTATAAATTGTGGGAACAGCCCCAATCCTCTCGGTTCCTTGCCGTCCCTCCCCAGGGTTCCTTTGGTCAATAGCTGACCCACCTCCGTTTGCTTGTCTGCTCCCTGGAGGGCCTCTAGTTCTTGCCTCTGGGCCTGGGTGGGTTGGGCGCATCCTCGCTGAATGTCCTGGACGGCCTTCAAACAACACAAATTGCAAAATTAGCCAACTTGGAAGAAATGAATTCCTCTGACAAGAACATACCCATGTATGGAAGGCTACAAAAACAAACCCAAGGATACCCAGTATGTTTTAAAAGTTACTTTTTAAATGAGTAGAAAGAGGTGGTTCCGTGGTTTGAGGACAAGTGGCAACACTTGAAAAAGAAAGTCAAGTTAGCTCTTTTCCCAAACCACCCATCAAATAAACCCAGGTGCATTAAAGACCTAAGTGTGAAAACGATCAAAGAACCAGAAAAAAAAAAATAAAGGTGACTATTTTCTAGCTGATCTTGAGGTAGGGGCTAGCTTTTTAAGATACAAAGACAAAATGTCATCATGAAGGAATATATCATACGTGAAAATATAAAACTTCTGCCTATAGCCGAAACCGGTTTGGCTCAGTGGATAGAGCACTGGCTTGCAGACTGAAAGGTCCTTGGTTCAATTCAGGTCAAGGGCATGTACCTTGGTTTCGGGTGCATCCCCAGTAGGGGGAGTGCAGGAGGCAGCTGATCGATGTTTCTCTCTCATTGATGTTTCTAGATCTCTATCCCTCTCCCTTCCTCTGTCTAACCAGGGGAAGTGAGTGTACCACATGAGGCAAAGAGTCGATATTATTTATAGAGAGCTAGAGAACAATGTAAACCTCCTGAGTAGGAAAAGGGACAGAAGATATGGATCAGCAATTGACAGAAAGGAATGACAAATGACAAATACATATTTAACCTCACTAGTAATCACATAATTTTTTTGCCTCTCAACTCGGCAAGGACTAAACTATATGTAACATTCAGGGTTGACAAGGGTTAGGGGAAACAGTGAAAGAAAAGCTAGAATGTAGCTAAGAATCACACAGCGTAAGAGTCGCCTGCAATAAATACGGTTAAATTCCCTTCAATACATCTTCTCTATCCAAGCCTACTCTATCGTTTGCCTTTATGTTCCTCCTCTGACAAACGTGGACACTGTCAACTGCCTTTCAGAGTTACTGTGAAGCACCCATGAAACAACCCATTTAAAACGATCACAGGGCTTCATGCCAATGTCATGCCAGGAACAGTTCTAGTCTGGGGAGACAGCAGCCAGCCAACAAACGTCTGCTTTCATGGAGAGAAATCATTCTAGCCGGAAGAGAGAGAGTAAACAAATATTTTTAAATACACACACACACATATGATGAGTGTGTGTGTGTGTGTGTGTGTGTGTGTGATGGTAGAAAAGCTAAGAAGAAAATAGGTCAAGTATGGCGGGGTTTGGGATCTGGTCTGAGTGAGAGGAAAGAGTGGGGAGGGTTTGAACAGGGCGAGAGTCAGGCCGGCCACCTGCTGCTGTGTGAGCGCAGATTGCGGGGTGTTGTCATGGAAATCCTGAAACGAAGCGACCCCTCTCCCCCCTCCCAGAACTGGGAGGAACAGGCCTGGTGATGGGAACCCTCACGGGAGCTGGTGACGCCAGGGAGAGCTGAGATGGGGGCAGAGCCTTTGCCCCGTGCATTGGGGAAAGAAGAAGAGGCCAAACTCTATTTTACTTTTCTGGGGGGGTGAGGAGGAGGGATAGGCTGGACCGGTTTCATAGTTTGCAGGGCCCGGTGCAAAATGGAAGTGGGGGGCTCCTTGTTCAAACGTTATCAAGAATGTTACGAGCCTTAGCTGGTTTGGCTCCATGGACAGAGCATTGACCTGCAGACTAAAGGGTCCCAGGTTCGATTCCAGGCAAGGGCACATGCCCGGGTTGTAGGCTCGATTCCCAGTGAGCGGTGTGCAGGAGGCAGACGATCAATGATTCTCATCATCGATGTTTCTATCTCTCTCCCTCTCCTATCCATATATATTTAAAAAATATATATATATATATATTTAAAAAAGAGAGAGTGTGTGTGTCACGATAGATGGCGGAGCGTTAAACAAGACTGAGGCCTTCAGAGCCCAGGCCACCTGCCCACGAAGCCGGTGCCAGGCAGCTCTGCTACTTGTTGGCTCCGGGAAAAAGACAGTAAATGCCAAGATGGAAGAACCATCGACTGCAAACGATCAGGGAGACCCTTCCCAGGCTCGTGGAGAGTAGTCTAGGTCAACTGTTGGCAAACTCATCAGTCCACAGAGCCAAATATCAACAGGACAACGACTGAAATTTCCTTGGAGAGCCAAATTTTTTAAACTTAAACTTCTTCTAACGCCACTTCTTCAAAATAGACTCTCTTATCTGAGATATTTTGTGGAAGAGCCACACTCAAGGGGCCAAAGAGCCGCATGTGACTCACCAGCCGCAGTTTGCCGACCACCGGTCTAGATGATGAGTATGAGTTGCAAATTCAGACCGCGATGGTGGAAATGGAGATAGGATTCCTTTTCCCCTATAAAGTCTTCCCCCTCCCAGCCCCCTCCTCGTGATAAAATACCCATAACACTTTTCACCTGAACCACTGAGACATTCACAGTGCTGTGTCACCATCACTACCCTCTACAGCTAAAATGTTTTCATCACCCCTGGCAAAAGTCCTGTACCCTCCAGCAGTAACGCCTCCCCAGCCCTGTTCTACTTCCTGTCTGTGAATTTGCCTATTCTAGGTAGAGAGGTAGAATTCCTCTCCACAATGTTTTTTTTCTGATGGTTTAAACCCAAAGGGCCTATGATCCTTGGTGTTCTGATGGTGCCTGGTTGCCCTCACCTGCATGTAGATCAGATTCACCGCTGCTCTGCAGTCCATCAGCATGGAGTCGAGGGCTGGGTCCATGTACCTGCACGATTCAGGAGCATTAAGGTAAGTCAGCGGTGGGCAAACCGCGGCTCGAGAGCCACATGCGGCTCTTTAGCCCCTTGAGTGTGGCTCTTCCACAAAATACCCCGGCCTGGGTGAGTCTATTTTGAAGCAGTGGCGTTAGAAGAAGTTTCAGTTTAAAAAATTTGGCTCTCCAAAGAAATGTCGCCGAAACCGGTTTGGCTCAGTGGATAGAGCGTCAGCCTGCGGTCTGAAAGGTCCCAGGTTCGATTCCGGTCAAGGGCATGTATCTTGGTTTGCAGGTACATCCCCAGTAGGGGGCATGCAGGAGGCGGCTAATCGATGTCCCTCTCTCATCGATGTTTCTATCTCTCTGTCCCTCTCCCTTCCTCTCTGTAAAAAATCAATTAAAATATATTTTTTAAAAAAAGCAATGTCAATCGTTGTCCTGTTGATATTGGCTCTGTGGACTAACCAGTTTGCCAGCCTCTGGGTTAATTCATAGGACAGGCCATGGGCCTGCGGACTGAGGGTGCCTGGTGCTCTCCGCAGCGATGGCCTCTTCCCTCCGAACCAAGGCCGCTTTTCTGGCAAAGCCCCGCCCCTCTGCTTGCCTGGCCTCTAGTTTGTCCCTCCACTTCTCTGTCCCCTATTTTCTTTATTCTGTAAGCTCTTTTCTGGTGGCACTGAGAGCAAAGGTGCAAAAATATCAAACTGCGGGGGAATGGTGCGCCTCCCTGTGCACACACAGGCCCACTGCGGGTCGCCAAGTCCTGCGTGAGTGTTCCCCACCCCTCCCTGCCAGAAGTCAGGTCACCGGTCCTGCTCCCCTCCAAGACCCCCCACAGGACCCCCGCTTTCATTTCCAGCTCCAGCTCTTACCTCACTCCCTCCCGACCCGCTCCAGCCCAACCGCCTTTTCCTTCCTCTCCCTCTGCCTGGAAGGCCACTCGCCTCACCAACCTCCATCCCTGACCCGCCTGCTCCTCCTGGCGAGCCACGCCCTCACATCCCCTCCTCTGTGCTTCCTCAGCACCCCAAGCTCATCCTGAGCACTGCTCTCATCAAGCTGATCTTGACACCCAGTGTGAGGACCCTTGAGCCCAGGGCCTGCTCAGGGTTGCCCCTCTGCGCCCTGGCAAAGTGACTGGCAAACAGCAGGGTCCAGGTCTGACTAACGGAGCCAGGGTCGGCAGGATGAACGGAAATGACAGTCACTGGGTAAGCACCGTCGCACGCTAAGAATCGACAGGAAGTCAGAAAAGGGTGAAGGCAGAAGTGAGCAGATCCGCTCAGATTGGTAGGGTGAACAGACGATGGAATGGGCTTAGACTAGGAAGAGGATGACAATTCCAGGTGAAGACCAACTTCATTCTGGGCATGGGACAAGCAGCTGCAGCATTCTTACTTATAAGCTACTATTTCACTCTGTCACATCAGAGAGTTAGAGAGTCCCCAGACCCTCCCAAATTGGGGCTCAGAGAGGCCAGGGTGGGCATCCTCTGGCCTGGAAGGGACCATATCCTCCTTGGAGAGGTGCCCCAGGGGATTCACGGGCAGAGGACAATCCCCAAGACTCCGGTGACTGCCGGGAATCCCACAGCTCGTGGCTATGGAGCTCGGCTTCCTGCCCCCATCTGCAAGACTTCACCCCTAAGTGGACCAGGCACCTGCAGGATCCTGTGCCAGGCTCACCCCCAGCCCCCAATCCCCATCCCCAGTCTGGTCACCTGATCCTCGCCTCTACCAGCTGAAGTGAGACCTTCTTTCCTCCCAGTTCCCATGAGCAAAGGCACTCTGCCCGGGTGTGAGATGCTGGCTTGTAGGCAGACATTTTATCTTGCACTGAGGATGGAGAATTGACCAGTTTCATGAAGACATAGGCTATTCAAGCTTCGAGACGAGAAACAGAATCCTCATCTCTCCTCTGATGTCATGCTCTCTGAAGAGCTCAGGAGCACAAGTCTAAGGCCCAGGGATTGTGGTGGTGGTTGCTGTTATCATCATTATTATCCTCAAGATAACCATAATAAACAAGGCCAAAATGTATGGAGCATCTGGGGTCATTTTATTGAGCCCTCACCATAATCCGGTGAGGTAGACTCTATTGTTATTATCCCCGTTTTACAGATGGAGAAACGGAGTCTTAGAGAGCTTACATAACTTGGCTAAGTCCTGAGAGAGTGGAGACTTAGATTCTCCTCCTGTGACCCCAGGAATAACTGTGCTCAGCCACTCGTTATACTAAGCAGCTTCCAGAACAGTGGTTTCTCAACCTGTGGGTCGCGACCCCTTTGGGGGTCGAACAACACTTCCACAGGGGTGGCCTAAGACCATTGGAAAACACAGATATGATTCATAACAGTTGCAAAATTACAGTTATGAAGTAGCAACAAAAATAATTTAATGGTTGTGGTTCACCACAACATGAGGAACTGTATTAAAGGGTCGCGGCATTAGAAAGTTTGAGAACCACTGTTCCAGAAGAACAGCTACTCTATAGACCCTTAGATGGAGCTGCTGAGGGTTTTCCCTTTCCCCTTCTCAGCGTTCCAGACTTGGGACAGTTTCTCAGAAGACTTCTGAATAACCGTAAATGAACTTCCAGCCTTGCTGGGAATACGTTTCCCAAATCCAAAACCGCAGACCAGAGTTCTCACAGGGCATCACCAGGTCAAGATAACTGCTATTCCTAGATTTCAAAATGCCTTTCTTTCAAGCTTCTGCGGTCCGATTACAGAGAAACTTAGCTGGGAGAG
This sequence comes from Lasiurus cinereus, assembly GCA_011751065.1. Taxonomy (NCBI): domain Eukaryota; kingdom Metazoa; phylum Chordata; class Mammalia; order Chiroptera; family Vespertilionidae; genus Lasiurus; species Lasiurus cinereus. Next base: position 15,484,276 of record JAAGEH010000297.1, on the reverse strand, counting down.
CGTGAACCAAAGATGCAATCCTAGACAGCCTTGGTAATGACTACGGGTAATAGGTTATGTGTGGGGGTGGGTTAGGGGAGTGTCCTGCTTTTTTTTTTTTTTTTTTCTGTTTGTTCGCTCTCTGTAAGGCCCTCTGTTTCTTGGGGAAAACGGTAGTATTTTCTGCCAGGTGCCCTGTTGATCTTAGGAACACGGCTGGTCCTGGTGTAGATGCACTTATTATTGAAATCCTTCAGGGATGTAAGCTGACCACTTGGAGCTCAGATGCACTGCAAGCTGGCCGAGTCCACCCTTTCTTTGCCTTCAGGGAATACCGCGGTTCACAGAGGAAGGGAAATGCTTGCAATCCTCAACAAAGTCCTTCCATCAACACCGTCAGCAATGTCTCCCCCTTCCCTGCTTCAATCCCAACCCAAAGGCCCTTGTTCAAGCTTGATCATCAAATCCACCCTCTTCATGACAACACCCCTCGAGTTTTACATGAAACCAGTGAAAACCATCCTCCACACCCTTCCCTGAGGACAAATGGTCTCGTCATTCCCCTCTCTGTCTCCTTCACTGTTTTCCTCTTCGCCTCCCCCACGCTCCCACCTGGTCTCCGGCTGGCGGTGGGACTGCGAGGCGACCGGAGAGGAGGCCAGTTCTGATCAGCCGCGCCAGACCAGCCTCGAATGCCCCCCGTCCCACAAGCTTACTCACCACTTCCGGAGCCCGACCCTGCAGTTTTCCAGCTCGGAACTTCGGAGGCTCACATGAGGGAGTTCAAAGTCCGCTAGTTTTTTCAGGACTAGAGAGAGGGGAAGGGGCATCTCATTGGTTAGGAGAGCACGGGTAGCTTGTTTTACATCCGGGGCTTTAAAATGAGAACATAAAGCATTACGATGGCAGAGGGGAAAGTATCATCATCACAATCAATATATTCCCTTGCATTTGTATGTCGTTTTTAGTTTTCTAAAGTTCATTCAGAAAATAACATTTTATCTTTAGAAAACACCAGTATCTTGAGTGAGCTGTATGTTACACTGGGGTGCAGATGGAGAGACTGGGGTGCAGATGGAGAGATTGCGGTCCAGAGAGGCCCAGTGCCTTTGCTGGCACCCCACAATCCCAGCGGCCAAGCCAGCTCACAGAGCCCTTACCTTCCCCTGCAAGCACCTCCCCACCGCCTCTGGAGGAAATGCGTAAAAAAACTCTGAGATAATCTACAGCGTTTCACAACTAAAAACCTTGCAGTCTCTAGAAACGCACTGCGGAGAAAGCAAAAGCTATGTGAATGGGGCTGTCATCTTTTACCATCTTGTTATATCTTTTTTAACAATCTAAGAACGTAGTTATGGCAGCTGAACTTTTTAGCAAACATTCCTTCACAAGGAGAAATGATGGTTTGATGAGACACCCCGATGCCAGGAGTCCTGCGCTCCATTCAGAAGGGGGTTCCGGGGTGACTTGAGGTCAGCGCAGGGCGCATGGGTAAAGGTGACACAGACATCGGATTGGGTCTGGGTCAGGCACTAGAGGAAGTATAGTCACTGGGAAGACCCAGCTTCCTGCTCCTGACCATGTCACCTCTCTAGGGCAACATGACTTCAGCTCACCCTGAACAGACACAACCTCTCCCCTCCTGCCCCCCAAACTTTCCATCCAGGAGTGGAGAACGGCAGTAGGACCCCACACTGGGAAGTCCCGCCCCTCAGCCGTGCTCCTGCATCTCTGGGCTGAGCACCTGCCCGAGGGGCATTCCCTCTGCCCTTACCGGAGAGCTTGCCCTCCTTGCAAAACCGAATGAGGAAGAGGCCGAAGTAGCCCAAGAGCTCCCGACACAGTCCAATTTTGTGGGACACCACCTTCAACCAAAGACAAGAGAAAGGGGTACAAGTTAGGCGTGTCCACCATGTTTCCTGTGCTGTGCAGAATTTGAAATTGCCTGTCCACACAATGAAGAGCTCTTTATGGGGCTAGCAGACCTTAAAAGACAGGTTTCCTAAATCTAAAATGGTAGATACTTGTTGTAGAAATTTTAGAAGTTAAAAAAAAAATAGAGTGAAGAAGGAAAAACTAATCTGTCCCACCACAACGGACACCAGCTGGCCGTGGCTGAGGCTGGCTGTCCCATCTCAGCCGTGGGCGTGCCTCCCGGGTCATTTTTTGGACTTCATTGTCCACTGGAGGGCAGCACTCCTCTCACGGACACCTGTCCCGGGACATTTCCCTGCCCGTGGGCTGAATTACCAGATATCGGGGAAAGGATGGTCCCCGCTTCTTGGCTGGCACATAAAGGTCTAGGAGCTATGGTCTTTGATACCCCAGGCCTGCTTCTCTCTGATGTCTCCAGTGAAGTTCGAGTTTCATTTGCGTGGCACTTGCCCAGGGAAATCCTCGGATCCCAGGCAAGAGCTGTCCTCATTTCATATTTCCTTTTTTTTTTTTTAATTTATTTTATTGACTTTTTACAAAGAGGGATAGAGAGTTTGAAACATCGATTAGAGCAGTGGTTCTCAACCTTCCTAAGGCCTCGACCCTTGCATACAGTTCCTTATGTGGTGTGACCCCCAACCATAAAATTTTGCTACTGTTATGCATCGTGATGTAAATATCTGCATTTTCCGATGGTCTTAGGCAACCCCTTTGGGGGTCGAACGACCCACAGGTTGAGAACCGCTGGATTAGAGAGAAACATCTATCAGCTGAGCTGCCTCCTGCACACGCACACCTCCTACTGGGGCTGTGCCTACAACCAAGGTACATGCCCTTGGCCACCATCGAGCCTGGGACCTTTCAGTCCGCAAGCCAACGCTCTACCCACTGAGCCAAACCGGTTTCGGCTCATATTCCTTGTTGACCTTAATGTCAAAGGGCTTCCATGTCAACACCAATGGGTGTGTCCCTCCCAACAGGTCACAAGGCTGCAACATTCCCTTCGAATGGAACTTCCCTCCCCACCCACCTGGCCCGCCCGCTGCTGCCATAGGAGTGGCTCTTGAGTGATTTTTTCACACACCATCTGAGTTCCCTGGTCACCTCTAACACCCAGGAACACCTCTAACCGCCTCCAAGCACCATGCGTGAGCCGACACTTCAGCCACGGCTCCCGGTGCTCCCGGTGGAAGTAGTGGGGCACCAGGCTCACAGGAGGCCTTTCCTCACCAAACACCCCCTCTGCAGCAGTCTTATGGGGCGGACGGCGTGAGTGGGGTTCTCCATGCAGCCTCGCAGATAAAGAGCCCGGCACTTTCACAGCTTCTCCCAGCGCCTCCCAGCGCTCACTCCCAGTGCCCCTTCTCCTTCTCCCTCCCTGCCTTCTCCACGCTGCCCTTGCAGAAACCAAAAACACAGGACTCCTCTACGGGGGAGGGGGGGCGGGGGGGCGGGGACAGGGTGCTGGTGACAGATTACATCTCCTCCCAAAGTAACTATGACCCATGTCATATTTA
>JAAGEH010000297.1:15410728-15480835 GCA_011751065.1 Lasiurus cinereus | reverse complement strand
TTTTAATATATTTTATTGATTTTCCACAGAGAGGAAGGGAGAGGGATAGAAAGTCAGAAACATCGATGAGAGAGAGAAACATCGATGAGAGAGAGAAACATCGATGAGAGAGAGAAACATCGATCAGCTGCCTCCTGCACGCCCCCACTGGAGACGCACCTGCAACCAAGGCACATGCCCCCGACCAGAATCGAACCTGGGACCCCTCAGTCCGCAGGCCGACGCCCTATCCACTGAGCCAAACCGGCCCTGGCAAGAGACCCAGCTTTCATTCTCTCGTCTGTCTGTTCTCAATCCTTCACCTCCCTGCTCAGGGTCACCCTTGGCCGTGCTGGCGCGGCACATATTTCCATCTCGGCAAATGTTAACGATGCTCCAGAACACGAACACCAGCTATACACCGACAACAGCACGAATGCAAAGACAACAAAAACAGGTGCTTAGCTTATTGCTGGTCCTTAAAGGGCCCAGCAGGATGGGGGCGAGGTGATCCGGGCGACAGCACAGTGAGAGTGGCGGCAAGTGCTCTTGAGAAGACACCACAGACTGTGATTGCTAATGAGAACGTTTCAATGGCTCTTTCCTTCCAGCGAGAGGGTGCCCAGCCCGGGAAGAGAAGACACATTCTGCCCGGCCAAGCGCCCGCTTCACCTGTGGAGGGAGCTCCATCACCGTGAGGCTGGGCCCTCCCTCCGGGGGGACGTGCCTGCGGCCAGTCATGTCCGTGTCACGGCTGCACTTCCTCGCCAGCCGACGTGATTGGAGAGAAAGTGCGTTTTTCTGAGGCCACAGATGTATCTAGTGAAACGTCTGCTATTCGTCACCAGGGGAACTGGATGACACGGGTGACATTGTGGAATCCTAGTCTTCCTGCTCAAGTCAATACTGATTCCCCCTGCCTCTGCCATCAAAAGCACCAATGATCACCCATGGCCAGAACCACCACTGCTGATGGAGCAGAGCTAGTTCTGGAATTGCTTAGGCTCTGTCTTTAAAGGTTCCGTGACTTCCCCAGACACTCACAGCTCCGACGTGACACCACTGACATTTGAACCAAGGACTTGTCCTCACCCCAGCAGCACCTGGGAGACCTGGCAGGCCCCCCCTCTCTCCCCAGCTTCAGCTGCAGGTGTGTCTAGCGTGGCCCGGGAGCCCCGTGGGTGAAAACAGGTCCACAATGACGTGGGCAGGCAGGGCAGGTGCCCCTTAGGGCTCCAAAGACCCAACCACTTCCAGCTTATCTTACAGCCGCGGCTGGGCCCGAGTTACCGGCCAGGCCCCAGAGGTGTCTGCATTCCCGGTCCCCACCCTCCTTCGTTTATGGATCGGCCTCCCATTTTGTAGGTCCTGGGAGAGCAATGGAGGGATCTGTGGTTTGGAGTTGGGCATTAAATATCATGTTCTTGCCGAAACCGGTTTGGCTCAGTGGATAGAGCATCAGCCTGCAGACTGAAGGGTCCCAGATTCAATTCCGGTCAAGGGCATGCACCTTGGTTGCGGGCACATCCCCACTGGGGGGCATGCAGGAGGCAGCTGGTCGATGTCTCTCTCTCATCGATGTTTCTAACTCTCTATCCTTCTCCCTTCCTCTCTGTAAAAAATCAATAAAATATATATTTTTTAAAAATCACGTTTTTTGATGCTTTTTGGGAAGATCATTCTGGAAATCTGGGCAGAAGATGAGCAGGGAGACTATGGGGGCGGTGCTGTAGAATGATGAGAATGGTGAGGACTTGAACTAGGGGTGTGGGGGAGAGAGGAGGAAACGGGAGAAGGGGCTGACTAGGAGAGAGCTGTGGGATACAGTGCAGGAGGGCTCAGGGCTGAAGGAGGAGGAGCCGAGGGTCACTGCTCAATGGACGGCCTCAGCCAGTAGGTGGGTGCCATGAGAAGGTTGGGGTGGGGGGTGTGCAGTGACTTTAGCAGGAAGAAATGTCCAAAGTGATGGTGCCAGGCAGAGCCAGGATCTTCTGAGGCCAGGAGGACACGAGCAGGCTTACATCTCTGGGCGAGAAAGAGTCATGATGTGGAGAACTTCACACACACACACACACACACACACACACACACACGTGCTCCAGGTCTTAGGCAAAGGCCACTGAGAGCTGGGAGCCCAGCAGGCAGCCCTTCTGTCCACCTCAGCTCAGGAGGCATGAGACACCGTGGCCTGCCTTTGGCTGGTTGGTCCCAGAAACTTCCTACCTCCCCCTGCTGATAACTTAACATTCTGTGTGTCTGTTTCCTGGCGGGATTAGAACGAAAACACTCCAAAAAGGGGGGGCGGGGTGGTGGCCTGGGAAGTGTGGGTGTGAGAAGATAATGTCCCCTCCTCGGCCCCATTCAGAGGGAGAACAGGCCCAGGGCAGAACTGAGCACGGCCACATGTGGCAGAGGGGCCAGTGGTTTCTGGGTCTCACCCTGGAGTCCTCCATGAGCTACCCTGTTTCCCCGAAAGTAAGACAGTGTCATATTAATTTTTGCTCCCAAAGATGCGCTAGGTCTTATTTTCAGGGGATATCTTATTTTTCCATGAAGAAGGATACGGTACACATTTATTGTTGAACAAAAAAAAAAGGGAATGTATTCCCTGTCTATGATACGGTAGTGGTTGTCATCACAAGCCAGCGCACTGACGGGCCGCAGCGCAGCCGGAGCTGTTCAGGCAGGGCGAGGTCTCTTTAAATCAGGAGCCAGACACCTGACGGTAGCTTCAGGGCCTTATATTCCAGGAAAGCCTTATGTTCGGGGAGGTCTTATTTTCAGGGGGGATGCCTTCTATGACAGCAAGAGGCAAAACTGGAAGTAGGTCTTATTTTGGGGGGATGTCTTACTTTCGGGGAAACAGGGTAGGACTCGGGTCTGGCTCAGAATGGGACCTGCTGGGCTGCTGGCTTCAGGGTTTCTCTGGGATGGGAGGGAGAAGGGACCCCTGGTTTTGCCTTTGAGAACCCCGAGTCACTCACTCTCTCCCAGAGCCTGTCTCGGCCACCTGGGTGCAGCCCGTTTCAGCCTCAGCTGGGCCCACTCCCCGCTCTGTCCCCAGCCACGAGCACCCCGTCAGGAAGCGCTGGGCGTGTTTCCCGGCCACATCCCCGGCCAAGTGCCAGGGGGCTGGCAGCTGGCGTGGGAAGGCCCCAGGAGACCTGCAAAGCCGGTGCCCCGGGGAGAGTAAAGCAGAGACCTGGGGAACAGGCTGGCACTCAGGTTCCCGGCCAGCATCCCAGGAAAGCCCAGCATCTCCACAGGCAGATCACCCGCGTGGAGGGGTAGGCGGGAAGCTTCCAGAAGGGGACCGCAGCCTCGTCCCTGCCTTCACACAGTGCTCCCTGCCTCCCGTTCCTTCCAGGGCCGCAGGGCAGGCGACTTTACCTCCAGGACCCTCTCGGCGGTGTCTGAGGTGAGGACCTCCACCGCCACGCTCCTTCCGTCGGGCAGAAACACGTCCAGGGGGGCTTTCCTGGCGGCGATGCCGAAGGTGTTCTGTGAGCACAGGGAGGGCACGGTCAGCGCCGCGGGTCCCCAGGGGGGCTCTCAAGGGGTTGGGAGGTCAGCAGCATCCTCTCCTCAGCCCCGAGGGTCACACCCAGAGGCACACGAGATCCCAGGGCAGAAATCTGGGGCACGGAGTTTGGGGGGCAGAGCAGGGGTTAGGAGGGGTCTGGAGAGGAGCCAGGCAATGAAATGACATGGAGGGAGAATCCAAGATGGCGGCATAGGTAAACACCTACACTGCTGCCTCGCACAACAATTTCAAAACTACAACTAAAAGACAGAACGGACATCATCCAGAACCACAGGAAAGCTGGCCGAGTGTAAGTTCTACAACTAGAGGGAAAGAGAGGGGCTCACGGAGACCCAGAGGAGCTGCAAAAAGCTGAGGTACGGAGACGCGCGCTGAGAGAGTGGGTGCCGGAGTGCCTGGCTGGCTTTCTCTGGTGGGAGGGAAACTGAGACTCCCAACAACACTAAACCCCAGATCCAGCGAAACTCATACGGGGGGAGTTTGGACTGTGAAAAGGGAGAAGTGCACGGAAATTTAGGGGAGTCGCAAAAGATCGGAGGTCTGGCGGCGCGCATGGCTCTGCCCGGAAGACAGATTGCTTATTGTGCCGCTGGCTTTTGCGAGTGGGCGGGAGACAGACCCTCCGATCTGTGCCACTTCTGAGTCCACTGAGCCCCTGTTTTGGGCGAAACCCTGGAGACCTAGACTCGTGTGGTCCTGGTTCGCAGGGGAGCCGGAAAGGCAGCGGTTAGAGGCACTGGGTGCGCGCACAGGGACCGCTCCAGCCATTACCCAGTCACGGGAGACTCAGCGGCCGTGGAGGGCGGGGCCGACTGGAAGGCAAGGCGGTCCCTTAAGCCCTGAGACTCCACCCTCCCAAGCTCAACAGAGGCTTCTTTGGTTTTGCAAGTCTGATATCATAAGGCTGAATTCAACACAGAAGTTTCCCCGGCATAGTGAAAATGCTGAGACAAGGGAAGGAATCACAAACAAAAGAAATGGAGGGGAAAAAACGACTGGATATAGAGTTCAAAACCACACTTATAAGGTTTTTCAAGAATATGCTAGAAAAGTTGGAAAAACTTAGCGAGAGCCAAGAAGAGATGAAAAAGGACCAACTAGAGATGCAAAAGAGCCAACTAGAGATGGAAAAGGTCCAACTAAAGGTGACAAAGGACCAAATAGAAATTAAACATACACTGACTGAAATAAAAAATATTATACAGAGTCCTAACAGCAGACTAGAGAAAGGCAAGGATCAAGTCAAAAATTTGAAATATAAAGAAGCAGAAAACACTCAACTGGAAAAGCAAGAAGAGAAAAGAATCCAAAAATGTGAACATAATGTAAGGAGACTCTGGGACAGCTTCAAGCGTACCAACATCTGAATTGTGGGGGTGTCAGAAGAAGAGAGAGAGCAAGATACTGAAAACCTATTTAAAGAAATAATGACTGAAAACTTCCCACATCTGGTAAAAGAAATAGACTTACAAGTCCAGGAAGCACACAGAACCCCATATAAAAGGAATCCAAAGAGGACCACACCAAGACACATCATAATTAAAATACCAAGAGCAAAAGACAAAGAGAGAATATTAAAAGCAGCAAGAGAAAAACAGTTCATTACCTACTGACAGAGAATGATTCGCAAGACGTAAGTTTTAAAATATAAGATTCAAACAGTGCGTAGGTGTGTGTGACTATTGGTAACACAAAAACGGTATAGGTACATGTGAATGTTTGTATGTGTACAGACCTGTGAAGAACATACATTAAACTGTAAACCACAGCTGACTCTGAGGTGTGGGGTGGTTACTATTATCCTGGACTCTTGTGTGCTCTTTGAATGTTACCACTATCATCTCAACAGCTAACTTTTCAAAGTGTGTGTGTGGTGGGGTGTGTGTGTGTGTGTGTGCTCGAGCACCTGTATTTTTTATCCTCACCCAAGGATATTTTTATTGACGAGAGAGAGAGAGAGAGAGAGAGAGAGAGAGAGAGAGAGAGATTGAGAGGTATAGGAAAGAGAAACATCAATCAGCTGTTTCCCCCATATGCCTGAACTGGGAATCAAACCCATAACCTTTTGGTGTATGGAACAATGATTCAAACAACTGAGTCACTTGGTCAGGACTGCGTGTGTATTTCTTAAACCAGTGGTCGGCGAACTCATTAGTCAACAGAGCGGCAAACTGCAGCTCCAGAGCTGCATATGGTTTGCGAGCTGTGGTTTGCTGTCTTAAACCACAAGTATATGTGTAAATAGAAATGACTACACAATAGAAGCTCTACGGTCATTTCTTACATTTCTTACATCAGATTATTATGATCTCTGAACGCATAATAATTTGGCCACTCAGTATATATGTGTATGTATATGTATGTGTGTGTGTATGAATTCATACATGGGTGGGGTCCGGCTAGCCTGGCCAGGGGAAGGGGACATGAATGGTTGGCCAGTCTGCCTGCTGGTCAAACTCCTGGTCAGGGGGACAATTTGCATATTAGCCTTTTATTATATAGGATTATTATATAGGATATACACTGAGTGGCCAGATTATTATGTGTTCAGAGATCATAATAATCTGGCCACTCAGTGTATATCAACACAGGTAAATGACTGAGTAAATAAAATTTGCTTCCATATTTTACAAATTGGATCAAGGTATCATTCTTCCCCGAGCTAGGGTCCCAGTTCAATGCTACCACATCATGGTACAACTAAGCCTTTGGAAGTTTTTCCATTCTGTCAAGAACATACCTTCAGGCAGAAAGATGTTCCCATATGTACTACTAGGAGTGGTGTGCTCAACAACGTACTTGGGAAAGTTTCAGCCTCTCTCTGTGAACTGACATAGAATGTGGTCACGTGGGCGGTGCTTTAGCCCAGCTGAGGAAAGTGAGCTGCTGTATGTCACTCTGCTCAGATGGATTTTCTCTGTGATCCACTTATAATACAACTAGTGTCCCCGTGCACGGATCTGTGCACACTGAAAGGAAATTAATTAGAAGAAACATTTTAATATCGCAATTCACCCTTGCTCTATAATAGAAGTGTCAACCAAATTCATGATCCACAATGACATATCAAAACATACATGTGCGATTGGCACCAGCGAGAGCTTGATATGTATCACGCATGTGTGAGTCAACTTAGCCTTTTATAGATATAGATTAGGAGCAGAGAAGGCACAAGCAATGGTGGCGTGGCCATTACTGCTGCCCTTCTGGCTCCACCATAACACATTTGGGAATTTCAGCTACAGAAGTGGCACCCTGCCTGGCTGGCAAGGCTCAGTGTCTAGCATTGACCTATGAACCAGGAGGTCACATTTTTGTTCCCGTCAGAGAACATGTTTGGTTGTGGGCTCGATCCCCAGGAAGGGGCGTGTGGGAGGCAGCCGACCAATGATTCTCTTTCATCATTGATGTTTTTATCTCTCTCCCTCTCCCTTCCGCTCTGAAATAAACAAAAATTTAAAAAATTAAAAGCAGTCAAAACCGGTTTGGCTCAGTGGATAGAGCATCGGCCTGCGGACTGCAAGGTCCCAGGTTCGATTCTGGTCAAGGGCATGTACATTGGCTGCGGGCATATCCCCAGTAGGGGACATGCAGGAGGTGGCTGATCGATATCTCTCTCTCATTGATGTTTCTAACTCTCTATCCCTCTTTCTTCCTCTCTGTGAAAAATAAATAAAATATATATATATTTTTTTAATTAAAAGCAAAGAAGTGGCATTCCTGCATGGTCATGGAGCCCTTCATGATACAAGGCTCTCGGACCAGTTTTGAGGTGTACGATACTTAAAGAGGCAGCTGCTTTATTAAATGAGCGAGAAGTCAAGCGACCCATTAATTTCCCATCCAGAATCCAAACGTCCAAAAGACCATAATAGGAGCCATCCTCCAATGTGCTCCAGGTGCATGTGTGTTACCCGAGTCCAGCTCTGTGGAAACACACAGTTCACGTAGAGATAAGGACCTTAGCAAAGAAGAGCAAGCTTACCAGCTGCACCCGCTTTAAAAAATCAACGAAGACATCACTTCTCAACATGTTTGGGTCCACGGTCACTGAAAAACATGGACATGGAGCCAGGTTAGCATGGGGCTGGGCTAACTTCCCTATTCCATGGCTCTGACCTTCGGGAAGCCTCCAGGCCTGGCTGCCTCCGTGAAGGGAGGAGAGCTTGTGACCTCTCAAGTACATCAAACTCTGCAAAGCTTGCCTCCCCCAGGCAGCCCTGAGGACAACACGAATCCCTCACAACAAGCCCAGGTGACTGTGCCCAGAAATCTCGCTTCACTCATGCCAACCCGAGTTCTCACGATCCACCTGCCAAAGCGGAGGCACGGGTCACGCTGATGCTACAGGTAAAGGCCCAGCGGGGAAACTGAGCCCGTGGCGCTGTGAGCACCTGGGAAATGGCCAGCGGTGAAAGGAGCATGTCTCTACGATGTGAGGAAACAATCCAAGAGAGAATGAAAACTCAAAAATTATTGCATTTTGAGCCTGAAAGAGCTTACTGAGCAGGTCTGAAAGGGAGAGGTACCTTCTCCATTACAAAAGACAAATGGGAAGTAGATGGCTTCTAGAATGTTCATCGGCTATGCTTAAAAAAAAAAAATGCAGCCAAAACTGCTTTGGCTCAGTGGATAGAGCGTCGGCCTACAGACTGAAGGGTCCCAGGTTCCGGTCAAGGGCATATACCTGGGTTTCTGGCATATCCCCAGTAGGGGGCGTGCAGGGGGCAGCTGATCCATGTTTTTCTCTCATTGATGTTTTTAAGTCTCTATTCCTCTCTGTAAAAAAAATCAATAAAATATGTTTTTAAAAACGTATGCAGCCATGAGAAATAAGGAAATAAATGTTTGACCTAGTATGATCTGTAAATATATATATTTTAAGAGGGGAAAAACAGCATGCAGAAGAAAACTTATTTCTTTTACTAGGAAGGACATCAGTGGGATAGTTGGTGAGGTTTGAATAAGGTCTCTAAGTAGCATTATTGTATCACTTTTTTTTTGTTGTTTTTAAAATATATTTTATTGACTTTTTACAGAGAGGAAGGGAGAGGAATAGAGAGCTAGAAACATCGATGAGAGAGAGACATCAATAAGCTGCCTCCTGCTCACTCCTCACTGGGGATGTGTCTGCAACCAAGGTACATGCCCTTGACTGGAATCAAACCTGGGACCTTTCAGTCTGCAGGCTGATGATCTATCCACTGAGCCAAACTGGTTTTGGCTATTGTATCGCTATTAATTTCCTGATTTTGATAACTAACTGTGCTGTGGTTATAGAAGGGAATGTCCTTGATCTTAGGAAGTACACACAGAACTATGTAAAGGCAAAGTGGCTTGTGTGTACCATACAGGCATCTCAATAAGTTACATACAATACTAAAGGCCTGGTGCACAAAATTCACGCACTCGGGTAGGGGGGTCCCTCAGCCTGGCCTGTCCCCTCTCACAGTCCAGGAGCCACCAGTTGGGCATCCTTAGTGCTGCCATGGAGGCAGGAGAGGCTCTTGCCATGGCTGCTGTGCTCGACAGCTGTGAGCCTGGATCAGGGCTTCTGGCTGAGTGGCACTCACCCTTTGGGAGCACACTGACCATAGGGGGAAGCTCCTGCATTGAGCATCTGCCCCCTGGTGGGCAGCATGCAGCAGAGCGACTGGTCATTCCGTTGTTCGGTCATCAGTGGTACCTCAAGATACGAGTTTAATTCGTTCCATAACCTTGAGGCGTGGGAAACTATGAGATGCTCAAGTCGTGGTAAACTGGTGTGCAGTCGGCCGATCCTCGCCATTACTGGTATCTCAAATGTTGCTCGTATTTCAAAGCAAAAATCTCTTGCTCAACGGCTCATATCTCAAAAATCTCGTATGTTAGGGCACTCGTATCTTGAGGTACCACTGTATTAGCCTTTTATTATATAGGATATATGAATATGTAGACACAAGTGCGGGGGGAGTGAGAGAGAATGATAAGGCATATGTAAAATGTTAGCATTTGGGAAGTCTGGGTGAAGAGTTCACAGACATTTTTGCATTACTTTTTGCAACTTTTCTGTAAGTCAGAGAATCTTTCAGGATAAAAAGCTTTTAAAAATCAGATACAGACAAATGTATAGAGTAAGTTTCAATTAGTGTTGGACAAACCAGGTGTACACACACAACAGTACACACACAGATGGTTTCTGAGGAATACACCAGCCACTTGTGATTGCGGGTACTTCTAGAAGTTTGTAGGCCTGGGGTGGGGGGGAATGTACCTTTCATTGTATACAGTTGACCCTTGAACAATGCAGGGGTAAGGGGTGCTGACCCCCATTCAGTCGAATATCACAGTATAACTTTGGACTCCCCCCAAAACTTAACTACTCATACCCTACTGTTGACCAGAAGCCTTACTGGTAAGATAAACAGTCGATTTACATGTATTTTGTATGTTATGTGTACAGTGGTACCTCGAGATACGAGTTTAATTCGTTCCGTAACCTTGAGGCGTGGGAAACTATGAGACGCTCCAGTCGCGGTAAACTGGTGGGTCGTGTGCAGCCGGCCGATCCGTATCTCAACTGTTGCTCGTATTTCAAAGCAAAAATCACTCGCTCGACGCCTCGTATCTCAAAAATCTCATGTTAGGGCACTCGTATCTCGAGGTACCACTGTATTATGTAATATATTCTTTCTATAAAGGAAGCTAAAGTAAAGAAAGGTATTTTTTAAATCAAATGCAAAAACATATTACATGGTTCCATTTATCTGAAATGTGTCCAGAAGAAGCAAAGCTATAAAGACAGCAATGCGTGTAGTGGGTGACGAGGGCTAGTGGGGGAGGGGGCTAGGGAGTGTCTTATAATAGGCATGAGTTTCTTTCTGGAGTGACAAAAACGTTCTCAAATTAGACCATGGTGACAGTTGCACAATCCTATAAATATAACCACGGAATTGTACCCTTTAAACGAGTGGATTTCATATGGTGCAACCCAGATCTCATTAAATCTATAAAATAAAATAAAAATCCAAACACCTACCATTTTGCAAATAATGTTCCAACTGGTCCCTCCTCTCATTAGCCATCGAGGTGGTCATGGCGAGGTAGTACTTTGGTGGAAAGGGAGGCAGGCAATTTCCAAAGACCCGTCTCAGCTGAAAGATCCAGAAAACACACGTTTATGGCAAAGAGCCTCCCAGTCAGCGTTGGTGAGACAGCAAAGACACCTCTTCGGGAACCTCTCATTCCAGCACTTTACTTACAATGAACTCTCCCTAATGAAGCAAAAGCAAGCAAGCAAACCAACCTCCTGGATAACAGTATGGTGATTACCATATGGAAAGGGGCGGAGGGTAAAGGGGGTGGGAGAAGTAGGTGAGGGTAAAAGGGAATAAGTGGTGATGGAAGGAGACTTGACTTGGGGTGGTGAACACACAGTACAAGATGATGTGGACAAGAATTGTACCCCTGAAAGCTGTGTAATTTTATTAACCAGTGTCACCCCAGTAAATTCAATGTAACATTTTTTTAAATATATTTTATTGATTTTTTTACAGAGAGGAAGGGAGAGGGATAGAGAGTTAGAAACATCGATGAGAGAGAGAGACATCGATCAGCTGCCTCCTGCACGCCTCCTCCTGGGGATGTGCCCGCAACCAAGATACATGCCCTTGACCAGAATGGAACCTGGGACCTTTCAGTCCACAGGCCGATGCTCTATCCACTGAGCCAAACCAGTTTCGGCCAATGTAAAATATTTTTAATTATCCCTTCCTGATGGCCAAAGGAAAGAAACAGGGAGGCTTTGATTAGCTGAAGGAGGAATTTCTGTCAGTGTCTGTTTCTAGAGATACTATTTCACCTATCACAGAGTGACAACTCCAGTCTGAGTTTGGTAGATTTGAGGTAGTTTTTTTTTTAATTAAATCTTTATTATTCAGATTATTACATTTGTTTTTCTTTTTTCCCCTCCATAGCACCCCTCCACCCAGTTCCCACCCTTCCCTCCCTCCCGTTGACCTCATCCATAGGTGTATGATTTTTGTCCAGTCTCTCCCTGTACACCCCTCACCCCTTCCCCCCTGAGAATTATCAGTCACGGGTGGGTCTGGAGCAGCAAGTCCTCCGCGGGCTCCGCCGTGAGTGACTTTTCAGTCCGCCGGCCGACGCTCTACCCACTGAGCACACCTCCTCCTGCTGCCACAGCGGCAGCACACACACGGGGGGGGGGGGCGCGGGGTCGCAGGGGTTAAGGGAACCAGCACCAGCGCTCGCGCCTGCAGGTCCGGCCCAGCCCGAGCCGCACAGGAAGCCCAGAGGGCAGGTGCCCTGGTGGCTCGAGAGCCGAGGACGCACCGCTCAACCTCAGCCTCAGCGCGAGGGTCTCAGCCTCAGCCTCAGCACGAGGGTCCCAGCCTCAGCCTCAGCCTCATCACGAGGGTCTCAGCCTCAGCCTCAGCACGAGGGTCTCAGCGGATTTGAGGTACTTTTTAACTTTCCATTTGCTTTTACAAGATTGCCCTCACATCAGACAGTATTTCTTTAATTCATACCCTAGTAGTACCTGTGACATCAATGACAATGGTTAGGAACGTAATTACCCCATCTCACATCCCCCAAATCTGAGTGTAATGCTTGCAGCTGTGCTGATATGGCAGCTGGTAGACACGAGTCACCTGTGGCGAAGGAGCACTGGAAACGTGGCTGGTCAGAGCTGAAATGCGCCGTAAGTGTAAAAACACAACCCAGACTACAAAGACTTAGTCTCAGGAAAGAGAATGTAAACTATCACGCTAATAATTTTATACTGATTCCATGTTAAAATGATAATATTTTTAATATACTGGATTAAATATAAAATATGTTATTAAAATTAAGTTCATGTTTTCTTTTATGCTTTTTAAATCAGGCTACCAGAAAACTTTAAGCCCTAGACAGTTTGGCTCAGTGGATAGAGCACTGGCCTGTGGATTAAAAGGTCCTGGGTTCAATTCTGGTCAAGGGCACATGCTCAGGTTGTGATCTCGATCCTCAGTAGAGGGCATGTAGGAAGCAGCCAATTAATGATTCTCTCTCATCATTGATGTTTCTCTCTCTCTCTCTCCCTCTCCCTTCCTCTCTGAAATAAGTTTAAAAAATAGAATATATATATATATATATATACATATATATATAAAATCATTTAGGAGACCGGGAAAAATCCAGATGAAATGCAGAATATAACAAAATAATTTAACTATATTACAAATGTCTGAAATATGGCAACAAAGAAGAAAGGTACCAACCTAAGCAACTTTGCAAATGAGTGGAATCTGTGAAACCTCAGGCAAAAGAAAGGGTACAGAAGGACTCTACTCTAGTTGATAAAGTTGTTTGCCACGGGGGTAGAATTTCATTCTAATACCACTCTATGTGTGGGTGGAATCAAACAAGTTAGTACATAGATGGAAGGTGGTGGGAATCAGGTTTCTCGTGGCTGGAGTGGGAATTTCCAGAAAATCAGGCAGATAGGTCATAATGGTCCATGGGGTAATGGATTGTAGTTGGAGATATTGGTCTGAACTCATCTTTGCTTTAATAGAGAGACAGACGGTTACATATTGAACTATTTAGAGTTGTGCTATACACATGTGCATTCCTCACTTTGTCAGCTGAGGGCCTAGAAACAACATCGCAGCAGCAAAAAACACACGTAGTGCCCGGATCGGGGTTTCTAATACTGTTCTCCAATAAAAGCTACCAGCGCTCCATGGAGAAATGGCTGATCTGGGCACTACGTGTGTTTTTGAGTCAGGAAAAATGCAAGATGAGTCTGAAGCATCTTGTTGCACCAGAAAATAGGGAAGTCCCTCAGGGAAAAAAAAAAATCAGCAATGGGGGTATATCAAAGGGACACAGGAGCAAACTGAAAGAGTTCCCACGGGCCAAAGCTAGAACAAGTTGAGCAACAAAATAAAGTCGTATTGAAGTACAGCCCAAAGAACAAAGTCACCATCCAGGAGTCCATACAAGTATAAATGATGGAAGAAATAAATAAATAAACAAACAAAAAATCCTTTCTAATAAAAGAGTAACATGCAAATTGACCATCACTCCAACACACAAGATGGCTGCCCCCATGTGGACACAAGATGGCTGCCACAAGATGGCCAGCAGGAGAGGGCAGTTGGGAGAGATCAGGCCTGCAGGGGAGAGCAGTTAGGGGCGACCATGCCAGCAGAGGAGGAAAGTTGGGGGCGACCGGGCCTGCAGGAAAGGGCAGTTGGAGGGGACTCAGGCCTGCAGGAAGGGCAGTTACAGGAACCAGGCCTACAGGAGAGTGCAGTTAGGAGCGATCAGGCCTGCAGGGGAGGGCAGTGAGGATTGACCAGGTCAGCAGGGGAGGGAAGTTAGAGGCAATCAGACTGGCAAGGGAGCAGTTAGGTATCAATCAGGCTGGCAGGGGAGTGGTTAGGGGGTGATCAGGCTGGCAGGCAGAAGTGGTTAGGGGCAATCAGGAAGGCAGGCAGGTGAACAGTTGGGAGCCAGCAGTCCTGGATTGTGAGAGGGATGTCCGGCTGCCCATTTCAGGCCCAATCCTCCTGGGCACCCGGACATTCCTTGAGATGTCCCAGATTGGAGAGGGTGCAAGCTGGGCTGAGGGACACACACCCCCCGTGCATGAATTTCATGCACCAGGCCTCTAGTAAATAAATAAGAGAGAATAGACAAATCTCCCATTCAGAAGAACCTCAAATAATTTATGCAGACATTCATCCCACAAGGAGAAAGAGTGTAACTCGCAACGCTAAGCGTGGGTTACACACAATGACTTCCTTCCAAAAATACATATGGAAGGGGAGATAAAAGAGTCACTTTGAAGTGGCCAACCCTGCCAATCGCTACCTCAGCCGGGAGATCAAAGTTAGCTCGCACAGTGATAAGTCCGTGCATAGCGGCTGCCCTTTATAGGATGTGATGACAAGGGCCCTCCCCCTCTGTGGTCTGCCTCCCCAAAACACAGCACTGCAGTGTAGGCTTGTGACAACATCAGACTCCAAGAGAGGGACAGGCCACACAGTACCTGACCAGCATGTCTCAAACAGTCCAGGTCACTCATGACCATGAAACCTAAGGCACTGTCTCAGTTCAGAGGAGCCTAAGGAGACATGACAACCAATGTAAGGGGTGTCCTGGACGGGGTCGTGGAACAGAAAGAGGACAGGTGAACACGGAAGTCTGATACATAAATTATAGACTCCAGTTAGTAATATTATAGCTGCACTGGTTCATTAACTGTAACAAATGCACCATCCTGGAAAACAAGAGGGAAAACCGGGGCCAGGGCATCTAGAAATTCTGTATTCTCTTTGCAATTCTTCTGTAAATCCACAGCTAGTCTACAGAATTCAAGTTCATTTTGAACAAACTTGAATTCTGGCTTCTCCTGAAAAATCAGAAAGTCTGGAATCACTGAGTTCCCATTCTCTTAAGCCAGTGGTCGGCAAACCGCGGCTCGCGAGCCTCCTGTGGCTCTTTGGCCCCTTGAGTGTGGCTCTTCCACAAAATACCACGGCCTGGAAGAGTCTACTTTGAAGAAGTGGCGTTAGAAGAAGTTTAAGTTTAAAAAATTTGGCTCTCCAAAGAAATCTCAATCGTTGCACTGTTGGTACTTGGCTCTGCTGACTCATGAGTTTGCCGACCACCGTCTTAAGCAACCATCCGCTTCAGAGACTAGGCATTTCCCACCCACACCTTGCCTCTCACCTGATCGGTGCCTCTCATTGAAATTACCAGTGTGACACCTATAGTCATTTAAGTTTGCAAACTTCCTTCTAAACCTGGCAGTATAAAGTTCTGCTTCTTTTCCATTCAAGGATATTTTCCTGCCAGGCCAGAGACTGTCCAAAGGCACCTGCCCCACAGGGCAACTCAAACTTCCTGGGATTTATACCCATTCCCCTTCCCGCCCCCCAGCATCTCTGCTAGTTCCACTAAATAGAAGCAGAACCCTGTCTTCTTCGCATGCCATTATTACTCTTTATTGACTGATTAAGTGGTCTTTAAAAGGCAATCGTCTTCCACGGCACATGTTCATAAATGTCGCAGCTGCTCCCCAATTGCTTGGGATCACAGCAGGGTGCCTGGGTTAAGCATCTCCAAGAGAGCATCTTGCAGAAGCCTCCACCCTCAGGCCCAGATCTGGGGAGAAAGTCAGCAAGAATTCAGGTTCCAGTACCCATCACCGAGCACAAACTCTCCCAGCAGGTTTTACAGCCTGAGCTGACTTCTCAAAGAATCCCTCCCCTCCCTTCTCTGATACCGCTGGAAGGGGCAAGATAAACATACATGGTAAGTCTGCCAAAAGTCACTCGTCAACTCACAAGTTCTCCAACTCTGTGGGAATAGAGCCTTTCCTTCTGATTATCAGACAGCATGCAGTTTAGGTACAAAACCAGCAGCATCTTGAGAAAGAACTACCTGGTCTGATTGTTTAGCCTGCTGTTTCAAAAAAATTATTTCAAGAGAACAAAAGGAAAACATACTTCCTCTGTTCTTGTATTAAGACATATTTTTTTTAAAGACAATGTTCAGATAATATGTACTTTAAAATATATATTTTTTTTATGGATTTCAGAGAGGAAGGGAGAGGGAGAGTGAAACATCAATAATGAGAGAGAACCGAGACCGGTTTGGCTCAGTGGATAGAGCATCGGTCTGCGGACTGAAAGGTCCCAGGTTCGATTCCAGTCAAGGGCATGTATCTTGCTTGCGGGTACAACTCCAGTAGGGGGCGTGCAGGAGGCGGCCGATCAATGTCTCTCATCAGTGTTTCTGACTTTCTATCCCTCTCCCTTCTTCTCTGTAAAAAAGTCAATAAAATATATTTTTAAAAAAATAATGAGAGAGAATCATTGATTGGCTGCCTCCTGCATTCCCCCCCTAATGGGGACTTGAGCCCGCAACCCGGGCATGTGCCTTTGGCAGGAATTGAATCTGGGACCCTTCAGTCCGCAGGCCGATGCTCTATCCACTGAGCCAAGCCAGCGAGGACCAGGTAATAGGTACGTACTTTAATCCCAGCCCAATCTCTTGCCCCCATTTCTCCATTGTGCAGTTCTGCCTTTGAACAGGAAATTTAACTGGCCAACTGTGAACTATCACCTCCCTCCCGCCCTATGTACTCACAGCCCCATACCCACCCCAGAGCCCTGACCTGGGACCAGTGAAATTACAGACACAAACAGTGGCCTTTCTATGTCTTTGTTTCTAATATTGACTCATTCATCCCATTTCTCCGAGACCCCTTATCACAAAAATCCCAGATTCTTGGGATCAAGAGCCAAAGCTCAAAGCAATCTGGGCTGCGGCATCTGATACCAAAGACCATCAGCTTGAAGCTTGTATATCATCCTGAGTTAGATGATCATCATCACCATTAACACATCCTTCACCTTGATGAGGGTACCTGACAACATTCCTCCACCTTGACATTACTTGACAAGAGGTAACCTGAAACTCGGGGAGATAAAGTGACTGAAACCCAGGCGCTACAAGCTAACGCGCGGTGAATTTGTACTCTGTCTTTTCACTACTTTTTCCTTCTCCTCCCCCTCATTTTCTTTCTCCTTCCCCAAATCCCTAGTGAGAATCTACCAAAGTAGGATTCTGTGCTGGGTATGCATGCCCGCAGCCTTCATTCATTCCTTTATTTAAATACTAGAGGCCTGATGTAGGAGGGTCCCTCTGCCTGGCCTGCAGGATTGGGCTGAAAGTGGCTCTCCAACATCCCCCGAGGGATCCCGGATTGCGAGAGGGCACAGGCCAGGCCGAGGGACCCCACTGGTGTACGACTGGGGCTGGGAAGGATGTGGGAGGTTGGCCAGCTGGGGTGGGAATGCAGGAGGGCTCCAGGGCGTGTCCGGCCCATCTTGCTCAGTCCTGATCGGCCAGACCCCAGCAGCAAGCTAACCTACCAGTTAGAGCATCTTCCCCCTGTGGTCAGTGTATGTATAGCAAGCTGTTGAGTGGCCTTAGCAAATCATTAGCATATTACACTTTGATTGGTTAAACGACTGACCAGACAACCAGACACTTAGCATATTAGGCTTTTATTATGTAGGACTAGAGGCCCAGTGCACAAAATTTGTGCATGGGGAGATGTGTCCCTCAATCCAGCCTGTAACCTCTCCAATCTGGGACCCCTTGAGGAATGTCCGATTGCCCATTTAGGCCTGATCTACTCGGACATCCCTCTCACAATCTAGGACTGCTGGCTCCCAACTGCTCGCCTGCCTGCCTGCCTATTTGCCCCTGCCTCCTGATCACCCCCTAACTACTCCCCTGATTGATGCCTAACTGCTCCCTGCCAACCCGATTGCCCCTAACTGCCCTCCCCTGCTGGCTTGGTCACCCCCAACTACCCTTCCCTGCAGGCCTGGTCACCCCCAACTACCCTCCCCTGCAGGCCTGGTCCTCCACAACTGCTCTCCCCTGCAGGCCTGGGCCACCCATCAAGTGTCCTCCCCTATAGACTTGATCCCTCCCAACTGCCTCCCCTGCCATCCATCTTGTGGTGGCCACCTTGTATCCACATGGGGGCAGCCATCTTGTGTGTTGGAGTGATGGTCAATTTGCATATTACTTTTTTATTAGATAGTATTTAGGTTTCGCAACTAAATAGTGAGAGGAGACAAAATACACAAAAAGACGAGCATGAGAAGATCTAAGCAGGAAGTGGCATAGGAAGCATTATGCCGTCAAGGGGGCCTTCCCAGAGGAGCTGAGGCCTGAGGTGGGCCTTGGGAAAGGGCTGGCCCCTGGCTAGTGGGCCGAAGCAGAGGTCGTCTGAGGAGGGGAAGTGGGCTGGGCAGAGGCAGTGAACGGGCCAGCCTGCTGCGAATGGAATGTTTTCGTAGCGGGGGACAAGGGAGCCAGGCTGGCTGGCACCAGGCAGGAAGACTGAACCAGGGCCTACCCTCTTGCGCAACCCTCCTCTCCACTGAAGGATTTTTTGCAAGTGTCCACAGCTTGTCCCCACCGCCATGTCTGACGCTGGCAGAAGGTTTGCAAAGAGGCCAGCACCTTCCATAGAGTTCCGAATCACACACATCGCCTACACTTGGCAAAATGAACAGCTACATGCTTTCTTCACAGATTTCATCCGCAGGGGCCTGGGCAGAGCCAAAATCACACTGACTTTATTCATCTAAAGACACAGAAGAACAAAGGGGACGTCTATAATACTTTCAACAATAAATATAATTTTTTTAAAGATACATGTGGACGAAAGGGGCCACATGCTAACCTGAGAAGCTCAGGGGAGGCCTGCATGGCGGTCTTGCACACTCAAAGACCTAAAGTGACCACCAAGGATGGCCCGAAATTAAACTTTAAAAGCAGTGATGGTGGGTAGTCACCTCTTAGGGCGGTATCTTCACCGACAAGGTCAACCTTTACCTTAACGGCGCCTATCTGTCTTTTTGCATCTATGATAACATATCCTTGAAGTGGCTGGGTAACTTGTAACTTCCCTTTTTCCGGACCCCTTGGGGCACAATCTAATGTGCCTGGACACCAGGACAGATACCACAAATTCCTTCATTGAGACAAAACCGGTTTGGCTCAGTGGATAGAGCATCAGCCTACGGACTCAAGGGTCCCAGGTTCGATTCCGGTCAAGGGCATGTATCTTGGTTGAGGGCACATCCCCAGTAGGGGGCGTGCAGGAGGCAGCTGATCCCGATGTCTCTCTCATCGATGTTTCTAACTCTCTATCCCTCTCCCTTCCTCTCTGTAAAAAATCAACAAAATATATTTTTAAACAAATTCCTTCATTGTTTTCATGTTAATTGACTGTTGTCTCTCCTGCACCCAT
Organism: Lasiurus cinereus; assembly: GCA_011751065.1. NCBI lineage: Eukaryota > Metazoa > Chordata > Mammalia > Chiroptera > Vespertilionidae > Lasiurus > Lasiurus cinereus. The sequence continues at coordinate 15,461,477 of JAAGEH010000297.1, read as the reverse complement.
CTTTACTTTTTATCCATTCCCAGAGGTCCCTCCCACCTCCCCGCTTTGCTTTCTCCCGCCTCTCTAGTCTATGAGCAGAGGATTTCATGTAACCCCCCTACATCCCCTCCTTGGATTGCTATGTTTAAAAACAGATGAGAAATCGCCTTTCTCTGGAGCACTATCTTAATCTGTTGAGGTTCTGCCTCTCGGCCATTGTGGACAGTTTGACTCAAATGAACTCACAAAAATTCTTTACAGGTGTGAGTGTTTTCACGGGAACACACAGAAGAAGCCAGGCAGTGCCCACGGCAGAGAGAGGGGCAGCAGCCATCAGCAGAGGGGCAAGCTGCCAGGCCTGGGGGAGCCTCCCTTGGGGGTAGGGCTGTGATGTCTCAGAAAGGCTCAGGTCACAGCCGACCTCCGGAAACACCACCACCTCCCCAGGTTCAGCTGACTGTGCCAGCCTCCTTGTCGCTCAGCCGGGAAGGAGCAGGGGCCAGCTCACCTGAGCCAGCGCTTCTCAACCTCAGAGTTACCCAGTTGGCAAAATAGAAACCCAATTATTCTTCTTTTCTGTTGTTGTTGTTAATGCTCACCCAAGGATATATTTTCCATTGATTTTTAGAAAGAGTGGAAGGGTTGGGGAAAGACAGAGGGAGAGAAACATTGATGTGAGAGAGGCACATCGATTGGCTGCCTCCGACATGTGTCCTGACTGGCACTAAGGATCGAGTCTACAACGGAGGTACATGCCTTTGACTGGAATAGAACCCAGGACCCTTCCGTTCCAAGGGCCGATGCTCTAACTGCTGAGCAAAAATGCATGAAACCCAGTTCTTAAAGCCAAAAATCTTATGTGCTCAAGTCAGAGTCTTCACTTAATCCAACACAGTTCCTGGCATCTAATAGAGCTCAGTAAACAGTTCTTAAGTACTTAAGTCAGTTCATTCTTCTATATTTTATTTATTTTTTACAGAGAGGAAGGGAGAGGGATAGAGCTAGAAACATCAATCAGCTGCCTCCTGCACATCTCCTAACTGGGGATGTGCCCACAACCAAGGTACATGCCCTTGACCAGAACCAAACCTGGGACCCTTCAGTCCACAGGCTGACACTCTATCCACTGAGCCAGAGCGGTTTCGGCTAAGTCAGTTAATTCTGAAGACAAAGTCTCTATTCTTTGAAGATGCAGAACTTCCAGGAAACCAACTGAAAATACACACACACACACACACACACACACACACACACACAGAGGGATGGGGCTTTTATATTGTTTCCTTCTTTATAGTGCTGTGTATTAAATCAGATTAAAAGCCCTGAACTATTTCACATCTTCTATAGAATAGAAAGAATGAAATCTAGACGAGATGAGGCTAAGAGAGATCACCTTTTCAGTGTCAGACGTAGGGTTGCCAGGTAACATGCCCAGTGAAGCATGTCCCAAACATTGCGTGGGACATACTTATTCCAAAAAGTGTGTGTGTTGTTTATCTGACACGGACCGGGCGTCCTGTGCTTTTACTTGCTCCGGGTGTCAGCCTTCCTATCTATAAAACGGGGTGATGCTGAGGGTGCACAATCAGCCTTGCAAGAGCCCGCTGAGCAGCTGGCGTGGAGTCAGAGACAGAAAGCAGAGCCTGGTTGCCTGAGGCCAGAGGTGGAGGGCACGGGCCGAGGGCAAAGGAGACGAGGAACGTGTAGAATGCGGGGCCTGCTCTCCGTCTTAACTGCGGTGGCGGTGATTGTATGCATTAATGCCAAAATTCACTATCCCGAACGCTCCAGATTTTACCGAGTTATTCCAAAATAGAGACAAGCCTGGAACTCAAGCATTTGACGGTGATTGTATGCATTAATGCCAAAATTCACTATCCTGAACGCTCCAGATTTTACCGAGTTATTCCAAAATAGAGAAAAGCCTGGAACTCAAGCAATCGTTTTACTGATACAACTTACTTTGTCAACTTTGGTTAAAAAAAAAAAAAAATCTAATGTGCCCAAGCAATTATAAAGATAAAAGTCTGCCCCTGACACTGAGCAGCAGAAGGACTTGGGCCACAGTGGCTGTGCCCCAGGGTTCTCATCTGCTAAGTGGGCCAGCTATGATCCAAGCTCAGAGGACCGTCCAGAAAATTATAAGCACGCAAGTCCATGCAAAGCTCACGGGCATCAGTAATTGCCTAATGGCTATTGTTTTAAATTAATAATAAATACCAGCCCTAGCTGGTATGGTTCAGTGGATAGAGCGTTGGCCTGTGGACTGATGGGTTCCAGGTCCCAGGATCAATTCTGGTCAAGGACATATGCCCAGTTGTGGGCTCGATCCCCAGTGAGGGGTGAGGGGGCATGCAGGAGGCAGCCAAACAATGATTCTCTCTCGTCATTGATGTTTCTCTCTCCCTCTCCCTTCCTCTCTGAAATCAATAAAAACACATTTTAATAATAATAATAATAAATACCAATAACCAGTTAAGATCTAAAGTTTCTTTAAAATGGAGTTGTTTCTGCCAAAACCGGTTTGGCTCAGTGGATAGAGGGTCGGTCTGCAGACTGGGGGGTCCCAGGTTCGATTCCAGTCAAGGGCATGTACCTTGGTGGCGGGCACATCCCCAGTGGAAGGTGTGCAGGAGGCGGCTGATGGATGTTTCTCTCTCATCGATGTTTCTAACTCTCTGTCCCTCTCCCTTCTTTTCTGTAAAAATGCAATAAAATATTAAAAAATAAATAAATAAAATGGGGTTGATCCCTAAAGAAAGGGGGACAAGAAGTGCAAGGTGGGAGGGGCAGCGGCCCCGCGGGCTCCCTGAGTTCTGAGCTCAATCACGCACCGCCGACCAGATCCGGAGCCGGAACCGCTTGACGGGCCCAGAGCGCCCGGGGCGCAGGTGCCTCGCCCGCGCCCGGGGACCGGGGACCGGGGACCGGGGACCGGGCCGCGGGGGCCGCGGGGGCCGCGCTCACCTGTCCGTTCCAGCGATGCAGCTGGCTGTAGCGCACCCGGCAGAAGAGGAGCCCGTCCAGGTACACGGAGTACAGCTGCAACAGAGGCGCCGCCCGGTTAGCCCGGAGCCGGGGGGAGAGGGGGACCCCCGCCGCCCCCGCCCCGCCGAGCCCGGCTCCCGCGCACCGTGTAGCGGCCGCCCAGCGCGTCGGGCCGCTGCTGGGACACCGGGATGCAGAAGTGCATTTTCATGGCTCGCGCGGCGGTCCGGGGTGCGTCCGGGGTGCGTCGCTGCGGGGAAGGCCGGCCTGCGCTCCTCGGCTCTGAGCCCCGGGCGGGGGGCGCAGCCGGTGGCCACGCCATCGGGGCGGAGCTCACTCCCGCGTCTCCCCCGGTCCCCGACGTGCGCAGGTGGGGCCGGGCGCGGCGCCTCCTCCTGCCCGCCCGCCCGCCCTGACGGCGCCGCCCAGGCCCCTGCACCGGCGGAGGGTGGAGCTCGTCTGTGGGCACCAGCCGAGCCCGCCCCGTGCCCCCCGCCGCCGCCGCCGCCGCGGGCAGCCAGCGCGCAGGCAGGGCTCCCGGGTGCCGGGCAGGGCCTGGCACGGAGTTCAGGGTGGAGAGACCGACGTCTGAGAGGGTGCCAGAGCCTCTCCGGCCAGGGGTTCCCCCCTGGAGTGTGGAGGCTCCTTGGGGTGGGGTTGGGGGAGGGAAGGGGGATTAACTGCGCGTGGATGAGTGGGTGGGGAGATGAGAATTCCTCTGGGGCGCACGCAGGTGCAGGGTTTCTATCCGACTTTCAGAAAAGGGGGGGGGGGGGAGAAGTTAGAAATCCTTGCTCCAGCTGCACAGATGTTCTGAACACTAGCTACTTCCCATCAGACCCCGAACCTCAGAGGTGGCTACTTGCTGGAGGTGGGGGGTTCTGGGGTGCCCAGGCGGAGAGAAACCCACCGCCTTCTCCCAGCGAACCCTGCAGGGCCCGCTCTCCCCTGGGGCCTGCAGAATGCCCAGCCCCCCCTGACGATGGATCCACCAGGAAAGACAGAGACAGAGGTCACGTTCAGACCCACCCTCCGACTACAGATGTCGTGGGGCCTTGAAAACCGCTTTCTCCCATCACCCGCCAACACCGCCTGCAGGGCACTGTGAATTCCGATTTTCTCCAAAAATGCGTAATTTGAGTCAATCCTCTGTGACCGCCGCAGTTATATTAGGTTCAGTAGTTTGTGCTAACATTTGTTAAATAGAACTCAAGGATTTTTAAAAAATAAATCCAAACCCTAGCCGGTTTGGCTCAGTGGATAGAGCGTTGGCCTGTGGAGTGAAGGGTCCCAGGTTCGATTCCGGTCAAGGGCTTGTACTTGGTTGTGGGCACATCCCCAGTATGGGTGTGCAGGGGGCAGCTGATTGATGTTTCTAACTCTCTATTCCTCTTCTCCCTCTCTGTAAAAAAATCAAAAATATTTTTTTTTAAATCCGTGTATAAGTGAACCAATGCAGTTCAAACCCTCCTTGTTCAAGGGTCTCCTGTATTTTGGATGTGAGGTTGGGAATCCAAGTATTCAAAGAGCTGGCCCTTTATACCTGGATTTTCAACTGTGAGGTGGGGTCGGTTGGCACCCCTCACCTCACCCCAAGCTCGCTGGTCAAAAGTCAACTGTATTTGTCATTACCATGCTCTAGTATTTGTTAACTACTAAATATTTGTCTTTAAAAACAAAAACACAACTTCTTTTTTAGAAATTTATATTGAAGATTTTTTTCAAGCATCTCAGGGTTTGCAAAATGAAAGCACAACTAGGCAAGCCCCAGGGTTCTTAAAAAGAAACGCTGGGGGTTCTTATAATAAAAAGCACGTTTGTGAGAAAAATGGGTCCTGCATGCTCAGCCTCCAGGTTGGTCTGAGATGGCAATACTTAAAGGTCAGGTGGTCTGGCTACACGCACATTCTTTCCTTTAGGATGGATAGCCAGGCTTTGCTGCAGGACCGGAAAGTTCAAAAGTTGACATTTCCAGGCTCGTTCAAGGAAGGATGGTTTCCTTGTGCCTGACGCTACAGTGCTGTGGCTAATTTAGCAGCATAACTCTAGTGACTCCATTTTATTTCTCTCTTTCCTCCCAGCCAGGGTTGGTGACATAACCCATGTTTGCCGTGTGAATTTTTTTCTTTTTTTTTTAAATATATGTTATTGATTTTTTACAGAGAGGAAGGGAGAGGGATAGAGAGTTAAAAACATCGATGAGAGAGAGAGACATCATCGATCAGCTGCCTCTTGCATGCCCCCTACTGGGGATGTGCCCTTGACCTGAATCAAACCTGGGACCTTTCAGTCCGCAGACCGACGCTCTATCCACTGAGCCATACCGGTTTCGGCGTGTGAATTATTATTGTTTAAAAAGTTTAATGTTGACATTATTGTAGACTGCCCTTATCCTCCCCCCCTCCCATTGCCCCCCTTCTCCTCCCCCTAGCTCCCCCTCTTTTGGCCTTTGTAACACTGTTTTCCACGTCCATGGGGTATGCATATATGTTCTCTAGCTAATCCCTGCATTTATCCAGGCATCCCCACTGCCCTCCAGTCTGTCCCATGTGCCCATTCTTCTGGTTCCATTTTTTTCGTTGGTTTATTTTGCCCATTAGATTCCACATATTAGTGAGATCACACGGTATTTGTCTTGCTTTGACGGGCTTATTCCGCTTAACATAATACTCTCCGGGTCCCTCCATGCGGTTGCGAAGAGTAAGAGATCCTTCTTTTTCTACAGCACGTAGTTTTCGATCCTGTAAATGTTCCTTTTTTTTTTTTTTCCATTAATATACCAGGAACCTCATTAAATGGAAGAAGCTTGGGCCTCTTTTGATCCCCAAAAAGCCCTGGTTTTAAACAGATGTCAGCAGCCACTTAGCTGGGGTCACAAAAACCCTCTGTCCTCTGGACTAAGCACCCCAAGTTCTTTCAACAGTCTCTCATTTTTTTTTAATTGATTCTCTCTCTCTCTCTCTCTCTCTCTCTCTCTCTCTCTCAGAGAGGGAGAAAGAGCCCCCTCCTGCTCTGTTTCTTTGAGTTGTTTTTTTTTAAGATTCCACATATAAGTGAGATCATAGAGTATTCATCTTTCTCAGCCTGACTTATTTCACTTAGCATAATGCCCTCAACATCCATCCATGTTGTTGAAAATGGCAAGCTTTCCTTCTTTTTACGGCTGAATAAACACTCCATGGCATGTATGCATAGACCACATTTTCCTATCCATTCATTCTCTGATGAACATGAAGGCCGCTCCCATGTGTTGGCTCCTGAACACGGGGGTGCAGCTATCTTTCGGAGTTAGCGTGACCTCCTTTGAATACATATCCGGAGGTGACATTGCCAGGTCAGGTGGCGGTTCTATATTTCATCTTGATTTCTGAGAACACAGAGTATCTGGCCCTCGGTTACACAGGCTGCACCCCACGGCCGGGATTTGCAGTTTGACACCTTGGGTTCTGCAGAGGACTCGGCAGAAGCCAGGAGGCAGGACAGGGGGCCTGGCCGAGGGGACTTGGGGCGAGCAGACGTGGGAGCTGCTGGGAGCCCCCACCCCTCAGAGGTTCTTTGCAGCGGGGCGGGCGTGAACCGGTGACCGCTGCATCATCGCCCTGGGTGGGGCGGCTCTGGAGCCATACTGACAGGTCTGGGGGGTTCAGGGTACAACACAATTGCTTTCGAGCTGAGCGGTACGGGCAGAAAACATGTCGATTTAACAGTTTACATTCATGTGCGGATTACAGGACGGGGTCTGGCCATAAAGGACAGAAAGAGGCTTGGGGACGTCGCTGCCCGCTCATTGTGTGTCCAGGGGCACAGCAGGGCCTCCCCGAAACCGCCCCGTGGCACAGACAGATATCTGAGCTGGCAGGTCACACGGGGGCACTTCATTCTTCTGTTTGTTCGCAGCTGATGCTTATCATTATTGGGTAGAGGTAGCATGAATGTTTCTTACTTTCTGGAACAAAGGTAGCCATTCCAAACCAGAAGCACGGTGGGTTTTTTTGGTTTTTAATTGTTGTTATTTTGGTTTTGTTTTCTTATTGCAAAAAAAAAAAAAATACAAAACGATAGCTACTCATTGTAGAAAATGTAGGAAATCCAGATAAGCCAAGAGAAGAAAGCGAAAAGCTTCCCCATCTCCAGGCCTAAAAGTAACTGCGGTTAGTGATTGGGTTTGTACCTTCGGACATTTGATACAATTTTAGTTCGTGCCTTTCTAGTCTTTTTCCCTTGGGGTTTATGAACTCCCTCCAACGCCCAAAATAAAGTCTATTGCCTTGTTTCCTGCAAAGCACTCTTGCAGACGCTTTCCAAGGAGACGAAATCCTTTTCACAAACGAGGTCAGCCAGTCCCAGCTGACCACCCAGCACCGGGCTTTCACTCATGGAAGGGCAGGGGCCTCTGGTCGGAAGGAAGAAGCATCCACAGGTGACAGACCTTCTGCCTGGAAAGTGCCTTTTTACCCAGCAACCCCTGCGAACGCTGGCTGGCCTCTCCAAGTGCCCTGGTCTGCATCCCCCTCAGACTCAATCACCCTAAATCCCTTCCCTCCACAGACCTGGATGATAAAGCGCAAAAATGAGCTAACAGTGGTGTCTATACAAAAATCCTAAATCTGAGTCAGATTTATAAAGATGCTGCTTTAAGAGGTCCTTAGTATCAAGTTCAGCTGGCAGAGTAAGTCCTGGAAGACACATTGAATATTTGAAACTCCTACATCATGTATCACCTCCTTAAGTTTGCCCAACACCAGCCAGTGTTTTAAAGCACTCACCCTTCACAACACTCTAGAAATGCAGGTTGATATTATAATTTCTATGTTGCTGGTGAGAAACATTGAGGCTCAGGGAGTTTCACAGACTTGCCTAAGGTCAGAAGACTAGTCAGTTATAGAATCACTAGAGGCCCAGTGCATGAAAATTCATGCACTGGAGGGGGGTCCCTCAGCCCAGCTTGTCCCCTCTCACAGTCCAGGAGCCCTCAGGGGTGGGAGGCAACCCAGCAATCAGGGGAAGGCAACACCCCATCAAACCTCTGCTGCTGCCACTGCTGGCAGTGCAAGCCTCGGCCTGTCCTGGTTACCTGAGCCTCAGGAGGCTCTGGGTGGCTGGGCAGCTGCCATCTGAAACCCTGGGCAGCTGGGGGGCTGAAGGGACTGGGGGACTATGGAGGCAGGTACGAGGAGCGGCCAGGCCCACCCCCCAGGCCTGCCGCACACCTGCCACTCTTTTCTTTTGAAAAGAAATCAGTCTAAGTTAGGGATGTATGTTTGTCCCTAAGTAGAATCTTTGTATTTGAAAGTTTTGAAAGAGAAATCCCTGCACAGGACAACTGGGAATGACTCGGCCGCCCCTTTTCTGAATGCACAGGGCTTTTGAGGAAGGCTTTTCAGAAAAGCTGTTCTGTTTGATTTGGGCTCTTTCTGGCTCCCCTGCCTCTCTCTGGGCTGCGAGGATGCTGTGTGAGTTGCAGCCACGCCTCACCACTCTGAAACAGAGCCGGGCTTTCTCTGCCACTTATCACCCTACAGGGTAACGGTTTATAGAAAGACTGTGTTCCTTTAACAGAAACGAGAGCCACAAACTCCATGGCTGGGGATAAAGGAAGGGCATTCCTAGCCATGCCAGCACACACCATCCTGTGGAATCAAAGCGTGGTGTGCAAACTGTCCCCTCGATCCGGAGTTCGTCTGGAAGTTCGACCAGGGGGCAGAACTGGCCGGGGGGAAGGGAGAGAGTACCCGGCCAGCAGCCAGCAGCCAGCCGCTGCTCGGAACCCTATCAGTACATTGATTTCACGCACTGGGCCTCTGGTAAATAATAACATGCCTGCGTTTGTCCCACCTGCTGAGCCTGTCCGACGATTCAGCGATCAGACTTTGACTCCAGTAAATCAACAGGAGCCTGCAGGCAACCAGCTTCTCTGCATCTCTGGGGAGGGAGTGGTGGGCACAAGGTTGAGCTGGCAGTTCCGGCAGTGCGCTTGTCAGGCCAGGTGGACTGGTCTTCAGCCGAGACGGGGCGAGAGTGGCTGGATATCTGCTGGGTGTCTGGCCCTGGCCTGGGCTGCGGGCACTGTGGTGGACCAGCCGGAGGTCCCTGTGCTCAGACGGTGTCGTGGGGAAGCCAGATATTCAGCCAGAAAAGAGTACCGTTTGGAGCAGACTCCAGGCATGAGCCATTCTGTGCAGGACCAGCCTGTGCTGGGTTGGGCTGTGAGTCAGGGGGGCTAATGTGCCAACTCCTTTCCCGGAGATACCCGCGACCTGGAGCAAGGCAGGCGGACGAGGCCTTTGTCCCAGAGAAAACCCCAGTAGGCCCCTGGATGTGTTGCTTAATGTTACATTGAATTATTCATGAATACTACCGTGTATAAAGTGCGGGGAAATTGTACCATATGTTCTGGCATATTTTAAGATGACTTTTTAACCCAAGAAAATCTTCTCAAAAGTCTGGGGTCGTCTTATATGCCCGGTGTCATCTTAGAGGGTGAGTATATCCCAAACTCTATATTTTAACTGGAAAAGTTGGGGGTTGTCTTATACGTCCAGTCATCCTATACGCCCGAAAATACGGTACGCTCTTTCACTTCAGATTTTAACAAGGGCCGTGCACTATTTCAGACAGCACATCACCAACGGTCACGAATGGTATGGCAGGGACCCTACACCTCACCTACACACATCTCCGCCTGCCACTGCCCCCTCCTGGTGATTCTACAGGTTTGGGGCAAGCGTCTGGTTATGTTATTATTATGTAAAGGTAGGCCCATGAATTTCTATATGGATGCATTATTAATTTATTAGAAACGACTTTTGTTATGCTCTTTGTATAAGCTATCATTATTTCTCTTTTGTATTAGAGTTAGGAGAGTTGAGTTTTTTTTTAAATGACATATTATCTCTGAATTCCCTTTTAGTATATTAAAGGGATAATAACAAAGAAGTTGCTGACAAAAAAGAAGTATTCATTCTTTTTTTTTAAATATATTTTATTGATTTTTCACAGAGAGGAAGGGAGAAGGATAGAAAGTTAGAAACATCGATGAGAGACATCGATCAGCCGCCTCCTGCACGCCCCCCACTGGGGATGTGCCCGCAACCAAGGTACATGCCCTTGACCAGAATCGAACCCGGGACCCTTCAGTCCACAGGCTGACGCTCTATCCACTGAGCCAAACCGGTTCGGCAGAAGTGTTCATTCTAAGAACCGCGGTCTTAGAGGGAGAGGGCAGGTGCTCCCTCGTAGTGAGCGTTGATTTGTCGGCTCAGAGTGAGCAGCCTGATGGTCCAGGATGGGTCAGGGCCCAGCCCCGAACCCGGGCTCAGCTGTTCAGAGAGTAGAGATCATTTCTAGGCATGAATTTATTCAGCACCAGAACTGAATAAATTCTCGGCTAGCCTGGTGCGCTGGGCACCGGGGACAAGAAGGGCAGGAGGCAGGGGAGGCAAGACTCCAAGTTACCCAGCCCCACCAGGGCCTCCTGGAGATGGGGAGGGGGTCCCCCCGTAAAAGTGGAGAGCACTGCCAAGACCGGTTTGGCTCAGTGGATAGAGCGTCAGCCTGCAGACTAAAAGGTCCCGGGTTTGATTCCGGTCAAGGGCATGTACGTTACTTGCAGGCACATCTCCAGTGTGGGGCGTGCAGGAGGCGGCTGATGGATGTCTCTCTCTCATCTATGTTTCTGACTTTCTGTCCCTCTTCCTTCCTCTCTGTAAAAAATCGATAAAAATATATTTTTTTAAAAAAAGTGGAGAGCACTTTCTACATGGAAGCAGCAGGGAAGCTTCCCTGGCTAACGTGACAGGTACCCGCAAAGACCAATACACACCAACCTAACACCCAAGGGATGGAAAAGGGCTTCCGGCACCTTGTCCGCCACGGCCGACAGAGCTTACAAAACAAACCAGGCTGCCACGGAAAAAGAGAGAAGAAGGCTGTCCTTCAGGGGCCAGAGAAACGGCCAAAGAAAGCCCCGAGCCGCTCTGCAGGACAGTGATGGTGCAATGATGACACGGCTCCCACCTAAGGCTGGCAGGGATCCGACCGCGGTGCGTGTGCGCAGCGTTTGACAGCCCGCTCCCGGCTGACTGTTCCCTCAGACCCCAGGAAGCACCAGCGAAGCACTAATTTTGGAAACCTTGACGGGCCTGTGAGCCATTGTGCATAATAAGGGACTCCAGTAAGAGCCACTTACTGGGAGGTACCAAGCAAGAGACTTGCATTGTTCTTCCCTATGGGTGGCCCATCTGACGTTCCTTCTCGGGGGGCTGCAGACTGTATTTTTGTAAAACAAAGCCTCGGGAGAGCTCCATCAATGTCACATCTCCCCGCTGGGTTTCGCATGGAACGAGGGAGTGAAAAATTAAGCCGAGGATACTGATATTCTAATTTGCTGATGGAGGAGCTATCCTGAGTTAATGATTAATTTCCCTTTATTTTTAAGAAAGGCTTTTGAACAGATTCCACGGCCCGACGCCGGGCCTAGGGATGCAGAGACTTGAGCCTCAAACTCCAGTGGAAGGTCCCAGTCCGCACACACATGTGCTGGGGGGCACCACGGGCCACTCCTCCGACCCCCGCTTCACCCTCTGCATCCTCGTCCTCTTCTTCCTGGGCCAAGCCGTCTTCTGCCTCAGCATCTTGTGTTTTGCTGCGCTCTCAGCCCCAGATATTTGGTGGATTCAGCCCTCTCTTCAGTCAGGTTTCAGGACAAATGTCACCTCCGTGGAGCACCTGACTACCTCAGCGAAAATAGCACTCCTCACGTTTCCGTCCATTCTTTCCTTCTCTCACTCTCAGCTCTTTCCTCTCCCAGCTCAGTTCGGTTTGTCTTCGTCATCGTCTCGGTATTTGATGTTAAAATCAATTACTTGATTCGGATCAAGAGCATGTACCTTGGTTGCAGGCATACCCTAGTAGGAGGTGTGCAGGAGGCAGCTGATCAATGTTTCTCTCTCATCAAGTTTCTAACTCTCTATCCTTCTCCCTTCCCCTCTGTAAAAATAAATTAAAAATAAATAAATAAATAAATAAATAAATAAATAAATAAATAGGTCTGTCACTCAGCCTGAGATTGGGGGGAATAATGGGGTTGGTGGAGATCCTCAAATACTGAAGAAGCTGCCCGTTGCATCAGGATCACCTGGGGAGCTTCTGACACCTGCCCAATTCTCAGGGCCTGACCTTGGAGAACCTGATTCAATGGGTCTGGGGTAAGAAGTGAGAGAGGAGGTTCAAGTTATTGCTTTCTGGTCTTTTCACCCAACACCTGAATTCTTTCATGTGATTGTCAGGTGACCTGACTTGGATATCAGACACAGAGCGCGTCTTAGGCCTTAGTTCAACAAGGCTCTGCCACCTCCTCTCTCACTTCTTACCCCAGACCATTGAATCAGGTTCTCCAAGGTCAGGCCCTGAGAATTGGGCAGGTGTCAGAAGCTCCCCAGGTGATCCTGATGCAACTGGCAGCTCCTCCAGTATTTGAGGATCTCCTCCAACCCCATTATTTCCCCCAATCTCAGGCTGAGTGACAGACCTATTTTATTTATTTATCTATTTGTCTGTTTGTTTGTTTATTTTTAATTTATTTTTATAGAGAGGAAAGAAGAGGGATAGAGAGTTAGAAACATTGATGAGAGAGAAACATTGATCAGTTTGCACACCTCCTACTAGGATATGCCCACAACCAAGGTACATATCCTTGGCCCAAATCAAACCTGGGACCCTTCAGTCCAAGGCCAATGTTCTATCCAGTGAGCCAAACCAGATAGGGCATGACAGACCTTTTTAAAAAAAAATTAATATGTATTTATATCGTGATATAATTATCATATTATATTAGTTTTAGGTATACAACATAATGATTCAATATTTGTAAATATTGCACAATGGTCACAATAAGTTTAATTAATATCTATCATACATAGTTACAAAAATGTTTTGTTTATGATGAGAACCTTTAGCAACATTCAAATAAACAAGATATATTATTAACTCTAGTTATAATGCTGTAACTTGGCATATCCATGACATGTATTTTATAGCTGGAAGTTAGTACTTTTTAACCCTTTCACTCATTTCTCCCACCCCACCTCTCCTTACCTCCAGCAACCACCAGTCTGTTCTTTGCACCCATTAGGTCGGGTTTGGTTTGGTTTCTTTAGATTTCACAAAACCCAAGTTGTGATCGCCCACAGGAATCTGATTGAGACCCGGGCTTTGACTTGCGTTTCCATGATGGTTAGTGATGTTGAGCATCCTTTAATGCACCTGCAGGCCATTTGTGTGGCTTTTTTAGGAAGATTTGTATTCAGCTCCTCTGTGCATTTTGTTAATTGGATTGTTTTTTTGTTTTTGTTTTTGTTCTTTTTGCTACTGGGTTGCATGAGCTGTTTTTATATTTTGCTTGGTAACCCTTTGTCAGACATATAATTTGCCAATACTTTCTCCATTTGGGTGGGCTGCCTTTTTACGGTGTTGATGCTTTCCTTTGCTGTGCAGAAGCTTTTTAGTTTGATATAGTCCCACTTGTTCGTTTTGCTTTTGTTGCCTTTGACCTTTTCAAAAAGATCAACCTTCCAGTTAGGAGAGGTGTATACATTACTAAAGACCAGAAAGGATCCCCATTGAGATAATAACAGAGTTGTCATTTGTCTGTGGATAGGTGTTTGCAATTTTCAGGGGATGAATGGAAAATTCCACAAATTGTGATTTGTTGTGTAATGTTCCCCTGTAGACTGCTGCAACAAAAAATCTCCGTGTTTACCTTGCTTTCTGATCTTTTAACCAAATACCTGAATTCTTTCATGTTATTGTCAGGTTACCTGTCTTAGATGTTAGATACAGAGCACACATCTAAGGCTTCAGTTCAAGAAGAGAGAACACGCCTTCAAAGATAAGATTTACAGAACTGGTTTAAGTTCTAGGGCAGAATTCCTCGAGGTAAAGGAAATCTGGTCACATCTTCTTTTGGAGGGCCAGGGGGTGCCACCATGAAATAATCCAGCTGCATCACTTATGTGGCATCCTTCATTGGCCGTTTTCAGTTGGTGATAACAAATGTTGACGAGGATGTGGTCTAGTGAATATGGCGGGTACTTCCCAGGCAAGATCATTTAATGTGTCTTTATTTTTTAAATATATTTTATTGATTTTTTACAGAGAGGAAAGGAGAGGGATAAAGAGTCAGAAACATTGATGAAAGAGAAACATCAATCAGCTGCCTCCTGCATACTGTGCCTGCAACCAAGGTACATGCCCTTGACCGGAGCAAACCGGGGACCCTTCAGTCTGAAGACGGACACTATCCACTGAGCCAAACCGGTCAGGGCCATTTAAAATGTCTTTAACTGGTTTAGAAGTGTGTGATGGTGCATCATCATGAAGCAAAATTGCTTTTCTGTGTCTTCTAGCCCATTCAAAGCGTGGTTCAAATTGATTATTTGTTATCGGTAGCGATCAGTATTAACGGTTTCACCTGGTTTTGGAAGCTCATAATACACCACCAAACACAGAGCAGTGTCTTCTTTCCGAAGCAATTTGGCCTTGCGATCGATGTTGATGGTTGACCTGGATCAACCCATGACTTGGTGCATTCGGGATTCTCAAAATAAATCCACTTTTCATCGCCAGTCACAATTTGATGCAAAAAAGACTTCTTTCATGCTGTTGGAGCAACATTTTACTGATGACTTTTCGGTTTTCCATTTGTCTTTTGTTCAGTTGATGTGGCTCCCATTTTCCTTCCTTTAAAATCTTTCCCATTGCTTGTAAACGATCAGAAATTGTGTGCTGAGTAACGTTTAATCTTTCTGCAAGTTGTTTTTGAGTTTGACATGCATCTTCATCCAATAAGCCTTGTAATTGTTGGTCTTCACACTTTTTTTAGTTGACATAGATGTTCTTTCTCTTTCACATCGAAATCATCACTTTTAAAGCGTTTAGACCAGCGTTCACACATATCTTGAGATGGAGCACGTTCATAATAAGCTTTCTGAAGTTTATGATAACTTTCAGCAACACTTTTCTTCCAAATAAGAAGTTAAAACTTCCCGCAAATGCTCTTTTTTTTTGGCACAAAATTCGACATTTCTTAAGCATAAGAATATCTATGATGTTAACACCTTCAGCAAATTTGACATATGAAGTTTTGAAGCTTGCTGTTCATACAACAAAATAGCATACATATCAAATAGCATACCTATCAACATATGTGTAACTCCATCTATTGACAAAATCCGCCTTATTAACCGGTACACGTAGTATTCTGTTGTTCAGGAGACAGACAGCAGCAGGGATTAGGGTGAGAGGAGAGATGGACAGGAAGGAAATCTAGGAATTCTCTGGGAGCCCCTGACAGCCTGGAGATGGCAGGTAAGGGAGAGGTTGGGGTCCAGGATGACTCCGGCTTTCTAGCTCGCTCAACAAGGATGCAGCACTAAGACTGACCTGGTTGGATCATAATATCGCCTCTACCCACAGGGTCGAAGACTGTGGCTTGTCAAGCCCACTGGATTCACCTGGAGCGGAGGAGAAATTTCCTGAAGGAAAAGGGGTCCCGGTAGCAGGAAAAGAGAAATGGGAAATCCAGCTGAGCAGACCCAGCTGAGTAGCTTCCACAGGCCACTTCAGAGATAACTCGGAGGGTCTAAGACCGGTCTCTGACCTTCATGAGATACTGGCAGTGTCAGGCTGATCCTCCCCATTCATCCCCAGTGTGCATATATCAGCAGGCCAGACACCGGGGACCCCATTCTGCTGCTCAGAAGGTGCCTGAGATGGTCCAATTCACTGCCATCAGCATACACCTGTAGGGGGCACTGTTACTCTTCTCACTCACTCCCCTGGTCCCTGCGGCGGCCAACCAGGTGTCATCCTACCTTAAATCAGAGGTTTAAAGGGCAGAAGGATTGGTTCCAACAGCCTCAGCCAAACGGGGAAGGGCAGAAGGAGCTGAGGCAGTGTGGCCGCACGGAACATTGAGTCCTAGTTTCGCATAAACACGCACAAGGACACACGCTCACGTGCTCCTTGGCATTCTTTAAAGCTTCTCCATCGTGTCCAGGGGATACGGGTCTCTGGAAGAAAAAAAAAAAAGTTCTTTGTTTATCCTAGGTATTTCTTTCCGCGGTACCTGGAAGCCTTTGGCAAATATGTCAGAATTATAAACCAGGGATGATAAGCCGACGAGGAGGTTAAAATAACAAGAACGAGTCTTTCAAGGTCCCCTCAGGTACTCAGCAAACCGGTTGTATTCATGACCAAGTAAAAGCAGCCAAATTGCCCAAGATGTTTGTCTAAGAAAATGATAGTGTGGCCTTTAGCGTATCCAGTGACGGACGTGGACTTGCCAAGGTTTGCTCAGTCCTTGTCCAGGGACGTGGTGGCTGCAGGCTTGACTGTAGAGAGGAAGCGGGTAAAATGCTGTCAAGTACGTTGGCTCTTTGGGTTTGTTTTTCTTTTTTTTTTTTTTTAAGTGTTTTTAAAAATGTGTTGGAAGAATTTCAAGTAGTCAGGAAGGGAAACCAAACTCGGGGAAAAGAGAAGACACTGTGCCACAAAACAACAACAGGCAAATCCTGGGCATTTGTCACAAAGGGCGTTGAACAGTAAACAGAGCTGGTTGCGGTCTTCTCTGAACTGGTGGGAACACTGGGCTGAAAGTAGAGAGTAAATCAGTGATGCTCCCAACTTGGTAGTTTCTGTGCTTCTTCTTGTGCTTCTCTGGGCCCAAGTCCACGGTCAGGGTTGCAGCCATCTGCAGGGTGGCTGTGCTGTTGTCCTCGGCTGCTCTGCGCCGTGATGAGAACCGAGCTCTGGCTGGGCCAGTGTTCCCAGGACTTCTCCCGTGTTATTTCCATTCCATCTTCACAGCAGCCTGGGAGGCAGCCCTGGCGTTTAGCACGAAGACATGGAGGTCTAGTGAGGCCTTTCATCAGGATGTTAACTTATGAAAGTTCGAGTGGCCACGATGAACTGGAAATCCAAAGCCAGTAAGTGATGGCATTAGGACTGAAACCTGAGAAGTCTGTGTCTAGACTCTGCCAGCTCCCCTGAGCCGGCAGGCGGACATCCCCCAAGGGCTCCCAGGCTGCGAGAGGACGCAGAATGGGCTGAGAGACCCCCTCGCCCCCCAGTGCACGAATGTTGTGCACCAAGCCTCTAGTTTTGTTATAAATCTAAAACTTCTCTTACACAGTCTTTTTTAAAACAAGCCAAAGTGGCAAAATGTTAAATCCTGGTGAGTATAAATATGTGAAAATGGCAATATTTGCAACTTTTCTGTAGGTTGGGAATTATTTCAATGAAAAGTAAAAAAAAAAAAAAAAGGAATGCCATCTTTCAAGTAATTTGTTTCTAATTTTAGAAATGCATCACCTGAGGAAAAATAGTACATGATGTTTGAACCACTCATCCAACGAGCATTTATTGAACGCCCACTGTGTGGCAAACTATTAAGGCTGGAGAGAAGACTCCATTGAGTCCTTACCCTTAACGCCTGTGCAGAGAGAGAAGTCTGATTCTGGTCCCTGCTTTTTCCACTCTGCTGAGTCCCCTCCTCTTAGGATCCTGAGGTAGATTCCCAGGCAAATCCCTGGATTGTTATCACGGTCATGTTTTTGTCACTCTGCTTGTAATCCATGTCTTCAAACAGCAAAAATCCTTCCTAAGGCCGGAGAAAAGGCAACTAAAGAGAAAAAAAGTTACATGTAGGTTTGTTGCAAGTCATAAGTAATGGAAATAGCATACATTTCAAGACAGTTCATTGTCACAAAGGGCGTAGTCCACATTTTAAGACTCCTGACTTTTGCAGAGCATTTGAAGACATTTCCCTTTGCTTGGCAAATCAATGTGAAAACATCTATTTTTTTAAAATATATATATATTTTATTGCTTTTTTACAGAGAGGAAAGGAGAGGGATAGAGAGTTAGAAACATTGATCAGCTGCCTCATGCATGCCCCCTACTGGGGATGTACCTGCAAGTAAGGTACATGCCCTTGACCGGAATCAAACCTGGAACCTTTCAGTCTGCAGGCCGACGCTTTATCCACTGAGCCAAACCAGTTTTGGCAGAAAACATCTATTGATAACATGCCGTGATCAATGTTAAACCGCATCTGAGGTTCTGGCTGGTTCCAAAGCCCTAAGTCGAGGTGTAGATTGCTCGTGGTCTTAGCAGAGTATTGTCTGTCCTGTGGCAGGTGATACCCCACTCGCCACCTTTTCTGCGGTGCAGGGCCTACACACAGCCTGTTTTTTCAGAACAGTCAGATTGAAAGCCCAGGTCTCCGTCCACAACAGAATGGGCACATTGCGGTCTATTCGTACAATGGGATGGCATACTGCAACAGAAAGGGCAAACTCCTGCTTACACAGGCAAGTATACATCTCACAGACTGATGTTGGGCAGAGACCAGGCACAAGAGTGCATGTTGAGGGAATTCATTTCTATGAAGCTCGGAACCAGCGAACACCATCTCTGCTGACAGACGCAGGGAAAGTGCTCACCCTTGGAGAGTGGTGAATATATATATATTTTTAAAATATATTTTATTAATTTTTTACGGAGAGGAAGAGAGAGGGATAGAGAGTCAGAAACAGTGATGAGAGAGAGACATCTATCAGCTGCCTCCTGAACACCTCCCACTGGGGATGTGCCCGCAACCAAGGTACATGCCCTTGACCGGAATCGAACCTGGGACCCTTCAGCCTGCAGATTGATGCTCTAACCACTGAGCCAAACCGGTTTTGGCTGAATATTAACCGAGGGCAGGCACGAGGGAGCCTCTTGGGGTGCTGAAGATCCTCTGTATCTTGATCTGGCAGTGATTACATGGCGATTATAAACACTGGCTAAAAATCACAACGCTGCACTCTTTAGATTTTTGTACCCAGCTGTATGTAAATACCTGTATTTTAAAATGAAATAGAATTGCCCTAGCCCCTGCAGCTCTCGAGCCACATGCGGCTTTTTGGCCCCTTAAGTGTGGCTCTTCCACAAAATACCACGGCCTGGGTGAGTCTATTTTGAAGAAGTGGCGTTGGAAGAAGTTTAAGTTTAAAAAATGTGGCTCTCCAAAGAAATGTCAATCGTTGTACTGTTGATATTTGGCTCTGTTGACAAGAGTTTGCCGACCACTGCCCTGGCCAATCTGGTTCAGTGGATAGAGCATCAGCCCGTGGACTGAAGGGTCCTGGGTTCAATTCTGGTCAAAGGCACATATCTTGGTTGCAGGCTCAATCTCTGGCCCTGGTCCGATGATTTTGGGACCAATATTTTTCTATTGTTGAACACAAAAATGTCATTGGAATTTTAGTAGGGGTTGCATTGAATCGATAGATTGCTTTGGGTTGTATGAGTTTTTTTTAATCCTCATCCAAGGATATGTTTTTTGATTTTAGAAAGAGAGAGAGAAACATTGATATGAGAGAGAAACATCGATCAGTTGCCTCCTACATGCACCTCGACTGGGGATCAAACCCACAACCTAAGTATGTGCCCTGACCAGAAACTGAATAACTTTTCTGCCCCTTTCTCTTTTTCTTCTTTTGATACCCCTAGAGGGGAAACGTTTATTGGCTTGATGTTATCTCACAAGTCCCTTAAGCTATCTTAACTTTTTTCTTTTTCTTCTCTGATGTATAAGTTCCACGGCTCTGCCTTTGATCTCACTGGTCCTTTCTTCTGCTTCATCTAGTCTATTGTTGAACCCCTCTAGTTTGCTTTCCTGTTTAATTACTGTATTCTTCAGCCCTGTGACTTCTATGTTGTACTTTTTTTATATTTTATATCTCTTTGTTGATGTTCTCACTGTGTTTATCCATTCTTCTGAATTTAGTGAGCATCTTTATGACCATTGTCTTGAACTCTTTACCAGGTAGATCACGTATTCTCATTCCATGAAGGATGTTCTCTTAAGTTTTGTTCTTCCTTTTGGAACAGATTCCTTTGTGTCTTTATTTTCTTGGGCTATGTTTGTGTCTCTATATTAAATAAAGAATACTTTACGGTGTGTGTATATAATCACCTTTTCTTTATTCATTCACCTGTTGGCAGGCACTCCTAGAAGAGGAAATAGAAGAGAGGTCCATTTGCTGATTGTTTCTGTTGCTATTCAGGCTGTTTTCAGATGATGGCTGTTAACATGTGAATGCATGTGTCTTCCAGCTCTCCTGTTTTCATTTCTGTGGGGCATATGCTCAGTCATAAAATTGCCGGGACATACGGTAAATCTATTTTTAATTTTTTTACAAACCTCCGTGTTATTTTCCACAGTGGCTCAAAACAATTCTATTCCCATCAACAGTGTACAGAGTTCCCATTTCTCTACATCCTCGCCAACACTTGTTATCTCTTCTCTATTTTACAATAACCATTCCAACCAGAATGAGGTGATATCTCATTTTGGTTTTGATTTGTATTTCCTGATGATTACTGATGTGGAGCATCTGTTCATATAACGTTGGCCATATAAATGTCTTCTTTGGAAAATTTTCTATTTTTGTTGCTCTGCCCATTTTTAAATTGGATCGGGTTTTTGTTGTTGTTATTGAGTTACCTGAGTACCTTATATATTTTGAATATTAACCCCTTATTCAAGATATATTTGAAAATGTTTTCTCCTGTACTATAACTTACTTTTGCTTTATTACAAATATTTTTTAAAACATATTTTTATTGACTTCAGAGAGGAAAGGAGAGCAAGAAAGAAATATGCCGAGACCGGTTTGGCTCAGTGGATAGAGCGTCGGCCTTCGGACTGAAAGGTCCCAGGTTCAATTCTGGTCGGGGGCATGTACCTTGGTTTCGGGCACATCTGTGTGGGGTGTGCAGGAGGCGGCTGATCGATGTCTCTCTCTCATCGATGTTTCTGACTTCCTATTCCTCTCCCTTCCTCTCTGTAAAAAATCAATAAAATATATATATTTTTTAATTTAAAAAAGAAAGAAATATAAACATCAGTGATGATAATCATTGATCAATTGCCTCTTGCTGGCCCCCTTCACCCCCAACTGGGATCGAACCTGTAACCTAGGCATGTACCCTGACCAGGAATTGAACCGTGACCTCTTGGTTCATAGGTCAACATTGAGCCACCCTGGCCAAGCTGTAGGTTACCTTTTCATTTGTTGGTTGTTTCTCTTGCTGTACAGAAACTTTTAAGTTTGATGTAGTTTTTTGTTTTGTTTTTTTAAATATATTTTATTGATTTTTCACAGAGAGGAAGGGAGAGGGATAGAAAGTCAGAAACATTGATGAGACATCAATCAGCCACCTCCTGCACACCCCACACTGGAGATGTGCCCGCAAGCAAGGTACATGCCCCCGACTGGAATCGAACCTGGGACCTTTTAGTCCCTAGGCCGACGCTCCATCCACTGAGCCAAACCGGTTTGGCTTGATGTAGTTTTATTTACTGAGTTTCACATTTTTGTTTGTGCTTTTGGTGTCCTATTACAAAAAGCATTGCTAAGACCAATGCCAAGGACCGCTTTTCTATGTTTCCTCCAGGAGTTTTCTGGCACCAGATCTTAAGTCCTTGATCTATGTTGAGTTGGTTTTTGTGTAGGGTGTAAGATAGGGGCTCCAATTTCATGTTTTGTTTGTTTGTTTGTTTGTTTTGCATGTGTTATCCAGTTTTCCCAGCACCACTTGTTGAAGAGGTGTTCGTGGCTCCCTGGTTAAATATTAGTTGACTGTATATGCAGGCTCTCTATTCCATTCTGTTGGTCTATGTGTCTATTTTTAATGCAAGACCACACTGTTTTAATTACTGTAGCTTTGTAGTATACAGTTAACCCTTGAACAAAGTGGTCTTAAACTACATGGGTCCTCTTATACTCAGATTTTAAAAATCAACTGTGTTTTATAATACATGTTTTTATTGATTTCAGAGAGAGGGAAAAAGAGAGAGAAAAAATGATGAGAGAGAAACATCCATCAGCCACCCCCTGCGCACCCCTAAAGGGGATCAAGTTCCCAACCCAGGCATGCGCCCTGACCAGGAATCAAACGGACAACCTCCTGGTGCACTGGACCTCACTCAACCAACTGACCCACACCAGCTGAGCATCAGCTGCATTTGAACCCACAGTTGGGAATCAGTGAGTGCAGAGGGCTGCTACATGAAGTTCTTACTGTGCGCCCCTAACCCCTGCAGTGTTCAGGGGTCAACTATAGTTTGAAATCAGCAAGTGGGACGCCTCCAATTTATTCCTCCTCAGGATTGCTTTGGCTATTGTCTTTCGTAGTTCCATAGACATTTTAGGATTTTTTTTCCTATTTCTGTGAAGTATGCCACTGGAATTTTGATAGGAATTGAATCTGTAGATAGTTTTGGGTAATAAAAACATTTTAATAATATTAATTCTTCTGATCCATGAACACAGAACACCTTTTTGTGTCAATTTCTTAAAAAAACAAAAAAAGTCTTACAGTTTTTCTTATACAGTTTTAGTCCTAGGTTGTTGTGTGTGTTTTGTTTTTTTTTCATTATGAATGGGATAGTTTTGTTTTTTCAGTTGTTTCATTATTAATATACAGAAATACAAATGAATTCTGTACGTTAATTTTATATCTGCAACTTTAGTGTTTTTGATCTTAGAGAAAAAGTTTTCAATTTCCCACCATTGAGTATGAAGTTAGCTGTGACCTTGTCACATATGGCCTTTATGTTGAGGTATGTTCCTTCAATACTCAATCTGAGGATTTTTATCATAAAGGGCTGTCATCCATAACCCCACTGCCCAACCCTCTGACAACTATTAGTTTTTCTGTATCTCTGAGTCTATTTGTTTTACGTGTCACTTGTTTAGTTTTTTTAAATCCTATACATAAAAAAGGGAAATACAGCATTTATCTTTTTCTGACTTAAGTTACTTAGCATAATACTCTCCAGGTCTATCCATGTTGTCATAAATGGCAGGATTTCATTCTTTTTCATGGCTGAGTAATACTCGTGTGTGTGTGTATGTGAATGTGTGTGTGTGTGTGTGTGTGTGTGTGTGTGTGTGTGTCCTTCTTTATCCATTCATTCATTAGTGAACACCTAAGTTGCTTCCATATCTTGGCTATTGCAAATATGTTGCAGGGAACATACGGTTGCATATATCTTTTAGAATTAGTGTTTCATTTTCAATTCCAAAGTGGGATTACTGAGTCCTGGTCTCCTGTTATAGCCTTTGTTTAAAGTCTATGTTGCCCGATATACGTATTGCTATTCCAGCCCTTTGGCCCTCCCACATGTAAGCCCGATGTTATGAGGGCCTCTATACCTGGTTCCGGTCCCCCAGGCTAAGGCTCAGACCCCTCACTCTTCGGAGACAACCTCCACATTTGTGGTATTCCTCCCACTTGTGAGTCACCACATGGGGAGTGAGGGTAGGGCAGGTCCTGACTAGATTTAGTCTCTACCCCTCTTACCTGTTTAATGTAGCTTTTCCTTTATATCCACAGTTGTAGGAAATCTGTCCTGCTGGTCTTCAGGTCATTCTCAGAGAGCTGTTCTATGTGAGGTTGGAGTTTTGGTGTCAATGAGAGGCGGTGAACTCGGGATCTTCCTACTCTGCCACCTCGAACTCCAGAGCCAGGATCCTTGCTCTTGAATGTCAGTATAGCTGGTCCGTGAAATGTCATTCCTTGCTGTTGGTGCACTGCCCCTGCAACAAAGGTGTCTCAGGACGGGATTGGAGTCACTCAGAAAATATTCTGATTTAAAATTTAGGCTTAAACTGGTTAAGACCTCCTGCTTCTTCTAAAGAATGACTTTCTCATAGATTTTGACTGCCATAAAATGTCACACCAGAAAGGCATTTTTATGTTTTGACTTACTATTGTATGCTTTTAAATACCAGTCCGCCTCCCACCTCCCCAGACTGAAGGTAGCCCATGTACCTGAGATTTCACGGGACTTCACTTTTTTCTTGTTGCGGTTTGTTACATAGAGTCTAAGAGCCTGAATTGTAGAGCCTGTAGGTCTGGATTCAAATCCCACCTTCACCACCACTTGCTATGGGATTTGGGGCAAGTCACTACACTTGTTGAACAGACCATTGAACCAATCTCACAGGGTGATTATAGGGTGCATGATAAGTAAACATGTAGTACATGGTCAATATTAGCATTTACAATTACTGATTCAAATACAGGCTTTCTTTCGTTGTGAAGAAAAAAATTCTGTGATTTTTTTTTAAAACAACACATGCCCCCCACCTTAAGAGTCGCTGCTCTATACAGGTTCATATGTACTGCGTCTCTTCTTAGTAAACATGCGCTTTGCTCCTCAGATGCTTATTTCAGAATTTCCATCATTGACCATAGTTAAGGTGCCACCAAATTATCAGTGCATCATAATTGGTATTGTAAATAATAGTCATCAACACCTGAGGTTACTGCAAACGTAGATCTACTCAACAAATACATTTAAAGGTAGAAAAGATGGGTCTAGCATACAGTTTAGCATCTGACTCATTTCACATAACTTTTTATGCTGTTACTTTAGAAATTAGTCCAAAGGCCTTACATTAATTTCCATGTTTGCACAATATTAACATTTGGGGATAGTTGGGGGAGAGGTGAAGGGTATTAGGGGATAAATGGTGATGGAAGGAGATTGGACTGGGGGTGGTGAACACACAACATAGAGTACAGATGGTGTGTTGTGGAATTGTGTACCTGAAACCTGTATAATTTTATTAACCAGTGTCACCCCAACGCATTCAATAAAAAAGGGGGGGAAACTACGTGGGGACTGATAAAGTCTTTTTGTATGTCCGACTGGTACATGCACTTGGCAATTTGAAAATAATCACAAAATATTTCAAGTACCATACTTTTTCATTTGGAGGGGATAAGTAAAAACAAAACTCCATCACCAACCATAAATCCTTCTGCTCATATGTACCTATCTTATCAATGGTTAGTATATCTTAGTGGGATCTTTAAAAAGTACAAATATTTTTACATCCAATGTGAAGAGCCTTTCCTTTACAGAAAAAAAAAAAGAATATCCCACATTGTTTCAAATTTTCTGGGAATATTATTATAACAAAATCAGTAAGTAAATTACATGTTTTTCTACCTTTGTAGATAAGACCATCTTTCCTGCCTCCCCAGTTTGCCATGATTATAATGGACAGATACAAAGCTGAATAAGACAGCACTTAAAATTTGAAATTGGTTTACCCTTTAAATTCTTGCCATGTATCAATTTAAACAAAGTGATTGAGAAGATCTGAGATGTATCAAAGTGGTAACTAAGAACCCTTAAATCTAACCAACTATATTGAACTTTATAGAAGAAAGTGAGTCAGTATGAAGTCTAGATTGAGCTAGGGATTCATTAATGTAGCGTTGGCCTCGTCCAAACACGTGCCTGTCCTCATTGGAAGACGCCAGGATGTCTTCACGATGGTTTGGTTTCCTAGCACAGCAGTGCATCGGACTATCATGCTTGATGGTATTGATTAGTAGATTGATCAGTTCTACCCATTTGCTTCCAGCTTGAATCCAACTTGATTTTCTTTCCACGAGAACTGTTTTACTGTAGTCCCCCTTATCTGCTGTGCCCCTTCCCAGGGTTTCAGTTACCTGCAGCCAACCGGTCTGAAAGTATTAAATGGAAAAATTCCAGAGAGAAATAAGCAATTCATCTTTTAAATTGTGTGCCATTCTGAAGGAGTGTGATGAAATCTCACGCTGTCTTGTTTAGGCGGAGTCAATCCTTTAGTGTCTTCCCGATTGCTGGTTAATAGCCATCTCTGTTATCAAAATGCCTGTCATAGTATCACTGTTTGTGACAAGTAACTCTTATTTTACTTAATAATGGTCCCAGAGCACCAGAGCAGTAATGCTGGCAATTAGGATATGCCAAAAAGAAGCTGTAAAGTGCTTCCTTTAAGTGGGAAATAGGAAAATTCAATGTTACCCATGGTTTCAGGAATCCACTGGCGGTATTGTAATATATCCCCTGTGGCTAAGGGGGGACTCGTGAATAGAGCGAATGTACTCATTAAACACAAGTATCCAGGTGCTCTTCCAAGTCATTTACTCATTGCAAATGCCTAATCTGGGGCCATGATTTTACATGAAGAGAACAAAAAAGTTTCAAAGAATTCTCTCAAACAGCAGTTGCCAACCTTTCGGACCTCACAGACCATGGTTTGGAGACCGCAATTGTCATGGGCTGCATAACCACAAACCCCATACAACAGTGATTCCGTAAGACTATAATGAAGCTGAGAAATTCCTACCACCTATTAACATCATAGACATTGCAACAACATAATGCATTACTAATGTGCGGGTGGTAATGCTCGTGTAAATACTTATGATGCCAGTCATATAAAAATATATAATTATATAGTACATCAATACTTGATGATAATGTTATTGGTCCATGTATTTACTATGCTTTATTTTTAGCGTCTAGTCTAATTATTAAAAAGTTTGCTGTACAACAGTATGCTATTATAGCAGCAGCAGCTTCATACATCTTGTTTACCATGTCTCTTGATGAAGTCAAGCACAAAATGATTCAGTCTCATGTTTTCTTCATCATGGCCCCTTAGTGTACAAAAGTTACTAATAATGTTGCCAGGAAGAGGGCATGTCTAGTGAATGCCCTGGAAAGAAAAATAGTCATTAAGAACTACGAAGGTAGAAAAATCAGTCATGGTTACTCCTCTTCTGCCCAGTACGTCCCCTTCCACCTTAGTAACAATCTTGAAGAAAAAGAACAAAGTGATGGAAACTTAAAGCACCTGCTTCTAGAAGGCATGGAGACTAACAAAAATTCAAGAAGGGCCTACATGAGACATGGAGAAACTTGCAATGACCTGACTGAAGGCCACACACAGAAGCATATCCCTCTCAGCACCAAGATGATCATGGCAAAAGCAAAACCTGCTTGCAATGTTGAAAAAAGAGGCTAGACGGGACCATGATGTTGAATTCACTGCTAGCTCCTGGGAATTTAAACAATTTGAGAATTATTACATAATGCGAAAGTGGTGAATCTGCCAGTGCTGATGTGAGAGCAGAAAAACATTGGTAAACTCTAGAGAAGCTGACAGTGGAAAATTACTTGGCAGAGCAAGTATTCAATATAAACGAAAACGCCCTATTCTGGAAACAGATGCCTGAAAGGACTTTCATCCATGAGGGGAGGAGTAACCACCACGGATTTCCCACCCACCTTCTAGTCCCAAGTCACCTTCCCTTTTGTTTCAAGGCTTTTAAAGGACAGGATAACGACGCCTGGGGGCAGTGTTGCAGGCTATAGATGTAAACCCTTTGTGATCTGGCCTTCAGGCATATCACACACACACATGGCCAGTGTCTTACAGAGCAATAGTCATGGATGACCCAGCTACTCTTCCAAGATGCTCTGCTGAATAGTTATGCCAAGCAAAATCAAGTACCGTTCGGAGAGGAACATACCTTTCAAGATTTTGCTTATTGTTGATAAAGATCCTGGGAATTCTCCTTTTATTGGTGATGCAATTCTGAAATGATTACATCTGACGGCATTGAGAACCTTGCTTAGGCTTGGGGCGATGTCACCAGGAAGTGTATAATGTCATCTGGAAGACACTTAAAAGGTCAGTCTAGGACTTCAAAGGGTTGCAAAAATCAACAAGGCTGTGGTTGAGCCCTGGCCGGTTTGGCTCAGTGGATAGAGCATTGGCCTATGGGCTGAAGGGTCGTGGGTTTGATTCCAGTCAGGGGCACATGCCTGGGTTGTGGGCTTGATTCCCAGTATGGGGCCTGCAGGAGGCAGCCGATCAATGATTCTCTCTGATTATTGATGGTTCTCTCTCTGCAGCAAAAATATATCTATAAAAAAACACACACAAGGCTGTGGTTGAAATAGCAAGCAACTCTGGGTGTGCATGAGGATGACACTGCTCCTGCAGGTGGTTCCTGAGGACCTGACTGGTGAGTTGTGAGGGCTGGAAGAGGAACACACCGCTGAAGAGGAAAAAGGAAACTGCATAAGAACCCCCAAGAACGCTCAGGGAAGGGATTAGCAGGTTTTGCAGATCTCAGGAAGGTCCTTAAAAAGTTTGAAAACATGGACCCCAACACCTAATAGGTTTTCATTAATACAGAGGAATGTTCATGATGCACTGTGCTTACAATACTTACAATAGAAAGACAAGCCCAGCAAAACGGCATGGACACATTTTTGAAGAGTAACAGCCTCAGGAGTAGCCTTAAGGCAGTCCTCCAGGAAGTATTCAGGAGGCACTGTTGTCATAGGAGATGACAGCTCCATGTATTACTGCCCCTGAAGACCTCCCAGTGGAACAAGGTATGGAGGTAGAAGGCAGTGATAGTGATGATCCTACAGGCCTGGGCTAATTGTGTTCATGCCTTAATTATTAATGAAGCCTAAAGAATATTTTTTAAATTTTAATAGGAAAAATGTGTATTGGATAAGGATATAAAGAAAACATTTTTGTACAGATGTACAATGTTCGTTTTTAAGCTTAGTATTAGAAAAGATTCAAAAAATTAAGACAAAGGTAAGAAGTTACAGTAAACTAAGTAAAGCTAGGTTTAATTATTGAAAAAAGTTTGTAAATTTCATGTAGCCCAAGTGTTGTCAAGTCTACTGTAATGCCCCAGTTGTCAGCAAACCGCAGATCGTGAGCCACATGCGGCTCTTTGGCCCCTTGAGTGTAGCTCTTCCACCAAAGACCACGGCCTGGGCAAGTCTATTTTGAAGTGGCATTAGAAGTTTAAAAAATTTGGTCCTCTCAGTGGATAGAGCGTCAACCTGGGGACTGAAAGATTCCAGGTTCGATTCCGGTCAAGGGCATGTACCTTGGTTGCGGGCATATTCCCAGTAGGAGGTGTGCAGGAGGCGGCTGATAGATTTTTCTCTCATCAATGTTTCTAACTCTCACCCTCTCCTTTCCTCTCTGTAAAAAAAAAAAAAAAAATCAATAAAATACATTTAAAAAAATTTTTTTCAGTCATTTTACTGTTGATATTTGGCTGTTGACTGAGTTTGCCGACCACTATCCTAGGCCTTCCATTCACTAAGCACTCAGACTCACCCAGAGCAGCTTCCGCAAGCTCCATTCATAAGTGCCCTGTAAGATATTCCGTTTTCTTTTATGCCCTATTTTTACTGTATCTTTTCTGTTTAGATAAACAAATACCATTGTGTTACAATAGCCTACAATATTCAGTACAGTAAAATCCTGTGTATGTGGTAGGCTAGGAGCAACAGGTTATACCATATAGCCGTTGTGTGTAGTGGGCTACACCATCTAGGTTTGTATAGTGCACGCTATGATGCTCCCACAGACAAATTGCTACTGAAGCATTTCTCAGACCATATCCCCAACATGTATTCCCATTGTTAAGCCAGCCACATAACTATAGTTTGATGGGAGGGAAAGTACAGTCATGTACTGAATGACATTTTAGTCATTAACAGATCCCATGCATTCGACCGTGGTCCCATCCATATAAAAGCCTAAGCAACCAGCTGGCCGACTGGCCAGTAGCTATTATGCGCATTGACCACCAGGGGGCAGACAATGCAGGAGCTGCCAAGCTGTGGTTTTCAAGTGACACACCCTGAACCAGAGAGGGAGCCCGTTTCCAGGGTGCCATCGCCCGAGAACTGCCCTCTCGCAACCTGGGACCCCTGGGAGATGTCAAGAGAGCTGGTTTCTGCCTGATCCCTGCAGGCCAGGCCGAGGAACCCCACCAGTGGTGCACAAATCTGTGCACTGGGCCTCTAGTAAGATTATAATGGAGCTGAAAACTTCCTACTGCCCAATGACACCCTCATCTATGCACAAGTTATTCATGTCTTTGTGATGCTGGTATAAACAAACCCACCGGGCTGCCAGTTCTATAAAAGTGCCATGTAGGTTTGTGTTAAGGGCATTCTATGATGTTCACATAAGGAAGACATTGCCTAATGCATGTATTTCTCAGAATGTATCCCCATTGTTAAGCAGTACATGACTTGTATAATCCATGACAAAATACTGTAAACAAGATGTATTCCTTTAGCCGACCTTACCCAAGCACATCTCAGTATAAATGCAGAAATGGAGAAAAACTTTAAGGCTGAAAAAGCAATTTCAATTAGCCAGTCTACACCTAGTACCCACAAAAAAATGTCACCTATCAACTTATTAAAACTTCCAATAGAAGCAGCCATACTTTCGTGAGATGAATTTGCAAATACAGAATCAAACAATGAGAATGGAGTAATGGAGTGCAAGTTTTTCCTAAATCAATTCCTGCCAGATCACAAACTTTAGTTTGTTGGTTCCAATCCAAGCAAGTTTGCTTCATTAGAAAATGAAGGTATTTGCAGAACAGTGGAGATGATTTATCTGCAGCACATAAAATCATATAAAGCTACTGTCTGCAAACTCTAGATTTTAGAATAATTTTAAACTTCAACTGTGGGAAGTTTATAGATATAACTTCAAAGGTATCTCAAACTCAAGTCTGCTCCTTTAAAACCTCAAAGCTTAAACCATTTTCTCAAATTTTGAAAAATAGGATATATATTTCTAACCTAAACTGCCCCTTAGAGGGTAAGTCTATGGTTAAGCAAAATGCAAAATAGTCATTAGAAGGCCTACGGGGGAAGGGGGTACACTGACTTAAACCATGGGATGGGCTTTTTTAAAATAGTTGTTTCAAAACAGGACGCCAAATGAAAAGCATTCCAGGCACAGAGCATTGTAAGGCTTCATCATGCAGAGAGGCCGATACAGGAATGATTTTATTCGGATTTATTTGTTCCCAAAGGCAACAGAGCTAGTATTAAAACTATTCTCAAAAGTACATTTAAATTGCCAGGGGAATTGTTTCACACAGATGTCTTGGGCCTTGGCCCCGATCTTCTAAAAACCATTCTCTAGCCTGACTGGTGTGGCTCAGTGGTTGAATGTCAACCCTATGAATCAGGAGTCATGGTTCAATTCTGGTCAAGGACACATGTCTGGGTCATGGGTTTGATCCCCAGCAGGGGGTGTGCAGCCACTGATCAATATTCTCATCATTGATGTTTTTATTTCTCTCTTTCCCTCTCCCTTCCCCTTTTTGAAGTCAATATTCTAAAAATATATTTAAAAAAATAAGACTTAAAATGAATTCTTGACATTTAATATAAAAACCATACCCAAAACACACTCCTCTATACAGAGTAACTGTTTACTTGTCTCCCACCATATAAATGAAAGCTTAGGTTATCTCTCAGCCTAGAAACCTTAATAGTCAAACTGGCATCATCTCAAAAAAAAAGTTAAGGTCATTTGAACTATAACTTTGTCACAAGAGGTTCTTATGCTAGTTCCAACTTATCACCTACTTACACAAGCCAAGAGAAATAAAATAGCATACCATCACTGTTTACTGTTTAAGGAATTTTTATTAAAGCAAGAATTTTATAATCCAAATTACGTTTCCTTGCTCAGTTATCAATTCTGTTACTTAAAACAGAAGTGACATTCTGAGCTATTCCACAGTAAAGAATTACAAAATTAAAGAAAGGAATGCTTTAAATTTTTGTACTTTGCTGAAAATTCTTTTTCCCAGGGTCTATAAAACATTAATTTGTTTTTATATTTTACTATTTTTTTGTAGTTTTTTTTGTTTTTAAATCAATAAGTAATCTAGGACTAGCATTATTTTTGCTAGACCTGGCATTTGCTCGGTACATAAGGTCCAAAGTTTCCTTTCCTTTTTTTATTTATTTTATATTTTGCAATGTTTTTTTTTTCCGTAATATTGTTTTTCGATGTTTAGATATTTTTCTTCGGTGAAGCACGAGTTTCTTTCCGTGGTCCCTGATCAATCTGTAAATGTGGGGGAAAAAGATGATAAACATAAAACTTGCTGAGACTAGATCTTAATTATTCCAACCACTAAAAAAGTCTCATTACATAAAGTGATGAAAGTACTAACCATTGCTACAGTGGCAATCATATCACAATACAGACGTGTCAAATTAACATAGTGTGCTTTAAATTTTACCATTATGTATCAAATATACTTCAATAAAACCAAAGCCAACAAAACAAGGAAGACCAATACTAGTACTTGTCAGTAGCAAATGAAACCTGTGTACCAAATTCAGTCACCCACACTCATTAGCTTACATATTGTCTATGGCTGCTTTCACACTGTAACAGAACTGAGTTACTGCCAACACACACAAGGGCCACAAAGCCCAAAATGTTTCCTATCTGGTCCTTTTCAGAAAAGCTTTTCCAACCTCGGTCCTGGCTGAACA
Source organism: Lasiurus cinereus (assembly GCA_011751065.1). Lineage (NCBI taxonomy): Eukaryota > Metazoa > Chordata > Mammalia > Chiroptera > Vespertilionidae > Lasiurus > Lasiurus cinereus. The sequence goes on along the minus strand of JAAGEH010000297.1, from coordinate 15,429,238 downwards.
GCTCAGCTACATTAAAATACTATTTCTTGGGAGTAATAAAAGGCAATAGTAGAGGCCGAAGGGCAACTGTCACTACTGCCACCCAAGAAAAAACATAAGAAGCTAGGAAAGGCCTGAGTGTAAAGCATGCAAAGGGCCAACCCCTGTTCAAGGCCATTTAACAAAACTCACCATATAAAACATTTAATCATGCTTTGATTTGGAAAATTCAAGTTAATATCAGGGTAGTAGGTAAAATTTAATTCTTACATTTCCATTTCTCTGAAAAACTACCAATACACTTGGATTTGATGGTAAAATTAATTTTTGCTGTGTTTCAAAATAGGCTCCTACTATTACAAAGACTGAGGAAGCAGGCTTAACACGAGCAGAGGGGAAAGCTCACTTTAAACAGTTGGAACACCGGTGGCACTGTTAACTGCTTTCTGGGCAGCCTCTTTAGCTTGGTGGGCTTGGAGTACGGCTACAGCTTCATCAACCTAGAAAAGGAAAACAAACTGGCTCTGAAAAGAGTAAGAATCTCAACTTGACCATACACAAATGTCATCAACGGTAAAGTGTCAAGAATTATTACTTCCAGAAAACATGCCAACTACTATCCATATCTTTCTGAGTTCCATTCCACCACTATTCCAGAATTATGAACTCTCTTGTACTTACTCTCACCAAAAATCCTCCAAAATTGAAAAATATTAGCAAATATCACTATCTTTTTCCAATAAAGTAGCAGCAGTTAGGCAAGCATGGACACTAGAGTTAAACTGACCCTAGAGTTAACCACGCTCCGCACTTCCTAGTCCCCCCATTTATAAAATGGGAATTAGCAGCAGCACAGGTTATTATCAGAACTTAAAATTACTACCTGTAGAACTCTTAGAACAGTGGATGGTTTGTAGAATGATCTGTCTCATGTACTTATAACTGTAAACCTACTTTTGCCCACCCTGTATCTAGCACTTTAAAATGTTCTATGAAATTAAACTCCTACAAAAAGTCCTAAAATATTCGTAGTCTAAGTTGTTAAGCTATATGACAAATTGAAATTACTTTAGAACGAAGAGATTCTGGAGACTCAAGCATATGAAGAAGTTCTGAATTATCGATCTCCAACAGCATGCCAGTGATTTTACCAGCAAGAGTAGGGTGCATGGCTTGAATGAGAGGAAACAGCCGTTCACCTAGGCAAAAACATTTCAAAACTTCAATTAAAAAAAGAAAGAAATCCTAAAAGCATCTACCATATTAAAACTGGGATTTAAGGACCTTTTGTATATAGCAAATAAATGGGTGTAAGTTATATTGCTATATTCAATTGTTAAATCTATGCTCAGGCAAAGTCAAACAAAGTTTGTCCCTCATTTGGTTCAAATTCCCTCTTCCAACAATGTGGTGGAAATGCATGGCAAGTCGGGGTGTAATGCCCTATTACCCTAGCCACCAAAAGCAACATTTTAATAACTTTCTGCCCTGTAAATTAGTTAGGCAAACTGTGCCATCATAATCATTCATGCCAATTCAGATAAACCTATCTGTATTATTAGGTGCAAAAGAGGTTTTTGTGTCTATTTTCTGGTCTCTGACTGACTAGGTAAGACAAGTACTTACCCAACATTTGCTTTTGCTCTTGAGGAGGGGCAGATGCCAACATGGAAGCAGTCAAAGGCTCCTGACCTTGTACATGAACAGCAGGCTAGATATAAATGAGAAAAATTCCTAAGTTTAAAGTACAGAAGTAGTGGCAAGTATAAGTGACAGTCACCACTGGAAAATCAGCGAAGTGATGGACTGCAATCTGAACAAACAGAAGCTGAGTGTGGGAAACCAAATATTGTTCTCACTAAATGATGTAAACAGAAAGCCAGAAGGCTGGTCAACCTTAATTGCTCTGAAAGGTCAGAGCTGATTACTCACTGTTTAGTTGAAACATTATTGGTTGAAGCAACCTCTATCTGTTTGTTTCATGTTAATTTCTGTTTTTTTGTAATTTCCTGCCTAAAGGCTAGGGGTGTGTCCCAAAGCCTTAATAAAAGGGAGAAAAAGGCCAGAGCAAGTGGCAGTCCTTTCCACTAGAGGAAGGCTCCCGCCTGGCCCCCCAATATCGCCAAATTAATGCTTTCTGGTCTCTCATTTCGTTTGTGTGCGGCCTCCTTCAGAACCCGAACCCTGACCCGGGAACCCTGAACCACGCGGGACGTGAAAAGAGGTTCCCACAGCTGAGTAAACCAGAAACACACTTATTTGTTCAAGTATTAGGACCACATGGGATATTTCACTTTTTTTTTTTTTTTTAAATCTGGAATATTTGTGGAACCAGACTTCTATTATAAGCAATGACAGTCTTGGTCCAGAGTTAAAAAAAAGAAAAAAAGGGGGGGAGGGCAGAGGTAAGTTATATCTCACAAACTATACTTGGTTTTATACCCTTTTTTCCTTACAGCTATGCCAAACAAAACTCAAGTCACCCAATTAAATTAACAGGAAATGCAGAACGCTTGTCTAATTCCTATAGCACATGCAGATATGACTATTTTTACACACTATCAATTAATGGGACAATTAAGATGTTCTAGACAGCCTAAGCTCTCCTATATCATACAGTTGTCTTCAATTTCTCTGACTGCAACCAATCCTAAGTCCATACCTGCTGCATGGTAACTTGTGGCTGTGCATTAAGATGTTGTTGAGGATTGCGAACTCCTGCAGCGTATTTATACTGCGGAACGGTGCGAACAGCAGGAGTAGCTGCAGCAGCAGCCGCTGCAGGACGAGGACCCATTGTCTGTGTTGATGTGTTAGCTAAAAATAAAAACATGTATGTTGTATGTTTACCTTGCTACTTCAAACTGGAGACTGATTTTTACAGGCAGGGTGAAGACTCACCAACACGCTGTGTGGACATGACTCGTGGGACCTGTGAAGAAGCTGGTCTCATAGTACTAAATGGTGGTCTAGGAGCGGCTGGGCGGATAGCACCGGGCATATTTTGGAATGCTGCATTAAAGAGAGGACCACACATTAACTTGGCAGAACTCACTGAAAGTGTTCATGCTGCCTTTTTAGAGCTGAGATTTGAACAAAAGGCTAAAAATAAATAACTTTTAGTCTCACACCTGCAATTTCCCCAGACTTATCAGCATCAGTAAATAAACATTCATTCATACAACAAATACTAATATTGAACATCATACACTAACCTCATTCCAAGTGCTCCTACAATACAGCACTATTCTACAGACAGGATTGGGCCAAAGATGCCAGGACCTGGTCCTCATACAAGTAACAAAATCTTTAAAACTACTGCCCAACCAAATATGAAGTTATGAAATTAAGAATTAGATCCTGCCCTAGATAGTGTGGCTCAGCTGGTGGAGCATCGTCTGGTGCACTGAATGGTCACTAGTTTTGACTTCTGGTCAGGGAACATTCCCAGGTTATAGGCTCGAACCCTGGTTGGAGTGTATGTGGAAGGCAACCAATCAATGTTTCTCTCTCTAAAAGTAAATAAAAATAAATCAATAAAAACATTAAAGTTAAAAAAAAAAAAAAGAGTTGGATCCGTCCCCAAACTTATCATAAAGGAAAAAAACAAGCCAACACAGAAATAACTGTCTCAAAATAATGAAGCATTTTACAATTTTTTTAAAAGGAAAAAAACAACACAAAAAACCAATAGGAGAAAAAAGAGGACATATGTTAATACTTTCAAAAATAGACTAAAAAAATCGTACAGTAAAAGCCCAGGGACCAAATGACGGAAGGACTGGGCTGGCTGGACCCCACCAGTGCACTAATTTGTACACCAGGCCTCTAGTAAAAAATAAATTCAAAAAGCATGACCCAGGGTGAAAAAAAATAAAAATGCTAGAATACTCAAATGAACACCGATAACCATAAATTACGAAAAGCAAGTTAATATATCACTGAAATGTAACAGTTAATTGGCCCGTGTATATTTTTATTCCAAATAATCCATCCTCTTAAGAGAAAAAAGGAAAAGCTTACGATGAGGTCTGGCACCCTGAGCAGTCCAGCGAGGACTTGGTCTTAGTTGAGCAATTTGGCTAGGAGGATAGTATGCAGCACGGTTCTGAGTCTGTAGAAAGCAAGCAAATACATCAGTAAAAAAAGAAAAAGCAAACAATGCAACTAGCTACATACTCTAAGTATACACCTGCTGCATACTAAAAGCAGGTTCCCAAACAGAAAGCCGTACCTGTGGGATAGCTGCCATGAAGTAACCTGAAGGAGGTGCTGGCTGGTAGGGGTTGATTACGGGGTTGGGCACAGCTCTCACACTTGCCATTCTCTGCATGTACTGGTTAGTGAGGTGAGCCTGGCGCTCTTCTTTGCGCTGAGCTAAAGCTACATACAATGGTTTGGTAGCCACAATTCTACCATTCATTTCTGTAACTGCTTTAGTGGCTTCTTCTGGGGAGGAGAAACATACAAAACCAAACCCTTTGCTGCGACCACCCTCCATCATAACCTATTGAAAGAAAGAAAAAAACATTAAACAAGGTTAATGCAGTGGTAAAATGAGGCACAAATGGAGAGCATTAGTCAATGATAGTGACTCAACTAAACCCTAAAAAACTGTTAACAATAAAAGTTTTTTCCCCTACAATTTTCCCTTAGTATCTGAATATTAAGAGCAAGCTACACACGTGCATTATTCTAGCCAAGCAATGGAGGAAGTAAAGGGGCAAAGGTATAACAGCAACTTTTTAAAGGTATCCAGTTAGATATTGAGATTTTCAATACTGTATTAAGGTCTAAATAGCTAAATAAATTCAAGGCTTACTAAATTTAACTCTTAGCACCACTGGAAATACCCAATTAAAATCACTCTTCAAGCCATTGAAGCTGACAAAATGCTTTACTACTCTTTAAAGAGGAAAGAGGGGGAGGGAAAGAAGTTGAATCTTATAATACATATATTTTAAAATCAAAACTTCACACTCAAGACCACAAGCACCATGAATATTGGGGTATAAACAATATTCAGGAAACTTTCACTGACTACAAAGATCTTTGCAACAAGCAATGAGGAAATGCAAAGAACTCCTCACTAGCCCAGATATTATACATAATCATGTTATCAGCTACATTAAACAGGAATAAAAATGGCAATGAAACAGATGCCAATCTTACATATGGAATCAAAACCAAAAACAAATTAAAAGAAAAAGAAAAGAAACAACTCCTGAGTTCCTGGATATAAAAAATAGATGAGTGGGTACCAGAGGGGCGAAGGATGGGAAAACTGGGTAAAGGGGATTAAACAGTACAAACTCCCAGCTACAAAATGGGAATGGAATATACAGCATCTATCTATAATGATAAAAGTGTAATATGCTAATTAGACTGAATGACCTGCCGGACGAAGCTTGGGCTGCAAGGGAAGCCCAGGTCCCGGGTGCCAGAAGGAAGTCGGTGCCAGCAGCCAGGGGAAGGAAGGCCTACTCTTGCACAAATTTCGTGCATCAGGCCTCTAGGAGTTAATGATATTGCACTGTATACTTTGAAGGTTGCTAACAGAGATCTTACAAGTTTTTTCATTACAAGAATAACATTTTTTGTGACTGTACGGTGATGAATAGTCATCTCTTCACAATATATACAAATACTGAATCACTGTATTGTAAACATGAAATTAATAAGTCAATTACATATAAATGTGAGATTCCAGAAACATACCCATGCAATGATGGGAATTTAGTATATTAAAGTGAACATTTTAAAAATAGGGGACAGGATGGACTTTGAACTATGTAATATATGGCACATTGGGTAACTGAAAAGAATTGTTAGATCACTTCTTCACATCACATTAAAAAACAAAATTGCCAGATTCTCAATCTGAACATAAAATGCAAAAATGTAACCTGACACAAGATCCTATACAAAGTGAAAGGCTGAAAGAAAATATTTGCAATATAAAACGAAGGGTTATCATACTAATGAAGGCAATCAATGCAATATACAGAGTGGCCAAATTATTATGATCTCTGAAAGCATAATAATCTGGCCACTCAGTGTATATACCCTATCTAATAAAAGAATGATATGCAAATTAACCATCACTCAGCTACACCCAAATGCCATGCCCACAAGCCAATCAGGAGTGAGTATGAACAGGAGTATGAAAATTAACCCCAACAAAGACAGCAGGAGAGAGGCTTGGGTTTCCCTGGCAATGGAAGAAGCCAACCTTTCCCACACCATGGTGGGCCCAGGTCTCCACTCAAGGCTACAAAGTTTTAATTACAGAAAATAAATAAATCCCAACAAGATGGCTGCCACCACAGAGCAAGCAGGAGGCTTGGCTCTGCTCCAGGCTACAAAGTTTCAATTGTAGAAGATAAATAAGTCCCTGATACCAGGGCCTCCACTTGAGTTGCCGGGGAGTGTGCCCAGTCTGCAAACTACCACAGGCCCCTCACCCAGGCGGCCCCACGCCCCAAGAAAACCCCCACCCTGATCCGGGACACCCTTCAGGGCAAACCAGCTGGCCCCTATCCATGTACCAAGGCCTCTATCCTATCTAATAAAAGTAATATGCAGATTGACCATCACTCTAACACATAAGATGGCTGCTCCCATGTGGTCAACGATCCTGCCTCCATGTGGACACAAGATGGCCACCACAAGATGGGCAGCAGGGGAGGGCAGTTGGGAGGGATCAAGCCTGCAAGGGAGGGCAGTTAGGGCGATCAAGCCTGCAGGGGAGGGCAATTAGGGGTGACCAGGCCAGCAGGGGAGGACAGTTAGGCATCAATCAGGCTGGCAGGCAGAAGCAGTTAGGGGCAATCAGAAAGGAAGGCAGGCAGGCAAACAGTTGGGAACTAGCAGTCCTGGATTGTGAGAAGAATGTCTGACTGCCCATTTAGGGATAGGGCCTAAACGGGCAGTTGGACATCCCTCGAAGGGTCTCAGATTGGAGAGGGTGCAGGCTGGGCTGAGGGACAACCCCCCTCTCCTGGGCACAAATTTCATGCATTGGGCCTCTAGTACTATAATAAAAGGCTAATATGCAAATTGTCCCCTTGACCAGGAGTTCAACCAGCAGGCAGGCCCACCAACTGCCCATGTTTCCACCCCCTGGCCAGGCTGGCTGGACCCCGCCTATGCACCAGGCCTTCTAATAAACACACACATACACACACACACACACTGAGTGAACAGATTATTATGCGTTCACATATCATAATAATCTGGTCACTCAGTGTAAAAGTATGCAAAGAAAGGCAAAAATATTAAACGTGAAGAACGTGTCACCATTAGAAAAGATAAATATATACTAGTGGCCCAGTGCACGAAATTCGTGCACATTAAAAGGGGGACCCAGAGTCAAGTCCCCCACCCTCATTGGGCTATATCCAGAGCCTGCCAGTCTCACCCTTGTCAAACCCCGCTGGGCAGGGGGCTTAGCCTCAGGTCCCCCCTAGCCCAGTGCCAGGTCAGGTGGCGTGGCCTGAGTTCCCCCACAGAGGGAAGGGGAGCATGCCTTGCGGTCAAGCCCCACTAGGTGGGGGACATGGCCCAAGATCCCCTGTCAAGCCCTGCTGAGGGGAGAAGGGGGGCGGGGGGAGGAGCACAGCCTCAGGTTCCCCAGCCTGGCACCGGGGCAGGAAGTACACCTTGAGGTCCCCCATCAAACACTACCGGGTGAGGGGTGTGGCCTGAAGTCCTGTGGCCTGGTGCCAAGGCAGGAGGTGCAGCCTGAGATCCCCTGTCAAGCCCTGCCGGTGGGAGACACAGCTTGAGGTCCCTGCTGATTGCTCGTTAAGGCTTCTTATGGGAATTTGGCCTCAGCTGTGGGTGCAGCCATCTTTGTGATGTGATGATCAATTAGCATATTCCCTCTTTATTAGATAGGACTGCTTTCTACTAATTTGATTAAGACTAATAGAAATTTGTTTAGCCCTTTTGGACAATTTTGTTTTATCAATTTTAAATACACACCCACAAACTAGCAATATCAATTCCAGAAATACTGGCATGTGTACAAATATATATATATATATATGAATAAAAGTAATTTTTAGAAAGGTGGATTTAACTTTAGAAACATGAAAAGCAACTGAAATGCTGATCAATACAGGTACAGTAAAATAATGTATGATATATCCATACCATGAATATTTAGTTCTTAGCAAAAATAAAAAGTGTAAATGCCTGAAATATGTATTTAGATTAAATAAAATAGCAAACAGAATATGCAGGGAATAATCCTGTTTTCTAAAAACTATACATACAGACTGTTTGGACAAGCATGAAAAATTATCAACACCACTCAATCTTTTTGGAGAATAAAAATGGGGTATGCAGGAGTTGTCTTTCACTTTTTGTCTTTCTCCCTGATATGTGTTTTTTCAGCAAGCATTATTAAATCAACATAATGCCTTCCTCCCTTCAAAATAAATTCTTGCCAAACTTTTCACCTCCTTACAAAAAGTGATATAATCCACAAAGGACTTTAAGAACTCTCCTCTGTAAGACATGCATTTGAATGGACTCAGTTTAAACAGCTTTCAGGGAATACACTGAGGTTAAATTAAAGACACTCAGGAATAAATTCCACCACACTCCAGGTACTCTTACAAAAAGCACAGGCTATAACCACATCCCTTGCTTTCTTATTTGTATTTATCTACTTTGTTCCTAACATTTCTTCACTTTCACAGCAGCCTCCTCGATCAATGGGTTTACCAGGAAAAGCTGAGAAAGATGAGCCACAGATCATTCCAGAGCACTGAGCTTTAATTTTTCCTATACTCCAAAATTCCAGAATTCAGTATAGAATCCTGTTTTTAGAGTTTGACTCCTCAGAATGACTAAGTGAATACAGAAGAGCCCAACTGTTAACAGGTATAGTCCCCTAATAAACTGAACACCTTAACCAGTAAAAGCACTAGTTTAACAAAGCGTAGAATAATGCACATCATTGAGGATCAATCAATGTAACCAGGGTCTCATCAACTGCAGCCTTCCTCAGTAAAGAACGCAGATCTGCAAATATAAACCATGGGGCTACAACATCCACATCAAATTTGAACGTTTTGTTGTTTTTTTTAAGCAAGGAGGCAAAAATTTGAAAAGGGGGAAAGAAAAACAGGGGGTAGGGTGGGGGAGGGCACCTTATTTGACTATTCGTTTGCAAAGTGGAAAAAAAAAAACCTGAAGTAAACTGATGTGAAATTTAAGTACATATAACCATGGAACTTTCCAAAATCTTAAACAAAAATCATATGCTTACCTTTGCGCTAGTGATTGTACCAAATGGAGAGAACTCTTTCCGGAGACGTTCATCATCAATACCATCATCAAGATTTTTCACATAAAGGTTAACACCCTAACAAAAGAAAAAAGAAAAACTAGAAAAAGAAAGAAAACCATGGTGGTACTTAAGCACACTTCCTACTGTTTTATCCCATGTTTCTTTTTCCCTCGCTCTCAAGTCCCCCCCCTTCCCCATTATCTGTCAGTAAGTAAACTGAACGTAAAATAGGTTTCCCCATCCCTGTCTTATTTAGCTTGTTCAATTAAAAATGATCCAGGCAGCCCAGCCAGTGTGGCTCAGTGGTTGAGCGTAAACCTATGAAAACCAGGTCGTGGTTTGATTCCTGGTCAGGGCACATGCCTGGATTGCAGGCTTGAACCCCAGTAGGGGCTGCTCAGAAGGTAGCCAATCAATGGTTCTCTCTCATCACTGAGATGTTTCTGTCTGGCTCTTTCTCTTACCCTTCCTCTCTGAAGTCAATAAAAATGCATTAAAACACAAAAAACGAACCTGGTATCTGGTGATCCTATCTTGCTTCATCTGTTCAAATTTGCGCTTAAGTTCCGTCTGCCGTTCCACTTTTTTCTGAGCTCGGCCAACGTAAATTTGTTTTCCATTGAGCTCCTTTCCATTCATCTCATCCACAGCCTCACAGAAATAACAAAAACTTTAATCACTAACTTAAAATATGGAAATTCATTTCTTTATCAATAAAGTTTGTTACATTGGGAATGCTAAAGATAGACCCATAACAAAAATTAAATTTACTGTTTGGGGAAAATGTAGGTTCCCAATTTAAAATGTCAAAAATATATAAAATCCAAATAATTAAAAAAAAAAACATGTAAAGATGAACATGTAAAATAGCCATCGGTATGCATGTAAATTTCAACATAAGAGCAACCCAGTTTTATATCTCTTTGCAATAAAATGCAGAACACCTAGTGCCTTTAGTTAATATATTTAAGTCTTACTTTCTGTGCATCTTCATGCCTTTCGAAGCTTACAAATCCAAAACCTTTGGATTTTCCACTTTCATCTGTCATTACTTTCACACTTAAGGCAGGTCCTAAAAAAAAACTTTAATTACTCAGATATTCCATACAATATTTAGTTTATACATTTTAAGTTTCAATGCACAAAAACAAAGCCATGCACAGGCACTAAATAGTCTCTTCAAAGACCCTTTACTTCTACTAAGTAAGTAAGTAAACTAAAAACATTCTTATTTCCATTTTTGGAGGTATGTTTTAGACAATTGTAAAAAAAGAAGTTTTATTCTTAGCAGTAGTACAGAACAGACTTGCTTTTTTTTAACCCAACAATTTTGTTTTCTTGACATCAGAATTAACAAATAAGAATCTCTTAAACCCTGGCCCACTTGATTTCAAGAGTCAGTGAAGGGAATACAGCGCCTGACATTTGGGAAGACAAAGAATCACCTGGAGGTGGCATGTTTCTGAATTCACATGCCCAATCCCACCCACTCAAGTAAAAATGACACTTAACTGAGGCGGGTATTAGCTCAGGTAGGTGAGACAAAAAGGCTAAAAAACACATTTAAGTAGAGAATTTGCAAGATGTATGAGCAAAGATTGTTACTTTTGAATGTGCTTTAGTCTTAAAGTTATAGTTTCAATCTCTACTACGCAAAGCTATCCAGAATATATCTGGCAAATTTACAAATCGGTGGTCAACTGACAGCATTATTCATTTGAAATAAGTGGTTTAACAATATCCAACCAAACTTTAGAAATAGCTTCTAAGCTCAAAAGACAGATGAAATATACAACTCTGACAGGGACAATTTGCATATTAGGCATATATATATATATATATATATATATATATAAAAAACTTTGCTGTACAATAATGATCAGTAGCTTAATCCAAAAAACTACAAATTATTTTAAGTCTCATTTATTTTGGTAAATTTAGCCAAAACTAATATTGAGCAACTAGAGGCCTGGTGCATGAAGTTCATGGTGGCAGGGGGGAGGGGAAATAAGTGTGTGCTCCTCAGCCCTCTCTGCTTCTTAGCAATGCTGGAGAGGTGAGAGAGGCTCCCACCACCGCTGCACTCACCAGGGGCAGCTCCTGCATTGAGCGTGTGCCCCCTGGTGGTCAGTGTGCATCATAGTGACCTGGCCTTCTGGTTGTTGGCCCTAAAGGTCACGTAGACTTTTAATATAAAGATTACTCAGAACTTTGTAAAAATTTAATTCAGACACATTACCAAACTTGCCAAAGAGATCCTTAAGGCGCTCATCATCCATGTCTTCTCCAAAATTCTTGATGTAAACATTGGTGAACTCTTTTGCCCTAGCTCCAAGTTCTGCTTCGCGTTCTTTACGAGACTTAAATCGCCCTACAAACCTAAAAGAAAAAAATATATAGACTGTAAAATTTAGTTTCCATTTTATGACGTTCAGATTAAGCCTGATTGTTCATTTTGTAAATGCTACTCATAATTTCAGAATCTCTAATAAATAGCACACTGTAAAAGAGTCTCAATGACAAAATACAAGTCTAAAATATAAAAAACTTCGTAATTACAATCACCAAAAAAACCCACATTTTTTTCTTTCAATTTATTCACTTGTAGTGAGGGGGAGGGGCAAAAAGGGAGAAGAGAAAAAAAAAACAACACATTGATTCTTTGGTTTTTGTATGTGTCCTGAGCAGGGTTGAACCTACAACCATGGTGTATTGGGATGACACTCTAACCAACTGAGCAACTTACCCAGCTAGGAGAAAACAAACAAACAAAACAACAAAAAACACCACATTTTCTTAATACACATCACTCTCTCCCTTCTGTGGAGCCAGGGTTAAAGAGATCGCACCTCCAGATGAGTGGGATGCCAAGAAAAGACTTAAAAACCCTGGCCAGGTGGCTCAATTGGTTGGAGCGTTTCTTGTACACCAAATGGCTGCAGGTTCAATTCCAAGTCAGGGCACATAACTAGTAGCAGGTTAGATCCCAGGTTAGGGTACATACAGAAGTTACCAACCCTTGTTTTGATGTTTCTCTCTCCCTCTCCCTAAAACATACTCCAGTGAGGACTTAGGAAAAAAAAGACAAAAGCTTTCACAGCAGCTGTTTCAAAGTGGCTCTTACACTTTGTAACTTAAAATGTAACTTAATTCTATACTCTTAACACATAATAGCCCTGCATAATTTTTTATATTATCAAAAAATGCTTTTAAATTTAGTTTTCCCCTAATATAATAGTGTATGTGCCACTGAAAAATAAATATACATCAAACATTTCCTGCCCTAACCGGTTTGGCTCAGTGGATAGAGCATTGGCCTAGGGACTAAAAGATCCCAAGTTTGATTCCAGTCAAGGGAATATACCTTGGTTGCGGGCACATCCCAGTAGGTGTGCAAGAGGTAGCTGATCGATATTTCTCTCTCATCCATGTTTCTAACTCTCTGTCCCTCTCACTTCCTCTCTATAAAAAAAATAATAATCAATAATATATTTTAAAAAAACATTCCTGTAATTCTACTAAAAAATCTACCCCACCAGGGATGAAAACTTTGTCCCCCTTGAAGCACTGCTGACAGGCAAACTGTTTCCATCTGAGAATACTAATAATGCTGAATATTTCTCATTTAAATGTATTTAAAAGTCAACAGGTAATACCATGTGCCTAACTTCTTCATGTACATACTGATCACACCACTTGATGCACTGGTTTATGAGCACCACACCTTAAGAGTGATGCAGTTGACTTATAACCAAACCCAATTTGAATGCCGTCATCAACTACACAACAACAAACTCACAGGTCATTTACAGTATGACCTCACAGCTGAATTTACCCAGATCCACTGACTGAGAAAACAAGATTTGTCATTTCTCTGGGCTCATAAAATCTGTTTTCTTACAGCCTATAACAAATAGTCTTAAACAGGTTTTATCAGTGTTATTTACTTTATTATTTTTTAAAAAATGTTATTAATTTTAGAGAGAGGAAGGGAAAGCATTGATGAGAGGGAAACAATTGGCTGCCTCCTGCATATCCCACCCCCTACTGGGGATTGAGTCCAAAACCCAGGCATATGCCCTGACCAGGAATCCAACCACTGACCTGTTGGTGCATATGAAGATGCATAAACAACTAAGACACACCGCTCAGGCCATCAGAGTCATTATTTCATTTTTAAGAACAAGTTTATTTCAGAAAGATTAATCATAAAGATTTCTGGTTCAATTCAGCTTTTTCTTTAAAGAGGTGGATGGGTTCAAAAGTTTGGGAGAAAACTTTATAATCTATCAATAAATTGTAGCAGTCTAACCAAGTCAAGAGTCACCCTGGGCTCAGAATGTAGACCTCTGGGCTTGTATTCTAGCCCATCTGTCATGCCAGCATTAATTACAGGCAAATTATTTTAGCCTCAGTTTCCTCAAATAGAACATGGGCTAATTACTACCTCAGGAATTAAAATTAAGCTTCTGTCTGGCTTCTAGTTGTTCAACTATGCACTTATTTTGAAAAAGCTTTATATCCCAGTACACCCATTTTTTCCTTTTTGGTTTGAAGGCTGACCATTTTATTGATTCATTGTTATTTTAATGTTACATTGAGTGTGGAGAAAAGACAATTATAAAAAGCTACCCCAAGATATACGTTTGTTGAATTTCATTCAAATTTATCGCTTTAAGAGCACAAAATACATTAATTTATAAAATTAATGTACTGATTGGCACTATTAAAGAGATTTGAAGTATAACTAAATTTTTATACTTACACTTTCCTATCGTTAAGAAGCATTCCGTTCATTTTTTCAATAGCTCTTTCAGCTGCTTCCTGTGTCTCAAAATGTACAAACCCATAACCCTTGGAACCATTTTCATCACAAACCACCTAGGGGGAAAGGTATAGCAGTTTTTCATTACATACTATTAATTCAGCATTTCCCCAATGTTCAAAAGTACCATACTGCTGACCAATGCTGAGAGGATGGAGGGAGGCTTAGGGGAGCTGACACCCCGCAGTCAAAATCTACATACAACTTTTGACTCCCCAAATAAGAATGTATCCCTCAGTATTTGCAGATCCCAAAATCTTGTCTATATAAAACAGTGTAGAATAACGCGTAGTTGGCCCTCTGCATACATGGATTCCCAAAAAAGACAGAAAACACATATATTTACTGAAAAACAACCCTGCATTTAAATGGGCACACTGTTCAAATGTCAACTGTAACTTGTCAGTCACCTAGCCTGGGTATTTGGGAAATAAAGATACCCATTAATAGACAGTATGGTTGCTATTTTTAGGAATAAACATGGTAAACATGTTTATCTGTCACACTGTTGCTTACCTTACATGAAAGGATGTTACCAAAAGCAGAAAATGTATCATACAGTGCTTTATTATCAATGGATTTGTCCAAATTTTTAATGAATATGTTGCCCACTCCACTTTTGCGAAGTGATGGATCACGCTGAGACCACATGATGCGAACTGGCTTGCCCTTTATAACATCAAAATTCATGGTGTCCAAAGCACGCTCCGCTGTAGGAAGGATATTTTCATAGTGAATTATCGCTTCAAAACTTTCACAGACCACTCAAAACTTTATGAACTGTGTGGGAGGAGTGATTGAGCCCACAATCTCTCTCTCCAAACTTCAGGATGGCTGGCCCTTACCTCAACGAGTTGAGACTTAAATTGGGTAACACACGAAGAGGCTATCAGAAGCCCCAAATTTCCTACCTGTTAATTAATGAAATATCACTGGTAATGTATTTCTAAAACAATCTTTCCCTTTAATTGCCATTTTATTTAAAAGCACCTTTTTGTTCCTGGTCAACATAAAATCAAGATCCCTTTTCACTGCTTAATGAGCAATATAAAAGACATTAGGCAATTAAAGATTATCCACAGGCTAAACGTAGTTTATGAATTTTTAAGCATTTCTGCTTCTTCCCCGATTGCTTGCCAAAATGGTCCTTTCACTGGCAGCTTATCAGTACCAATATTAAGCAAAAACCAGCTCATTTTCTTAAAAAATAAAAAAAAATAAAAACCCTGAATTATTGGGGGGGGGATTTCAGGGATTCATGGCACAACTTCGTATTACCATGTAAACAAAAAAAGAAAAGGCTATTATCTATTCTCAGATCAAGATTTGAATCAGGAAAAAAATAAAAGACTTAAATCAGGCCTTCAAAAACTAATGTGAAGTTGGGCATACTTAGCTGGATAATATATAATTTGGTCTACAATCTTTATCTTAGATCACTTTTGTATTAATAACTGATCATTTAACCAATTATTTCTGGATAGTGCTAGGAAATTTCAAAATCTACCTTGTGATTTCAGGACCTATGAAGAGTTATGTACATTAAAGAAACACTTATTAGAGAAGTTGAGACTAAATTTAAAAAAAAATCCTTAGGTGAAAAAGACTAGTCCCGTAAGAGGAGAAAAACAGTCCACTTTAAGTTCTACACCAAGTTTCACAAATTCCATGCCAACGTAACTGTAAAGTTATTGACAGGACAAATTTTCTAGCCACTTTTTATAAATGAAAGTTTCATTTTCTAGAAGGTAGTGATGATAGATAAGCTGTCAACTCATTATCAATTGACCACACCTACTCAGCTCCCCTAGTTTTTTAGCTGACTTTGCTTAAGCTTCTTTTGAATGAGTCACCTCTTCCTGCTAAATTAGAAACTGGTCCCTTTAGGAAGTCCTTCTAGAAGTCCATCCATGTAGCAATAAATAGGAAAAAAAAGAAAACCACTGAAAAGAACTACTAGGGAGGATAGTAATTTGTACATTTAGAAAACAAATAAATGGAAGATGGAAAAATGCTATCTTCTTTTGAGTAGTCCTAGCACTGTTCTATCGATATGCTGATAATACATACGGTATTTTAACATGGTAATTCAATTTTTTTTCAAATCCCAAGTAATTAAAAAAGTTGTTCCTTTGGATTTCAAATGGTTAAGCTTAGAAAAAACAAAAGCCACTTTTCAAGTCACCATTTTCTGGTCTCTAGAATTTTGATCCAAGGTTTCTCTTTCAATTCTTTGGACTGTGATTACCTGACCCAAACTTACGTTCCCTAGAATTACTCTATCTTCTCTTCGGCGACGAACTGTGCCCCGAGTTGGGAAGAACTGGTACGAAGTGACATTTGGAGGTAGGCACTGCTTACAGAGCAAAAGGGCAGGAAGCCTGCAGTGCCCTTTTACAACTTCTGGTTCAGTGTCACCATGGTCTGCCTACCCCAAATCTCCACTATTAACTTTACCCAGGGAAAAGCTGGCTTAGTGAACTTAATAAAGGTTTAAATGCTACCCTTAAGGCCTTTTCTACAAAATTAAATGGACTGAAGCGGACTTGGAGTTCAATTGATCCAGATATAAAAAAAAAAAAATCCTGGCCACAAATCCTATCTACCAAATTTTGTGTGTTGTTTTTTTTTGTGTGTGAACTTCAAAATAAAAACACAAGCTTAGCATTACACTTCCCCATAAGTCTCAAGCGGACTAAACCTGTTATTCAAAACTCAGCCATTCTCCATGACCGATGGACATTGTAGGCTACTTTTTAAAAAAAGGAAACCCGAACTCCTCCTCCAAGGCCGAGGCCGTGATGATGATCCCTCCACACTGCGGCCCCAGGCGACGTGTCCCGGCCGGCATCTCTGAGTGCCTTTCCCCGGCTAAAACCCTAGCAGCTGCTTCGGAAGAGGAAAACCCCATATTCTGAACCCATTTACCAGTGCGTTATTACGAAACCACCCCGGTTACAAAACTTAAAATGAACTAAATAAATTCCGGAGAAAACGAGGAGCCTCCTCCAGGGGGTCACCCTCCTCCTCCCCTCCTCCTCCTCCTCCTCCTCCTCCTCCTGCTGCTCCAGTGAGACGGGCTTGAACTTGGGGGGGGGGAACCCCAACTGCCAGGCCCCCCGGTCACTTCCGTTTCCAGGGCCGGCCAGCCAGCCGGCCAGGCGTCCCCGGCAGGTGGGGCAGAAGAGTGACATCAGAAGCCGCGGCGTCGCCCCCCTCACTCTGCCCCCCGCCGCCGGGGCCGGCCACAGCCAGCGGGGTGACGTCGGGGTTCAACACGTGGTCTCCTCCCGGCACCGGGCGAGCGGCGGGCGCGTCCTCCCGGGGCCGGGGCGCCGGCGGGGGGCCAGGCGGGGTGCTGGCGGCTGCGGCTCCCCGGCATCCCCGCGCCTCGGGGCGGAAGCGCCCGGCAGAACCCCCCCCCCCACCCCGGCGCGTCATCATCACCCTAAAGTTTGCGCGGCTGCGGCCGAGAAAATGGTTGCAGAGGAGGAAGTGGCCCGGCGTGCGAGAGGCGTGCGGCTGCCGGCGGCGCGCGCGCGCGTGTGTGCGGAGCCGGGGGGTCCGGGAGCCCCGGCCGCTCCCCGCCGAGCCCCGCGGGGGGACAGGGGGGTGTGACACACGCCCGGCCGCCCCCCCTCCCCCCTCCCCAGCGCTGGGGCCGCCGGCCTAGCCCGCCCGCCGCCCGCCCGAGCCTCATGGCCGCCCGCCCGCCCGGCCGCCCGGCCGCCCGCCCGCCCGGCGCTCACCGTCCGCCGGCTGCTGGAAGTTGACGTACGCGTAGCCCAGGGAGCGGCGGGTGATCATGTCCCTGCAGACCCGGATGGAGAGGATGGGCCCGGCCGGGCTGAACTTCTCGTAGAGCATCGCCTCCGTCACGTCGGGGTGCAGGTCCCCCACGTAGAGCGAGGCCATGGGGTAGCTGGGGGCGCTGGGGTTCATGTCGGCACGGCTCGCCCGCGGGGCCGCAAGGCCGCGACCTTTTCCCGGGAGGAGGAGGCGGAGGAGGAGGAGGAGGAGGAGGAGGAGGAGGCGAGTGCGGGGCCGGGGGCGGCGCCGGGGGGCGGGGGGGAGCGGGGGCGAGCGCGGAGGGACAAAAACCAGGCGGAATCGACAACTACTACTCAACCGCCGCAGGACGGGTCGGTCCGCCGCCGCCGCTGCTGCCGGCCGGGAAGCGAGGGGCGGGTGGTCGGGTCCGGGCAGCGAGAAGGCCTCTCGGTCTCTGGGTTCCTTCTTGGAGAGCTGCTGCGGGGCCGCGGGCGGGTTCGGTCTCGGCTGCTTCACCGGGTTATTTTTATAAAAAAAAGAAAAAAAAAGAAAAAAAAAATAAAAGTCTCCGGCGGAGGGGGAGACGCGGACTTTTTTGTAAAAAAAAAAAAAAAAATTTTTTTTGAGGTTTTTT
>JAAGEH010000297.1:15342924-15410628 GCA_011751065.1 Lasiurus cinereus | reverse complement strand
CTTTTTTGTAAAAAAAAAAAAAAAAAATTTTTTTTGAGGTTTTTTTAAAAGGCTTTTTTAGATTTTTTTTGGGTTTTTTTTTTTTAATAATAAATGTGTGTTCCGAGCCCGGAGCACACACTCCGCACTCTCAGCACTAACCGCCGGGGAGAAGGGGAAGCGCCGCCTTCTGCACCCTCTACTTATACCGCACGCGGCCCTCGCCCCGCCCCGGCGCGTCTGACGCCACGGCCCGACGTGCGCGCCGGCGCCGGCGCCGCCGGAGGAGGAGGAGGAGGAGGAGGAGAGGCGAGAGGGCGGAGGGAGGAGAAAACAGGAGGAGGAAAGAGCGAAGAGGAAGGAAGAGGCGGCGGCGGCGGCGGCGGCGGCGGCGGGTACGCGGGGGTGGGGCCGGGGCCGGCGGGGGCGGGGCGTTCTGCGCACGCGCGGCGGCCGGGGAGGGGCGGGGCCCGCGCTGGCGTCGGCCCGTGGGGGAGGGGAGCGCCGGCCCGCTCGCAGCGGCTCCTGCGAGTCGTCGGGTGGGACCGCCCCCGCCCCCCTCCACCTCCACCCGGGAGAGGCGTTAACCCGTCACCCGGCCGCGGTGGGCGGGGCGCGAGGCTTCCGGGTTCCTCGGCCACTAACCACCCTCCCCCGCCCCCCGCCGTCCAGCCCCACGTGCGCGGGCCGCCCCGGCCCAGTTTCGCCCGCCCGCCCCCGTCCCCGGAGAGGGACCGCCGGGCACCCGAGGCGGCCGGCGCCGCTCCCTCCCGGACCCAGCCTCCGAAACGTGCGTGAAAAGCAGCCGGGGCCGGCCTCCCCCTTCTCCTACCCGGACCGCACTACCACTCCCAGCGGGCACCGCCGCCCCGCGCCTCGGCCGCAGGAGCGGTGCCTGCCGGGAGCTGCAGTCCCCAACCGCCGCGGCGCCCGCCCGCCGGCCCCCAACTGGCCGCGGGTCCCGGCGCCCCCAACCGTCCCGGCGCTGGACGCCCCCCGGCGGCCGCCCCCCGCGGTGCGTCCGGCGGCGGCGGCGGCGGCGGCGGCGGCGGGGGGAGGGGTCCTCGGGGCCCCTGGTCCCTGGGGTGGCGGGAGCCGCAGACGCTTCTCGGTCTGCATGAAGACGGGTCGTGGGTCGGTGGCTCTTAATGGGGGGGAAAGCTGGTTTTTTGTGTTTTTGTTGTTTTATTTTGGGGGGGGTGTCTTTTGTCCGCTTCCCTGGTGAAAGGACGGTGGTCAGGATGAAGATGCTGCGAGATGGGAGTCACCGCTTCGGGCTCTTTTTCTGCCAGAAATGCCCTGGCGGCAGCAGACGGGGCTGGAGAAAAGCCTTCTTCCTTTAAAGTCTGAGTCGGTCGCACTTTTCCCCGGCACCGCACCCCCCTGCACCCTGAGAGCCTCCCGCGCAGGAGCGCGGACCCAGACCCTTTTCGTGCACGAGTTGCGGCCTTTTTAAGAGGAAGGCTACCGCGTGTCCTGAGCTCTTAGCCAGGGGAAAAGGCCAGTGGATAGGAATGAGGGTAGCCACACACCAAATTCCCACTTTAAACCACTAAGGCATCTCAGAGTTTCCCAAGGACTTGCACAAACATTCCGCCATCTGTCCCCCCTACAGCACTCTTGGTGTGGGACGTGGAGCCAGGAGCAATAATTTCACTTTCCTGCGCAGGGCAACGGCCTCACACGCTGGCCCCGTGCCTTCTTCCTCGCAGTGAACTTGCGTGCCCGCCACACGCATTGGCAGGTGTGCACCAGGGGTGGCTGCGTTGTCCGTCCTTGAATTAAAATTTAAGCCCGCCGCGTCCCCGCGTAAAGTGCTCTTTCACCCCTATGTTGGTAGGGAGAAAGATGATAGTCCTGACAAACTATGTTGCCTCATGGGCTTTATTAGGCAAAAGAGCAAAAAAAAAAAAAAAAAACTTAGGACTGTGCCTTAGGAAGACACATCTATTCCTAAAATGATAAATCACAATGTATTAGAACGCTGCTTAGAATCGATCCCTCGATATCTAGAGTGCCTGTCAAGGGGAGAGTACCATCTTTGTAAGTAAGGAAGATGGATGGCAGACAAAAATCCCTGTCCTCAAGGGGGTTATGGTGAGTTCCTCCGGTAGTCATAAATACAGGCATTGAATTCAGCACAGTGAACCTCCAATCCCAGCATTTTGCCTATGACCGTTTTCTACTAGATTCTAAATTTGTTTTCTTCAACAAGAGGGTAAAAGTTCCATTACTGTATTTTAAAATAAAACATGACTTTATTTTAGTATTTCAATTAAATCACTGGACAGAGACAATCTATAAAACCAAAGAGGAAACCCTACCTGGTGTGGCGCAGTGGATAGGAACATGGAACTGTGGACTGAAGGGTCCCAGATTCAGTTCCGGTCGAGGGCATGTACCTTGGTTGTGGGCACATCCCCAGCAGGAGGTGTGCAGAAGGCAGCTCATCGATGTTTCTCTCTCATCAATGTTTCTAATTATCTTTCTCCCTTCTTCTCTTTAAAAAATCAATAGCATATATTAAAAAAAGAAAAACAAAGAGGGGATAAAAAAAAGAGCTATAGCCGAAACCGATTTGGCTCAGTGGATAGAGCCTGGGCCTGCAGACTGAAGGGTCCCAGGTTCGATTCCGATCCAGGGCATGTACCTTGGTTGTGGGCACATCCCCGGTGGGGGGTGTGCAGGCGGCAGCTGATCGATGTCTCTCATTGATGTTTCTAGCTCTCTGTCCCTCTCCCTTCCTCTCTGTGAAAAATCAATAAAATATATTAAAATAAAAAAAGAACTGTACTCAATAAAACGGTGAAGGAAGATTACCCCCTAATAATTTGTAAGTTAAACTACACCAAGTTTAAACTAC
Organism: Lasiurus cinereus; assembly: GCA_011751065.1. Taxonomy (NCBI): domain Eukaryota; kingdom Metazoa; phylum Chordata; class Mammalia; order Chiroptera; family Vespertilionidae; genus Lasiurus; species Lasiurus cinereus. Next base: position 15,407,786 of record JAAGEH010000297.1, on the reverse strand, counting down.
CCAAACCAGGCATAATTATCAGGATTATATGCCCAGGGGATTTTACATATACTTGTGGTAGAGGAAGATGAGGGTACAGTTTCTGGTGGACTTCACTAAAACAGGATTGTAAATAACAAAGGTGGCGGAAAAACAAAACAATAAACGGTCTGCTTGGAGCCTAGAAAATTTTGTAAAGAGAGTGAGAGTTTGGCCAACACTATCCAGGGTGGGTTTGAGCACTCTGGTCACTAGAAAGGACTTCCTACTCAGGTGTCACTAGAGCTTGCTTCATCTCTCAAAGGACTTCTCTTTGTTAGAAATGCATTTAGAACCGGCAGCTTCCCGATGAAAAAGTCCAATTAAGGAGCTGAGCTTCCAGGGCACCTTGAGACAGGAAGTGGAAGCGCTGGATGGTGGAAGCGTTCTAGTCGACGGCACGTTACACCAGTTCTTTGCAGATTTGCAGATTAGTGAATACTGTGAGAAGGAAAGGGGTCCCCAGGATTCTTAGGCAGCTGTAGTCAGTGGCATGCAGGGCATGTCCTTGTCATAGCTGAGGGAGGTGCAGTTGAGTCCGTACAGGGAAGACTAGCAGCAAAGCCGGTCGGTCCCCGAGGGGAGGGAGCTAGTTTAATCCGGAGAGGGAGTCAGTCAGAGCTCATCTCGGGAGGAAATTGGAATGGGATCTGAAACCAACCAAGAACCTGTGCCTTTGGTCCATGCAGCAAGTCACCTCTTTCTCCTTATCTCCACCAAGCTCATTTCTCTCAGGAACCTTCCTGATTAAAAAAAAAAAAAAATCACCAAGACCGGTTTGGCTCAGTGGATAGAGCGTCGGCCTGCGGACTGAAAGGTCCCAGGTTCGATTCCGGTCAAGGAGGCATGTACCTTGCTTGCGGGCACATCTCCACTATGGGGCGTGCAGGAGGCGGCTGATCGATGTCTCTCTCTCTCATTGATGTTTCTGACTTTCTGTCTCTCTCCCTTCCTCTCTGTAAAAAATCAAGAAAATATATTTTAAAAAAGAAAATCAAACAAACAAACAAAAAAACAACTCTCCTCCCTTAATCACAAATTCTCTGATTTACTCTTTTTCAAAGCCAGACTTGTTATTTCCACTTCTTGTCTCCCCTTAATCCTTCAGCCCCTCTCTGATACAATCTCCCCCACCTCCACTCAGACTGCCCTCTCCACAGTGGTCAATGTTTCCTCTTCTGTTTGACAAACCCAGTGCCCTTCCTTCCGGTTAATTTTGTTTGACATCTGTGGAATCTGACCCTGTTTCTCCCTCTCTTTTTTAAGACACTCTCTGGGCTTTGGACTGCAAGTCTCCTGGGTCTGCCCAGCTTTCAGACGATTCCCAGCCTTCTGGTCACCCTGCCTGACGGCCCCTCTGCCTCTACATGTACCACGTTGTTTTAAAATAGGCTGCTTATGAAATAACTGGTAAGCTCTAAAAGAGAGCCAGTGTTCTATTCATCTGTATTTCTACTAGGGATCATAATGCCTCGCACATGGGAGGGGGTTTTTGGTTTGTTTTTTTAACCGGAGGGAGAAGGCCAGTCAGGCTGATGTACTGACCACACAGGGATGGGTGGAGCTTAATCGGAGATCTCCACCTGAAGTTCACCGGGGCACCTAGAGCTGTGTTCAAGTCCAGGCCGCACTGCTAAGCCCCACAGGCTGCTGGAGGGAGTATTTCCTGACATCCTCGCTGGGCACTCACTGTCAGTGATGTGTTCGGAGGTAGTAGATTTCTAGTCCCCAGACTCGGGCAAGGAGGGACAGGCAAGGACTGCTGGATAAAAGGAGTTTCTGGACCTCCAAAGCTGAGGACACCGTGCCGTGGTGATGCCATTCATGTGCTGTCAGCCTCCAGGGGCTAGCGGACAGCCTCCCTCTTTGACCTGAGCAGTAGGAGAGCTTCTGGTAGAGGTAGTTAAGATTCCAAATAAAAGTCAGGAGATGTACTATTTGTCTCTTCCCTTTGGCTTTTTGATTCACTACTCTCATTTTTCTCGTTTCCTTTTGGTCTTAAAGGATGTGCTGTCGGTGTTTGCCTGTGTACATCTAATTTTAGATCACAAAGCTGTAGGACAGAATAATCTATCTATCAAAGCGACCAGAACACTGGAACAACCAGAACAACCAGTCGCTATGATGTACACTGCAACGGGGATCTGCCCTCTCCCATGCTGATTGGGGGTGGTGCTTCTCCCCTCAGCTGGCCCCGCCCCTTGCCCCCACCCCCACCCCAGATCTGGGGTGGTGCCAGCCAGCCAACCTTCCACAGCCCTCAGCCTGGTCGGATGGGCCCCCATTGGGACAGGCCAGCCAGATTCCACCCATGCACAAATTCATACACTGAGCCTCTAGTGCAGTGGTTCTCAACCTTCCTAATGCCACGACCCTTTAATATAGTTGCTCACGTTGTGGTGACCCCCAACCATAAAATGATTTTCGTTGCTACTTCATAACTGTAATCTTGCTACTGTTATGAACTGTAGTGTAAATATCTGATATGCAGGATGTATTTTTGTTGTTACAAATTGAACATAATTAAAGCATAATGATTAATCACAAAAACAATATGTAATTATATATTGTGAAATATTTATTTCTAATTATAAATAAATGAAATTTTTGTCTTGAATCATGGGGTAGCATGGGTAACAGTCTTCATATGACAACAGTAAACTACATTGCTACACTTTGCTACACCGAGGAGCGGTCTATTGGTTCCTAAGACCATGGGAAATAGGTGTTTTCTGATGGTCTTAGGCGACCCCTGTGAAAAGGTTGTTCGACCCCCAAAGGGGTTGCGACCCACAGGTTGAAAACCACTGCTCTAGTTTCTTTATATGTGTAGCATCTCACTATCGGTACCTAAGAATGTTTAATGACATCAACACCATTCAATTAACTTGTTTCAGCCAATAAAAGGTAGAATTCTCTAGAGAACTTGTTTGCTTGAACTTCACTAGAGATTTATAAATAATTTCCAGGCTACATTCAGAATATATCCAGACGGTAGTGTTTCATATAAAGTATAACAAAAGCTGACTGGACTTATGAGATCTTAGGTATTATTGAGATATTTGAGATGAATAGTCAGAGAATATAGCAGTCTCCTCCCAACTGAAAGGATACACCTTATGTAGATCCTTCACATAGAAAAATATTAAATAATATTCATGATTACAAACTACACCGTGCTTGAAAAGAATAGCTATTTGCTTCATTAGATGTGTGGATTGGCGAGGAACACAACACCTATACAAACTTGTAAATTGTCATGCCATGATCAGAAGGATTTCCTATAATAAGGGTCCCCTTCAGATGTTATGTTTTCTTCCATATGTATTACAAACATATTTTCCTCCTACCAACCAAGAACAAAGAAATTTATAAAAGAGTTTTCGATCGGTTCTGACATTGTATGTCAGATGATGTAGCATAACAGTTCTGAGAAAATGATTGCCAAGTAAGATCTTTTTTAAAAAATACATTTTATTGATTTTTTTACACAGGAAGGGAGAGTGAGTTAAAAACATTAATGAGAGAGAAACATCAATCAGCTGCCTCCCGCACACCCCTACTGGGGATGTGCCCAAAACCAAGATATATGCCCTTGACCAGAATTAAACCTGGGATCGTTGAGTCCGCACAGGCCGGTGGTCTATCCACTGAGCCAAACCAGTTAGGGCCCAAGTAAGATCTTGAAGCAGAGACCTAGTAAGGGTCATAAACACAGAAACAATATTGGAAGAAAAGGGTAATTGAAGGCTTTGTTGTAGAAGAAAATAAAAAACTCAGAGAAATCTTAGAACACTTAGGTTTCTTACAAAGTGCTCTTCTTTTTAAAAAAATTTTTAAAATTGATTTTAAAGACAAGGAGAGGGAAAGAAACATGGGTTTGTAGTTCCACTTATTTATGCATTCATTGGTTGCTTCTTGCATGTGCCCTGACCAAGATGAAACCCGCAACCTTGGCATGTTGGGACATGGCTCCAACCAACTCAGCTACCCTGCCAGGGCACACAGGGCTCTTCTAATGTCATAGCATGTCTGTCCTTCTATCAAAGGTGCCAGGACTTCTACCTGCTATTCTTTTTCTTCACAGCTGCTAACACCCATCTGTTCCTCTCTCTAAACCTCATTCTGGGTTATGCATGCCCCCAACCATCTGTGTATGTTTGTTACAATAACAATAGGGTATGCTACAGGGATATAGGGGTATTATAACAGGCATACCACTACTTAACCTAATAGAATTATTGTGAGACCTGGATAGGAAGCTATATGTAAACTGGCATTACTTCATGTACAGTGTGCTACCATTTACTGGGTAACTCATTTCTGTTAATATAACTGCACATCGACTTGGCAGATAGTAAATTCAAATTCATGGCAGAAGTAGTAAACAGAGACTACACAGACAGCCGTAAAAAAAAAAATAATAATAATACAAGTTACTGCCCTAAACTAACTGGCGGGACAGAAAAATACAATGGCTACATTGAGAGAATGTAAATATTAAATGAATAACAAAAAAAAGGAAAAAGAAAAACCTAATTTAAGATAGTTTTATTGATTTTTTAGAGAGAGAGAGAGAGAGACATAGATCAGCTGCCTCCTACATGCCCCCTCCTGGGGATGAAGCCTGCAACCCAGGCATGTGCTCTGACCTGGAATAGAACCGGCAACCTTTTGGTGCATGGGACAACACTCAACCAACGGAGCCACACTGGCCAGGGCAGAAAAACCTACTTTAAATCGATTGCCTTTCTAGGGTGTGAAAAATGCAGGAGGGGTCAGTGTGAGAACTTTGAAATGTATTATACTCTAGGACCCTGGCTCCTAAGGCACAAATAAGTACAGAAGTATAAAGAATAACAATACATTTAAGGTAAATAGAAGAAATTTTATAAGCTATTCAATTCACCTCTATGTGTGGGTGTTTGGGCTTTTTTTAAATTTTAGTGAATGGATTGCAAAGTTCTCCAGAATCTAGAGATTTATAAATAATTACAAATAAATTTTAAGTTACTTCTCTTTAGGACAGCGGTTTTCAACCTGTGGGTCGCGACCCCTTTGGGGGTCGAATGACCCTTTCACAGGGGTCGCCTAAGACCATCAGAAAACACATATTTCCCATGGTCTTAGGAACCAACAGACGGCTCCTCGGTGTAGCAAAGTGTAGCAATGTAGTTTACTGTTGTCATATGAAGACTGTTACCCATGCTACACCATGATTCAAGACAAAAAAATTTCATTTATTTGTAATTAGAAATAAATATTTCACAATATATAATTACATATTGTTTTTGTGATTAATGACTATGCTTTAATTATGTTCAATTTGTAACAATGAAAATACATCCTGCATATCAGATATTTACATTACAGTTCATAACAGTAGCAAAATGACAGTGATGAAGTAGCAACGGAAATCATTTTATGGTTGGGGGTCACCACCACATGAGGAGCTGTCTTAAAGGGTCGCGGCATGAAGAAGGTTGAGAACCACTGCTTTAGGATATACCTTGTATAATATACCTTAATATGTAGGCTAAATCAGAGTTGTCTGATTTCATGAGGTGTTTACGTTTAACATTAAGAGGCCTATCCAATGTGAAAAATGAGGGAATATTGCAACTCCCAGCTGAAGGGATATACTTTCCGGAGACCTCTATACTGGTAAAATATTACATGAAGTACAGTCTAATGGGGTGGCAGGCATGATTACCAACCATTACACACAACATCAGCGGGATAGGAGGAGGTGCTCTGGGGACAAAGGGCAGGTGTATTGAACTCGCCTTTGGGTGTTTGGGACTAGGGGCATGAGGGGTGCAATCAGGCTGAGTTTCCTAATTTGATAAGAATTTAGTAAGCTGCTCCGGAGAAGGTCAGCACTCAGCTGGGCCTGGGGTGCAGAGCCCTCGCCATGCCCTCGGTGATGCGCCCCCTCCTCTGGGTTAGGCCCCATAGAGCACCGCAGCAGCTGGCGTGAGGCGTACGTGACCTACTTGTTAGATTACATGAGGGAAATCAGTTCTGGTTCAGCAAGAAACTGTATTTATGCTAAAAGGCGGATAACTGTCCTCTGTCCTCACAAGTACACGTTGAATGGTTTTAGTGAGAAAATTATAGGTTTAGGTACCTGTCCGATGTGTCTCTGATTTGGGAAATCTAGTGTTATATGGTCTAGAGTTTTTTAAAAGTGTCTATTGTTGAAAGTATTGCTGATGTCCCCTACCACTCCCCCTCCTCCTGCATTGGCCTCTTCCACCTCTCCACCCCCTCACCTCACTATTGTCTGTGTCTATGGGTTTTGCATATTCATGTAAATTCTTTGGTTAATCTCTTCCCTCCCGCCCCCACTTTGTTGGGATTTTTAAAAAATTTTATTTATTGATTTTAGAGAGAGAAACGTTGACTTGTTGTTTCCCTTGTCCATACATTCATTGGTGGTTTCTTGTATGTGCCCTAACTGGAGATTGAACCCCCAACCTTGGCTTATGGGGATGACGCTCCAACCAGTTGAGCTACCTGGCCAGGGCTATTGTCTAGATTTATTTTTTTTTAATCTATTAGAATTACTTAAGGTTTACCCAGTAATGCCATTTTCTTTTCACTAATAATGTTGACCGTTGTCCATTTCTTTCCATATAAAAATCTATTTTTAAAGGATAATGTGAAGATAGCCTATTGGCCATTGAACTACTGATGAATAATTTGCATTTGAAAAAGAAAGTCCTGATTTCTCGAAAGGTAAAAGGAAGGAGCTGAAAGAAGACACTACATCCAAAAATCAGAAGGGCCAGTGTGTCTCTGCTGATGCCTCACATGGACGAAGACAGGAGGAGAGAACCACCATATGCTTGTAAGTATTAGAGAAACCTGCAAAATGAAGACTTATTACGAGTAGCAAATTAATAGACTGGACAGCCTTAGCGAGATGCATTGTAAGAGAAAAAAAGCAATTTCACTATTAGTATTAATATTTGTAGTAATATTTTATGCTTTTATTATCAGATCAAAGAAATGTCATAGTATGCTGTGTTAAGAATTAAACATTTTTATTTAGTGAGATAATTGTTTCATTGAGTTCTAAAAAAGGAAATGTAATTTAGATGAAGAATTAAAAAATTGAAGAACCATACTGTAGTGTGAGAACTAAGTTGGAAATAATAATATAAGTTAATATCATTTAATAAAATAGGTCTTTTCTAATTCTGTTCAATGACATGGCTAAGGAACAATATTACTCCATGAACCTGATTATATGCACGCCCAATGCCTAAATTATGGAGCCAAATACTATTTTTCACTGAAAGGAAACAATGTACCTTAGAAAAATGGTTGATTCACATCTGGGTCTGGGAAGGTACAGGTGAATCTTAGGATATTTTACTGGGCCAGAAAGCAATACTTTTCCCCAAAAGTAATGGAAGAACACAGAAGTCAGTTTAAGGGAAAACCCATTGGCTAAATTCTGTCAATTTGAGTATCAAAAGGAAAATAATGACGATGGTTAGTTGGCATGTATTAATATGTAAAAAGCTGAGTTCATAATGATAGTCAAAATGAAAAAGTTGGCAAATTGTACTAAAGAAGTCAAATATAATTGAACCTCATTACTTATATTTAATGAGAAGCTGAAAGTACTATTTGATTCATATTATCATGTTAGTACTATTTGACTCACTGAATTGGTACAGAATATCAAATTCAGGAAATATCAAGTATGTTAGTTTTACTCAATTTAAGTTTACATTTAGAAGAATAATTGTTAACTCTTAGTCCATAACTGCCAGTGTCTATACTAGTACAAACTATTTTCTGGTAGTGACAAAATCACATCCTTAACTGCCTTAGAAATGTAATGTTCGCAGTTTTGATTGCACCTCAAAGTGCCATTCTAGTGAGTCATTTTGGAAAAATTAGTCTTGGAATATTTGAATTTTTGTACTCCAGAGTCTCTATGTATTGATCAGCTAAACTTTGTTGTTGTTGTTAATCCTCACCGAGGATATTTTTTTTCCTATTGCTTTTCAGAAAGAGTGGAAGGGAGAGAGGAAGAGGCTGAGAGGGAGGGAGGGAAACATCCATGTGAGAGAGACACATCTACTGGTTGCTTCCTGAACATACCCCAACTGGGGCAGGGAGTGAACCTGCAACCCAGGTACGTGCCCTTGACCCGGAATCAAACCTGAGACCCTTCGGCGCTCGAGCCAATGCTGTAACCACTGAGAAACATTGGCCAGGGCTCAGCTAAGTTTTAAACTAGTTCATAACCCTGGTTCTATTCTGCAGGAGACTCTAGCAGGCTGTCCAGTAGAACGTTCTGTGATGGTGAAGATTAAGATCTGTGTTGTCCAATAGGTAGCCATTAGTCACATACAGCTAGTGGCTATTGAGTACTTGAAATATGGCTAGGGAACTGAATTTTAATTTGATTTATTTAAGTTCATTTAAAGTTTAATAAACACCTGGCTCATTGGACAACCTAGGTCTTCATCTTAAACCTCCTTCTAATTATATGGAATAACTTTAGGTTTACCCAGCAATACAAGTTCCTTCTCACCAGTTCTGGAATATTGTCCATTTCCTTTAAGATAGGGATCTATACTGAAAAAATTGGATTTTAATTTTTTTGTATAGCTCATACATTCAAGTTGTTTAAAATATTAAAAAATGTAAAAAAGTAGGCAGCAAGATTTTTGTCTCTCTCTATTCCCAGCTACTCGTAAGTGTGACCCATGCTATCCGTTTCTTATGCACACGTGAGTATTGATAGCACACATAGCACGCCTTCATTGTGTGCAAGCGTTTTTCCTCGCAACTCGTTTTTGGGATCCCTTCATATCAGCACATTAACAGTCTCCTTCTTCCTTTTGTCTTGAGAACCTATTTAAAGGATACCTGAAGGAGGCCTGTCTGCCCTCTTTTATTTTTGAATATATATATATATATATATATATATATATATATATTATTTCAGAGAGGAAGGAAGAGGGAGAGAGAAAGAGAGAAACATCAATGATGAGAGAGAATCATTAATCGGCTGCCTCCTGCAAGCCCCTCCACTGGGAATCAAGCCCACAACCCGGGCATGTGCCCTTGACTGGAATCGAACCCATGACCTTTCAGTTCTCAGGCCAACACTCTTCACTGAGCCAAACTGGCTAGGGCCTGTCTGCCCTCTTGACAGCTGATGAGATAGCTTGCATCTGAAGGTAAGAACAGCAGCAGATAGAACCGATACAGCTCCTCATGCACCCCACCCATGTGGAGGATGCCCAAATTTGAAAATGCCCAGTTCTTTTCTTTTAAACTTAGATTTTGAACTAAACCACGCTAATAAGCTTTGTGAAGTGACCCAAGATAATAGATTGTGGTAACACTGATTTTTTAAAGTATAATTATAATCTCAATAATACGTAAGCCCATGTAGCCCCGTTTCAACATAGAATAAAATCCAAACCTCTCACCAAGGCGTGCCAGGCTTTGTATGCTCTGGCTCCAGACTGCTCTTTCATCACCGGGCTCCAACCACATAGGCTCTTATCACAGCCAGCCCTTTCCTGCCTCAGGGCGTGTGCCCTCGCTCCGCTCAGACTGGCATGCTTTCCCCGGGCTTTCTGTGGCTCTCCATCCTCCAACCTCACCTGAAATGTCACCTCGTCCTTGATGTCTTTCCTGAATGTGCCGTCTCTAGCGCTCTCACCCCAGCCCGCACTACTACTCTGTTCATAGCATTTATCAGAATCTGTAGTCACTTTGTTTGCATTGGGATGGAAGATCCCTGACAGAAAGGACTGAAACTATCTTTACCAGGCCCTAAAACCGTGTTTACCCTTTCAAAAGTCCCCCCTAATTAAATAAACATAGCAAATTACCCTAAAAGAAATACTATTTTTATATGAGGTGTTTTAAAACTGAAGTCCTATTTACTCCTATAAATAAGTAAGGGACACTCAGTGTGTGTGAATCACTAAAGAGACTTGCGTTGGCTATGAAATGCCATCTACGAAGTGACGCTGCTTATGCCACAGTGGTATGTGCTCTCATTCTTACAATCTTTTCGAATCACTAAGGCAACGTGTATTGGTCATGATGTCAACATATATTAGCCAAATGCTTACCTTGTCATTACTGAACAATGTACACTTATATGATGCTTTAAAGTTTGTAAAAAGTTTTTATTTAGGTCCATTTCTTTGCTCTTCAAAACCCCCTCTCTACCCTGTAAGGCATCTTATGGCCATTTTACTGGTGAGACTCCTGGAACACAGGGAGGATTACATTTTGTTATGAAAATATAACTGGTACAAGATAGAATTAATAAAGGAACTCAGCTCTTCCAAGTCAAACTTCTAAGCCCAAATCCTTGGCTTTTCAGCCACCCCAGTGCTATCCCAACACAGTATTTGAATAAAAACTTGGTAGTTTACAAAGTACTTTTACATAAACTATTTCTTTTGATGCTCTTTATCACCCTTGTGGTTGACAAGGCTGGTAAAATGCCTTCCCTGAAGAATTTCCATAATCTCTCTAAGGAAATAATACATGTCCAAAGCTGAAGACATTGTTACAGAACACTATAAACACATGGAAATTAATTATGGAAATGTCTACAGATGCTAAAGAGACTGTGTATGGTATGTAGCATTGTATCTAGCCAAAGGAGTTCTATTATAAAGCCTGGGCAGAGGTGAGTGCTGACAGGATCTGCAAGGAAAACCAGACTCAGGGGGTCAGAAATGAGGAATCCTGCCTTCCATATACAGGCAACGGGCTACGCAAAGATGTAGGTGCATGTGGGTACAGTGTCATACGTGGAGAACATGGCCAGCAAATCAGCTTGATAACATAGAATGGCTTTAAGAAATACTTAAAGCTGAGGATGCTAAGATGAGCATTTCTAGTTCACAGAAGACCTTAGGTGTCAGTGGGAGTTGGGTTTTATTTTGCAGACATGGGGGAGTTGTTTAAGACTTATGCAAACAAAAGAGATGAAAGCAAAATCTGAGGTAGCTCTCTGTAGCATGAGTCACAGCAGGGGAGACTGACCACAGGCTGGGGCAGTAATCCTGGTGTCAGGTGACAGAATCATAAACGATGGTGGTGACTGAGGGGAGGGGGCTTCTCAGAGAAAGGCTCAGCAGGACTGGATGATGGGGTTAGGATAGGGAGAAAGTCGAGAGGGTAAAAGGACCAGGTGTCCAGCTTGCGGAACTGGGCTGATTGTGGTGCAATAAACATGTTCATTCTGAAGGGAAGCATTTTGGGTGAGGCCGGGAGTAGAGAGCTGGGGATAAAGAAGTGAGGAGCTAAGTTATTGAAATGCAAAGTTGAAGGTGGTTTAGGTGAAGGCCTATAGACAACCAGAGAAACAAGTCTGGAAAGAAGGCGAGAAGTCAGAGTTTATATTGTGTCATTTTTTTTGAAACCTCTGACTCTCTTTCTCAAACTGCACATTCACTGCCTACTCACATAGCCTCAAATGCTCTTTTGTTGGCAATTCACTATTGAGAAGAATTCACGTTTATAGATTTGCTATTTCCTTGTGAACTTTCTCTGTGGTAGTATAAAAAAATTACTTTTGAAATGTATTAAGACTTTTTACCCAGAAATGATTATTTAGAAGCTACTTTGGTTTTTAAAAGTTAATATTCATTACTTTCAAAATGTGTGCTTAAGCTTTTATATTAAATATGTCCATTTTAAAATTCCATTTATGAATCTAGCAAATTAATGTCTCTCCACCTGGTTAGTCATTTTAAACTGTATTTATTCATTTAAGACTTTGGATGTCTTTTTAAACATCAATTTCCTGTTTAACAAACCCTTCCAAATTCTTAAGTAATTCTCATAAAACTAATAAATCAAGCAAATACCTGTGGCAAGTGGCTGAGCCCTTCCCTGCATTTTGAAATGCGGACAGTTTGATTTGCTCAAGATGCTGGACACCTGGGTCAAGGACAAATCCCATGAATGTGACCTGATTCTCTAGCCTGCCTGCCGGTCAGGAGGCTGATCTTGGTTGGACCTGGCACCATACAGTGAGTTGCTTGTCTTTAAAGTGATCAGTTTGATTTGTATTCTGTATTCCTAAATCTTTGACAGTGGTGCATCTGGGTGCTTTAAGATAGCTGGATCCTGTGGCAGCTTTCGGCCTCCTGCCACTGGTGAGTGTTTTTGCTTTTTGGAAGGACCTGCCAGCTACAGGCAGATTCCCACCGTCCACCAAAGAGCTCATTGTTGATCCATAGCCCAGGGCTGCCTGCAAAGTGACCCCAGGTTTTTGCATATCTTGTGAGATCGCTATGGGAACGCAGTCATTATGATACAGCGGTTCTTGTCTTAAGTACGTTAGATAGTTTTATTTTTTTATGGCTTCCTTTCCTATGGATAAGACAGAGACTCTTGATAACCAAAAATAAATATATCCACAAATGCTAGGTTCTCTGTTTCACATGGGAGTATGACTTCATCCTCTAAACTGAACAAACCCCAAATCTGTTATGAAGGTGTGTACTCCCGAACAGGTGAGTCAGATAGGACTCCATCAACTCTGGCACACTGGGTGACCTTGAGAATGTAGTGACGGCCTGTGACCTAGAACAAATCAGGTTAGTAAGTGCCAGCAGAAACGGACGTAAATACTACTCCTGATTCTAAAATGCATATTGAACAGGCTCACACTTCACTTTCTGCCGCCACCACCGAAGTCCAAGCCATCGCTACGGGATCGCTAGCCGGGACTGTTAACCAGGCTACCTGCTTCATTCCGACCATCTCCATTCATTTTTCACACGGAAGCTGGATTCATCTTGTAAGTAAATCAGGTCACGGCACTCATCTGCCTAAAACTCACCTGCCTCCCTCTCATCTCACAGTAAAATCCAAGCGCATCCGCGTGGTCTGTGAGACCCTCTGAGATCTGGCCCCTGCCTGACCCCCATTTCTGATCTAGTCACGCTGCTTTCTGTTTCTCGCACACAGGGCCACCGTGCAGGCGGGCACAGCTTCATCCAGGAAGGGCATTCGGCAGGCTTCAGGGGGGACGATGACCCCGGAACGGTGCAGCATGGCAGCCCAGCTCATACACACCACGCTTGTGCCCAGGGCAGCCCTTGGCACTGCCGGTCCTCTGCCTGGTCACATCCACCTGCAGGCTCTGTGCGCTGGCTCCTCCTCGTCATCCACAGGAGCAACGCCGCGTTTCACAAAGCACCGCTCTGTGCCGGCGGAACTGACTGCCTTCCTTGTAGGACCCCAGGTAAAATGAAAACCTTCAAAAAGTATTCAGAATTTCAAGATGGTAACAGCAGAGCATTAAACTAAACATTGGCCCTTCTGAATGTGGGGTCTTATCTGACCACACAGTTACCCCCAGGAACTTGGCCTTGACCTCAGACTCAGCTTGAATATCACTTCCCCAGCCACCCAGACCAGTGTGTGAAGGTGAGCTAAGGACTCACTATTCTTTCCAGGTAAACTGTGGCATTTAAAATTACAGATGAAACAAGGATGTTTGGTTCCACTAGCACTGTGTTCTTCAGGCTGAACATCCCGTCAACATAACAGGCTTTGTGTTTCTTTTAAATGAGGTCTTGGATAGATTCTCATTTTTCAATAAATTGGCCTGAAGGCAGTGACAGGCCTAGTAAGCTGAGCACTTTGGTGTGCAAAGATCAAAAGAGACCCATTACAGTATTCTCAATTTGAAAAGAATACTATGTTTGGTTTAAAAAATAATAATTTTATTTTTATGGAGCTAAGGATTTTACATCTAACTAGAGGCCCAGTATCCTTCAGCCTGGCCCACACCCTCTCTCAGTCTGGGACCCCTTGGGGGATGTCCGCCTGCTGGCTTAGGCCTGCTTTCCATTGGAACTAAGGATTTTATATATATTGATGAATTCAATTGTATTTTAAAGTTTAGTAGAAATTGCAGTTACTAATTGCTAGCTTATATTTCCCTCTGCCTATGGAAGTTCAAGTTTTTGCTTTGATGAACTAAAACAAAATTATTTAAGGATGATTTCATCCTTGAAAAGTCCAAGTTTTTGCCCTAGCTGGTTTGGCTCAATGGATAGAGTGTTGGCCTGTGGACTGAAGGGTCCCAGGTTTGATTTCAGTCAAGGGCACATGACCAGGGTTATGGGCTCATTCCCCAGTAGGGGGCATGTAGGAGGCAGCCAATCAATGATTCTCTCTCATCATTGCTGTTTCTCTCTCTCCCCCTCTCCCTTCCTCTCTAAAATCAATAAAACATATTTTTTAAAAAGTCAAAGTTTTGTTGTGTTTTAACACTGTGAAGTTTCTTATTTAAAATACAGCTGGTTCAAAGTATATGTATTGCTTTCATTCACAAGGTATCTATAAAAATTGAATTATAAAGTTCCACATAAGGTATTTGACTCAGAAAGCAGAGATGCATAACGCAGCTTCTTTAAATAAAAGATCTCACCTTGTTATGGGTTTCTCTCCTACTCCCAGGAATCCAATATTCTCATTCTAAATAACAGGGGTAGCAAAGAGTTCAAGAACCTGCAAGAGGCAGATAAGACAAATACATGTCATTTCTAGAGTGATGGCCATTCCTGCCACCGTCCTCTGGCTAGGCAAGGCTATCTGGGGGCTTCAGATATGGGTTCTGTAGTGGATTACCCTTGGGTTACTGCCAAGAGCAAAGAGGTTGTAAAAATACAACTTCCTAAAAGCACTTGTAACCAAGGGAGAAAACAAGTTTCTGCCCCAATTTTTGCTCATTTTGTAAACAATCCTAAGGGAGGGAAGGAAGGAAGGAAGGAAGGAAGGAAGGAAGGAAGGAAGGAAGGAAGGAAGGAAGGAAGGAAGGGAAGGAAGAAGGGAAGGAGAAAGGGAGGGAGGAGGGAAGGGAGGGAAGAAGAGGGAGGGAGGGAGAAAGGGAGGGAGGGAGGAAGGGAGGGAAGAAGAGGGAGGGAGGGAGAAAGGGAGGGAGGGAGGAAGGAAGGAAATAGGATTAAGAATGATAAGAGTTTACACTAGTGTAATGTAAAGATTGAAAGCAAAACTAAACAGGCATAACTATCTCACTGAAGGAGTCTAGTCCTAGACTACTAGTAAATTATGAAAACACCCCTGACTTCCTCCCATCTGTCCCAGTTGCTCTCAGAAAACAAGTGGATAAACTTTTTACAGTACAGCACTAAGGTATAAGTGACTAAAGGAATTTAGGAATTATCTTCTACAGGAGTATTTGCTTTAGAGCAGGGAAAATACGTCTCTTTTCAAAGAGCTGAAAGTTTTAGTGGTAGAATTTCAGCAGAGCCCAAAAGTCACCCACAGACAAACCATTTTCTCTCCCTCTCTCCCTCCCACAGCCTCTCTCTATTTTTTCTGTTTTGGAATACTTTTAGATTTACAGAAAAGTTGCAAAGATAAATAGGTGCTCCCATACATCTCTCACCACCTGTTTATTCCTAATGTTAACATTTTATGTTACTACTAGAGGCCTGGTGGATGAAATTCGTGTGTGTTTGTGTGTATGCTTCTGCCCTTATGCTGCCCCTACCTTCCCTCAGCCCAGTCTACACACTTTCCAGCCCAGGACCCCTTGGGGGATGTCCTGGGGATCAGGCCTAAAGCGGCCGTCAGACATCCCTCTCACAATCTGGGACTACTAGTTCCTAACTGCTCACTTGCCTGCCTGCCTGCCTGAGCACCCCTAACTGCCTCTGCATGCCAGCCAGCTTGATTGCCCCCAACTGCCCCCTGCTGGCCTGGTTGCCCCACGTATCCTGCTGTTGAGAGTTGTGTGGTCGTCCCTCATCAACACCCCTGCCAGCCCTGTCACCCCAGGCAGCCTGCTGGTCATTACTGTTACTGTGATGGCATCCTGGACAATTTGCATATTCCTCTATTATTAGATAGATAGCATATTGGTGAAGACCAAGAAACTAACATTGGTACATTCCGAGAACACCAGACTTAACTCAGGTTTTACCAATTTCCCCACTAATGGGCTTTTCCTGTTTAATCCTGTCTAGATACCACATTGCATTTAGCCTTTTCTCTTTCCCACCCAACTGATCAGGCTTTCATCCTGAGAACGCCATAAAGACAGCTCCCACCAGTCACCAGCGGCCGCCACACTGCCAAAGCCAGCATGCCACTGGCTCCTTCTGAGAACCCTCTTCGCAGCTCTCTGAGACACCCCTTCCTCCCAGCTCCTCCCCCTCAACGGGTCTCTCTTGATGGTTCCTCCTCTTCTCCCCTGGTGCTGAGCAGTGGAGAGACCCGAGGCCCAGTCCTGTCAACACTCCCCAGGTGTGCTCATTGAGTCACACGGTGAAAAAGTTACCAGCGATGACGCTGGATTCATGTCTCGCCCTGGTTCCTCTGTGGAACCTGGGACTGATCTATCTAAAACCGCCTGCTCAACATTTCACTGGGTTTCCTACGGGAGCCTCACACTCGATACCTCCCACACTGAACTCTTGACTTGTGCCCTTCCACCTGCTCCTCGTCAGGTTTTCTCCATCTCAGGAAATCGCAGCTCCATCCCACCAACCCCTCAGGCCAAAGACCTCAGAACCTCCCTGGACTCCTCTCTTCTTTTAAAATATATTTTTTATTGATTTTTTACAGAGAGGAAGGGAGAGAGATAGAAAGTCAGAAACATCGATGAGAGAGAGACATTGATGAGCCGCATCCTGCATACCCCACTGTGGAGATGTGCCCGCAAGCAAGGTACATGCCCCCAACCGGAATCAAACCTGGGACCCCTCAGTCCGCAAGCCAACGCTCTATCCACTGAGCCAAACCGGTCTCGGCTCCTCTCTTCTTTTATACTCCACAGTCAATGGGTCAGCAAATGCGACCAGCTCTGCTTGTGGAGCTACCCTGAGTCTAACCACCTTTCACTGTTTCCACGGCCACCATCCTGCTTTAAGTCACTATCTTTCAACCTGGATGACAGCAATAGCCTTCCACCTGTTCATCCTGCTTCTGCCCGCCTGCTGCCCCTACCTCCCCACCACCCAGTTTATTCTCAACACCGGGAGACTTTTACAATGCACGTCTGATCGTGTTACTCAGAACCCTCCAGTGGCTTCCATCCTCAAAGTACACAGAATCCAAAGTACATGGAATTACGAGGACGGCGAGGTTCGACGTGACCTGCCCCTCCCCCAGCTCTGTCTAACTTCCCACCTCCCTTCCACTTACCCACTCCAGCCGCACTTGCCTTCTTGCTCCTTCACTTACCGAGCACGTTTGGCCACAAGGCCTTGCACCTGCTATTGCCTCAGCCTGGAACGCCTTGTCCCCAGATATCTTCCTGCTTTGCAGGAAGGAGAGATAAGGTATAGGTTGAGCAAGGGAGCATGCCCAGTTCCTTCATGTTTTCCCGGGACTATCCTTACTTTAAAACTAAAAAGCCCTCTCTTCCAGGAACTTGAGTTCTGGGCAGATCTGGACACTTGATGCCTTGCAGGGGTAGGTGAGAGTAAGGGAGCTACCGACATTTAACATGGAGGTCAGAGCAGGCCTCGTGGACAAGGAGACATTTGAGCAAAGGCGCGTTCGAGGTGAGGGGTTGAGTTTGCCACTCCTTGTTGCTGTTTGATTCCTGGGCACCTGTCTACAGATACAGGAAACCCCCAGATACAGGAAACCCCATTGGTTATCAAAAACACACTTACCCCCTGGCTGGGGCGGCTTGGCTGGTGGAGCATTGTCCTGTGTACCAGGAAGTTCTTTTTTTTTATTGATTTTTCACAGAGAGGAAGGGAAAGGAATAGAAAGCCAGAAACATCAATGAGAGAGAGACATCGATCAGTCGCCTCCTGCACACCCCCCACTGGGGATGTGCCCAGAACCAATGTACATGCCCTTGACCGGAATCGAACCTGGGACCCTTCAGTCCCCAGGCCGACGCTCTATCCACTGAGCCAAACCGGCCTCGGCTGCACCAGGAAGTTCAATCCCCAGGCGGGGCACGTGCAACTGTGCAATGTACCTCTTTCTCCAATGGATGATTTTCTCTCTCCCTCCTTCCCTCATATATATATGTACACACACACACACACACACACACACACACACATATGTATGTATATATGTATATAAAAAGTGTGTGTGTATATACACGCATACACAGACACACACACACACATACATATACACACCTCTCTCTTTAAATGCTGTTTTTAATAATTGAGCTCTACAAAGAATAGTGACTAAGGAGGCTTTGGAGCCTTGTACATTTGGAGTCTTGGCTCTGCTGTGTGACTTGAACAAGTTGCCTGTTCGATCTCATTTGTGAAAATGAAGATTATAAACATCTTAAGGGGCATGTGAAGATGAAAGGAGTTGGGCAGGACCCAGGGCAAGCAAGACCTGTGGAAAGGGAGTTCAAGAGAAAGAAGGCCATGAAAAAAGGTGGCCATTAAACGTAAGAGTTCATTTAGGTATTTGCTTCGAAATGGTTTTTAGTTTGAGAGCATAGTAAGCTATATGCAGTTATATGAAATAATATAGAGCGCCCATGTCCCTTTACCCAGTTTCCCTCCATGTTATCATCTTGCATTCTGTCACAGCCAGGAAAATGATACTGACACAATCCATAGTTGGCACTTAGTATTTTCATACAGAAACCAAGACTCTCCTCCTAATGGGCTTGGATGATTGGCGCTTCCAGCCTGGGAGGGAGGGTAGGAGGGACAAAGAGTGTAGGCCAAAAGTCCTTACCACTGCAATGCTGGGCTATGGCAGGAAGTGCCTCACCTGCTCTCTCTCCTCCAACCTGCGGTCAAACACGAACGGCGCTTCTATAGGGTCACTTCCCAGCAGCGTTCCGTTTTGCCTTGAGCAAAATCGAAGCTAGCATTTTCCGAATGGTTACTACGAGCACGGGCTCTGTGCTAAATATTTGTCACGCATTATCTCAATCTTTACAACTGCCCTATGGGGGAGGTGATAATATTGTCCCCATTTTATAGATGAGGACTGTAAGGTTAAGCAACTTGCCGGGTCATATACCTAGGAAGTAGGGGGTCTGGGATTAGGACGCAGGACCACGTGATCCCAAGGCTGTTCTTATCCACTCACATGACCCCCTCACACTCATGGCCCGGTAAGGTGGAAAGGGACTGGATTACCTGTGGCCCATGACACCTGTTTTCTTTTTCCTCAGTCAGTTCACAATTGAGTTGGAGAAGCAGAATATAAACTTGTAACTGATCATTGAAGGTAGTATATACACAGAGTGGCCAGATTATTATGGTCTCTGTATGCATAATAATCTGGCCACTCTGTGTATATCCTATATAATAAAAGGCTAATATGCAAATTGTCTCCTCGACCAGGAGTTGGACCAGCAGGCAGGCTGGCCAACTGCCCATGTCCCCTCCCCCTGGCCAGGCTGGCCAGACCCCACCCATGCACGAATTCATGCGCCAGGCCTCTAATATGTAGATACACTGAGTGGCCAGATTATTATGCGTTCAGAGGTCATAATAATCTGGCCACTCAATGTATAAAACAGCCAACCAGGGTGACCTGGGAACTTAGAGGGCAGGGCAGTTGGGAGAGGCTTTCTGTGGGAGGCAGATGAGGTAGAGATGAGCTGGATCTTGAATGTAGGGCTGGACTTACACATGTGAAAAGTCCATGTCTGGTAGAGCTCACACTGTTCATGACACCCATGTCTGGTTTCACCCTGCCTTCCCATGTCTCCTCCTTCCCCTCAACTAAACAGATCAGTGGCAGACTTTTTTCAGAATACATAATAATCCTAATAGCTGACATGTATAGAGTGTTTGCATTGTGCCTTCACTGTTCTGAGTGCTTTACACATGCTAACTCCTGCAATCCTCACAAAAACCTATAGCATGAGGTATTATTAGCCCCACTTTACAAAGGAAATTTCGAGGCACAGAGAGGTCACTCAGTAAGAACGAGGATCTGGAAGGAAACAGTTGAGTTTAGACCCCCCACTTTGGAGCTCTATGCTCTGCTGTAATTTTTGCTTTCCAGCACATCCGTCTTTATAGAGGCCCCACTCTCTATTTTGTGACCCCTTTTCACACATCTCTATTGACAAAATCTCATTCAATAAAACTCGAGCCAAACAGCACAATAGCAGTCGCCGTAAGAGAAGCCAGCACTTTCTGAACAGCAGCCTTCTGTGATTGGCCCTGGGCCTAGTGATTCAAATTTTATTTTCACAATGATTATGCAAGGTTTTTATAAATAAGGAAACGGAATCTCAGACACATTAAGTAACTTGCTCAAAGACCGAGATTCCCGCCCCAAATCTCTGCCCTCCCCTGTAGCTCATATCTCAAATCCCTCCTCACTGAAGTCTTCCTCTCCTCCTCACCCCCAGTCGCAACCATCAGTCCCTGCTCTGCACTGGCCATGTGCGTCCTGCACCGATTTAGGAATGTGCACACATGGCCTTGATGGTCGTCTCGGTCACATGCCTCTCCAGCCATGGGTAGCTGCAAAGGTCAGGAGCCACGGGACACATTCTGTAAGGCTTATAAAATCTTAGCATTCTTGAGCTGGAATGCACCCAGAGATAACCAGGCCTACTAACTGTCCCAGACAGGGCTTCCTTCTACAGTGATCCCCGATCACTCACTCATTCAGCCAAGGCCATCTAAGCAGGCCTTAAGCCATGGATATAGCAACAACCAGAGCAGGGACAGCCCTTCGTCTCTGGGAGGGAGGCTGACAATGAACAAGATAGAGTAAAATAGCCCTAACACGTTTGGCTCAGTGGATAGAGAGCATGAGCCTGTGGACTGAAAGGTCCCAGGTTTGATTCTGGTCAAGGGCACGTATCTTGGTTGCAGGCACATCCTCAGTGGGGGTTGATGTTTCTAACTCTCTATCCCTCTCCCTTCCTCTCTGTGAAAAGTCAATAAAATATCTTTTAAAAAAAAGATAGAGTAAAATATATAGGATGGCAGGTATTGATATATGAGAGGTGGGGGAGAAAGAGAGAGAGAGAAAAAGAGAGAGAGAGATATCTTAGGTTGGCCCAGGGTGGCTTCTCTGAGAGGGCTTCTCCCTCAAAGTCTGTCACTCACTACTTGCTTGTCCAGCTACAGAAAGGTCATTCCCTTAAAGTTCACTCATTCCATTTTTTTAAAATAAATATTTTATTGACTTTTTTACAGAAAGGAAGGGAGAGGGATAGAGAGTTAGAAATATTGATCAGCTGCCTCCTGCATACTCCCCACTGGGTATGTGCCCGAAACCAAGGTACATGCCCCTGACCTCCATCCACTGAGCCAAACCGGTCAGGGCACTCATTTCATTTTTAACAAGCTGATTGTTCCGAAGTTTAAAAGATCTTCTTCCAGGGACTTGTACCCCGCTCCTTCCCAAGTTCTGCTTTCAGTTGGGGCACCCAGTATGCCTGACCCACTCTCCTAGAATACAAAGCCCTTCACCTTTTTGAGGACAATTATGTTTCCTTCTGGTAAGTTTTCCCCAAACCTAACATCCTCAGTTCCTTCAGCTATTTCCTGAAAGACACGGTTGCAATACCTGTCACCCTGCTGGCTGTCCTCCTTTCAGGCCACTGTTCTTTATCAAAGAACAGAACATTTTGCTTGGCAGTGGCTGGACTGGCACAGAATATTTCAGATTATTGCTTCCTGGTTATAAAAGAAAAAGATGCAAATTGACCGTACCTCCCCGACACTCACCAGCCAATCAGGAGTGAGTATGCAAATCAACCCAGCAAAGATGGTGAGTTAATTTGCATACACAGGCACCTAGTGACTGAGGGTGGGGCAGGATGCTGTGTCATCGCCATGGCAATGATACAGGTGTTCTGCACCCCCCCTCCCCCAGCAGCTCTGGGCCTCTGGGCAGTGTGGGATGGTGAAAAGGTGGGCTAGAGCCAAGGTGGAAAGGCAGCTCTGGACAGAGCAAAGGTGGTGCTGGCAGCCAGGGGAAGGCAGGCCCATTCTTGCATAAATCTTCGTGCACTGGGCCTCTAATATCTATATAAACATGTTTTAACCCTTCCTAATCAGTGCTCAGTCCTCACTTCAGGGAGCCAGTCTAGAATCTTCAGAACCTGAAAACCAGGGGAAATACTGGGGTTAGTGGAGGGGCAAGCCTTTCCTTCCTTGAGGGTTCCTAGAAGAAGGCCAGAGAGGGAGCCCAGGTGAAGAGGCAGCATGAGGGACATCCTGCCCTGGACAGTGCACCGGGGTCCTGGCAAGAGGACAGGGCAGTGCATCGAGGAAGGGTCCAGAAGCCAAAGAGCTTACTGTCGTTTTGACTTCTCTCCTTACTTCATTTCTTATTAAAGAGATTAAACAGCTTTTCATGTGTTCAAAACCAATTTATATTCCTTTTATATATCCTTTGCAAAACTGTCCATTAGTTCAGCTTCTTTTCCTTGTGGACGTATAGATCTTTATATATTAAGGAAACTAAGCCTCTGTGTCCTATGACCCAACTACTTTTTTTTCCAGTTTGTCATTTGCCCATTCACTTTGTTTATATTTTTTTTATTTCTATGTAGAAAAGTTTTATTTTTTATTTTTTAAGTAGTCAAATATATCAATCTTTTCATTTTGGGCTTTCCCGCCCCTCTCCTTCTTCACATATATCATACGTAGAAAAGCCTTCTCCATTCTTATAAAAATAATCTTCCATGTCATCTTCAACTATTTTTTTTTAACTTCACTTCTTCCATTTAAAGCTTTGATCCACCTGAAATTCATTCTCGTGTACTACTTATTGGGCATTTACTGTATGTGCCAGACACATTGTTCAGCATTTTACACAGACTGCCTTAATTATGGCCACCTCTATTTTACCCATGAGGACATTGAAGCCCTGCCAGGCAAACTCAGCCACGGCCCTACATCCAGAACGGAAACCAAGTTAGCCTGCGTTCACTTTTTACACTCTTCACTGTAGCCTTTAGAAGAGAGGTAGCCCATGTTCAGAAATCCCCGACTTAGTTACCATGCATTTCAGAGAAGGCTGCTGTTGAGTGTGTGATGACTACTGGCCCATGGCGTGAGGCGGGAAGAACTAGATGGCGCAGGGAGGTGGGGCTCCTGGGTGTCAGTTAGCAAAGCCACCCTCCAGCTCGGTGACTGACTCATACCCCTGCCTGGAACCCGAGGATTGAAATTCTTCTCTTGCCAAATTATGGGCGAGTAGGTTACATTACACCAGAGTAGGCTGGATGGTGACTATTAAATCCTTGAACGTAAGAGTCTTGAATGTCTCTTGTCATGGGCCAGCATAGATCCTGAAGTTTGGATGGGGTTCAACATGCAAGTAGAGCATAATTACTGAATTTTTTTTTATTCTTAGATACATGTCTTTTCACATTTAACATTTCTGAAGTTACGATGCTTGTTCTAATTAAGGGCGTCTTCTAATTGCTGGTGGCCGTTTGGACAGATGAGATGGAGCAGCGGCTCTCTGCAATGTGCCACCTTGCTTTATAATTCTGATGGCACCACGGACAATGGCAACCCATCCAGGTTTCATTCAGCAGATGATCTAAGGACCATTTCAGGAGGTAGTACAGTGCTACCTCGAGATACGAGTGCCCTAACATACAAGATTTTTGAGATATGAGCCATCGAGCGAGCGTTTTTTGCTTTGAAATACGAGCAACATTTGAGATAGGAGTGATCGAGCGGATCGGCTGGCTGCATACGACCCACCAGTTTACCACGACTGGAGCGTCTCATAGTTTCCCACGCCTCAAGGTTACGGAATGAATTAAACTTGTATCTCGAGGTACCACTGTATAAGCTTGGTTGGGTTCTGAAACCTTCCTTGACACCAGAACAAGTAAGAAGGGACCTGCACTGGAACTTGTGGATGGAGTAGGGATGGAGGGGTGGGGGTGGTGAGCGAGGGGAAATGAGTCACTGGCTTAGAAGAAAATTGTTTAAAACAATAATTGCATAACTGACATTCCTGGAGGATGATTGTGTTTGGAAAAAACCGAACATGTATACCCAGTTCTGAAGTGAAACACATTTTATAAGACTGAACTCTGAATAAAAAGTTTGGGGAAATACTTGAGCCTATTTATTTCTCTGATATTACCAGTATTCCTCAGAGGAGACAGAGCTGGTGAAGATGCTCAGGCCGAGTCTTCTCTCCGGGACTGAGGCTTCGTATATTTGGGATGGGCCTGGAGATATACATTTTAACCAACACTCGAGGTGATGCTGATGTACCACGGGGTGAGAAAC
This sequence comes from Lasiurus cinereus, assembly GCA_011751065.1. NCBI lineage: Eukaryota > Metazoa > Chordata > Mammalia > Chiroptera > Vespertilionidae > Lasiurus > Lasiurus cinereus. The sequence continues at coordinate 15,383,544 of JAAGEH010000297.1, read as the reverse complement.
ACCTCAAACAGCGGACAACAGTGGGAAATGATTTGGTAATTCTTTCTTTCTTACCATCTGTTAGCATTGCATATCTCTCCCAAGAAATGTTTCCGAGTTCTACCTGATGGCTCTTTTTGGTCATCCACACAGAAGCTTGTAAAAAGCCCTTTTGTTGAGCATTTCACAAACCTCAGGCCTTGCTGACACTACTCACAATGCTACGCCTTTTAAACATAATTGCTCTGACGATGGGCCGTTCCTGTCCTTGTTGTCCTTGTTCGTGTGTGTGTGTGAGCCTGCGTTGGCTCCTTCAGATGAGCCTGCGTTGGCTCCTTCAGATGCCCGCACATCCCCGTGGCATTCCGCGAGGATTCGCTAACAATGACATGAAGACCGGATGACAGGGAGAAGAGCACCAGGGGCCACTGCTGAGGATGCCTTTACGAAATCACAAACAACAGAGCCTGCGTGTAACACACCACTTGGCATGTAACAGGCTTCCAACACATATTTGTCGCCCTTAGCCCGGGATAACGAATATTTGACAGGCCGCAACTCTGCCTCTCCTGTGTTTCCTCGTAACAGGACTTGCCATCAAGTCAACCAGAAGCGGCTTGCAAAACGAAACGTATTTACCGGTTCCAAACAAAACCAAAGCCCTTCCCTCCTACAACTCGGTTGTTAACTCCACTGGTTAAGAAAAAAAAAAAATTACAGGGTAGATAAGAGATCAACCGAAGGACCTGTATGCATGCATATAAGCATAACCAATGGACACAAGACACTGGGGGGTTAGGGCATGCATGGGAGTGGGGGGGGGAGACAATGAGAAGATATGTACACATGTAATACAGTAAATAAATAAATAAATAAATTGCTGAAACTGGTTTGGCTCAGTGGATAGAGCGTCAGCCTGCGGACTGAAAGGTCCCGGGTTCGATTCCAGTCAAGGGCATGTACCTTGGTTGCGGGCACATCTCCAGTAGGGGGCGTGCAGGAGGCAGCTGATCCAATGTCTCTCATAGATGTTTCTAACTCTCTATCCCTCTCCCTTCCTCTCTGTGAAAAATCAATAAAATATATTTAAAAAAATAAAATAATTTAAATAAATAAACAAATAGATAAATAAATAAAATTACAAATATACATTCATGCTTAAAAAGTCAAGTCGGTGTGATAAATTCTAAGGGAAAAATACAGGGAATTAGGATAAGGCTATGAAGTAGCCAGCATCTCACAATCAGCAGGTGTCTGGATTTTCCAGCATTTGAGACTCTGGAATGGTACTAACGCCACAATAATGAAAAGGATACTAAATCCCATCCTCTCATCTCCTGAGATGAGCAAGGTCTGGAACCTTTCAGATAATGACCCCAAGACCACAGAAACAGGGCCCCCATTTCTGCTGGACCCAAAATCCGTGGGTTACACTGAGAGTCCTGCCTTCTAAGGCCTGTCACGGGGCAGGGATGGCATTACTCGACCCCAAGAGGAGAGAAATCAAAGCAGGGCTCTCGGTCCGGGAGCATTTCCTTTCCTCCCTCTGCCTGCACCGCTCCTTCCCCAGGCACCCTGGAACCCCGATCCTTATCTAGCTCTTCACGATCCTGACATTTCTGTTGGCGCTGATAAGGCTCTCTTCTGCGTATCCGCGTCAGCTGTCTGGAGTAGGCTGCCCTGAGGTACAGACAGACCCTTCCGGCCAATCTAGTTGTTATCTCCTGTTTTAACCGAGGCGCAAAGCTAGAGGACTAAAGGTATAGTTAGGGCATTTATGCCCTAGGAGTTTTCTGGAGTCAGTCTCAAAGGGAAACTGGGTGTTAGAGGCTATCATATAGAAATGCTAGTGAATGAGATTCTTTAAATGAGAATTTTTTTTTTACCATACATTCATGTTTAATTTTACTTTTAAATCTAGAAAATGGATGAAAGGCATTCCATACCTCTCTGCCTTCAGAAACAGCCTCACCGGTTTGAAGCTGCCACAAGATCAGCTCTGAGAGCACAGCTGTTTGTCCTCTGAGCTGCAATGTGTTGGGCTAAATCAGTGGTCGGCAAACTCATGCGTCAACAGAGCCAAATACCCACAGGACAACGATTGACATTCCTTTTGAGAGCCACATTTTTAAAACTTCTTCTAACGCCACTTCTTCAAAATAGACTCTCCCAAGGCCGTGGTATTTGGTGGAAGATCCACACTCAAGGGACCAAAGAGCTGCATGTGGCTCGCGAGCCACAGTTTGCCGATCACTGGGCTAAACGTCTCCAATGTGCCTCTTCTTGAGTTTTCAAGGCAGATTGTTTGAGTCCTGTCTACTCTCGCCTTGTGGAGCTGACAGGAGCCACCCCTGATTCTTACAATGAAGCCGCCTTTCAACATGCATGTCTTTCCAGTTACCATTTCGAAAGGTTTACGTTCTAGAAACCAGAGAAGGAGCTCTCTTTGAATTGTGTATGAAATCATAGTTAATAAGCTCTGAATGAGGCCTTGGGAACTTTCTGATGAATCAAGCACGTTAAGTTAGATGAGGAACCTTTGCCGTCTAGTTAGACTACGTAGAGTCATTTTACACGTAATGCTTGGTGGATTCTTGGGTAGTTCTTGGTGGAAAAGTTCATTTCTGGATTATGTCAAATTATTTAACATAATTTAGTAGTGATTAGAAAATTAAAAATTTGGGCGGGGGAAACATTTCCTAGAAAAATTCAGATATATTCCTGAAAAGGTTTTCAACTTTTTCTAGTCTATGTAAGGGAGCCTGGTGATAATCCTTTTCCCTTTAAAAGCACGTGCTTGCTTTTCATATGATAACTAGCTCAGGGCCAAAGGTCATGTTGGATTTTTCGTTTCTAAGTGTGCAGTTTGATCAGACCTGGGAAGATCAGGGGAGAGCCTCCATTTCTGGGAAGAAGGCAGGAGAGGGGTCAGTCCAACCTCTCACCAGAAACAATCAAAAATGCTAGCTAATAATTGTTTTATTTTATTTTATTTCATTTTTGATGCCTTAACAGCATTGAAGAGCTGTCCAGATGGTAAGAAACGAAAGTCCAACATCAAAGGAAAACCCGATCTCTTTCCGGGGCATCCGAAAGCTGCTTCTGAAACTGAGGGCATTTGCCCATTTGGGCAAACTTGACTTTTGGTTCTGAGGGCTTCTCAGGACGAGGGGGGCAGAATCAAAGCCCGGGGCACACCCCTCCCCTCCCTAATCAGGGTCCAATCCTCAGGGCAAGGGTGAGACAGAGTAAATTCGCCTCTACCCTCAGGCCCGGGAGAGCATGGGGAAAGGAGCCATTGTAATGCGCAGAGCAGGAGAGGGGGAAATGGCAGGGAACGGCCTGTGAACTGGGACTTTCACAGCTTCCAAATCTGTATAGCTTTGGTGATCAAATACATAACATTAACACGACCATAAAGCCATAAAAACCTGTCAAGTTGTGCATTTAGTTTGAAGTAAAGGGAAGTTCGCTCTGGAGGAAATGAGTGTCATCCTGGGCTTCAAAGAATCCCCCTAAATAAAATCTCAACAACAATGAGCAGCTCAGCTCTCTCCCCGGGGAGCCTGCCTGTGCCTTTCCCTGCCCGCCCCCTCCCCCCAGGCCCAGCACCTTTACCTTTCTCTCCCCTAAACTCCCAGGGCCCTTCTTTGGCCTGAGTGACTTGTTTCCTGAGTCCATGTCTTCTGCAGCTCCCTTCTATCGCTGTGACTTTCTAAATAGACTTTCTCTTACAGTTTGGGAAAAAGAACAACCAACAGCATACAGTAAAGACAAAAAAACTAAGCCTACAGTGACATAAACCATCAAAAATAAGAACTAGAAAAAGAGACCTTCAAAGACTTAAGGTTTTGAAATTATTAAGTCAGAGTGTATAAAAGCAACTATGCTTACTTAGAAAATGTATGTACATAAAAGGAAATGATAAAAGTGACCTAGCAAGTTGGAAAAAGAACCAAATAGAACGCCTCAAAATAAAAAATAACCAACATTTAAAACTCAGTAGACATGTTTAAGCGGTTTAGACACAACTAAAGAGAGAATTGGGAACTAAAATATAGATCAGAGTCAGTTATTCAGCATATAACATAACACATATAAAAGAGAGGTTAAGAGACATGGAAAACAGTGAAACTTTCTAGCATTCATTTAATCAGACTCTCAGAAGGAGAGAAGAAAAGGGCTTGCATAAAGATAATGACTATGAATTTTTAGAACTGATACCTTATTTATTAAAAACAGGTTTTCACTTTTACATTATGTTTATATGCTGTTTGAATTCTTAAAAAAATCTTTTTATTGATTTTTAGAGAGGAAGGGAGAGGGAGAGAGAAATAGAAACATCAATGATCAGAGAGCATTATCTTGACCTCCTGGCTCATAGGTGGACACTATACCACTGAGCCACGCCGGCCAGGCTACCACCTCTGTTTTAATTTCATTTATCCATCCCCCCACCTGCCCAAATAATGTCGGTGAAGCACTTGCTTTATACCAGGCCCTTTGCTAGGCTCTAGGAATGCAAAGACAAATAAACCATGGCCCTATCTTCAAAGAGTTCTTAACTTAATAGAGGAACTGGGTGAAAAATATATAGTTTTCATGCAATGTGTTAGCAGCACAATTAAGGTCTAAACAATGAGCTGAGGCATTTCAGGGGGAAAAGTCATATCTGGGCATGTGGTAGAGTAAGGGGACTCTACAGAGAAGCCTGCTCAGAGATCTTGAACGCAGTCTTGAAGGATGAGTAGAAATCTGCCAGCTGGAAAAATTGAGGGAGAGATATTTCTGTAAAGGAATTAGCATAGGCAAGCTGTTGGGTGTTAGAGTATTGAGAAGGGAGATAAAATTGGAGCCATTAGCTGTGGTCAGAAATCAAAAGGCCATATTCACCAGGTGAAAGAGTTGGACTTTCTCTAGCCGGTGGAGGGCTATTATAAGCAAAGATTAGGATGATCTAGGCCATATTTTTAGAACCATTGCTCTGTCTCTGTGCAGATGAGTAGGAAAGATTCTGAAGACCACTGCAGTGGTCCAGGTGAGAGGGCTTGAACTAAGGCAGTGCCCTTAGAATGAATAAAGGGGACAGATTCAAGAGACATTCAGGAGGTAGAGCTGAGTGGACTTGGTAACCTGTTGATTCAGGGTTGAGGTAATTACCAGATTTCCAGCACCTGCTAATAATGATGGTGGATAGTAATAGCATTAGCCAAGTTTGAGGAGACCAGTAGAGCAGGTGGTGAGGTAAAGATATTTTGATTTACTGAATTTGACGTGCCTTTGGTACATCAAGGTGGAGATTTCTAGTGGAGAGATGGAAATTTGGTTCTGAAGAGAAATGAGATGTGGACATGGGGATTGTGGAAGCCATAAAAATATAAACGGAGGTTGAAACCAGGGGAGTGTGTGGGAGGGCTCAATAGATGAATATTTTGTTGAATCTACTTGAAAGGAATGAGTAGTATGCTCACCAAAGTGCCATTGTTCTTAGCATATATTTTGGGCCTACGTTAAAAGGTTTCCATAAAATATCTCCCTTTATCCAAAATCATATTGATCTCAGAGTAACCATTAATGACTTGAGTCCATATAATAGCTTCAATTTACCAAAGTAATTTAAGAATGAGAGACATGTGGAAAATTTATTAGACTATTCTGACAAGCAAATCTTGTACCTGGATACCAATTAAGTACAAAATATACAGCATATATTGAATGCCATGGCAAGAGTTCTGGGGATGTCATAATGTACTCTTCTCAGAGAGAAATTCAGTAAGCAACTTATTAAAATTATCAGTATAGCCCTGACCGGTTTGGCTCAGTGGACAGAGCATTGGCCTGCAGACTGAAAGGTCCCAGGTTCGACTACAGTCAAGGGCATGTACCTTGGTTGCGGAAACATCCCCAGCAGGAGGCAGCTGATTGCTGTTTCTCTCTCATCAGTGTTTTTAACTTTCTATCCTCCTTTCCTCTCTGTAAAAAAATCAATAAAATATAATTAATAAATAAATAAATAAATAAAATTATCAGCATAAATAAAAAATTTCTGATGGTCAAATTTTTTTTAAATATTTTTTTTTATTGATCTCAGAGAGGAAGGGAGAGGGAGAGAGAGATAGAAACATCAATGATAAGAGAGAATCATTCTTCAGCCTCCTCCTGCACACCCCCAACTGGGGACCAGGCATGTGCCTTTGACTGGAATTGCACCTGGGAACCTTCAGTCCACAGGCCGATGCTCTATCCACTGAGCCAAACCCGCTAGGACTGATGTTTAAATGTTTTATCTAATATTGTGATTTTCAAAACATACTTTGGAGGTTTAAGACCTTTTGAAGCTAGAATTATAGAATTTTTAGCCCTGGAAGAAACCCTAAAGGTAATTTCATCTAAACCTTTACTTATTATTTTTTTTTAATTTTTTTATTAAATCTTTATTGTTCAGATTATTACAGTTGTTCCTCTTTTTTCCCCCCATAGCTCCCTTTCACCAGGTTCCCACCTCACCCCAATCCCTTACTTCCTCCCACTGTCCTCAGCCATAAGTGTATGATTTTTGTCCAATCTCTTCTCACACCCTCCACACCCTTTTTACCCCCCTGAGAATTCAGTCCACTCCCATTCTATGCCCCTGATTCTATTATATTCACCAGTTTATTCTGTTCATCAGATTTTTTACTCACTTGATTTTTAGATTCACTTGTTGGTAGATATGTATTTGTTGTTCATAATTTTTATCTTTACCTTTTTCTTCTTTCTCCTCTTCTTAAAGAGTACCTTTCAGCATTTCATATCATACTGGCTTGGTAGGGATGAACTCCTTTAGCTTTTTCTTATCTGTGAAGCTCTTTATCTGACCTTCAATTCTGGATAATAGCTTTGCTGGGTAGAGTAATCTTGGTTGTAGGTTCTTGCTATTCATCACTCCTGTCTGGCCTGCAAAGTTTCTGTTGAGAAATCAGCTAACAGTCGTATAGGTGCTCCCTTGTAGGTAACTAATTGTTTTTCTCTTGCTGCTTTTAATATTCTCTCTTTGTCTTTTGCTCTTGGCATTTTAATTATGATGTGTCTTGGTGTGGTCCTCTTTGGATTCCTTTTGTTTGGGCTTCTCTGTGCTTTTTGGACCTGTAAGTCTATTTCTTTCACCAGGTAGGAAAAGTTTTCTGTCACTATTTCTTCAAATAGGTTTTCAGTACCTTGCTCTCTCTCTTCTTCTGGCACCCCCATAATTTGGATATTGGTATGCTTAAAGTTGTCCCAGAGACTCCTTACACTATCTTCATATTTTTGGATTCTTTTTTTCTTTTTGCTTTTCTGGTTGGGTGTTTTTTGCTTCTTCATATTTCAAATCTTTGATTTGATTCTTATGATCCTCTAGTCTGCTGTTGGATCTCTATATATTATTCTTTATTTCAGTCAGTATATGCTTCATTTCTAGTTGGTCCCTTTTCATATCCTTGAGGGTCTCACTAAATTTATCTGCCTTTTCTAGAAAATTTTTGAAAAACCTTTTAACCGTGGTTTTGAATTCTATATCCCGTAGTTTGCTTTCCTCCATTTCTTTCATTTGTGGCCTATTTCTTTGTTTCTGCATTTTGGCTGCTTCCCTGAGTTGATGGAGTGGTTTTGTATGCTAGTTGTCCTTTAGAGCCCAGTTACCTGAGGTGGACACTCTTGGTGCACCCCTTTGTGGGCTGTGTGCACAGTCTTGTTGTAGTTAAGCCTTGATTGTTGTAGGTATCACTGGGAGGAATTGACCTCCTGGCTATTGGATGTGAGGTTCACCTGTGTCTATGATGGGAAAACTTCTGTGCTGGAGACACTCTTATGAGGCAAGACTTGCTTAGTGGGGCTTTGGTGCTCACTGAGTCTGCCCCCTGAGTGTGTCCCTTATGAATCTGAGGAGTTGTGATCTGGATGGTCCCACTCTGACCACTGGGTACACTGGCTCTTGGATCTCCAAGAAGGTGCTAATTGAGCCTCTGTCTGAGGCTACCCAGCAGGAGCTACAGAGAGATCTGCAGAATCCTCTTCTTTGTTTAGGTTTTGGAGGTGACCAGATGAGGTCCAGCTGTGAAGCAATGCAAGCTGCTGTGGAACCTTGAGCCTTCTTTTGGGTCTCCAATTTCTGGGTCTTCCTGACTCAGCTGCAGTTCATTAGGTGAGTTTAGATTTCAAAGGACCAGACCATTCATATGCAAAAGCCTCTGCCCACAGCTTGGATGGGGCAGAGTTTCAGGGTGGAACAAATAGCAATGGCTTCCCATCAGCCCTGCCCTAAGAGGTCCCCAGGTCTCAGTGTCCCTCGGTAATTGCTGCAATCACCTGAGGGAAAGCCACTCTTGCATTTCGCCCGCTGCCAGACAGTCCAATTTCTCCCCATATGAGTCTGGGTCCCCAGAGTCTCGCCTGGAACTGGAGTTCAGAACAGTCAGAAGCTTGTGTCTCCCTGTGGATTGAAAAAGCCAGTTGTGTACTTAGTTGCCAGCCCTTTCCGCATGCGTGCCTCTTTACCTCTGCCTCTATTTCCGCAGCTCTTCTGAGTCTCAGTGTGCGCTTTTCTCTTCCCTTCTAGTTGTAGGATTTCCACTCAGCCGGCCTTCCTGGGGTTCTGGATGATGACCATTTTGTCTTTTAGTTGTAGTTTTAAAGTGGTTGTAATGAGGCAGCAAGTTTAGGGGTTTACCTATGCCGCCATCTTGGTTTCCTCTCAACCTTTACATTTCCAAGTAAAGACTAAAGAGAGAATGCCATGTCAGGGCCACTCAACCTGGAAGAAGTGGCCAGGTCTCTCAATCCCTAGAGCATTCTTTCCTTCTCTTCACCTACTTCCACCAATCTTCCCTGGATTTTCAGGATAAAAATGACCTAAACTTCAGCTGTCCAAATGAAAGCTTTTAATTTACTGATGAATTTAAAGCATATCTGTGTCACTTGGAGCCAGATAAGAATAAAGAGCCACGTCTGATTAAAATTCATCCTTTGCTCTGTCTCAGGCTTCTTGGCAGAATGCATTATACATGTCCCACAAGGACAGATGTGGGGGACAAGACAATGACAAGACTTTGATCTCAAGTAGTATTGACAGATTTAGCAAATAAAAATAAGATGACGCCCAGTTAAATTTGAATTTCAGATAAATAATGAATAGTTTTTTAGAATAGATGTGTCCCATACAATATTTAGGACATACTTACTTAAAAAAATTATTCATTGTTGGTCTGCAATTGAAATTTAATTGGGAGTCATGTGTTTTATCTGATAACCTTAATCTTAAAGTCAGGAACACAGACTTTCACACATTTAGATATGAGTGAGGCAGATGAAGTTAGATCCATTACAGATAGCTGATGTTTTACAAAATTGCAAATTTCAAGTCATCGTAAAACCTTTAGGTAGATTCACCAAGAAAAAGAGACAGCTCAACTAAATGAAATCGGAAATGAAGGAGAAGTTACAGCTGATACCAGAGAAGTACAAAGGACCATGAAAGACTACCATAATCAATTATACACCAACAAATTGGACAACCCAAAAGAAATAGATAAATTCCTAAAACATACACTCTTTCAAGATTGAACCATGAAATAATAGAAAATCTAAATAGATCAATTACTAGCAGGGAGATTGAATCAATAACCAAAAACCTCCAAAAATAGCAAAAGTCCAGGACCAGACAGCTTCACTGGTGAATTCTACCAAACAGTTAAAAAGAAAATTTAATACATATCTTTCTCAAACTCTTCCAAAAAACTGAAGAGGTGGGAATCCTTCCAAACTCAATTTATGAGAGCAATATCATCCTGATATTAAAACCAGACAATAACACACACACACACACACACACACACACACACACACACACATTATAGGCCAATATCCTTGATGAACACAGAGTCAAAAATCTTCAACAAAATGTTAGCAAACTGAATTCAACAATATAGTGAATGGATCATATACTATAATCAAGAGTAATTTATTACAGGGAATGCAATTATGGTTCAATATTTGCAAATCAATCAACATGAGGCACTAACAAAATGTAGGCTAAGAATATGATCCTCTCTATAGATGCAGGAAAAGCATTTGACAAAATTCAACATCTATTTATGATAAAAACTTTCTCCACAGTAGGTAAAAAGACAATGTACCACAACATAATAAAGGCCATATATAACAAACTCATAGCTAACATCAAATTCAACAGTGAAACCTTAAACTTCTCCTCTAAGATCACGGGCAAGACAACATTACCGCTCTTGCCACTTTTATTGAACACTAGAGGCCCGGTGCATGAAATTCGTGTGTGTCCCTCAGCCCAACCTGCACCCTCTTCAATCTAAAACCCTTGAGGGATGTCCAACTGTCCGTTTAGGCCCGATCCTACCAGGACAGTCAGAGATCCTTCTCAAAATCCAGGACTGCTGACTCCTAGCTGCTTGCCTGCCTGCCATCCTGATTGCCCCTAACCACTTCTGCCTGCCAGCCTGATTACTTCCTAATCACTCCCCTGACAGTCTTATTGATGCCTAACTGCTTCCCTGACAACCTGTTTGCCCCTAACTGCCCTCCCCTGCAGGCCTGGTCACCTCTGAATGCCCTCCCCTGCAGGCTTGGTCACCCCCAACTGTCCTCCCTTACAGGCCTGGTCCCTCCCAACTGCCCTCCCCTGCTGGCCATCTTGTGGCGACCATCTTGTGTCCACATGGGGTCAGTCATCTTTGACCACATGGAGGCAGCCATCTTGTGTGTTGGTATGATGGTCAATTTGCATATTATTATTTTATTAGATAGGAGGATTAGATAGGATAGAGGCCTGGTGATGGGTGGGGGCCGGCTGGTTTGCCCTAAAGGGTGTCCCCCTTGGGGCATGGGGCAGCCTGGGCAAGGGGCCTGTGGTGGTTTGCAGGCTGGTCACACACTCCAGCAAACCAAGCAGAGGCCCTGGTATCTGAGATTTGTTTATCTTCTATAATTGAAACCTTGTAGTCTTGAGTAGAGGCCTAGGCTAGCCAGGATGTGTGGAAAGCTTGGCTTCCTCCATTGCTGGGGAAACCCAAGCCTCCTGCTCTCCCTGTGGCCACAGCCATTTTGGTTGGGTTAATTTGCATACTTGCTCCTGATTGGCTTGTGGGCATGGTTTATTGGGGTAGCAGAGGTACAGTCAATTTGCATATTACTCTTTTATTAGATAGGATAATATTGGAGGTCCTTGCCAGAGCAATTAGGAAAAAAACAGAAGTAAAAAGCATTCAGTATAAAGAGAATTACCATATAACCTAGCAATTCTAACAATTCCATTTCTGAAAAGAAATGGAAAAATAATTTTATGAAAAGAAAACAAAAAAATAATTTTAGATAGACCGCTATGGTCATTCCAGCATTATTTATATTATTTATAATAACCAAGATATAGAAACAATCTAAATGTCCATATGAATGGATATACATATATATCATATAAAATGGACATATATACATATATGTGTATACATATATGTATACACATACAAGGGAAATATATATGTGTATATATGTATATATGAATATGACTCAGCCATTAAAAAGTAGGAAATCTTGCCATATGTGACACATGGATGGATCTTGAGAGTATTATGCTGAGTTGAATACATCAAACAGAGATATAAGTGAAATCTAACAAAACAAACAAACAAACAAAAGTATAGATACAGAGACCAGACTGGTGGTTACCAGAGGGGAATGGGATAGGGGGTGGGAAATATGGGTTAAGGGGGTCAATTGTATGGTTATCGATGGTAACTAGACTTATTGTGGTGATCGCTAAGTGTATACACATATTGAATTACTAGACGCCCGATGCATGAAGGTTCATGCAAGAATGGACCTTCCTTCCACTAGCTGCCGGCACCGCCTTCCAGCCCAGAGCTGTCTTTGGGCCTTCCCACGCTGCCCAGGGCCCAGAGCTGCTGGGGCAGTGTCTACACATGCAAATTAATCCTCCATCTTTGTTGGGTTAATTTGCATACTTACTCCTGATTGGCTGGTGGGTGTCGTGAAGGTACGGTCCATTTGCATCTTTCTCTTTTATTGGTGTAGATGTTGTATACCTGAAACTAATATAATGTTATAGGCCAATATTAACTCCATAAACTATTCCTCAAAAATCATCCTCGGGTCTGCTACTATTTTTGCAGAAGTGAAGGTGGTGTCCTGCTGTGCCACTGCCGTGCCCACACCGTGTCGTATAATGCGACATGGCTATTCCACGAGCTTAGCGGGAATGGTGGTGAAGGGGGTGGGAGGCACGGACAGTCTCCATCGCTGCGTTCTGAAGCAGCTGTGCCCTCTCCTGTGTTCTTCACAGTGTAGACTGATTTTGCAGGCACAGAATCACAATCCATTATGTAATCAGCGATTACAAAACCAAAGCTAAGATGTAGAACAATACAATGTTTCATTACAGAAAACCATGGAAAAGAAGCCTTCTGTAAGACACTGTCTCGCCCTCACGTCCAAGGCGATGGCCTGCATGTAAGCCTCCTTAAACAGAAAGGCTGAGCAAGACAGTCTCACCAGGCAGCGGGGAGACGCGTCACAAAACCAGGGCTGACAGGGGCCGTGAAATGCCAGCCGTGTGCCAGCATATTAGCCGAGTTTGGTCACACGGTCAGCGGCAACAAAATGTCGTAACACCACCAACTCTCTGAGTAAATTTCAAGCTCAGCCACGATGGCCCCACAGCCATGCCCAAACCAGGCCGAGTCCAGGTATGAAATGACCTCCTCACGTGGCGAGGCGTCCTGGGCTGGAAGTGGTGGGAGTGATGGCGCAGTGGGAGGCAAAAACTGGACGCAGGGTGTGAATGAGCCTTACTGACATCTGTGTACTCACAGGTCACCCTGTAATCCTGCCCGGATGCTGTGCATGGCTGGCGCTTTGAATCAGACACAGGGTCCTCAAAGCAGCCCCGCTGAGAAGAACCCAGGCCACTGTGGGCTTTGAGCGCTCCACTGAGAGAGAGCCCTTTTGCTTGGCTGCTTTTGCAAGGAAGATAAGGCATAAAACTTCCCTCTGAGACCATATATATATATATATATATTTTAATATATTTTATTGATTTTTTACAGAGAGGAAGGGAGAGGGATAGAAAGTCAGAAACATCAAGGAGAGAGAGAGACATTGATCAGCCGCCTCCTGCACGTCCCACACTGGAGATGTGCCCGAAAGCAAGGTACATGCCCCCAACCGGAATCGAACCTGGGACCCCTCAGTCCACAGGCCAACACTCTATCCACTGAGCCAAACCGGTTTCGGCTGGGACTATATTTGACAGTCACTCAGCACACTGGTGTGTCCATGTGTCTGCTGGCTTGTCCCTGGTTGAGGGCCTTCTATGTGCCAGGCCCCGTGCAGCATGCACATCATCCCAAATAGCAAAACTTCCAGGTAAGACGCTGAGAGCCAGTAATTCCCACCAGGGAGGGTGGAGCCAGGACCGAGTGAGGCCCCTCTGACTCCAAAGTTGAGCCCTCCTCCATCAGGCCTCCCCACCTGCGGGTGGGAGTCTGTCTAATTTCAGACCTTCCATTCCCCATCCGTGTGACACTGTATGTTCAGAACATGCTTCTTGGCTTTAGTCTCTGGGTTTCAACTCCACAGTGCCAGCAGCAACATGGTGCAGATCCTTCCTACCAGGACTGCTGGGGGGGGGAGGGAGAGGGGAGGAGCTTCGAAGTCTGACACTTTCCCCGGGTGAAGGCCAAGGTGACAAGAGCAAGAGCAGAGCCACTCTTGTCGATGTACGCAGGTCCGAGTCCGTAGAGAATTGTTAGAACAGTTTATTGGAGCCAAACAGACAGCATCTGCCAGGGAGCGAGATCTCAGATGCTACAGAGACGAACCATTTTGTGGTTTCTTGGATGCAGGTGACATGAAGGAGGGGATATTAAGGAGAATGGCCTGCAGGTGGGAGAGAGCAAGACAGGCATTCCAGGATAAGGAGGGGTCTAAAAAAAAGGCCCTCGAAGGGGTGTTAATCCAGATGCACAGGAAGAGTGGCCGGGGTCTGCTCTAGGCCTGGGGTGTGTGACTGCCCACATGACCTGCCTTCCTCCTCAGGAATTTACAATCAGATCGCCCCATGATGTTGCTTTCTATAGAACCCCTCTTCGTCCACACTCCTCATTCCAGTGTTTTCAGTTCTAAATTCTAGTTTGAGTTTCCGGAGCCTTTACAAAGGGCCAGGCATTGTCGCAAACACCGCAGGCACTTTCTCTGCCTTCGTGCTTCCAGCAACCCCCAAAGGCACAGGTCCCGGTCCCTCACCAGATTTCACGCAAGTCCCGCAGGCTTCAGCATGGCCCACAATTCGGAGACAGTTCTGGGCACATACTGCTTTATTCATAACATAACGGTCATCAAATATGTTGGTATTTCTGAGGCAAACATATGGGTCATCAGGCTTAACGAGATCAATAAAACCATATAAAATCTCAAATGAGTTTCCTGCAAGCTTACCAACCATTCATGTTGCAGAGCTCTTTGGGTGTCAGAACGGCCAGGACAGGATTAGAGATCTGGGATGTTACTATTCCCATCGGACAGATGAGAAGATGGAGGTTTAGAGATAGTTAAGAACCTAGCCAAGCTCAACCAGAATTCAGACCCAGTTTGATTTTGTTCATACCATTGTATGCTTTAACTCCTGCTTTCACTCCACACCTTCACCGGCCGGAGGTACAAAGACTCAGATGGATCTAGTTCATTTCCATGAAAAACCATTTACTGCTGACGTTCAAATACATTTACACTGGACATGAATCATAGCTTCTCCTAGAAGCTGAAGGCTAGAGAGGTTTGTCAAAGAGGTTAACCAAACGCCATATGCGTTGGGGAGGGGAGATGAAGGGTGTGTGGCTTTCTCCTCAGGAAGCAAAGACACTACTTTTCTGTTCTTCCAACTCCTGTGCTTTCTTCTGTGGTCCCACGTCTGCTCTAACCAATCTGCTTCCCTCTCCCGTGGGCTCAGGAGCTGTTGGCGTCTCCCATGCCGGCTTCTCCAGGGCCTGCTGTGCCTTCTAGCCTCCGGCTCTTTCCTCAGCCCAGCCTCTCCTGACCATGCTCTCGGCCCCACTGTTCAAGGCTCTCACCAACCTTGGCACCCACTGAGTTCCTTCTGTGAACCCTGCGCGATAGCCACCTGCTAACGGGATCGCAAGAAACAGGATCATTTCACCGGAACATCCTCATTCTAGAACTTATGACGTGTTCCTTCTAGAATGAGGATGTTCAGGTGAAATGATCCTGTTTCTTGCAATTTTGTTAGCACGTGGCTATCGCGCTGGGTTCTGTTTGTCATTCCAGTTGAACTTCTAAGTTTGTCATTCCAGTGGGAGTCCAAGGGCCTGATGCAGGGATGGCAGAGGACTGAAGGGAGGTGTCTGTGTGTGTGTGTGTGTGTGTGACTGCTGCTTTGCCCTAGCTCCTGCCTCCTCCAAGTCACCAAGAATGTGAATACCTACTGGCCAGCTACTCAGGAGGACATCAGAGTCCAGAGATCTGAGCAGAAAAACAGGAGCGGGTGACTCTGGGCCCTGGAATCTCTGCCATTTCAGCCGGGGCGGGGCCTTGACTAAATGATCGCCCCTGGCCACCGGCTCTGGATAATGCGGCGTGAGATGGTGAGGAAATGACATGTGCCCGGTTGAGTTTGTCTTTATAATTTTTCAATGAAGGACATTGTACTCCTTTGGATATAGTTGAAGCACGTCGAAGGTCGGTGGGCAGAGCGATGGCTGGTATTTGTTCAGGTTATGTGGAGTCTAGGCCTGGGGTGGGGAAAGGCAACCCAGAAAACGGAATAGAAAGTGGATCTGTCCGGTTTAAAAAAAAAAAATTGTTTTTCCTCCGAGGTCTCTCTGCTTGTGAAATCTTGTTGCCCCCGATGTTCTTATGAAAGATACTCTTTTGTTCTTCAAGTTATAAGAAAACAACCCACGGGGAGTGACGGAACGCCACTGATTTTCATTAAGGGCTGATGAATACTTGGGCCAGATCTCTTAGAGATCAAAGGAGAATAATGCATTTAAAACTCAAAGTTCTTTTTTTTTTTCCTTCCAAAGGGCAGGCCATGTATTTCCTAACCCAATAAATAAATCTGACAATCTGTCCCACTAGCTAATTTACTACATTTCATGTTTATTTAGATCACGGATGCGGTGGGCAAGTCTTGCCCTCCTTGTGTTTTTTTAGAACTCAAGCCAGGGAAACACCAACGAGGGTGCTTGTGGGCATGATGGCTCCGGACAGGGAAGCAGCCCCTTATTTCTTCTTCGTGTTTCGAGGTAACTGCGTACCCCCACACTCCCACCTCCCCACCCTCGCACCTCCCCTCAGCGCCTCTCTTCCTTGCCTTGGATTCCAGCTCATGGTTTCTGCCCTTGACATTGCAGACCCGGTGACTCATGGTTTCATTCTCAGTTTCCCTGTTTTCTTACTCGGGACACTGTCACTCTGTGCTTAGCCCCGGTCCTGACCTGACTGCTCCCCAGGGACCTGGAGACCTCATGTCTACCCAGCCGCCCTGAGCTCCAGAGCTGAGAACCCAACTGCCTCCTCTTGCCTTCTCTCTTGGAATATTCCACAGGCACCTCACCCTCAACATGTCCCAAGTGCACTTATTATCCACGTCCACCCTTCTTCCTGCCATCACTACCCTGTTTCCCCGAAAATAAGACAGTGTCTTATATTAATTTTTGCTCCCAAAGACGATCCAGGTCTTATTTTCAGGGGATGTCTTACTTTTCCATGAAGAAGAATACGATACACATTTATTGTTGAACAAAAAAAAAAAAAAAAAAGGAAATGTATGACCTGTCTACGGTACGGTAATCGTCATCACAAACCAGCTCACTGATGGGCCACAGCGCAGCCGGAGCTGTTCAGGCAGGGCGATTTCTCTTTAAATCAGGAGTCAGATACTTTACGGTAGCTTCGGGGGCCTTATATTCTGGGGAGGTTTTATTTTCAGGGGGGATGCCTTATATTACAGGGAGAGGCAAAACTGGAAGTAGGTCTTATTTTCGGGGGATGTCTTACTTTCGGGGAAACAGAGTACCAGCTCCCTCCTCCTCTGCCTCAGACCGATTCATTCTTCCAGCCTCACTGATGCGTCGTCTCCCATTTCCCCACCTTCCCAGCCAGAGTCACCCTCAGGTCACCCTCCGTGACTTCCTCTCTCCAGGTCACGCAGGCATGCTGTCCTGTCAGCTCTGCTTCCCATTCAGCTTCGGGAGTCCTTCCCCTTCTCCCCTCCTTCCCCCCACCGCTGTTAATGTGGGTCCTCTTCCTTTCTGCCTGCATTAGCTCCTTCGGCCGTGGATTTGCCTCACTCTCATCCACACTCACCCTCACACCCCGTCAGCGCTCACATGGTGCTCTCCGATGGAGCTCGCTTTCCCAAACGCAAATCTGACTGTTTCACTTCCCTAAAGCTCTTCAAGCGTTCCCCTTCATTTACCAAACAAACTCCTGCCCGCTCAAGTCCTGCTCCCCAACTCCATCCCATCTCCGCCCATCTTCTGGTCCCACTGTTTACCTTTCCTCTTGCCATGTTTTACCTTACATGTGTAAATAATCCGGTCCTTGGACATGGCAGGGAGCTTTAAATCTTTGGGCTTCCACGCATGAAGTTCCTTTTATCTGGGATAGTCCTGACCCTCCTCCACCGACAAGACACCTGCAGGGTTATTCATGTCAACAGACATCAATCAAGGGTCTACTAGGTCCCTTAAGACTGTGCCAGATAGTGGAGACAAAAGCGAGAAGGCATCGTTCTTTCCCTCACCATCCCATTGAGACATAACTTCTTGAAGCTCCATTTAAACACCCCCTCAGCATCTCCACCACTCAAGCTTAATAGACCTTTTTTTTTTTCTTTCTACTTTGGAAAAGCACTTTTTTTTAATTGCACTTACATGATATAACTGTGAACTAGGGCCCATAATCTCGGAGAGGAAGTGAGTAATTTCAGGACTATGTGGATACTGACGTCTGGGTGGTAGGCAGGCTTCTGAAATGGTCTCCCAGGAGTCCTGGCCCTTGGTGTGCATGCCCGCCTCGTGAATGCCGCCAGGATTTGTGAATATGACGGGATTTTACTCCAAGGGGAGGGAGAGATCTGAGGCAGCACAGATGATCTGCTGGCCGGGAAGTAAAACTGCTGCACTGTGGGCAGAGCCACGGGGCAGGGAGCGAAGGGAGCCTCTAGGACAGCGGTTCTCAACCTGTGGGTCGCGACCCCTCAGGGGGTCGAACGACCCTTTCACAGGGGTCACCTAAGATATCCTGCCTATCAGGTATTTACATTACGATTCATTAACAGTAGCAAGATGACAGTTATGAAGTAGCAACGAAAATAATTTTATGGTTGGGGGTCACCACCACATGAGGAGCTGTGTTAAAGGGTCGCGGCATTAGGAAGTTGGAGAACCACTGCTCTAGGAGACCAGGGCCTCCCAGCAATGACAGAATCTCACAACAATGACAACATGGGAACTTGGGAGAGGACCCCAGACCTCATATGCAATCCTGACTGACGTCTTGATTTTAGTAACCTCATGAGACTGAGCAGAGAGCCCAGCTAAACTCTGCCCAAACTTCTGACCTAAAGACACTGTGACACAATAAATGGGTATGGTTTAAAGCCACTAAGTTTGGGATAATTTGCTATGCAGCAAGAAAAAACAAATATGATCTTTTTAAAAAAATATATTTTATTGATTTTTTACAGAGAGGAAGGGAGAGGAGAGGGATAGAGAGTTAGAAACATCAATGAGAGAGAGACATCGATCAGCTGCCCTCTGCACGCCCCTCTACTGGGGATGTGCCCGCAACCAAGATACATGCCCTTGACCAGAATCGAACCCGGGACCTTTCAGTCCACAGACCTACGCTCTATCCACTGAGCCAAACCGGTTTTGGCAAAAACAAGTATAATCTGATAGACAGATGCTGAATTCCTGCTTTCTTGTTACTATCCACGTGATTTGGGACTTAACCTCTCTAAGCCTCATCTTCCTCAGCTATACAATGGGCATGGTAATACCTTCCTGATTACATATCTGTGAGGGTCATAAGTGCTGGACACACTGTGGTACCACCCAAAAAATTCAAGTTTCTTGAAGGTAGGGACCATGTCTCTCCCAGTGTCTTTGACACCTGCCAATATGCCTGCACATGGAAGGTGGTCAATGCATTTCAGTTGAATAAATGAACAGTGCTCGGACTCTTTAGAGAACACGCATAAACCTAAGCCTTTCCTTCTAGATTTTTTTCTTCTAATTTAGTGCTGACAGTCCTCTTCACGCATATGTGCAGTTCGGAACCATCTAGAGGATGGTTGTCTTTTAGTTGTAAATTCTGTGATGCTGATGAATCTCCAGATAAGGTCCTGGAATAACAATCAGAAAGTTACAAAATCATTAGCATTCTTAGAAAGTAGTTCAAAGGAGGTATTTGTTAATAAGCTGTTCTCTCTCAAGCCCCTCTCCTGAGCCCGTCACTATTCCCACCATAATCAAGTATTAATATCCAGATGTCTGCATTGAGGATTGATAGTATTCACATCGTATTTTGCTAGCTGCAAGTGTAAACTATTTTTGATCAAGTGATAAAATTTGAGTTTCTTACTTGAATATTAACATATTAACTCAATCAACCACTTTAAATTCCAAGTACTAAGAGGGCTATTATGATGTAAAAGTAGAAATAACATACTTATACTTAACAGGTAATGACATTTTGTTTTATGGTGTTTTTTTTTTTTTTAATCCTCACCTGAGAATATGCTTACTGATTTTAGAGAGAGGGGAAGAAAGAGAGAAACATGGGTATAAGAGAGAAACATCAATCAGTTGACTTCCACGAGTGCCCTGCCTGAGGATCGAACCCGCAACGTAGGTGAGTGCCCTGACCAGGAATGGGACCCACAACATTTTGCTGTACAGGACAATGTTCCAATCAACTGAGCCATTCGGCTAGGGCTCTTTATGTTTTGCTCTGAAATGGCCTGAGAAATTTGATCACTGATTTTTGGCCAAGGGAGGCAATAAAGGATCCTGCAGTGACTGTTGCTATTATAGTTATTGCTATAATTTTTATAAGAATATATATATATGTGTATATATATATTCTACATATTTAATTACAAATATGATCATAAACATTGACTTACCACTGGGATGTTTGGCAACTGTGTTTTGACTAAGATCCCAGAGGGCATGCTTGATTACTATCTAGGGATCTAATAGAATGTTTTTTGTTTGTTTGTTTTTAATATATTTATTGATTTAAGAGAGGAAAGGAGAGAGAGAGAGAGAGAGAAACATCAATGATGAGAATCATTAATCAGTTGCCTCCTGCATAGACCCTACTGGAGATCATGCCGGTATGTGCCCTTGGCCAGAATCGAACCTGGGACCTTTCAATCCATAGGCCCACTGAGCCAAACCGGCTAGGGCAAAATATTTAACCTCAGAGCTACATTTCAACATCAAGGGATACCCCTGGCTGCTGTCACTTAACAAGAGGAAGCAGTAAAACGCCTTCTTAGAGAAGTAAGCCTTGGGTGGAGGGCCTCGGACAGCCTCCTGTGCACAGCACTGTCTCGGAGCCATCATCTCACATTCTACTTCCTGCTTCAGAGCAGAAGTCTGCGCTCCTTCCCCAGAAATCCTCTGAAAACCGTACCATCAGAGCAACAGTCTGTGCAGAATGAGATCCAGCAAGAGGGACTAGGTGTGTGTGTGTGTGTGTGTGTGTGTGTGTGTGTGTGTGTGTGTGTGTGGTGTTTCTGTGCCTCTGGGTGGGAAGGAGCGTAGGTTAAGAAGTTTACCAACTCTTACCGACCCACCCCTGCTCCCAGCAAACACGTGCCTGGTTCACTTCGGCTGTTGGAGGGTGGAGCTGGGGTGACGGGGTTTGCTAGGATCAGAAGGATGGGACAGGAGGAAAGGCCCTATGTCAGACACATTGGCACAGCCTGGTTTCTTGTAGGGAGAGAAACTGTTGGGTCTGTGCAGGGAAGAGAGAGAGAGAGAGAGAGAGGTGTTTGTGATCATCAAGGGAGAGAAGGGAGAGGCTCAGTGGTCTTAGGTCCCTAAAGATTCAGGGGCCTCTGAGAACTGCAAACCCCATGCTTCCCCAGGGGTGACCACGGCAGAAGACACCAGGAAAAAATCAATAAAAAA
This sequence comes from Lasiurus cinereus, assembly GCA_011751065.1. Lineage (NCBI taxonomy): Eukaryota > Metazoa > Chordata > Mammalia > Chiroptera > Vespertilionidae > Lasiurus > Lasiurus cinereus. The sequence continues at coordinate 15,362,335 of JAAGEH010000297.1, read as the reverse complement.
TATATTAAAAAAAGAAAGAAAGAAATACCCAGGTATGATGGGAAGGAGGTTCCTGGGGTCCATGCCTGGGGATGGTGATGATCCCTGCCCTGGCTTCTTTTTGCTACCCCAGGACACCAGACATAATATATTTTTATTGATTTTTTACAGGGAGGAAGGGAGAGGGATAAAGAGTTAGAAACATCAATTAGCCACCTCCTGCGCACCTCCTATTGGGGATGTGCCTGCAATCAAGGTACATGCCCTTGACCGGAACTGAACCTGTTGTTTCAACCACCGAATCAGAAACCAGACCCGGGCAAACAGCAGGAACTGAGTCACTTGCAGAGTGCTTTACTGTCCCCAGAAGAGCCTTCGTGCGCCTGGTCTCATTGAGTTAGCACCAAGACCCCATTAGGTAGAAATTGTATTCTTGCTGTGATTATTGTCCCATAGAGGAGAATACTAAGTCTTAGCCACATTGAAGAGTTTCACCAGGACCACACAGCCAGAAAACAGTAAAGACGACCCCTAATTCAGGTGTCTACAGCTTGGTCATCTTCTAATCCTGTGCTCTATATGTCTGGTGTCCTGGGGTAGCAAAAAGAAGCCAGGGCAGGGATCATCACCATCACCAGGCATGGACCTCAGGGACCTCCTTCCCATCATACCTGGGTATTTCTTTCTTTCTTTTTTTAATACATTTTTTATTGATTTTTTACAGAGAGGAAGGGAGAGGGATAGAGAGTTAGAAACATCAATCAGCCGCCTCCTGCACACCTCCTACTGGGGATGTGCCTGCAACCAAGGTACATGCCCTTGACCGAAATTGAACCTGGGACCTTTTAGTCCGGAGGCTGACACTCTATCCACTGAGTCAAACTGCTCAGAGACATACCTGGATATTTCTGTAGAAAGAGAAATACCCAACTCCCACTGGGTCTAGCCTTCCGTATAGGAGAAGGGAAATGCTTAATTCCAGCCTCCTCCAGGCCTCCTGTCCTACCTGCTATGGGGAGAGTGTTGCAAAGCATTTGTAAAGTTCACTTCCAGAGGCACAGGCTCACTGAAAGACCGAGATCTAGTTACAGGTCTATAAACACCGCCCCTACCCTTGCACCTCACCACCACGCCACTAGGGGCCTATTCACAGCAGTTCCTTCTGCCCACTACATTGATGCCCAGCGACCAAGAAAAAATGGCAACGCCTAGTAAAAGACCAAATACAGCCTGAAAGGATGAAGCAAGCATCAGCACCAGACTTGGTTACTTATATAATGTCATTGACCAAGGCTATCCCAGTATATTTAATTAAAATCACAGATCATTAGGAATGGTGGCTCAAAGAACGTGAGGGAGCCCCTTCACCTGCAGAAGTGTGGGTAGCAGACTATTTATTAGGGGTCATGGAGTGCAGTAGTTAGCAGTTGTTGAATATTTACTCTCTTTCAGGCCTTGCACGAAGAGGTTTACATGGATCTTCCCCTTCAATCTTCAAAACAGCTGGGTAAGGTTGACTATTGTTAAACCCGTTTTCAGACGAGGAACTGAAGGCTCAAAAAGGTTAAGACCTTGCTCAGGAACATCCTGTTAGTGGGCGGTGTAATGCCCAGAGTTCAGGGTCCCCAATAATCAACCACCAGGGAGCCTTTTTCTGATGCAAAAGCAGGGTCTTTATTCAAACCCAGGACTGGCTCCCAGCCTCTTTCTGGCACAGCAGCAAGAAGGGAGAGCGAGCCCCGGAAGAACAGTGGGTTATATGGGGTTGGTCATTTGGGCGGGCTTAGGGAAGTGACGAGGGTTACAGAGACTGGTCACTTGGGTCAGGGTCTTTCTGTGGTTTAGCCTTATTAGGATCCTCGTTGTGTTCCTGGAGCTTCATTGGTCCATTCAGGCGGGGGTCCGGGAAGTTAGGACATTGCTGGCACACCAGAAAAGGGAGGGGGTTTAGGCAGGGGGCCCAGCCCTAGAGGACAAGATGGAGGAGAGTTCGTTTCTGCTTTGTCCTTTCAGGTGGCAGGGCTGGGGTTCAAATCCAGACTCCAAGACCCGTTGTCTGGAAAGTTCACTTGGGATTTATCAGGATTTGGGATTCCTGCACATCATCAGGCTGTGATTCCTAGATGATGGCGAGTCTTCACTGCTCTGCTATTATTCCGGGGAGATATGGCAAACCTAGACCCTTGGCAAACCTAGGTCCTTCCAGGGCCTCAGAGCCCAGGATCATTCCCAGTCCTATGGCACCAACATCCACTTCCCACGGGGTGAGAGGCTCTTGGCAGGGGAAGTATGGGATGTGGGGAGCAGAGGTCGGAGGCCAGGAAGGGGAGGCGTCCACACTCAGCAGGATCTCTCCCCACCGGCTTCCTTTTACTGAACTGTCCCCGTCTTAATCCACGCAGCATCCTTCACCAGGCTGCTTTGCCATGTGCTTCTGAAAAATTTAAATGCTTTTCTTCATTCGTTCATTAAATAGCAATTGAATAGCTTCTCTCTCCCCGGCACCTAAATAATAAATTTAATGACCTAGATCAACAAGAATAATGAGGAAAGAGGCTTGAGAGCACTGGGGAGAGAGAGAGAGAGAGAGGAAGAGAGTGAACGCTGACACGCCTCTTGTGCGCATGCCAATAATTCAGTCTTTCCCTAAGATGTGCTTCCCTGTCCCTTAATTCCGCATTCCAGATGACAGTAGCATCGAAACCTCACCACTCTACGTGGCTGCCCCATCCATCATTAAGTCCCAAATATATTTCCCAAAGTGTCCTGTGATGACAGACAAATGTCACACACCTCGTTTCCGTGTTTATTCCTGGACCCGCCCTCTGCCCTACCGCAGCCCTCTCTCATTGGCTACTGAAAGCCCACACCTGCCAACATTTTGGCTCCTCACCAACGTTAGCTCCACTCTCTGACCCATCCTTGCAGAACATGGCACCGTACCCAGGCCCAAGCCCCTTCCATCTTACCCCATGAGAGCTTAAAGCTCAGATTCCCCTGGCTCACCCTTCCGCTGGCTGCCACTGTGTTTATCACTCATGGACACATGCTGCCCCAGAAATGACCGAGGAGCGGGTTGACCAGGCTACATTTTTAGACTTACTTTCTAGAGGCATAGATTTGGCAGGAATGTGCCTGCACATGCATGCACACACATGCATGCACATGCTGCTCCAGCATGAATTACATTTGGAGCCAGTCTCCTAGATCACCCAGAACTTTCTGCCCCAAACCCCAGCTTCATGGACAGCCCCCCTTGAGAAGCGGGGCTCTAGGATGAAGGACCATGTGAGCGGGAAGTGTGTTCACAGAGGCTCTTTGGTCGTCGGGAGGACTGAGCCTCAGCTTTCTGGAGTGCTGGTCCTACCAAAAAAGTCAGAAACATCGATGAGAGAGAGTCATCGATCAGCCGCCTCCTGCATGCCCCACAGTGGAGATGTGCCCGCAAGCAAAGTACATGCCCCCAACCGGAATCGAACCTGGGACCTTTCAGTCCGCAAGCTGACGCTCTATCCACTGAGCCAAACCGGTCTCAGCCTAACAATCTTTTCTTAGATCCTGATACACCTCACTTACCGCTGTAAACAGGTAGATGACACCATGACCCCATGGCAGAGCCTATTGAGAGCAACCTCATGCCCAATCCCTAAGAGAGAAACCAACCCTCTTGCCCTTTGGAAGAACCTTTCAGCAAAAGATTTCAGGGGATTTCACCGCACCCACAGCCCCGCCCCCTCCTCCCCTTTGACAGGTGGAGGCGGGAGGCAGGGGGAAATCCCGGAGGACAGAGGCAGAAGGTGACAGCAGCGGAGCGGGGCTGGGCCTGGCTACACCTGCTTCCTCACCGGTGGCTCACCCCCTGCCATCCCAGAGTCGGGGGGCACCCTAGCTTCTCTGTGGCTGGTCTGGTGAGTACGCCTGGCTGGGAGCCTGCGGTGCTTCTCTGGGTTGCACGAAGTTGCAGCAGAGAAGGCGTTAAGCCTGGTGCTATGCCAAGGGCGCCTGGGTCAGGCCCGGTTCCAGGGCAGGTGTATGCACCGTCCTCCGAACCCAGCCTCTTCCTGGGGGGACCGGTTGCAACAGTGTTCCCAGGGGAAGTAGAAAGTCCCACCATGCCCCATCCCTCTCCCCACCCACCTCCTGCCCCAGTTCGGTGCCCAAAGTGACGTGGGGTGATGTAGTCACCTGGTCCCCCTGCTGCCAAATCACCCCACATCCTCAAAGATAAGTCCTGGTAGACTTCCCCTGGCCATGCTGCCACAGGGGTTGACGTCTGGATCCTTTTTCCCAGGGCGGCTGTCTGCTGTGCGCTCCCCTGAAGGGAGCATTTGGAGCGGTGACCCGCCCCCCTCTACCAAGAATGAGACCTAGAACTTGTCAAGAGCTCACAGAAGGAGGCGTTCTGTAGACAAAGAGAGGCGACATGCTCCCAGGAACCTGGGAAACAGAGGGACCCCCTCTTCCACCCCAGCGGCCATTGCTTTAGACTCCAAAACACCAGCTCCTGCTGCCAACAGGCCGCCACGCCTTCCCGTCTTCACGGCGAGAACCCGGACGGGTGTGTTTTTAAAAGGGTAGGTGTGAGTGAAAGCAGGTTGGGTTTCCATTTTTCCCTTTGACAGAGGGCAAGCCATGAATGCTCTCTTTACAAAATAGTTGTAAATGCGCCCAGAGGTTCGTGACAAACGAGAACACTTGATACGGCAAATAATGCCAGCTTTGTGTGTGCTCCCCGGAAGCTCCAGAAGGCTGGATCCTAAGGTGGAGTCATATTCTCCAACCGCTTCAGAGGCTGCAGAAAATAAAAGGCAGAAAAAAACACAAAACTGGGTATAACCTGCAACAGTAATGTTTACCAACAAATAAAGGAACCACTCGATTAGCTGCAGGTGCATGAACCTTCAGAGAACATCATATGCAGGGGAAAAAAAATCTCTGAGCACCTCAAACAGTTGCGACTGTTATGCCCAGAGTTCGGGGTCCCCAATAATCAACCACCAGGGAACCTTTTTCTGATGCAAAAGCAAAGAGTCTTTATTCAAACCCGGGTTTGGCTCCCAGCCTCTTTCTGGCGCAGCAGCGAGGCGAGAGAGCGAGCCCCGGAAGAACAGTGGGTTCTATGGGGTTGGTCATTTGGGTGGGCTTAGGGAAGTGACGAGGGTGACAGAGATTGGTCACTTGGGTCAGGGTTTTCTGTGGTTTAGCCTTATTAGGTCCCTCGCTGTGTTCCTGGAGCTTCATCGGTCCATTCGGGTGGTGGTCGGGGAAGTTAGGACATGGCTGGCACACCCAGAAAAGGGAGGGGGTTTAGACAGGGGGCCAGCCCTATAGGACAAGATGGAGGAGAGTTCGTTTCTGCGTTGTCCTTTCAGCAACAAAGGTCTAACACTTCAGCATGCACCTCAAAGGCCTTCTGATCCTTCTTCGGGGCTTACAGATGCTTAGCTCACACACATCTCTCTACAAGACACAGGGATCTGACTTTTCAGACCTCAGTCCACAGAAAGAGAACATTTGCAAAGGGAGATTGGGGCAGTCTGGGGTCAGAGAACAGAACGGACAGCCAGGGGTGAGCGCTAGGGGAGAGACCAAAGCGATGACGTGAAAGCCTCCTTACGAAGTGTCAGCCAAAACCACGAGCACGATTCATTCAGAAAAAGTTAGGCCTGTTTATCACCCTCCATGTTGGAATCCTTTTCAGGTCTTCCAGCCACGGCGGTTCTGAGGTGAGCCGCACGCGTGTGAAGCAGTCCTCAAAGGTGGAATGCGACCTTGCTCAACCAGGAAAGAGCCGAGGGCTCCCCCACCCCCTCCCTGCCATGCTAATGACAGGGGCCAGGTGCTGGCTTCCCTCTGACTCACTGTCTGTTTACAGGCGGCCGCTGGCTTCTCAGCTGCTCCCCTCCAGTAAAAAGGGGGAAGAAGCTCAGGGGTAGCTGGTGGGGAGCCTGGGAGGCCTTTGATGACAGGTTTTACAACAAGGCCCACCTTCCCAATAGAGCGATTACGCGCTAGGCCAGTGGTCGGCAAACTCATTGGTCCACAGAACCAAATACAATAGGACAACGATTGACATTTCTTTTGAGGGCCAATTTTTAAAAAAATATATATTTTATCGATTTTTTACAGAGAGAAAGGGAGAGAGATAGAAAGTTAGAAAATCAATGAGAGAGAGACATCGATCAGCCGCTTCCTGCACGCCCCACAGTGGAGATGTGCCTGCAAGCAAGGTACATGCCCCCAACTGGAATCGAACCTGGGAGTTTTCAGTCCGCAAGCCGATGCTCTATCCACTGAGCCAAATCAGTCTTGGCAAGAGCCAAGTTTTTAAAAAAATATATTTTATTGATTTTTCTCAGCAAGGAAGGAAGAGGGATAGAGAGTTAGAAACATCGATGAGAGACATCGATCAAATGACTCCTGCACGCCCCCTACTGGGGATGTGCCCCCAACCAAGATACATGCCCTTGACTGGAATCGAACCTGGGACTTTTCAGTCCGCAGGCCGACACTCCATCTACTGAGCCAAACCAGTTTAGGCGAGAGCCAAATTTTTTAAATGTAAAATTCTTCTAACGCCACTTCTTCAAAATAGACTCACCCAGGGTGGGGTATTTTGTGGAAGAGCCAACACTCCAGGGGCCAAAGAGCCGCATGTGGCTCACAAGCTGCAGTTTGCCGACCATGGCTCAAGGCCGACCGGTGCGCAGATGCTGTAAAAGCATCTTTTGGGAACACAGGCCAAAGCATAGCACCAGATGTCTGTGTTCAGTAGTAATGTTACACCGAGAGGCACAGGGGAAGCCCAGAGGAAACGTGGAAATAGGCACGAGAGAGGACTTGGGGTGCTTACCCCTTCACAGCATCCCGATGGTGGTGGGGCTGAGAGGGGGCAGCTTCCAGGCGACCCCTTCCCAACTTCTCTATCCTTCGGGGACGCCCCCTTCCAAGGAACTGGCAGAGTCCGAGCACCTGCCAGACCCTGAGGGGCAGGCAGCTCAGGTGGAGTCAAAGCAAAAGGCTGAAGTGCCAAGCGCGGCCAATGCCCTCCACACTCCACCCCTGCCGCTCACATCCTGACCACCCTTCCGCCTCCTGCCCGGGGCCACACTACTATCTTCCGAGCCCCCGTCAGGTGCTGAAGATACCAGCGTGGGGGTGCCGTTCTTAATCACCAAGGGAAGCATTCTTTCATTTCTTTGCTCTAGCCTGCACTGTCCAATAGAAAGCCATCTGCCAACTCGTGGCTACTGAGCACTTGAAATGTGGCTAATGCAACTGATGGGCAGTGACCATAAAATATGCACCAAAATTCAAAAATGTGGTGCAAAAAAATGATCTCATTATAACTTCTTCATACAGATTGCACGCTGAAATAATATGTTGGCTATATCATGTTAAGTATTAAAATTAATGTCACTTGTTTCTTTTTATATTTTTAAACTAGAGGCCTGGTGCATAAAATCTGTGCACTGAGGGGGTGGTTCCCTCAGCCCGGCCTGCACCCTCTTGCAGTCTGGGGCCCCTTGAAGAGGCTCCTGCCCCCGCCGCTATGCTCACCAGCCATGAGCCCAGCATCTGGCTGAGCAGCTCCCCCTGTGGGAGTGCACTGACCACCAGGGGCAACTCCTACGTTGAGCATCTGCTCCCTGGTGATCAGTGCACATCACAGTGACTGGTTGTGCTGGTCATTCTGCCATAAAGGTTGCTTAGGCTTTTATTCTATAGAAAGATATAAGCTTTTATTATATAGACTAATGGCCCAGTGCATGAAATTCGTGCACAGGGTTAGGGCTTTCCGTCAGCTCAGCCTGCACCCTCTTCAATCTCGGACCCTGTGGGATCAGGCCTAAACTGACAGTCAGACATCCCTCTCACCATTTGGGACTGCTGGCTCCTAACTGCTTCCCTGCCAGCCTGATTGACACCTAACTACTCCCTTGTCGGCCTGATTGCCCCCAACTGCTCTCCCCTGCTAGCCTGATCACACTCAAGGCTTTTATTAGTATAGAACAGGCTACTAAAAACGGAAAATGGTACATGTATGTGGCTTGCATCTGTGGCTCACATGAAGTCTTTACTGGCATACGCCTGAAGACGGCTCCTCTCCACCCCTCCCCCAGGCAGCTCAGCCCAGCAGTCCTTGGCTAACTGCCTCCCAGAGGGGAGAAAGGTACTTTTCAATAGTTTGGGCTTATGGGAACAGGCAGATGTCGGAGAATCCTCCATGCTGAGACAGGGGGAAGACTCTCCAGCTGCCACCCTCTACTTGCTCTCCCAGGTCAGGCATGCTTGCCTCGGACTGGTGAGGAAGAGAGAAGAACCTGGCTTCTGGTGTGTCCCTGAGGAGTGGCAAGGGGCTCAGCCACACCAGAGAGGTATAGTAAGCACCTGGCCTGTATGCCTAAAGCACTGTTCTAGGTACCAGGGTTCCTACAATGAAGAGCAGAGTCCCTGTCCCCAGGGCATGTGAAGCAAACAGAAACATGTGAACAAGTAACGAACAACATTCCAGGTATTGCTGAGGGGCACAGAGACTTAGGATGGGTTGCTGGGACTAGAGAGCATGTACCAGTTGAGCTCCTTTCTGCTAATGAGCTTTCTAAGAATGCCTGTTCCTATTCATTTTAGCCCTTTGCATTTATTTTTAATATATATTTTTTTGAATTCAGAGAGAAAGGAAGAGGGAGAGAGGGATAGAAACATCAACGATGAGCGAGAATCATTGATTGGCTGCCTCCTACCTGCCCCCTACTGGGGAGCAAGCCTGCAACCCAGGGCATGTGCCCTGACCAGAATCAAACCCGGGACCCTTCAGTCCACAGGCTGACTGACACTTTATCCACGGAACTAAACCAGCTTAGGGCCCTTTGCATTTTTTAAATAGATTTTTTTTTTTAAAGAAGACAGTTTTAGGTTCACCGCAAAAGTGACTGAAAGGTATAGAAATTTCTCATATACTTCCTGCCATCCCCCCAGCCCCCATATATATAGCTTCCCCCATTATCAACGTCCCCCACCAGAGTGGTACATCTGTTACAAGTGTGAACCTACCTGGACACATCATAGTCACCCACAGTCCATAGTTTACTTTAGGTTTCACGCTTGGTCTTGTACATTCCATGGTTTGGACAAATATGTAATGGCATGTAGCCACCATGATAGTATCATATGGAGTAATCTCACTGCCCTAAAAATCCTCTGTGCTCTGCCTATCCACCCTTCCATTCCCCTAACCCCTGGCAATCACGGATCTTTTCCCTGCCTCCATAGTTTTGCCTTTCCTAGAATATCATATAGTTTGAAACCTGAGCAGTTCACAGTGGCATCTTTTACCTCGAGATAGGCATATAAGGTTCCTCCACATCTCTCTCTTTTTTTTTTAAATATATTTTTTATTGATTTTTTACAGAGAGGAAGGGAGAGGGATAGAAAGTCAGAAACATCGATGAGAGAGAGACATTGATCAGCCGCCTCCTGCACGTCCCACACTGGAGATGTGCCCGCAAGCAAGGTACATGCCCCCGACTGGAATCGAACCCAGGACCTTTCAGTCCACAGGCCGACGCTCTATCCACTTAGCCAAACCAGTCTCGACCCTCCACGTCTCTTTATGGCTTGTGGCTCGTTTCTTTTTAACACGGAACACTATTTCACTGTCTGGATGTACCACTGCTTATCTGTTCATTTACTGAAGAGCAGTTTGGTTGCTTTCAAATTTTGGCAATTATAAATAAAGCTGCTATCAATATCTATATACAGGTTTTTGTGCGAATCTAAGTTTTTGACTGTACCATTTTGCATCCCACCAGCCATGGGTTACGGGTCCCTGTTGTTCCATATCCTCACCAGTATTTGGTATTGTCGGTGTTCCAGGTTTTTGCCATTCCAATTGGTGTGTAGTGGTATCTCTTTGTTTAATTTGCATTTCCCTGATGACACATAACACAGGATTTTTTTCATGTACTTATGTGCCATCTGTATATCTTTGGTGAGGTGTCCGTGAAGGTCTCTGGCCACTTTTTAATCCGCTTGCTTCCTTATTGTGGAGTTTGAAGACTTCTTTGTACATTTTGGTACCAGTCCTTTATCAGATGCTCTTTGGAAAATATGTTTTACCCAGTCTGCGGCTCATCCTGACAGTGTCTTTCACAGAGCAGAAGTTTCTAATTTCAATGAAGCCCAGCTTATTAATTATCATTTTTAGGGATGGTGCCTTGGGTGTTATATCCAAAAAGACATCACCATTCCCTATGTTATCTTTCAGGAATTCAATAGCTTCGCATGTAAAAACTATGTGTCATTGATTTGTAAATATTTATTTATATGTTTTCATTCGTGCCCCTGCATGCAATTTCCCCTTGGAGGTTTTTTGCGAATGTGCCCCCTGAGGGAGTCTACCTCGTGAGCTTTATCCGACATGTAGGTTTTCTTGCTATAAATACAATTTAAAAATGTGTTGTTTAATCTGCCTCGCAGAGAAGCAGGAACACCACTGGAATTCTTAAAATGGGTGGTAATCATCTAGTGAGCATGATACGCAAATTTTCCCTTGTGTTTATACTTTAGTCCCCTACTCCCTCGAACTTTATTTCATTATGTCTGATTATATCTGCTATACAACACTAATTAGTTTCTTGGCCTTCCTTTGTTTTGAACTAACACATATCTAACTTCTGTACAATTAGTATTCATTCCTCACAATGATGTTATACTGCCCCTGCTTCTCCTACTTCAGAGCCCGTAGGGGCAGGTGTGAGGAAGAACAGGTCTTCGGGGCTTTGCTGGTGGGAAGTGGGGCCTGCCTCCACCAGTGCTCACACAGTGAGCATGTCCCCAACACAGTAGGGGTGACACTGCTTGGTCCTCGGTTTCCACCTGCTAAGCAAGACCTTCCCCCATAGTTAGACAAGCCCTGAAGAGACATATAACTTAGTATCTTTATTGTAGAAGAGTGAGGGCCAGAGGAATAACCTGTGGTCTTCCCACCTCTCGCTTCTACTTCTAGGGAAGTAGAAAAGGTACCCAATTGAGCGTGTACCTAATTGTTTTAAGAGTGACCTCTGTTCATGGGCTCATGGGAGGAATTTAGTCATGTGGCCACTTAGCTGCATGGGACACTGGGTAATGTAGTCTTTGTCCTTGAGGCTGTATACTCAGCGAAACCCTGTCATTGTGCCAAGAAGGAGAGGCTGATAGAGGGACCACTAGCAGTCAGGCACAGGTATTAAGAACCATTCTCAAGCAGAACTAGACACCCAAAGTCCAGAAGGCAGGAACCCAAAATGACAGCTGAGAAGAGACAGTTCTCTGAACTTCTGCTGCTGTCTCCACCACATTGCCTAGTGTCATCTTAAAGACAATGCGTGGCCTTTGACACTGTGGCCACGGGCGGGTTGTTACTAGGAGTCCCTGGGGCCATGACCATGCTTCTCACCGAGGTTGTTGGAGGGTTTGCATTCTCAGCATATCGTAGGCTGTCAGCACACTCGATGATTTCCGGTGGGCTTCCCCTGCCTGCAGTGACCTCATTTTTGGAAAAACAAAGGATGTGAATGTACCCTGTGGTTTGATAATAAAATACCCCCAAAAGAACTGGCACATAGGGTCACCCTGCCCATGCTCACATACTGTGTCCTCCTCCCGTGACAGGCCAATGGAGGGGCCTTTGGGACTCTTCTCTCCCAGGCGAGTTAGTGTGACATCATTTCACACTCCCCCACAGGCTGCTCTTGTACAAAAACACAGGGCATGAAAGCGCAAAAGGAACAATGGCTGCTTAAAATAGATTGCTTCCCCACGAAAACTTTTACACGTCAGCCTAGAAGGCATCCTTTCCAATAGCAAGAGAAAAGGAAGACGTTTGCAGCGATGTCTCCACCACAGTCATTCAACAACACTGTCTGGAATAAGACAGAGTCAGAAACAGTCAGCAACGAAGAGCAGAGAAGAAACCTAGATTACTAACCAAAGATAAATTCTTATTAATGGACTGCCCGTGATAACATGTTCACAGCTGGTAAAATAATCAAACCATTGTTTCCAGCTTTCTGTAGAAAAAAAAAAAATCCAGACTTTTTATATTGGTATTAGGATCTTCAAAGTTAAGATCCTAATGCTATTTATGAACATAGAGGCAAAAATACGAAATAAAATACTTCACCAATAATGCATTGTGACCAAGTAAGTTCAATTTTAGGGATGTAATAGTGGTTCAATATCAGGAACTCTGTTAATGCAATTGAATGTGTTAATAGATTTAAGGAAGAAAGCTGTTTGAGAATCTCAGTAGATGTTGAAAAGCTTTTGATTAAATTCAATGCCATTGCTAGGAAAACTTCTCGTAGGTGCAATAGACAGAAACTTAGTTACCGGAACACATAGCAGACATGCTACTCAGCGGTGTAAAGTAGTATTCCCACCAAGACACGGAAAAGATGCCATCTTCTACCTCTGCTGCTATTCTGGAGCCTACTAAAAGTCTTACTAGACCAATAAAATCGGCCCAAGAAAAGTAGTATAAGGAAAGACTAACGTCATTATTTGCAAATAATATCATTATCCTGGTAGAAGATTCAAGCAAGTCAAATGAGAAATCATTGGACTCATAAGAAAGCTACAAAATCAACAACCAAAATTCTATTCATTACTGCCTTGCACTTAAAAATACTAAAATACCTAGGCATAAATATTACCAGACGCGTGTAAGATATGAATAAAACTGTCAGTTTATTAAAGGACATAAAAGACCTAAAGAAGTGAGTCATTCTAGCCCTAGCTGGCTTGGCTCAGTGGATAGAGCATCAGCCTGTGGACTTAAGGGTTCCAGGTTCGATTCTGGCTAGGGCACATGCCTGAGTTGTGGGCTCGATTCCCAGTGGGGGGTGTACAGGAGTCAGCCAATCAATGATCAATGATTCTCTCTCATCATTGATGTTTCTGTATCTCTCTCCTCCCTTCCTCTCTGAAACCAATAAAGAAATATATTTGAAAAAAAAGGAGTCATTCTAGCTGCTGAACGAGGTTATGTAGTTATAAACGTGAATTTTCCCTCAAATTAATTTATAAATTCAACGCAATCTTAATCAAAATTTTGATTGGCTTTTGGGGGTAGAGTCTGAAAAACTTATTTTAAAGTCATATGCATGGACTATTTCTAGAAGAACGGATAAGAAACTGATAACATCAGTTGCCTGTGAGGGAAAGTTGAATGACAGCATATAGAGGAGGGCGATTTCTTCCTTTTTAAAAAATTTTTTATTGATTAAGGTATTACATATGTGTCCTCATCCCCCATTGCCCCTTGACCCTCCCCCCACTCATGCCCCCTGTTATCTGTGTCCATTGGTTAGGCTCATATGCACGTGATTTCTTTCCTCACTGTGTACTCCCTGTGTCTTTCATATATAGTACCACGTGTGTTCATTCCCCAGAATAAACTAAAATTGAAATATAGACTTTAGGTGGGAAAATCTATTAAAACGCACACACACACACACACACACACACACACACACACAAGATTTTTCTTTTTTGGGGGGGTGTAATGAAATCATATAGGAAAATATACAATTAACAAAGCCATAATAAAAGGCTTTGGCATTTAAATAGAAATGGTTGAGCAAAAATCAGTGGAGCAGAACACACAGAGTCATGTATATATGGCAATTCAGTGTGTGACAAAGGTGGCATTTTAAACCAATGGCTAAAAGAGAGGACTACTAAATAAATAACGAGCCTTTCAGTTTCTTCTCAGTAAGTAGGTAGCGACTTTATGGGATTCTTAGGAGGATTAATCGAACTGATGTGTGTAAAGTGTTAGGCAGAGTGTCTGACTTAAGACATGCGACTAGTAGTGGCAGTCACAGTAAAGGTGTGATCGGAACGACCAATACAAGATAAAACGGTTTAAAAACAGGGGGCCCAGTATTTTATAGTATTTATAACTCTAGGCTGTTGGAGGATTTCAACCAGCTCAGAATATTTAATGCGGTCTTGCATTTCTACAGTGGTTTTTGCTTTTATAAGGCACTCTTCTATATGTGATCTCATTTAATCCTCTCACCACCTGAGCAAAACAAATTTTTTTAAACCCTGTAGACTCTACAGTGTAGAGGATCATAAACAGTGCATGGGTAGCAAATGCTCAGGTGTAGCAGGGCATAGATCTAATGATGGCATCTAGTATGATCACATAAATTCCTTTGCTGTTTTGTGCTTAAAGTCTTGGCCAGGAAGTCTCTGAAATGGCCCTTTTAAAGGTGGAGATGGGGTGGAGAAGGGGCCTCCGTGGGTATCATTTTGAGCAGCGTGTGAGCTGCCTCCATAAGAAAGCAAGGTGAGCAGAGCTGGGCAGAGACGGGCACAGGTGAGGGTGTTGATGGCAAACACAGTCGTGCGAGTGGGTGGGTAGCTGGGCAGCAGCCCCAGGCCACCTGCCTCGAAACGAGGCTGTGGTGAGACATTCACAAGTGGGGCAGGGGAGGGAAGAGAAAGAGCAGGTCTTTCTCAGGAAGGCCCCTTTCCTGTCGCTTGTTTATGGCATCACCTTCCCCCAGGAGTCAGTTACCCTCTGGACACAGAGCTGCTCGCCAGGGCCTCTGGGAATGGGCGAGGAACAGCGGACAGGCAGTCTCCCGCCTGGACTGACCTAGCTCCTGGTGGGGGGGCTGTGTCCACTTCATGCCTCGGCCTTCTTCTCCATGCTACCCTGTTTCCCCGAAAGTAAGACATCCCCCGAAAATAAGACCTACTTTCATTTTTGCCTCTCGTTGTAATCTAAGGTATCCCCCCGAAAATAAGACCTTCCCGATAATAAGGCCTCCCCCGAACATAAGGCCTCCCCAGAATAGAAGGCCCCCGAAGCTCCCGTCAGGCGTCTGACTCCTGATTTAAAGAGCCCTCGCCCTGCCTGAACAGCTCCGGCTGCGCTGCGGCCCATCAGCGAGCTGGTTTGTGATGACAACGACTACCGGACCGTAGACAGGTAATAAATTTCCTTTTAAAAAAAAAAAAAAAATATATATATATATATATATATATATATTTCTTTATTGATTTCAGAGAAGAAGGGAGGAGAGAGAGATAGAAACATCAATGATGAGAGAGAATCATTGATTGACTGCCTCCTGCACGCCCCCCACTGGGGATCGAGCTCGAAACCCAGGCATGTTCCCTTGGCTGGAATCAAACCCGGGACCCCTCAGTCCACAGGCTGATGCTCTATCCACTGAGCCAAGCCGGCTAGGGCTAAATTTCCTTTTTTTGTTCAACAATAAATGTGTTCCATATTCTTCTTCATGGAAAAATAAGACATCCCCTGAAAATAAGACCTCGTGCACCTTTGGAAGCAAAAATTAATATAAGACGCTGTCTTATTTTCAGGGAAACAGGGTGTCAGCTTTCCCAAAGCCAGTGGTTCTCAACCTGTGGGTCGCGACCCCTTTGGGGGTCAAACGACCCTTTCACAGGGGTCGCCTAAGACCATCGGAAAATGCAGATATTTACATCACGATGCATAACAGTAGCAAAACTTCATGGTTGGGGGTTACCACCCCATGAGGAGCTGTATGCAAGGGTCGCAACCTTAGGAAGGTTGAGAATCAGTGCCCAAAGCCTGCCTCCCATTCCCCAAGCTTTCTCACCCTTCGCCAACTCACACCACCTCACACGCAAGGGCCGGTCCACCCTGGGGTCCCTCCCGCTTCTGGAAGGAGGCGGGTAGAAGCTCACAGAGGCTCTGGCCACGCGTGTCCCGGCCCGGGGAGCTGGCGGCTGCAGCATTCCGGCCTGGCCTCCGTGCCCGTGAATCCAAAAGCCATCCGCTGCGCTCGGTTTACGGCGGGGTGGGGAGCCACAAAATGAGTTAAAACCTAATTGCCCTGGCATCTTTTCTTCCACTAAGTGCCATTCTCGGCCTCAGCAGGGAGCTGAACTAAACCCAAAATAGGAAACTGATATTTTAATTTGAATTGCAACTGAACTCAAATAACAATATTGTTCTCCCTTTGAAGTTTAAACTGGATCTGACCTGGACGGAATCCAGAAAATTCCTCACCCTCTTCCTGCTCTCCAAAAACAACCCCCGAGACTAGCCTGGATGATTCTGAATTCTGAACCTGCCTCACGTCTTGTTATGTTTTCCCAACTGAATAGCGTAATGGGTGACATAATTTTTTTAATGCTGTTTTATTACCATGATAGAAAGATGGCCTTTTAAACACGGATTTTGTTTTTGCTTTTGAAAGAATAATAAACTGAGTTGGTAAGATTGAAGAGATTTTTAATTATAAATAAAAAAAATTGTTATGATATTTTATTGCAAACTCCATCCTATATCCCAACACCAAATACTGGTAAGGATATGGAACAACAGGGACTCTTAACCCATGGCTGGTGGGATGCACTGACCGGTCTGTCTCTCAGCACGCGATCACCTCCTTCTCCCTGTGAATATCTGTTACTCATTTCCCCCCGGACTTGTTCACTCATCGTGTGTGCGAGTGTGTGTGTGTGTGTGTTTCTAAATATTCTGTCTCTAATATGATCTTATTCTGTAAATAACTCATTATCAGAAGCTTCCATTTTATTTTCTCTTTAAAGGAGTTGTGTACTTTACAATGTGCACAAGCATAAAGGGACTATGTATAATGGAAGAAAAAACATTTTTTTTTTCTTCAGACAACTAACCGTAGGCTAGCCGTTGGGCTTTGGCTGGAAGTGTGCCTTTCCCCATTTGTGTGTTCCATATTGATCTTTGACTGTGGTTAGCTAGCACCAGCAACTGCCATGGGGCATAGCTGATTGGGGCATCTTTCCCAAACTGTACGGGAAAACCCTGCAGAGCGGTGACTCGGGCGAGAAGAACTTGCCCTCAGTCAGGTTGCTCTTTTTGACCTTGCCTCCCGGAGAGCTTCTCGATTTCTATGATTTTCTTTTTATTTATTTTCTTTTTATTTTTTTAAATATATTTTATTGATTTTTTTTACAGAGAGAAAGGGAGAGGGACAGAGAGTTAGAAACATCGATGAGAGAGAAACATCGATCAGCTGCCTCCTGCATGCCCCCCACCGGGAATGTGCCCACAACCAAGGTACATGCCCTTGACCGGAATCGAACCCTGGACCCTTCAGTCCGCAAGCTGACGCTCCATCCACTGAGCCAAACCGGTTTTTCGGCTGATTTTCAATCTCAGTTCTAACCATCAAGCCTACATCAGACTCACTCCGGTGGGAACGGCCTGCCTGTGTCTCTCTAGGGCAGAGGTTCTCAACCTATGGGTTCTCAACCTAGCAGGGTCGCCTAAAACCATCAGAAAACACAGATATTTATATTACGATTCATAACAGTAGCAAAATTACAGTTATGAAGTAGTGACGAAAATAATTGTATGGTTGGGGGTCACCACCATATGAGGAGCTGTCTTAAAGGGTCGCGGCATCAGGAAGGTTGAGAACCACGGCTCTAGGGAAAGCCAGGTGGGTGAATCCTCAGGTGCACGTGTGTCTGCTCACCTCCCGTCCAGACCCCGCCTACCACCCGCTGCCGGCGTGGTGTAGTCACTGAGGGTGCCCCCTCCTCACCCCAGGTTCAAACTCAGCACGTGGGAGCCTTGCCCTGTGGAAACTAGACCGTGAGTCCTGTGACACAAGGACCCAAACTGGCAGAACAAACCCATCTCAGAGGACAGAGCTAGCTGCCCCTCCCCTCTTGCTCCCTGGATGCCAGGAGCCAGCGTGTCCCTGTGAGGCCTTTTCCTGCTATTCTCTAGTCTAGGCTGTTCCAGCACACTGCGGGGTGTGTGTGTGTGTGTGTGTGTGTGTGTGTGTGTATGTGTGTGTGCATGTGTGTGCATGTGTATGTGTGTGTGTGTGTGTGTGTGTGTGTGTGTGTGTGCGTGTCCTCAGTTCCCCGGAGCTTATCGCTGCTGTTTGCCACCTGATAGCCCGAGCGGCCCGGCTTGTCCCTGCAGCTCTCAGTGACCTGAGACTCCTCTGCTCTCCGCTGTGCTGCTCTTTACCCGGACCCCCGAGCCGGCTGCAGCCCCCCAGATCCGGGTGGGGCCTTCCTCCTGGGACAGGGACGGTGGGACGCTGATGTTCAGCGGCTCCAGCCCCGTTCCAGAGGCTGAGCCCCACCCCTGCCCGGGGCAGACGTGGCCCTGTCCCGATGGTCCTGGAGTCTGCTGCGACTTCGGGGTGACAGGGTACCAGGGCCTGCCGTTTGGAGAGCAGCCGGGACTGCAGCCCTCTTCGGCTTCCATCCACAGAACCCAGCTCAGCCAGAATGAAACCAGCCTCCCGGGGTCCCCCCCACCTCCCTCCCTCGCCACCTGTGCTCTCTGACCGCAGGTGACCTTTGGGCGACGCTGATGCAAAGCGTTGGGAGACGGGGCTCCCCGCCGGATGCCATGTTTGGCAGAGAGCGCGCCTTTGTGAGGCAGCGTCGCGTGGAGCTGTCGCCAGGAATGTCAGGCATCTTGTCGGCAGCGGCACTCTGCCAACCTCCCCCTCCCTCCCGCCCTCCCTCCCGCCTGCCTCCCTCTCAGTCTCTATCGCTGCCTCTCTGCCCTTCCGCTCCGCTGCGGTGCAGTCCCTGGAGGTGGGGGG
Organism: Lasiurus cinereus; assembly: GCA_011751065.1. Taxonomy (NCBI): domain Eukaryota; kingdom Metazoa; phylum Chordata; class Mammalia; order Chiroptera; family Vespertilionidae; genus Lasiurus; species Lasiurus cinereus. The sequence goes on along the minus strand of JAAGEH010000297.1, from coordinate 15,343,748 downwards.
CAAGGGGGGGACGCCAGAGACTCCTCAGAGGTGTCCAGTCACAGGCTTCTCCGTGGCTCTTGGCTGGGCCTACCTGATGGGCTTGGTGGCCGGTCAGACAGCAGCCCCTCCAGCAGCTCAGGGGCTCAGAGCCAACAGCACCCTCAGTGGGCGCTCTGGAGGCAGGTCTGGGTCCGGCTCCTCGCTCACCCTGCCCAGCTGATGGAGGAACATGGCCTGCAATGCCACCGAGTCCGCACAGCCACTTTGTTAGGACTCCTGACTGACCGACCAACTGACCGGCAGGCACCAGGACACAAGAGTCCTCTAAGCCCTGGAGAGAAGGCGGGGTTCCCTGCTCCCCAGAGGAGGAGGGTCACAGCCAGCGGGGAAGGAGGGGACCCTGGACTCAGACGGAGCTGAGCCTCAGGGCGGCTCTGCTGTTTAGCTGTTAATTTCGGCCAAGTCCTTCTGTTCCCGAGCCTGCCTGTCAGGGGGAGATAATATTCACACCTGTTCCCCAGGCTCTGCGGCAACGAAGTGAGACAAGAGTGTGAAAGCCTCTAGGATGGAGACTGGCCTGTTAGCAAGCGTGCCATAAACATTACCTGTATTTTTATTATTATTACTATTACTATTATTATTATTATTATTATTATTATTAAAGTATTACAAATAGTAGTACATATGTCTCCTTTTTTCCCCATTGACCTCCCCCTGATCTCTTCCCTACCCCCCAGTACATGCCCTCACCCACCCACCCCCAGTGTCTTGCATCCATTGGTTATGCTTATATACATGCATACAAGCCCTTTGGTTGATCTCTTACAGCCCCTCCCCCCAAC
>JAAGEH010000297.1:15270700-15342914 GCA_011751065.1 Lasiurus cinereus | reverse complement strand
CTAGATGGGGGAATGGAAGTCCGCTGAGTCAGGTTTATATATGGCCCTTTTCTGCCCCCACCTTTCTCTCCTGATGAGGGAATGGAAGTCAGCTGAGTCAGGGTTATATATGGCCCCTCTTCACCCCCACCTTTTCTTTCCTGGATGGGAGAATGAAAGTCTGCTCTCAGGCATCGTGGGGCACTGCCATTCCCACGTGGAGGACCTGAACTCTGCACTGGGTCACGCACTCCACGGAAGGGGCTTGAGCAAAGCCTGGGGTGGGGTGCTGGGCGGAGGGCCGGCTTGCTGGCAGAGCTTGGGGTGGCTGGAGAAGTGAGGCCAGGGCAGTGGAGAGAGAAGGCGGGTGCGTGGGGATAAAAAGGGGTCCATGGCTTCTGCAGACACGCCTGAGTGGAAACTGCAGAGATTGCACAGAGGAGAGACGGTGGAGAGGATGGGGATCTGTGCTGCATGGCTGAGGAGGAGGATGCAGACAGGGGGGTGTCAGGAAGGAATGCCTTGAGGGGGGGCAGACTGATGAATGCGCTTTAGTCAAGTTGAGTTAAGGTGATGATGGATGTCCAACTTCCAGCATCAGGACCACGACACAGAAGTGATTCTGGGCCAGGGAAGGGGTGTGAAACTCTTGGTCTCAGGGCGTTTTTACACTAAACAACTGCCGAGGACCTGGAGCACTTCCGACTGAGTTTACCTGTCAGTGTTCACTGTGTTAGAAAGTAGACTTGAGACCTAGGAAACATTTAGTAATTTCTTTAAAAGTTACCATAGCAGCCCAGCCAGTGTGGCTCAGTGGTGGAGCAATAACCAGGAACCAGGAGGTCACGGTTCAATTCCCGGTGAGGGCACATGACCGGGATGAGGACTTAATCCCCATTGTGGGGCGTGCAGGAGGCAGCCGATGGATGGTGCTCTCTCATCATTGAGATTTCTCTCTCTCCTCCTCCCTTCTCCTCTGAAATCAATAAAAAAAATATATTTTTTAAAAAAGTTACAATAACAAACCCATTATACATTAACATAAATCACAGTACCATATTTTCCAAAACAAAACAAAACCTTAGTGATTATTTGACATTTTTGCAAATCTATTATATTTTATTATTTTTTAAAATCCTCACCCAGGATATTTTCCCATTGATTTTTAGAGAAAGTAGAAGAGAGAAGGGAAGACAGAGAGAAACATCGATGTGAGAGATACACGTCGATTGGTTGCCTCCTGCATGAGCCCCGACCATGGAGCAGGCCAGGAAGGAGCCTACAACTGAGGCATGTGCCCTTGACCGCAATTGAACCCAGGACCCTTCAGCCCACAGGCCAATGCACTATTCCCTGAGCCAAACCGGCCAGGGCACAAACCTCTTTATTGTCTGGCTGGATTCTCAAATCTGCTTCTACCTGGTTTGTTACGTCACGTTGTTTCGTTGACACATGGGAAGAAAATTCAGGTTTACACAGATAGGCAGGGGCAAAGGGAGGGTCCTAGGGTCCCGCCCCCCAGGGATCCTGGGACCATCCTTTGAGAGCTGCTGGCCTGGGGAAAGGGCCGGGCTTTGCACGCATGTTTGGAGGGGATCTGTCTGATGGGGTGGGAGAGATGAGCTCTTATTGGGAGGAGAGAGAGAGAGAAAAGGGCAGAGCCCTGAGACCTGAGCTTCGCTGCGTTTGTGCAGTTGATCCTCATTCTCCATCAATTTCTCATTCTCCATCAATTTCTCATTCTTCATCAATTCGTTTGTAATCCCCATGTCAGCATTTTGGGGTCATTCCCAGACATGGTGCAGGTCGGTGGAAAATTTGAGTTGCCGGGTACACATGTTCATCGCTGAGGTCACCCAAGGTGATCCTCTGCCCACAGGTTCCAGTTCTCACCCTGAAATGGGTCTTTTCTGCTGCGGATTTAGTGTCACTTTTTTCGCGCTTTGTGTTGGTGATTTCACCGTTCACATGGCCCCCAGCGCGGGCCGAGGTGCCACCAGCCTTCCTCAGCGCAGGACGGCCGGGAAGCGCCTCCTGGAGGGATCCTGGCCTTGGACAGGCTTCCTTGGACCGGAGCTCTCGTGCTGTGGGCCAGAGTGCAGCGTTCATCAACACATTAACTACAAGCAAAGCGCCGCATACAATCCTATAAAACAGCATAAATCAATACACCGAGCAGCGTCTTTAGGCAGAAACACGCATAAAACACGGCTACTATTGATCAATGGATGAAAGTGCTCACGGAAACCTACTTGCGTTTCCATCCCCAGGTGCAAGGGTTCGGTATCCACGGCAACTTTGTGGAACATCAACACTGAACCATCTACGGCACTTAGGACGGGAAACCCGTGAGGAGAACAGAGCCCAAGTGCCCAGTCGTGCCCAGCGAGGAAAGTTTCCATGGACAGGTCCTGGCCCACCTGTCAGATCCGGCAAGAAAGAAGGACATGCATGGCCTGGTGTCTTGTCTCCCTCACCCCTAGCCAGGTCCCCATCACCTCCTGCTGGACCGGTGTCTCCACGCCGTTTGCAGGCCTCTCGAAGTAAAGAAAGTCTGGAGGTTGCCCCAAGCGGAGAGGACAGTAAGGAGAGGGTGAGGGCAGTAAAAGAGGGGGAAGGAAAACATCAGGGGGAAGTTGACCACGATGAGTTGATTGAAAAAGGAGGGTACACTTGCAAAGTACAGGCGCTGCTAGAAAAGCAAACATCTTCCCGTGAACTCCAGGTTGAATCAGGCTCCAAGGAAAGGAAGTCGTAACTCTCCCCGTTCCCCCCCCCTTTTTATGGAATTTATTGGGGGTGACACTGGCTAATTTGAATGCAAGGTGAACGCAACTTCTCTTCGAGCGGCACCTGTGCTATGGCACACGTCCGCCACCTGGTGACCCCACATTGAAATTGCAAGGCCTGCCTGCTTCCAGAAGCCAGGGAAAACCCTGTGGGTAAATGGGGAAAACGACTTCAGTGAACGTACCAGCAAACAATTGCCTTTTTAAAAAAAAAACAACTAGAAACTGTAAACTGATAAGTCGAGATCAACCTAGAGTGGCCACTCCTCTCTGAATTGTTGCACCTGTTTCTGGCGTGTCTTATCCCCAATACCTGGGGGACCCGTGAGCTGATGTTGATTGGACAATGGATGTTGGGCAAGAGTCAAATGACCACTTTTTACAGCAGGAGCCAGAAGCGTTTTTCTTCCTGGGTCCCGGCCTCCACGGAAGAATTTGCTTTGGCTCCACGGTGGTGATGGGAAAAGCCAAGGAAGTCTTCCTCTGAAGTGCCCAGAGCCACAAAATTCCTGCATTTAGGAACGCCTCCTCTTTCCTCTGCTGAGTCCTCTCTTTGAAGATGCAGGCGCCATTGGGAAGAGTGGCTATTAAATCACTGACACGTTAGTGCGAATAAGGGTCTTAGCCACGTTCCTGGAGGGTCCTGGGCGTGGAGGGATAAGAAAAGGGCCCCAAGTGGAGAGGAGGCTTTAGATAAGGGTCTTTCTGATTATTGTGGGGCCAACAGGATGGGAGGGGTGGGGTGTGTGAGGTGGGGGGCCTGGTGAGAGACTTGGAGGTCACTTGCTTTACTCCAACCTGAGGGGCCTGACAAAACCCACATGGCCGCCTGCAGAGGCAGGAGTGTGTGGTGTGCCTGGGAGGGCCCTGGGGGAAACACTGAGGAAGACTGAAAACCACAGGATCCCAAGCGGGGAGCTGGGGGGAAGGAAGGAACACTTGTTTCTTTTTCTTTTTTAAAAATATTTTTTTACTGATTTTTTTTACAGAGAGGGAGGGAGAGGGATACATAGAAACATTGATGAGAGACATATCAACCAGCTGCCTCTTGCACGCCCCCTACTGGGGATGTGCCTGAAACCAAGGTACATGCCCTGGACCGGAATCGAACCCGGGACCCTTCATTCAGTCTGCAGACCGTCGCTCTATCCACTGAACCAAACCGGTTTCGGCATGGACACTTGTTTCTTTAAAGCCAGGCTTGTGGACCCAATCCTCTCCACAGACATAAATTGTTTTGATGCCAGAGGCGACCCAAGAAGGCTCCTGGCTTTGCCCGGGAAAGAAGTCACGAAGCCAGCCAGGCAGAAGGTTAGAGCGGAAAAGCGGGTTTTGTTGAGCAGAGACCACAAGCAAGAGGGGCCACTCCATGGACAAAGGCGGACTCTCCCGGAGCGGGGGCCGGGGGTAGAGAGAAGGAAGGGGTTGAGCGCTATCTGTTGGCGGTTTCCGTGGAAAGTTGCTGGTATAGGGACATAGAGAGTGGCAAAGGCCGGGGTCCCCTTTAACCTTCCCAGCGTAAATGTCACGGCCTGTTTTCCTCTTGTGGGACGGGTGAACGCCCAGGCCCGGGTGAGGAGCCATTCATCAGCCGTGGAGGGATTGTCTCTGCCTGGAGACCCCTCGTGGTCCGCTTGTGTCTCCGGTCAGCTGGGGTCATTGGCTGTGGTCATTGGCTGAGCTCCGGGTCAGGCAGCGGGGCAGGCCCCTGACTTAGCTCTGACTCCAGTGGACTCGTACCCTTCTCCCAGTTAGCGTGGTCCTCAATACTTACAACAAAGACTTCACAGAAAAACCTGGATTCCCGGCTTTTCCCGGAGAGAAAAAAAGAATGAAGATACTGAGGAGATCTGCCTCTTCCTTCTGCTAAACTGCATGGGCACTCCACTTAGAAAAATGTTTTCTTTTTCTCCGTTTAGTTTTTATCAACGTTATCTCTGATCACAGAGGCACCTACAAGGCTTGCTACCAAAAGTAGCAGATCTCTCTCACTCTGTTTCCTGATCCCGAAATAGGACCACTTCAAATCTTCAAATAACGATCTTAGACTATAGACCTTATTTATCAGCTTGCTACCATGAAAGATAAGGATTAAGCTCTTCTCTCTCTCTGTCTCTCTGTCTCTCTTTCCCCAATTCCCCATCCTCCCAAAATAATCACATCAACGTTGGTTAGCTAAGCATTCAGTGTTGAGTTGATCAAGGTCTACTCAGGAGATAGAAACCACAAGTAATTAGTAAAGATGTATATTAGTATAAATGATCAACTACAATATAAGGCTATCTTGCAAAAGAAAGAGAACTCTAAAGAATACCCTAGAGCCAAACCAGTTTGGCTCAGTGGATAGAGCATCGGCCTGCAGACTGAAGGGTCCTGGGTTCGATTCTGGTCAAGGGCATGTACCTTGGTTGTGGGCACATCCCCAGTAGGGGGCTTGCAGGAGGCGGCTGATTGATGTCTCTCTCTCATTGATGTTTCTAACTCTCTATCCCTCTCTTCCTCTCTGTAAAAATATTTTTTAAAAAGAATACCGTAGAGATGAATAAGGCTACTCAAGGAAGGACTGTCCTTCCCTTGGTGGGCCACAGTCACTGGACAAGCAGGAGACCTTGCTGCAGGGCGCAGGTGAGTAGAAAAACCATGGCCAGGACGGGCCAGCAGTAACCCCCTTTCTGCAGAGCTGAGAAGCCTACCGCCGGGGTGCCAGCGCAAGTCACTGGAGATCCAGCTGTGAGAGTGCTACGGACTCTCAGAGACGCTATCTCTGAGGCGCTGCTGGAACTTCATGGGGGTGAATGGCTCCCCAACCTACCCATTGCTGGCACCGGAACAGTGGGAGCCGGAAGAAGCAAAACAGAGAACAGTGGAACCAGGGAAAGCCCCTTCTCTGGGCATGGTCCCTCCAGCGCCTTCTACTGAGCATTTAACAACATCATGTTAGCTGCCAAGGAAAAATACTTCAAGGACCCTGCTCCATTTTCACAGGTCAGGCAAAGATGGATGAATTTGGTGCCTAAAGGCAATGAGTTGCTAATGGAGACCATTATTTATCTTTTATGGTCGTAAAAAATGTATTGACAGTTGAACCATGTAGTATGCTATAATCACTTCCCCCTTCCAACCTGACTTTTTGTTTTCTCTCGAATTAATGATTGGACTTTGTTGTTTTTGTGTAATTATTATCAGTTCCAAAACTCCTCCCTAGTTATGTAAATCTCCCTTCCTATGGGGGAGCGATAGTCTCAATCCTAATTCTAAAAGCATTTGGAGCCAGGACCACCAGTTAGGTGAGGGAGACATGGCAGCAGGGACCTATGAACCAGGAGGTCACAGTTTGATTCCCGGTCAGGGCACATGCCCGGGTTGTGGGCTCCATCCCCAGTGTGGGGCGTGCAGGAGGCAGCCGATCAATGATTCTCTCTCATCATTGATGTTTCTATCTCTCTCTCCCTCTCACTTCTTCCTGAAATCAATCTATACTAATAAAAGCATAATATGCTAATTAGACCAGACAGCCGAATGACCTTCTGGACACCCTTCCAGATGAAGCCATGTCAGCGGGGATCTAGGCAAGAGGTGGTTAGGGTCAATCAGGCAGGCAGGTGAACAGTTATGGTCTATCAGGCAGGCAGGCAGAGTGGTAGGGGCGAGCAGGCAGACAAGTGAGCAGTTAGGAGCCAGCAGTCCTGGGTTGTGAGAGAGGTGCCCTACTGACAGATTAGTCCCCATGCGGGATCAGGCCTAAACCGGCAGTTGGACATCCCCTGAGGCGTCCCAGATTGCAAGAGCGTGCAGGCCAGGCTGAGGGACATCCCCACACATATACACATGAATTTCATGCACTGAGCCTCTAGTAAAAATATATTTTGAAAATAATAATAAAGCATTAACAGTGATCTCTCTGGGTCAGGGATGGGGAATGTCATTTGGTCTGACAAGGCATTAGGTGTGAGTTACTTAAATGTTTGACCAACATAGCAAGCTAATTTTTAAGTTGATAATTTTAACTTGCGTTAAAATGTTATGTTTTAAACATTCAAATAGCTCTTGGCAGAAAGAAGGTTCCCCACCTGCTCTGGGTGATGGACTTAGATGAGTTTTACTTTGGTCTTTACACTTTTTTTTTTAATGAATACATATTATTTTTTATTTTCATATTCTGAAAAAAATCTGGTTATACCCTGAATAATGAGCAACAAATGAATGAATGGCTAGAAAGTGGGAGAAGGGAGACAGTGAAAGAAGGGTTGTTGGATGGCGGTAGGCAGAGAGGGGGAGGGCGAGTGGGAGGTGGTAGCATGACATAGAAGCAGATATCTTGGATGAAAAAGCTTGAACAAAGCCATTAGTGTCGTATAGCTTCCATTTGCCCAGCTAACGCCCATCTCTCCCCTTCTCTTCTGCTCTGTGCCAAAGTAGGTTTGCAGTGGTCACGTACATGAAGCCCAGAGTTAATTCCTGTATTATTATTTATTAACCAGAGGCCTGATGCGTGGATTTGTGCACATTGAAAGGAACTTAATTGGAAGAAATATTTTAGAGGCTGGGGAGGGACTAGAGGAAGGCTCCAGGGTTTGTCTGGCCCATCTCACCCAGTCCAGATCAGCCAGACCCCAGCAGCAAGCTAACCTACCGGTCAGAGTGTCTGCCCCCTGGTGGTCAGTGTGTGTCATAGCGACTGCTCAAACCTCAAACAAATGGTCAGATACTTAGCATATCAGGCTTTTATTACAGAGGATTATTGTATTCTTTTCCAGGAGAACCACTGTATACAGCCTCTTTTTTAGGTCTTGCCATGCCCTTAGGGTTCTGCCAGAATCCTGGCACAGGTCCCAGGGCCACTCTCACTCTGACCTTTCACAGCATAGCTGACAGCCCCACATTTCAGCCTGTGATGCAGGCTACAGGGTCTCACTCTCTGGGGCTCACCAAGACCCCCCAACTCCCGAGGCCATTGCCCTGCAGCTCTATTTTCCCCAGCCAGGAAAATTTACTATCTAGTCTGTGCTGCTGGGAAGTTTTCTCATTATGTATTATCCCAAGTGTTTGGTTCTGTACCCTGTTTCCCCAAAAATAAGACAGTGTCTTATATTAACTTTTGCTCCCAAAGATGCGCTAGGTCTTATTTTCAGGGGATGTCTTATTTTTCCATGAAGAAGAATATGGTACACATTTATTGTTGAACAAAAAAAAAAAAAAAGGAAATTTATTACCTGGATACGGGACGGTAGTAGTTGTCATCACAAACCAGCTCACTGATTGGCCGCAGCACAGCCAGAGCTGTTCAGGCAGTGCAAGGTGTCTTTAAATCAGAAGTCAGACGCCTGACGGTAGCTTTGGGGGGGCTTATATTCCGGGGAGGCCTTATGTTCAGGGGAGGTCTTATTATTGGGGAGGGCTTATTTTTGGGTGGATGCCTTATATTACAGGGAGAGGCAAAACTGGAAGTAGGCCTTTTTCGGGGAAACAGGGTAGTTGCTCAACCTATATAAGTTCATGTTTAAGGCAAACTTGACTGCAAAATTATGAAATTGGTCCAAAACCGATTCACATAAAAAAAGTTCAGCATCGTGACAGGTGGCTGTAGAGAGGCTGTGAATAGAGTCCTTTTATCCCAATTTTCTCTTTTCAGCCACTAAATTTTGTACATTTAACACTTTGGGGAGAACAGGCTTACAGGAGGTTTATGGTACTTTTTTTTATTAAAGACAATCCTGCACTACTACAGATGACTTCCTTCCCCATGTGGGTACGTATGTGCAAGTTTCACTCGTTAGAACTTCCAAACGCCACTTCGTGGGAGATGGGCCAGGCCTGTGGTATAATTTTCGGCCACTAGATGTCTCTGAGTCTTAAAGGAGCCCACGAGAGAGGTTTCTGTCTATTTATAACGCACATCTCCTGCCTCCCTGAGACAGAGTTTCATAATCCTCTTATGTAACGCCGGGTCGTCAGCTACAGTTAATCATCAGTTGGGAAATGGGCAGGCGGGGACCCCAAGGGCTCCATGTCCCAAATACAAGGCTGGCAGTGTTGAGAGAAGGCTCTGTTCCAGGGTGACCCCGAAGAACCCCACAGCTCTGAAATGTGTCCATGCGCCGGGCGGGGAGGCCTGGGTGGGGAAAGCAAGGAGCTGCCTGGGCCTGGGACCAGGTGGATGCAGAGACCAAAGCATCCTGCTTCTGACCGTCCGGAGCCAGCAGAGGGGCTAGTGGCCTCCGTAGCCCGTCTCACCGCTCAGCTCTGAGCTCCTCCCCTGGCTGCGGACACCGCGTCAAACCCTGATGCCATCACACCTCCTGCCTCCCCGGCCAGGGAACCTGACGGCCATCCGGAGCCACAGAATTGCCCCAGATGGCTGCAGGTCATCCGTCTACTCTCTGTGATGTCTTCCTCTCTGGGTCTGGCTACCAGCCCAGCCAGGGGTTCCCCGAGGGCACAGACCACTGCAGTTCAGCTCTGCACCCCCTAGCGTCCTGTATCCAGTGCTTTCTACACAGGGGGTTATGGTGAGCATCTGCTAAAACCAACGCGTGGTCACGGAAGGTATGGGGAGACTGATGAAATTATTCGTCACTCGTGAGTTTTTGAGCCTTAAAAAAATAGCTCAAGTCCTCCAAGAACATAAATCACCTTTGAAAAAATGTTATATGGTCCTAACCCATTTGGCTCAGCGGATAGAGCGTCGGCCTGCAGACTGAAGGTCCCAGGTTCGAGTCCAGTCAAGGGCATGTACCTTGGTTGCGGGCACATCCCCAGTAGGGGGCGTGCAGGAGGTGGCTGATCGATGTTTCTCTCTCATTGATGTTTCTGACTCTTTATTCCTCTCCCTTCGTCTCTGTAAAAAAGTCAATAAAATATATTTTTAAAAAAAAAAGTTATATGGAGGCTGATGTATGCCGCTTCTTAAAAAGCCTGTCATTTCAGTGCCAGGGTTAAGTGTGTGAACGCGAATAAGATTGTTGGGGATAAAATTCAGCTCCAGGATTTATTAGTTTTGTGACCTTGTGGCTGAAGATGGGCAAGCTCTCGATCACTTTTAGCTTCTGTAAAATGGGAACAATAATGATACTCATTTCACAGACTTGTGCAGATTATACAAGTTAGTGCTCCTAGGATGCTCAGCACAGCTGCTGACACAGAACACGAGTGGTTAAGAGTTAGAGCCAAAGCCAGAATGCCCCGGTCCAAATCTTCCTCTGTAATTTGGACAAGTTGCTTAAACTCTCTAGGCCTCAGTTTCCTCATCTGTAAAGTGGGGATAACACCACTTACCCGCACAGTGTGAGTACGGGGAGTCAGTGAGAGGGAAAGCTACCAGCGCACATTGGCTGTCCTGACTAGCACCTTGGAGCACTTACAGCACTAAGGTACAACTTGTGGATAGGTTGTACAAGAATCAGGAATCAGCTGAAACCAGTTTGGCTCAGTGGATAGAGCATCGGCTTGTGGACTGGAAAGGTCCCAGGTTTGATTCCGGGCAAGGGCATGTACCTTGGTTGCAGGCACATCCCCATGAAGAGTTGTGCAGAAGGCAGCTGATTGATGTTTCTCTCTCATCGATGTTTCTGGCTCTCTATCCCTCTCCCTTCCTCTGTGTAAAAAATCAATAAAATATATATTTAAAAAAAAAAAAGAGATCAGGAATCAGTCATTCCATTAACATTCACTGTACTAGCAAACTTCTAACTTTTCCTGAAACCCTTACTTTTGTATAATTTCGTAAAATATTTTTACCTGTATTGCTTCATTTGGTTCGTACAACTCCTTGAGCTCATTTGAACCCGGAGGTTGGTGGTGATTAGCGAAACAGGTGGCTGTCGTCCAGTCGCTCCCCTCACCCACTGGGGGAAGCCAAAGATGCAGAGAGGCGGGCAGAGGGCAGGGGGGAGGGAGGGGAGGCCAGAACTGACGGGTGAGCTGTATCTAAGCCTGTGGTTCCCACCCTTTTCCAGTTGGTGGGGTTGTTCGTGGCTCTTTTGAACATGCAATGAAAACTGTGACTGCTCACCCAGAAAACTGTGCAGACACACAGCATTTTCATGAAGTTCACACAGGGTCCGACTGAGATCTGTTGCAAGCAAGCTATACTTTAGCATTTCCTTCAAACAAGTTTTTTAAAAACCTACACAGATATTATGTGATATTTATGAGCAGTGGCAGAGAACTAACTTTATTTTATTTTTTTCTTTCTTTTTCCTTCTTTTGCTCTTTGTATTGTTTATTTTTTTTAAATTTCTTTATTGACTAAGGTGTTACTTATTTTTTTCTTAATTTATTTTTTGTAATCCTCACCCGAGGATATTTTTCCCTTGATTTTTAGAGAGAGTGGAAAAGAGAGGGAAAGAGAGAAATATCGATGTGAGAGAAACATATCAATTGGTTGCCTCCTGCACGCAACACACCTGCAACGGAGATTCGTGCCTATGCCCTTGACTGGAATCGAACCCAGGACCCTTCAATCACAGGCTGACGTTCTATACACTGAGCCAAACCGGCTAGGACTAGAGAGGAACTAATGTGATATTAGTGAAACTCATGCATCTCTTTGAGTTTGAGATTAGAATTTATCATAGACATGCTGTCCTCTGCATTTCTTGAACCCACTGAGTTGAGCCCAGCGGTGTGGCTCAGTAGTCAAGCATTGACCTATGAACTAGGAGGTCACGGTTGGATTCCTGGTCAGGGCACATGCCTGGTTGCAGGCTCAATCCCCATTGTGACATGTGCAGGAGGCAGCTGATCAATGATTCTCTCTCATTATTGATGTTTCTATCTCTTTCCTTCCATCACTGAAATCAACAAAAATATATATATTAAGAAAAAAGTTAATTGAATAAATAATTTCTTTTGTTTGTTAATCCTCACTCGAGGATATTTTTCCATTGATTTTTAGGGAGAGTGAAAGGGAGGGAGGAGGGGGGAGAGAGAGAGACCATTGACTGGTTGCCTCCTGCACACGCCCTGACCAGAGCTGGGGATGGAGCCTACAACCAAGGTATGTGCCCAGAATCAAACTCAAGACCCTTCAGTCCACAGGCCCGAGCTCTATCCACTGAGCCAAACCGGCGAGGGCCTAAATGACTAATCTCTATAGTCAGCATACGAACAAGGGCAACAGACGTGTTTCCACGTAAGCAGTGCTGCCGTGGGAACCTTCGTTAACAGGCACCTTTCTTCCAAATGACCGTGCTGTTGGGGGCACTTTGAGGATGGCGACCTCAGCACCTGCCGATTGACCCACTCTGTGACTCACATTCGGTTCAGGGCAAAGACCAGGCTGCCCAGGGGTGTGAGCAAGGCCCGGAGCCTCTGCTTTTTTATTCACGGAGAAATGATTCTTAGAAACCTCCCTTCGGCCAGCAGAACAGATCAAACGCTGGCTGTCGCCCTGGAGCAAAGCCTCTGCCGCAGGTAACCTTGTAGTTGCTGGGTCGTGGGGAGGGGCAGGGGTCTGGGCAGGAGGAGAGGAGGCCAGGGAAGTAGTATGTTCCACCTGGTACAGAAGTAGTCCAATAACTCCACAACCAGTACCACCATTCAACAACCAGTACCACCATTCAACATCCAGTACCACCATTCAACATCCAGTACCACCATTCTGGTGTGTCCCAGCTACGCATCAGTCCTGCTCTCCTGTCTCCTGGACCAGAACTGGGCCATACGCCCCACTCCTCGCCAGTCCCTGCTCAGAGAAACATCATTGCCATACGTGGTGAGAGCTAATCATGATTCACTCCCAGGGAAAGCAGAAATGTCTACCTGCCAACCCCATACAATCGATCTCGTTGTTCCTCTGGTCGGCATTGATTGAGCACAGTCCCTCATGAGGGCCATGAGGAAGGATGGGAAGTGTGGCCGAGGGAACATGGATGGTGGGTAAGGACCTGCCACAGCTGTTTTTTTAACCAAAGCCCATTGTTTACCTTAGAGTTCACTCTTGAGTTGTACCTCCATGGGTTTCCTATAAACGGGTAATGGCATGTGCGCACCATGGTAGGGTCCTACAGAGCTGTGTCCCTTCCCTAAAAGCCCTCTGTGCTCTACTGACTCCTTCATCCTTACCCGCTAACACCTGGCAACCACTGATCTCCCCCTTCTCCTCCTCCTCCTCCTTCTCCTCCTCCTCCTCCTCCTTCTCCTCCTCCTCCTTCTTCCTTCCCTCCCCACCACTGCTCTTCTTATTGCCCCATCGTTCTGCCTTTTCCAGAATGTCTCATAGTTGGAATCATACCGCAGGCAGCCTTCTCACAGTGGCTCCTTCCACTTAATAGGTATTTTCGTTTCCACCATTTCCTTTTGTGGCTTAAAAGCTCACTTCTTTTTCCCGCTGAGCAAGATTCCATTGTCTGCATGCACCACGATGCTTTCTCCTCTCGACTACGGTAGGACTCGGCCACAGGTTTTGCACCTGCGCAACTGAGAAAGTGGTAAACATGTATACCTTGCGGAGTTCCTAATCCTAGCTGAACATCAGTCCAGCTCTTACGTCTCATGGACCAGAGCTGATGCTGGTGCTTAATAAATGGTTTAGATCAGTGGTTGGCAAACTCATTGGTCAACAGAGCCACATAACAACAGTACAACGAGCCCTAGCTGGTTTGGTTCAGTGGATAGAGCGTCGGCCTGTGGACTGAAGGGTCCCAGGTTCGATTCCGGCCAAGGGCACATGCTTTGGTTGCGGGCTCGATCCTCCAGTGGGGGGTGTGCAGGAGGTAGCCAATCAATGATTCTCATCATCGATGTTTCTATCTCTCCCTTTCCCTTCCTCTCTGAAATCAATACAAATATATATTTAAAAAAAAACCAGTACGATTGCAATTTCTTTAGAGAGCCAAATTTTTTAAACTTAAACTTCTTCTAATGCCACTTCTTCAAAATAGACGCACCCAGGCCGTGGTATTTTGTGGAAGAGCCACACTCAAGGGGCCAAAGAGCCGCATGTGGCTCGCAAGCCGCAGGTTGCCTACCACGGGTTTAGATGCTTTCAAACAAATTTCGCAGCCAAAGACACCATCGTTTGCCCCATAGGATTTGCCTTTTGTTCTTGTCGTCCAATGGCTTCAGGCAGAGAACACACTTAAAGGAAACCCCCCTGTTTCCGAGTGGCCTGTTCTGTGTCCCAGCCCCCGCTCGGACCTGGGTTCTTCTGGGCGTCGTCGCTGGAAATGTGAGCTGCTGGTCTTTTCTGCCTGGGTGGACGTTTATTTTTCAGTAAATTGTTTCTTTCAGCACAAGGCTTGGACCGGACTGTTTAGCCGTCTTATTGCAAAGGGGACACAATCGTTCACCTTAACTCACCCCAGGCCCTGTGGGTGCTAACCACGGCCCTGCGGCCGGCCTCCCTCCTGCCCTGGCGTTGTGCCCTCCCGCTGGGCGGGGCAGCGGTGTCACCGTGCCCACCGCCTGCACCTGCCCACGGGAGGGAGGAGGATTAAATGACCTTCTGAGGACCGCTCTCCCGTCACCTGATCTCGCCCGGACTTGTCCCTCCATCACGGGAGTCCGGGCAGAGCATTTCTCATTCAAACCGCTCCTCCGGGAGGGAGATGCTTATTTGATCCCGGCATGAAACTCGTGATTCCGCCAGGAGCCAGTTCTGCCTGGTGGATGCTTCCAGAAGCCCGGAGTTGGGCGTTCCTCAGTCAGGCAGCAGGCCACCCTCTCCTCCTCAGGGAGACGGCCTGGGGTCCAGGTCCACGTGTTCAGGACATGATCCTGTGCAGTTTTATTTGTTTATTATTATTATTTTAAAATATTTTTTACAGTGATGCATTTCTTTTTTATATATATATATTTTATTGGTTTTTCACAGAGAGGAAGGGAGAGGGATAGAAAGTCTGAAACATAGATGAGAGAGAGATATCGATTAGCCGCCTCCTGCACGCCCCCAACTGGGATTGTGCCCGCAACCAAGGTACATGCCCTTGACAGGAATCGAACCTGGGACCTTTCAGTCCGCAGGCTGACGCTCTATCCACTGCGCCACACCGGTCTCGGCCTGTGCAGTTTTAATGCAGTGACAAGACAGCTCCCACCCCCTCTCCCTAGGCCCTCCAGGCCCCCGGGAAAGCGCAGGGCGGGCCTGCAGCCTACGGTGCCCTCCGGCCAGAAAACACGTTCTCTGAGCCCTGGCTGTGCACACACACACACACACACACACACACACACACACACACGCCAGGCCACTGGCCGGGCCGCCTGGGTGTCCCCACAGACAAGGCGACTTTCCCAAGGTGACCCCAGAGGGAGAAAAGCCCAGCAGCCTGGCCCGAGCCCACTTCTCGGGCTGATGGAGAGTCCGGGAGTTGAGCTTCCTCTTCCCGGGTCACCCGTCACCCTCTGCAAGCTGTTCCTTTTTCCAATAAAGCGTATGCCTTAGTCTGTGTCATGTGACTTGTGACATTCATCCCAACCCTGGGTGCAGGACAGAGGGGGGACCAGGAGGGAGAGACATTGATCAGCCGTGCTTAGCATTACGGCGTGGGGGGCCTGCCAGTGCCAGGCCTGGCTGAACGACGGCAGGTGGGGACCTCATCTCTTCTGCTCTTCCTGCTTACGGGGACTCTGGTGGGGACAGGATAGCTCTTGGCAGTAAGTAGCACCTGGGTCTCTGTGGCCGTGAGAGGGGGCTGGCCAGCAGAGAAAGGCTTCTGGAGTTGATCCTCAGGCGGCCAGCCCCAGGACCCTGCAGGAGGCTGAGGCCCCGCACAGCCCTCATGGAGGAGGGGAAGCCCCAATCCCAGCCCCTCAGTGCCACGCAACCTGGAGCTGGCACCTGGCCAGTCGGCGGGAAAGGCTGTCTTTTTTCATAAATCTTTTACGCACTGCCCTCTCAAGGGCAGGTCTCTTTAACCCTGACTAATCCTAGTAGAGGAGGGAGCTGAGGTTCAGACATTGAAAAGGCTTGTCCCAGCCCTGACTGGTTTGGCTCAGTGGATAGAGCGTCGGCCTGCAGACTGAAGGGTCCCAGGTTTGATTCCGGTCAAGGGCACATACCTGGCTGCGGGCACATCCCCAGTGGGGGGCGTGCAGGAGGCAGCTGATCGATGTTCCTCTCTCATTCATGTTTCTACCTCTTTCCCTCTCCCTTCCACTCTGTAAAAAATCAACACAATATATTTTTAAAAAAGGCTTGTCCCAGGTCACTTGACTACAAATGATCAGACTGGGATTTCAATAAGACGGTACAGTCTCAGACCCTTTTTCTTTATACTGTGTAGCGTTACATGATTGAATAACTGTCAAGAATGCATTTCTCCTCAGAAATCAGGGAGGATATGCCTTCTGGAAGTAGAAAGTGAGTGAATGAATGAATGAATGAATGAATGAGTGATCTTACTTCATTTTTTACAAATAGAATCATCATCCACAGCCTCCTTGTGCTTTCTGTCTCCTCTTACCCAGCTCATGAGGAGTTCCGACAGTTTCTTTCTTTCTTTTTTTTTTTAAATATATTTTATTAATTTTTTACAGAGAGGAAAGTAGAGGAATAGAGAGTTAGAAACATCTATGAGAGAGAGACATTGATCAGCCGCCTCCGGCACACCCACTATTGGGAATGTGCCTACAACCAAGATACATGCCCTTGACTGGAATCGAACCTGGGACCTTTCAGTGCGCAGGCTGACGCTCTACCCACTGAGCCACATCGGTTTCGGCAGTTCTGGCAGTTTCCATCCTTGTGGGGGGAGGCGTGGGCATGGAGTCAGCTTCTCCCTCTCTTGGACAGTACAGTGGGGGAGCCCTGAAGAGGGAGTTAGAAACCTGGGTTTTGAGTCCCAGGCCTTGAAGAACTCAGCTGCCTCCACTCTAGGAGGGAGTGAGAGGCACACCCTCAGGGGTGTTGTGGGGTGCAGATGAGGCAGAGTGTCTGCCAGCAGCTTGAGAAGCACGCAGTGTGGCCGCAGGGGACGGTTTTGGAGCAATACGGTCCTTCATCTCACTACAGCCAGGCACCCTGCCCTTCACGAGGGATGGACATCAGGAGGATGGACCCGAGCCCTACCCTCTGGGGGTAAAAGCTTCCACAGTTTGACCCGAATGCACCTTCCTCTCATCTGGCTCCTCACATCCGATCTCATCCTGATACATGACCCGCGGCACCTGTGATGAATTTCACAAAGAACTCAGAAATACAACCATGGAAGGTTCCCCCTGTAACAAAACATAACTTGGGTTGTATTCTCACAAGGGGATTAAGAGAGAAATTCATCATAACCTCCAAGACTTTCTACTTTTCCACCAGGCAGTAGGACACTCATCTTCTTAGAGGTGGGGAAACTGCTTTTCCACCATCAGCCCCCTCCTCCCCATTCTCCTCACTCTATGGCGTAACAGAGGTTCGCAAATTCTTTCGGAGAGTGGCTATTGTTGGTTTTGTGGAATGTTCTGTCTCCATGGCAACCACTCCAGTCTGTCGTAGCAGGAAAGCAGCCTTATGTAAATGACGGGTGTGGCCATGTTCCCATATTCGGACAACTTCGCCTACAAAAACAGGTGCATTCGCTGCTCCTTGATTGATGGTGGAAACCCTCTGATCTCAGTCTGGAGACCTCAGCTTTCGAGGCTGAGGGCCAAGCTTTGAAAATCCATGACACACTTCTCTCCCTCAGGTCCTGCTTCTTGCATTAGTTAGTCATGGCTCTTAAGATGTATTGCTTTTGTGAGAGGGGTTTATGAAAGTCTCCGTCAAGGTCAGAAGCCAAGAATTTGATGACTTTAAGTCTCTCTTTTCCATCCCCTGAAATCTGCTCCATGTGTGGTGGCAGGAAGGCCCTGCTCTAAGGATGCAGCCAGGAAATAATAATTCGGAGCCTCTCAAACCTTACCCCATTGTTCTCATGTTACAGAGAACCGGAATAACCAAACCATGCTCGGAGAGTTTGGAGTTACATTTATTACGCTCGGGTCCAGAGGAAAATGTTTCTCAAATTCTGGGCCCCCACATGCAGAAATTTTCCGTATTTATATGTTTTCACCTTCTTTGTCTCCCAAATATGGGATGTTTCCCGCCCCTTGGCAAGTTCTTAAAGGGCCCCTATGTGCTGAGGCCTTGAGACCTCAACCAAAGGCCTGGCCTGGTGCCAGCGCTGATCATTTTGTCCGGGAAAGGTTTAATGGCCTCTCTGAAGTGAGAATAGTCTCATTGTCCTTATTGTTTAAGCATACAAACATTTACAGAAGCCAAATAGCAGGGTTAAAATTTCAAACAGCAGTTTTTCTATCAGATGGATGCTTCACTCACAGTGTGGTCCCTAGGCGGGTAGCACCCACACCCCCTGGGGACTGGCCAGACATGCCAGTGCTGGGTGAGAGACCAGGTGAGGCTGGTAACCTGTTGTCACCGCCCCTCCAGGAAAGCCCGCTGGCGCTAAGGTTTGAGAGCCGTGTCACGGTCTGTCCCCTGCACCTGGGTTTTCTGGCCTCACGCTGTTTGCTCCTCCTAGATGCTTCGCCTGGGTCTCTGCCACCCTTCCTCACACCATTCTACCTCGAAAACGCACCCACATATTGTGGAGTGCCTGGTGACATGTCCCATCGTACCTTCATTGTTATTTCTTCACCTTTCAACGTTTCGCATGTTAACGTGTGGCCTCTGTCATGGACCAAGAAGCATTGTACAAATCAGAATCGTGTCTGAAATATCACCTAGCACGCTTGTCTGTCTCTTGTCAGTTTCCTAGGAGGGATTCTCAGAGCCTGGGATGTGCTGAGGGAGAGCCCTAAGCATGTGGGGGGAGCAGGGAACAGAGAAGGGGAAATGCTAAGCAAGACAGTGGCTCCGGACACTGTCTGCCAGGAATTTGAGGAGCATAAAACACACCCCTTTTGAGGCAAAGCGTTGGCACCTTGTACTCCCTGTCAATCAGACATGGGCTGTGGGGCACCACTTCCCGGGGGAGGAGGTGTCCGTTAGCCAAGGCCACTGGTCCAGAGAGGGTGGCAGCTGTGAGCCGTCTACGCTTTTAAGCATCACGTTCTGATCAGGCAAGGCGAGCTGGGCAGGGCTCTAACACCATTTCTGTCGTATACGGAACAAATGTTCAATATGTGTTTGTGACCAATTGACTCCTTCTACTGTCCCATTGATAAAAGCAAATACTCCTGTAAAAGAATACAACTCTCATCCTGGATGGGTGGCTCAGTTGGGTGGAACACTGTCCCATATACCCAAAGTGTATAAGGTTTGGTTTCTGGTCTCTTTCCTCTCTCTCTCTCTCTCTCTCTCTCTCTCAAAATATTTAAGAAATATATGTCTCTAGTCCTCATGAAGTGTTCTACAGACACCATTGTTGAAGGAACAACCAATTCATGGTGTAGTGTAGCACAGGAGTGGCCCAGAGACCCAGGCCTCCCTATATATGGAGGGGAGTGTGAGCATGGGGGTGCAGAAAGAGAAGACGGACCATCTGGAACCATTGAGAAGCAGGAGGAAAAGTTACAGCCCCAGCATCACCGCCCTTCTCGAATAAGTGCGATTCCTGTGTTTCATCTGGACTCTGAGTCACTTCCCACTTGCCTCCTCTCCAACTCCCCGAAGTCCAAGTCAACCAAAAAGGATCTCCAGATGGCTCACCCACGATTAGGTCCCCTTTGATTATTCCAGGAGGATTAATTAGTCACCACCACCAGCCTGAAGACCAAATCAAGAGGCAACATGGCAGAGAAGGAGAGAGGGAGGGAGGTCCGCCTGCTGGTGAGGTGAGCACAGACGGGCCTGTGGATCGCACAGATGGCACGTCATTCAAGAGCTCCTTTGAGAAATGCCAACGTAGGTTGGACCAAGTGCGTGTCACAGTCCAACTCAGTGACTCACAGTCCTGACCGCACACCAGAACCGCCTGGGAAGCCTTAGACATACTGATGCCCAGGCCCTGTCCCTGAGATGCCCCGTGAGTGGGCATCAAAGCCCGGGACCAACGTTTCTTTCTGTAAAGCTTCCTGGATGATGTCCACGTGCACTGGGTGTTGTGGATGCTGTTGTAGCCCTGGCTACTCATTTGAGCTGCAGTTCAGGTTTATGGCATCTCCCCAAGTATCTCTTACACGTCTTCACCTGACCCTACAAACCGACCAAAGAAACGTGGCGCCGAAAGGAGCAATGGATTTGGGAGGTCAACAGGGTGGGGTTCCAAATCCAACTCTGCCTCTTCCCAGCTGTGTGACATTGAGGACGTCACTTCAGTAATTTGATCCTCAGTTTTCTCACCTCTCAAATACTGGGCCCAGCTGGGGAGAGCGGCTACAGCGCTGGGACAGGTTCAAGCCTCATGAGAGGGCACCATCCTCTCGTGGCAAAGCCATGTGCAAGTCCCAGCACAATTACAGCCAAAGGCTACGGTTGTCAGCTTGACCTTATGGTCCGAACCTGTGGCCCCACGTGGCTGAGTGATAGGGGCTTCGGGAGGTGCAGTAAGTAAACAAACTTGGTCAGGTGCATGGAATTGAGCAGATTGGAAACCCTCGAGAACATTGTAAATATCTTGACCACGCCCTTACTTTGCCTGGTGGAAACTGGCTATACAATAAAGACTCCACTTGCAGGCTGTGGCGCTGTGTCTCCATCAGAGAAGCAGCGTCCCACCTAGCCCCAGCTTTCTTCTCTTGTCTGTTCTTAATCCTTCACCGCCCACTCTCAGGTTCATCTTTGGCCGTGCTGGCGCGGCACACCCAACAATATGAAAATGAGAGAACATGGGGTTAACTCCTTCCTCACCTCTTAAACCGACTCAGAGTTTACACCAAGGACAATAATTATTTCCAGGATCCCTTGTCTTGAACTTCGCAGAATGTGAATTCCTGTTGGAGATGAAAACTTCTCCTGAGTGACATTGGTTTCTAAAGCCTCTGACACTCTAGGGATTTGCCTCCTACGAACCCACTGCTTCACCTCCATAGCTCAGTGGCCCTGCTTTTTATTTTTATTTTTTATTGATTTTTTACAGAGAGGAAGGGAGAGGGATAGAGAGAAACATTGATGAGAGAGACATCTATCAGCTGCCTCTTGCACACCCCCTACTGGGGATGTGCCTGCAACCAAGGTACATGCCCTTGACCAGAATTGAACCTGGGACCCTTCAGTTCGCAAACCTACGCTCTATCCACTGAGCCAAACCGGTTTTGGCATGGCTCTGCTTCTTATTCCTTCTTTGCTCACGTTACCATCCTCTCCTCATATGCCCTCTCCTCCACCTCTTCATCCCACTAACTATCCCTGAAGTTTCAAGGTCAGTCCCTCTTCCCCTAAAAATCTCTGGAGATTAATGTTTCTCACACCTATTTCTCCCTCTTCCATTTCTTAACTCTTTGCCAATTATGAGGCACCTACTGTGTGCTGGTTAGGTGGTTAATGTATAAATTTTTAATCCTCAAAGCAACCTATCAAGTAGGGCTCTTCACACTTTACAGATGAGGAACTCGAGGCTCCAAATGATCATGTAAACTCATCTGAGGTCCTGGTTCCAGAGTCAGGGTTCGACCCAATTTGTTTGGCTCCAAAACCCATACAATTTTCACCACTCTGTGTTGCCTCTGAAATAGAACATTTGTCAAATGATGGATTCAAGTATCCATAAATAAACACAAGTACTATATGTTAAATGGAAACTTGAGGGAAAAGCAGGGAAATCTCTTTGGTCTTAACTTCTCTGAACAGGAAATTGACACATCTGTACAACCCTAGCTGAACATCTGCTTGATGTGGTTAATTTATCATTCAGTTGGATGGATTATGTCCAATTTGACATAGTCACTAAGATGACCTAAAAATTATAAATTCCCTGAGAAGATGGAGTTATGAAACAGAACAGGACTAAGGCCAAGGGTCTATTCAAAGTTCTAATTTTATCATCTTTGCTCTTAACTTGCTGAATGACTATGAGCGAGTCACACAACCTCTCTGGGCTTCCATTTCTTGTCAGATAAAAGGAAGGACTGAGACTACATTAGTGGTTTTCAGGTTTGACCTTGAGAAGCAGAACCCTTACATATGTGAGAGGTGTTTTGTTGAAGTGTGGGAAGACAAGGAGACCCATACCCTTAGGAACCCCCACTTCCCCTTCTAGGAGATTCCAGAGGTAACTTCAGGGGCCCTGTTTGAATCCACTGGGCTAGAAGATGTTCTCCCAGGCCCCTGCTGTAAAGTGCTGTGATTCTGTCTCTCACTGGCGCTGGACAACCTGTCCAAGCCATGCTTTCTGCCCTGAGGTGCTCACTTTGTGGAGAGCGGCTACAGCGTTTGGACAGGTTCAAGCCTGGGACTAATGAGAGGCCACCATCCTCTCGTGGCAAAGCCATGTGCAAGTCCCAGCACAATTACAGCCAAAGGCTACAGTTGTCAGCTTGACCTTATGGTCCAAACCTGTGGCCCCACGTGGCTGAGTGATAGGGGCTGTGGAAGGTGCAGCCAGTAAACAAAGCTTGGTCAGGTGCATGGAATTGAGCAGATTGGAAACCCGCGAGAACTTTGTCAACATCTGACCACGCCCTGACTTTGCCTGGTGGGAACGGGCTATACAATAAAGACTCAGCTTGCAGGCCGTAGCGCTGTCTCTCCGTCAGAGAGGGCAGCGTCCCACCCAGACCCAGCTTTCTTCTCCTGTCTGTCCTTAATCCTTCACCGCCCCCTCTCAGGCTCACCAAACCTGGCTGTGCTGGCGGGGCACATATGTAGCCAACTGTGGGGCTGAGTATGGGGACCAGGGACCTGAGTTCGGGAGAACTGCAGGCTCACCCATGGTAGTGCCAGCTCACTGCACTCACTGAATACTTTCAAATGACTAGTGGGAACTTTCTCGGATCTTGTCTGCCAGGCCCATTCTCCTCCTGAGTGCATGCCTCCATCCTCCTCCCGACTTCCTCTTGCATCTCATTGATTACTTCTATTTGGCACATTTGTCTTTCATTTCCAATCCTCTCTGCCAAATTCTTTGCTTGTCGGATGAGCTGGCGGTGAGGACAAGGATGCATACATCCCCTGGGGATTCTGGAAAAGAAGGGACTTCCCAGAGGAAGTGTTTCTGCGATCGCTACAGCCTTTCTCTACTGCTCTCAGCCCTGAACTGGGAGAGTCACCTCTACTCCATCTGTGAAGCCTGCTCAGACCCCATGAGAGGAGGAGGAGACAGGGTACTTCCTAATCAATGATGCCTCGATTAAAAATTCATACTTTACGAGCTATTACAGGGCTTAAATCAAAACCAGGATGTTCTGGTTACAGGGAGAAATGAAGAGCTGTTTCCAGCTTTGTAGGTCAGTTTGAGTCTTCCGAGAAACAATTAGCAAGAGAAGCAAAGAGCCAAAGCCGGTGTGGCGCAGTGGATAGAGCTTCGGCCTGTGGACTGAAAGGTCCCAGGTTCGATTCTGGTCAAGGGCATGTACCTTGGTTGCAGGAACATCCCCAGTGGGGGGCATGCAGGAGGCAGCTGGTTCATGTCTGTGTCTCATTGATGTTTCTAACTCTCTATCCCTCTTCTCTTCCTCTGTAAAAAAAATCAAATATATATTAAAGAAAGAAAAAAAAAGCAAAGAAAAAAGCCGAAGAGGTAGAGCAAAAGGCGGTTAGACGTGCCAGAGAAATGTGTGGGGCAATCCCCATACTGGATAAAGGGGGGGAGTCGGGATTGGGCAGGGAGAGGCTTCCGACCACAGTGCTGGCCTGCCCCCTGGAAAGGACAGCGGGAAGGAGTGCTAGAGAGAGCAGCCTCTGACTGCAGCGCAGCTCGGAGGGAGTCCTGGCCCTCCACGAGGAGTCTCCAGGCAAAGGTTGCCACTGGGGGGAAGGAAAATGGGGGGGTCCCACTTGGGGCAGGCACACCCAGCTCCCCTGTCTCTGGTGCTCAATCACTGGCTGGGAAGGGCCCTGCAGAGTGCTCAGCTCTCCCTCCAAATCAAGGCTCTCCTGGGAGTCATTTGGAGCGTTTTACAGAAAATACGGAAGCCTAGACCCCGTTCTTAGTGATTCTGACCTAATGGCCTCAGTAGAGAAACTGAATAGACAGATGGCCAATGGCCAGACCGCGTATGACAATGGCACTCGGGCCCATCACCTGCAGCAGCCAGCCCAGGAAGCCCAACTTGCAACCTCTGTAGCCACTGGCCCCAAACACCCAGGACTGAAGGAAATCTGCCAGCTTCCCTAACGCTATTCCCTGCTTCACACGTAGGGCCAACCAGCGGAAGTCAATGTGCACCCCTCACCAGCCACCCAGGATGCCCCAGAGCACGTTAGCCTACCTCTAGCTCCCCCGGACCTACAGCCCACAATGTAGGCACACCTAGATTTCATTTTATTCCCTTTCTGTGGGAAACTTGTTGTGCTTGACAGCCATTTTGTAGTAAGCTCCAGCCACATTAACACTAACCTCGGGCTAGGTTTCTATTACCCCAAACCCTATCTCTTTCCCGTAAGCCAGGTGTTTCGCCTTAAGGGCTAGGAATTTTCGCTGCGATTTGGTTGCTTAGCCTCTGGAACTTCCTCATTCCCTGGAATCTCCTCATTCCTCCTTCTCCCTATAACTACCCTGAACTCCTCCTGAATAAACAAGACTTGATCAGAACTTTGCCTTGTCTCCATTCCTTGTGTCTCTTGTCCCTTTCATCCCCACTCCCCCTCTAGGGTCCTCGTTGACTTAACCCGCGGGTCGGGACACCTTTCATTTCACCATAAAGCTCCCCCCTCCTCTGCCTGCCTTGGAATCTCTCGCCAAACGCAAGGGACGAGAGTTCTCTTTCTAGAGCAGGCTCTGAATGAACAGAGGTTTATCTTATTTGGGTGTCATTCATTTATTTCCATGGGGTGCAGCTCAGGAGCTGAGGGTACAGCCAAGGCTGGGAATCGTGGCTGGAAGTCAGAGATCCTTAAAGTGTAGCCCCCAGAGCAGCGGCAACAGCATCTGCCGGAAGAGCAAGTCCAGTATCGCCTATGTTATATTCAGCTAACTTTCCTTTCTTCTCTATTACGTTGAGAGTTTTTATCCTGAAAGGATATTATGTCAAACACTTTTTATGCATCTATTGAGATAATCATGCAACTTTTATCACTTACTCTGTTAATTCGATGTATTAATTGATTTCTATATGTTGAAGCAATCTTGCATGCCGGGAATTATTCCCACTTGATCCTGGTGTATTATTCTTTTAATATGTGGTTGAATTCACTTTGCTAGCATTCTATGGAGGACTTTGCATCTCTGCTCCCCAGAGCTCATGTAATATTCAGTGGTGAAAAACTAAAAGCTTTTCCTCTACGATAAGGAACAAGGCAAGAATGTCCGTTGGTCCATGCTCACCATTTCTATGCAAAGTCCTGGCCAGGACAGTGGAGCATTTTAAAGGCTGAAACAACAGGACTTGGAGACGGATTGAAAGTGGGGCTGATTTCCCGGTTTGCTGCCAGTGAAACGGGGAGGATGGTGGTGTTGGTCAGTGGGAAGAGACATAGAATACGGTGTGTGGTGCAGAGTGGCGTCAGCGCTGGGACAGGTGCAAGCCTGGGACTAATGAGAGGGCACGATCCTCTCCTGGCAAAGCCACGTGCAGTCCCAGCACAATTAGAGCCAAAGGCTACGGTTGTCAGCTTGACCTTAGGGTCCGAACCTGTGGCCCCACGTGGCTGAGTGATAGGGGCTGAGGAGGTGCAGCCAGTAAACAAAGCTGGATCAGGTGCATGGAATTGAGCAGATTCGAAACTCACAGAACATTGTCAACATCTGACCACGCCCTGACTTTGCCTGGTGGGAACTGGCTATACCAGTGGTTCTCAACCTTCCTAATGCTGGGACCCTTTAAGACAGCTCCTCATGTGGTGGTGACCCCCAACCATAAAATTATTTCCGTTGCTACTTCATCACTGTAATCTTGCTACTGTTATGAACTGTAATGTAAATATCTGATAGGCAAGATGTATTTTCATTGTTACAAATTGAAGATAATTAAAGCATAGTGATTAATCACAAAAACAATATGTAATTATATATTGTGAAATATTTATTTCTAATTACAAATAAATGAAATTTTTCTATGTGTGTAATAGTCAGCTGTGTGATCTGGAGGAAATGATTCAACCTCTCTGATTCTCAATCTCCCCATCTGTGAAATGGTGTATCAGGCTGATCTTCGAGGATGGTTGTGAAGAATACACGTGACAGTGTCGGTGGAGGCCTTCCGGTGTAGAAGCCCCTCAGCAGGTGGCCACTGGGATCAGTCCTGTTTTTCTCCATCACATGACGGGGGTCCCCGCCCCTGTGT
Organism: Lasiurus cinereus; assembly: GCA_011751065.1. Classification (NCBI taxonomy): domain Eukaryota; kingdom Metazoa; phylum Chordata; class Mammalia; order Chiroptera; family Vespertilionidae; genus Lasiurus; species Lasiurus cinereus. The sequence goes on along the minus strand of JAAGEH010000297.1, from coordinate 15,316,896 downwards.
CAGGCAGAAATACTCCACCGCCTCCGGCCTGAAGCTGGGTTTCCCTGAGAAGCAAGGCCCCATCCATTCCCTGCCACACGTGCCTCCCGAAACAGTTAACCAGGCCTAAGTACTATTTAATGGAACTCTTCTCTGCCACAGCAATTACGTTCTAAAAGGGTCTAAAATTGCGGTTTGTCCTAGCAATCGAGCTAACTGAGCCAACGGATGAATCTGACTAAGCAGTGGATCACCCTGATGGTGAAGACAGTTCCATCTGTAGCCAGTTCACCGCATGTCGGGCACTGTTCTGGGGCTTTGCAAGGCATCCACTCATTAAACCCCATAAACAACCCTACAAAGTCAGCCCTGTTGTCATTATTTCACCCCTAACTGACAGATGAGGAAAGCGAGGCCGGGGATGTGAAGTAACCTGGAGAGATTTCTGGACCGTAGCCCGGCCAATGTTATTCCCAGGGAGTCTGCCCCCAGCTCATAGCTCTGCCAGGCACCAGCTCTGCACCATCCACCTTCTTTCTTTTCACCGCTTTTCCAGAGTACACCTCACTGTCCAACGGAGCACTGATCCCCACGTCTGCCTCAGCTCAAAGTGTGGCACGCTGGGAATAATTTCATTTAAGATCGATTTTCTCTTTAAAATCAATAGAGCGCCGAAACCGGTTTGGCTCAGTGGATAGAGCATCGGCCTACAGACTAAAAGGTCCTAGGTTCGATTCCGGTCAAGGGCATGTACCTTGGTTGCAGGCACTTCCCAGTGGGGGTGTGCAGTAGGCAGCTGATTGATGTTTCTCTCTCATCGATGTTTCTAACTCTCTATCCCTCTCTGTAAAAAAATCAATGAAATACATTTTATAACAAATAAAATCAATAGAGCAGTTACTCTTTCACTCACCTTCACGTGCATTCAAATATTATATATATATTCGCTTTTATTTTCTATTTTTTAAATCTTCATTGTTGAAAGTATAGATATTCCTTCCCCCCAGTGACCCCCCTTTCTACTCACTTCCCCCCTGCCCCAGGCCTACACCACCCTATTGCCTGTGCCCATGGGTTATGCATAAATGCAGACAAGGTCTTTGGTTGATTACCTCCCACCCACCCACCCTCCCCGCCCTCCCTCTGAGACTCCACAGTCTGTTCCATGCTTCTATGTCTCTGGATCTATTTTGTTCCTCAGTTTATTTTTGTTCATTAGATTCCATATATGAATGAGATCATGTGATACTTGCCTTCTCTGACTGCCTTATTTCACTGAGCATCATGCTCTGCAGGTCCCTCCCTGCTGTCTCGACGGGTAATCTTTTGAGGAGGATAGTGACTCCTACTAAGGGAGCCGAGATAGTTATGGCACTTTGGGGCTGTCCTGGTGCTCTGTGAGGTCCCAGTTTGAGGTGGGCGAGGTATCAAAATCTGTACACACCCACGGGACAGTAACCTTCAGGGAAGGCCACCAATGATGGTTGTCTCAGAAATGTTCCATTAGATCAAGATGCATAACTTTTGAGGGGTCAAGGACCCCTTTGAGAATCTAAAGAAAGCTGCTGCCTCTCTCCTCAGAAAAATGGACACGCAACACTCTGTATAAAACCCCATACAATTTGGGGGAGGAGGGGAGGCATGGATCCCCCAAAGCCCATCCCTGAACTCCAAGTGTCAACCAGGAGACAGGCTAGGCAAGCATTTGAATCATCCCTCCAAATTCCATCTCAGCTTGTTAATATATAATGCAACTCCCTGGAAATCTCTCCATTATATTGAAATGCGTTATGCTTGCTTTCTATGCTCTGCCCTTGAGACACTTGTGGAATTGGGTGCAGAGACCAATTTGGGTGGATAAGTGCCATTTCTCACCTGATGTGGTATTAGGTCAAGAGTTAATGCCCTGCCTTGCCAGCCTGGGGTACAGAATAAGGTGATATTTCTTCAAAAATTCAAATCAAGGGACTCTCAGTCCTCATCTTGATTATAATGGAAACTCTATTCTTATATCACCAGATTCTCTTCCTCTAAATATTTTCTGAGAAATGGTCATATTGTTATAGAGAACCGAAATAATCAAACCATGCTCGGAGAGTTTGGAGTTACATTTATTAGAAAATGTGTTTCAAGTTCTGGGCCCCAACATGCAGAAATTTACCCTATTTATATGTTTTTACCTTCTTTGTCTCCCAAATATGGGATGTTTCCCGCCCCTTGGCAAGTTCTTAAAGGGCCCCTATGTGCTGAGGCCTTGAGACCTCAACCAAAGGCCTGGCCTGGTGCCAGAACTGATCATTTTGTCCAGGGAAGGTTTAATGGCCTCTCTGAAGTGAGAATAGTCTCATGTTCCTTATTGTTTAAGCAAGCAAGCATTTACAGAAGCCAAATAGCAAGGTTAAAATTTCAAATGGCAGTTTTTATGTAAGATGGATGCTTCAACATAGTCTGTGACGAATCCTTCAAGTTGCTTCTGGAACCCACCCCACCACCTTTGGGGCAGCTGCTGTGCTGGTCAAGACATGAAATGCTCCAGGCACCCAGGCCAGTCAGCAGATCAAGAAGGAGTTCCCTCCAAATTCCTTAAGTGGAAGAGCCACCAACAGCTCGCCCTATGCTGGTGGCAGCAGGGGTGCATGGAGGTTCTTACTATCATCTCCATTGGCCACTTCCAGCTCCCACATTGCTCCACGGGTTGCTCAAGCAGATAGTAAATGCATTCATTGCATCAGGAGCTTCAGGGATATAATTGCTCATAAACTCGGCAGTGCAGTAACGTAAGTGTATACTCTCCATGTATTTATTATGCATTAAACGGTTCGAGTGGCAGATAAAGAGCTACCCTAGCTCATTACAAGCAGCATCCATTACATGCATTTCCTCCAGCCTTTCCCAGCAGGACAACTCTAGTCTCCAGATTCGGTAGGCAGAGGTCAGGCACCAGGCAGCACAGGAAGGGCTCGGTCCAAAGATATCTCCCTTCCACTCGTCCCCAGAGCCCGAGTTGAACAAGTGTAGTACACCTGTCCCCCAGGGGAGGGTTCGTAACCTAGTGGGATAATAGCTCACTCTCCGCTGTGAGTTTAACCAGACGGCTCTCTTCCCCAGGGGCTCACACAGGTCACCCGCAGCTGAGAGGCTAGGGAGATGAATGGAGGGTTGGGAGGAGGATGGACGCAGAGCTGGGAAACCATGGAGGGTTTTCTGGGGGGTCAGAGGTCGGTGAGGAGCTGGGGAGTGAGATCCCCATCAGATGGGGATGAGAGAAGAAGGAGAAAGCCAGGATGTCTAAGACAACCCTCCCCTTATTTGTGATTAATTCGGCCCGGGGCCAGGGCCACTCTGCCCAGCCTCACCCCAGAGGCGCCTAGGCCAATGAAGGCCTGTTTGTACCTGGGTCCGATGACACGTCTCCCCCCCCAGCTGGCTGTCATTGGGTCCTGCCTGATTTCTTCCTTTGCACATGGGGCTGTGATTACATGCTGACTGGCAGTCATTCTACAATCCTTTGCAAAACAAACCAAAACTTAGTACCATATTTTCCGGCATATAAGACGACTTTTGAACCCAGGAAAATCTTCTCAAAAGTCGAGGGTCATCTTTGTGTGTGTGTGTGTGTCTGTGTGTGTGTGTGTGTGTGTGTGTGTGTGTGTGTGTGTGGTGTTCCTTGTATGAATATATCACAACTTATTATCACGTCTTATAGGGCGGGTATATCCCAAACTCTCTATTTTCACTGGAAAAGTTGGGGGTTGTCTTATACACCCAGTCATCGTATACGCCGGAAAATACGGATAGCTTAAAACAGCAACCATAACTATCTGGGGTCCCTTGTGAACAAAGTAGTTGGGCCATTTACCTTGAGTACAGAAACCAAAACCATCTGTAAATATTGAACTCAGGTCCGTATTTTTGTTTTCCTCAGAGGTAAGGGTTGACAATTTAGAAACCACTTCCTGCATGTTCTAGAATTAAGAAAATAAGACAATATATCATGAATAATAGGAGTTAGGTTCTTTTACTGTTGGAAAAGGAAGTTGTAAATATGAATAAGGAAAGAGAATGCAGCCTAATGATAGTGGATTGGAATTGGATGTATCAGTGTGATTTTGAAGATAGATAGATATGAGATAAAGTATACGTACAAAATTTTCTATGTCTGTCTACTTAAGAAGGTAAAAAAGCAACGACACCCAGTAGCAGGGAACATGCCCAGCACCCAGATCTTGGTCTCCAAATACCCTTCTCCACTAACCAAAACCAGGGCCCCTTCGGAAAATGGTTGGTTCCCAGGCTGGTGCGGGGATAGTGCAAGGTGAGCCTGGAAGAGCATGTGCTGAAGAAATCCAGAAGGGCTAGAGAATGGTGGGAAACTAGGGCAGGTACCGAGAGCCAGTTAGAAGAGGCTCCCAAAGGCCAGATCTGGGACATTTCATGCACCAGAATAAGTCACGATAGTAACAGCCTACCTAATAAAAGGGTAGTGTGCAAATTAACCATCACTCCACCACAAAGATGGCGGAGCCCATAGCCACAAGATGGTCGCACCCAGTCCCCTCAGCCTCGCAGGAGTCCCCTAGTCCTGGGGGGGCTCCCACTGAGAGCCGACAGCAGGAGCAGCCTGGTGGAGAGTTTGCTTCGTTGCCGTGGTGACAAAGTGCCTCTGGGCAGTGGGGTGTGGATGGCCAGGGCAGGACGCTTGCTTTGTCACCTTGATGATGCCCTGTCTGCAGAGGGCCTTTGGGGGACAGGGGGCCAGCCTGCAGCCTCTGCAGCTGAGTGCAGGCCCGGAGAGGAGAAGGTGGGCCTGCCTCCCATGGAAGCAGCCTGGCTCTTGGGGGGCAGCTGGGGTTCCCGAGGGCTCCCGGGGAAGCCGTGAGCGGTCTGCTGTGCGTGATATCACATGATGGGCTACTAGTCAGATCATAACCCATTGAATCAAATAAGAACTAATTAGTTAAAACTGATATAAATTAATGAGAGAGAAGAAAAGCTATAAAATACTAATAAACGCAGGAGTGACAAAATGAGAAAATCATCACTTGGCAATTATGACAATAACTGATTTACCAATTGATAATTAATTTGCCAGTATCATCCCTGGATGCTGAAACTAGTGATAAAGTGTCATGAGACACAGGATATTTACGTGGCCTCAATGAATCACTTTGTAAGATACTCAGAAATCACAAAGAAAAAAAAAATAGTGACTTTACCTGGGGAGAACTGTCAGACACCATCATAATCAAGTTCAAATCCAACATCACTAGGAACAGGACCAAATCAGTATGGTGTGCCTCTTGATAAGGTGACCTAAAAAGCACAACATCCCTTCTGCCGTACTTCTGCCCTTAAAAGGTATAATCGGACCCTAATCCTAAGGAAACATCAGATAAACCCAAACTGAGGGACAGTCTACAAACTCACAGCCAGGATCTTTTAAAAGTTTTGATGTCCTGAAAAGCAAAGAAAGCTGGGGGAACTGGTTCATGTTAGAGATCATAGAGACATGACAGTGAATGCAATGCGTGATCCAGGATTTTCTTTTGCAATAAAAAGAAAATTATCAAGATATGAACAAATAGATCTGTACATTATAAAAACGTAATTTTCTGATTTTTCATTGTACTTTGTTTCTGGAGGAGAATTTTCTGTTTTTGGAGACACAGATTGAATTATATAGGCAACATGTCTTACTTTCAAGCAGTTGAGAATAGCAGGGGTGGCAGGGTGAGGGGGAATGTTAATATTTGGGTGAGGGGTAGATGGGATTTTGGGGGGATACTATTTTCACATCTTTTCTCTAAGTCTGTAATGATGTGCAAAAAAAGGGGCTTTTTTATCTACATAAAGAACAACATTTTATAAAGCACAAACAGCATCAAACTAGACAGTATATTATATTGACACAGATAAAATTAGCTTAAAATAAGTTGGAAATAATATAGTAAGGTCAATAAATGGTATACACTATATTCAGTGTGTTGGGAAAAGCTCAAATGGTTCTTGTAAAGTTTTGTCACTTCAATTAGGATGTGAGTTCACAGTTGCAGTGGCTCTGCTTCCTGTCTATATATATATATTTTTTTTTGTCTTACATGTATACATATCTCCCCCTTTTCCCCCCCCCCCAAAAAAAAGGGCTTTGAAGCAAGGATTTGGTTATTCCCCCTGTGTCTGTCTGTGCGTTGGGTCTCGGCTGGTCAGTTTTTCATCTGGTCTTCCATGGGAGGTGGGGGCAGGCCCATCCAAGATGATCCTCCCCTCCCCTCCCCTCCCCTCCTCTCCTGTCCTCTCTGGGGAGACGGGAAGGCTGGGCTGGAGGGTACTGGCAGGGGCCCCCCTCTCTCAGGCAGGCTGAGGGTTCTCCCTCTCCAGGCTTTTCCACCCGGTCGCCCCTCCGGCAGGGTAGGTAGCTGGGCTTCTCACGTGGCGGCCTGGGCTCCGAAAAGCGCCAGAGCAGCGTGGCCAGGCCGCCCTGAGGCTTAGGGCCGGGTGACTTCCCTGCGCTCGGCCGGTTTCCGAGCATCACAGGGCCAGCGGGCTCCACTCCGGGCGCCTTCACCGAGCTGTGACTCGGGCGACTACGGATCGGCCAGTCCGGGCCCCAGCCCTGTGACCATCATCATCGCAGAGTTCCATTCGGGAGGCAGCCCCGTCTGGGTGGTCCAGAATAAGGAAGCTGCTGATGAGCAAAACCTTGCACCGTCGTGGGAGAAAAGGCGGGACGGGTTGGCAGGAGAGGCCGGGAGACCAGGGAGAGGCCTGGCGAGTTAAGTGGGAGGGCACCTGGGGAGCCGGGCTGGTCCAGCTGGAGCAAAGGTTCTCAATCTGTGGGTCGCGACCCCTTCCGGGTCGAACGACACTTTCACAGGGGTCGCCTAAGACCATCGGAAAACAGATACTTACATTATGATTCATAATAATAACAAAATCACAGTTATGAAGTAGCAATAATTTTATGGTTGGGGGTCACCACAACATGAGGAGCTGTATTAAAGGGTCGAGGCATTAGGAAGGTTGAGAACCACTGAGCTGGAGGGACCCAGGAGGCTGGGGCAGAAGTCCAGGGGAGGCCTCTGTGTCTGGGGGGGAGCCTGCAGGCGCCACTGGTCCACAGCACCTCTGCCTCGGCCCTCTCCCTGCATCTACAACAGCACGATTTTCAGAGGCGACTGATCACGATTCCTTCTGCCTTTTACGTCCCGTGCAAATTTCTCTTGGGCCAGGCCGAAGCGGGAGGAGCCACATGGGTAAGGAGAGGGTGACAGACCTAGCTGCAGCGTAGCCACCCGACCCGGTGTGAAACCATCACGAGAGGGAGAAGAGCCGTAATTGAGAGTTTAAAACCTGGCCGGCTTCTGTGAGCACATTTCCTGTAGCCAGAGCAGAGCCCCCGTGCAAAGGTTGGAAGGACTCTCGTTAAGCCCATCAATGAAATGACACGGTAATTAAGAGCGTCACTTGACTACCGATTGGTGTTTGTTTGTTTTGTTTTTTTTAAATATATTTTATTGATTTTTTACAGAGAGGCAGGGTGAGAGATAGAAAGTCAGAAACATCGATGAGAGAGAGACATCGATCAGCCACCTCCTGCACGCCCCACTGTGGAGGTGTGCCCGCAAGCAAGGTACATGCCCCCCAACCGGAATCGAACGTGGGACCTTTCAGTCCGCAGGCCAACGCTCTATCCACTGAGCCAAACCGGTCTTGGCTGTTTTTTCGTTTTTGTTTTTGTTTTTTTAATATATTGTAACAAAGAGGAAGGGAAAGGGATAGAGAGTTAGAAACATCGATGAGAGAGAGACATCAATCAGCCGCCTCCTACACGCCTCCTACTGGGGATGTGCCCACAACCAGGATACATGCCCTTGACCAGAATCGAACCTGGGACCTTTCAGTCCACAGGCCGAGGCTCTATCCACTGAGCCAAACCGGTTTTGGCTACTGATTGGGTTTTAAACTGTATCTCCCTGGTACCCACTGCCTTCAATAAAGCCTCAGTGAACCGGGAACATAGCTGACATGTAAAGCTTAGGCTACATTCCCGAAAAAGGGCAAGAGCAACGCAAACTCAGGTCAGAGGTTTATCCAAAACGGCTCTCTGGCTCGAATGAATCCTGACGATGGTGAAAGCCAGCATCTTTATCCGCACTGGTACTTACCAGGCACTGTGTCCTAAGAGCTCCCTGTGTGTTCAACGAGCATGCTTATTGTCACCCCCATTTTACAGGTGGGCACACGGAGGCTCTGAGAGGTTAGAAGTCTGCATGCTGGGAAGGAGCAAAGCTGGAGCTGGAGGCCCCGCACATGCTGAAGGCTACTCCGAACCAAGAAGCTAACTTGCCTGCCACACGCTGCCTCCTGCACCATCCACACCAAGCACTGGGCAACCAGAACCTGTGCTCAGAGTAACAGACGTGTGCCTTGTCAGAGGCTTTTGCTTGTAATGAATGTGTGTCCTATTCAGTCAGCCACCGGGCTAGGTGCTGGGGTTACCACAGCAAGTGCCAGGAAACCTGACCCAGACCTTGTTCGTGGAGTGTCCCGTCCAGTGGGGGCAGCAGCCATTATTCCAGTGAGCTCACAGTGAGGCGTCTAATCACAGGCTAATGCAGGTACTACTCTCAGGCTGAGTCAGCCATCGTTGGCACCATTATGTTCCCCACGAATGCAGGAAAGTACCCGTATTTTCCGACGTGTAAGATGACTGGGTGTATAAGACAACCCCCAACTTTCCCAGTGAAAATATAGAGTTTGGGATATAGCCGCCCTATAAGAAGTGATAATAAGTTGTGATATATTCATACAAGGAACACTACACCAAAAAAAAGAAAAAAAAGAAAAGAAAAGACAACCCTCGACTTTTGAGAAGATTTTCCTGGGTTAAAAAATCGTCTTATTCACCAGAAAATAACGGTATACATTTTCTGGAGAACGTTTTGCTGAACGGGTTAAATTCCTTTTTCAACCTCTCGTACCCAGAAAGCCAGTTACTAAAACCACCCCTGCTCCCAGACTGCCTCACTCCTGAGCCCCCAGGGGTGGGCAGCATTGAGCTCCCACCTTCACCCTCACTTTCACCCCCCCACCCACACCTCTCTGACTCACTCTGATTGGCTAATTTGCCCTTCTCTTCTTAATACTACTTTCACCTGTTGGGTTTGTTTGGCTACCAGGCCTCCTCCAGCCTCAGTTAACAAAACGTTAATTATAGAGATTAGAGAGAAAATGAGTAGTTAGCTAATGATTAAGTAGCCTTTTCTCAAGAACACTGAAGACGACATTTTAAAATGAGACGTAGCTACCTCCCCATTAGGTCATGCGGGCCTGGAAAATAATGAGTGGTTTTAAATCTCTCCAGCGGGGAGCATGCGTGGAAAATATAGTATTTAAATCAAAACAGCCTCTCCCGTGCCCTAAAAGCTTCACGTGGTTGGAATGTGCCTTCCTCACAACCAACACCTTTCCTGGGAGAAATGGATGCCATTGCAAAGGCTGAAACACACAAAAAAGGACTTTTAAAAAAAAATTTAATAAGTTTTTATTGTTCAGATTATTACAATTGTTTTTCTTTTTTCCCCATATCTTCCCTCCACCTGGCTCCCACCCCACCCTAAAAAGGGGATTTTGAAGAATGCCTACGGCCTTACGTTAAGAGAACGGTGCTTTGTTTGGGTTACTGTTTGCCTTGGGGGTTGCACTTGGAGGGGGTGAAAATATAAGGAAGCAAAAAGGTCATTTTACTTATTTTTTTAAATTTTCTCCTGAGGATATTTTTTTTCCATTGCTTTCTAGAGAGAGTCGGAGGGAGAGAGGAGGGGAGGAGGGAGAGAGAGAGAAACATCAATCTGAGAGAGACACATCGATTGGTTGCTTCCCGACCTTGCCCCTAGCAGGGATGGGGAACCTACAACCGAGGTACGTGCCCTTGACTGTGACTCAAACCAGAGACCCTTCAGTCTGCAGGCGGACATTAACCATGGGGCAAAAACATAACTTTAATAGGTTATTTGAGTTGTTAGAAGTCATTGTGTCTATTCATTCCATACCAACAGAATTTTTGTATGCTCAAATTTAATACTTAAGATTCTCAAATTTCCTTAAAAAAATAAACATGTGCTCTGAATGTGTCCCTGCAAAATCTGTGTGTTTGAAATCCTAACCAAGGTGATGGAATTAGGAGGTGGAGCCTTTGGGAGGTGATTAGCTCGTGAGGGTGGTGCCCTTCTGAATGGAATTAGTGTCCTTATGAAGGAGACACCAGGGTGCTCACTGGCCACGTTGGCCGTGTGCGTTTACAGTGAGAATGCAGCCAGCCATCTGTGAGGGGACAGGCTCTTGCCAGACACTGAATCAATCTCCCAGCACCTTGATCTTGGACTTCCTGGCCCCGGGAACTATGAAAAATAAATTTCTGTTGATAAGCCTTCCAGTCTACGGTATTTTGCTATGGCAACCTGAATGTACTAAGACATGAAATGTTCAAAACCTGCATTAAAGACTCACCAGTTAAAAGTTGTGTCCTGCCGAACCCAGTTTGGCTCAGTGGATAAAACGTTGGCCTGTGGACTGAGGGGTCCCGGGTTCGATTCCAGTCAAGGGCATGTACCTTGGTTGCAGGCACATCCCCAGTGGGAATATGCAGGAGGTGGCTGATCGATGTCTCTCTCTCTCATCGATGTTTCTAACCCTCTATCCCTCTCCCTTCTTCTCTGTAAAAAAATCAATAAAATATATTTAAAAAAAAAAGTTGTGTCCCCGAGGCTGGTGGGCCAGAGCTAATCATTTAATATTAAGGGGGGGCGAATTAGCCTCCCAGAAATCTTTTCTCGCCGCGCTGCATGGTTCTTAACTATGACTGGGTCTGCCCTCTGCAGGAGGGAGTGCCATCATCCATCTGCCAGGTCCTGCTGTCCTCCTAGCGGGGCTGGGTCTGCTCCCTGGCCCCTGGACCTGAGGCTTGGCTACGTTACTTGCCTTGGTCAACGTGGCTGCCGTCCCCGCCACCGGTCCCCAGCCTGTCAGAGCCATGCACGATGAGCCAGAGCCTCCCAAAGTCCCCGCTCATCTGGGTTCCTTCAGCTCTGGTCCTCACCCCCAACCAAGACTTCTGTCCTGCTCCAGGCGTGATGGGAAAGCCAGCCACGGCGGGTCCCATCACCCCTGATCCCATCCTCCTGGCCCCCCTCTTCTCTAGCAGCTGCTACACAGGCCCTCCCGCCGGTTCCTCTCCTCTACCGCTCCCAGTCAGCCGCTCCCAGGCCATCTGGGGGTGCCAAGGAGCCATCAGACCGCGTGCTGCTGGCGGCCTCAACAAGATGCCTCATGTGAACAAATCATAAGGATTGGTGGGGGGAAATAAGCAACAAATAAAACCTGATAGGAAAGTTCCGGTACATCAACGGAACCTGTTAAAATACAGTGGTACCTCAAGATACGAGTGCCCTAACATACGAGATTTTTGAGATACGAGCCTTCGAGCGAGCGATTTTTGCTTTGAAATACAAGCAACATTTGAGATAGGAGTAATCTCTCAGATCGGCCGGCTGCACACGACCCACCAGTTTACCGAGACTCAAGCGTCTCATAGTTTCCCATGCCTCAAGGTTATGGAACGAATTAAACTCGTATCTTGAGGTACCACTTGGAGAACCAGAATTCTTAACTATGTCTTTCCTCTTCGAATGTTGCATCTCTGCTCGTGTGGGATGGTAGGGTTACAGGTGTAGGAAATTCTGCAAAATCTGGGAAGATCCACAGCTAGGGACAGGGAGCAGCCTAGAGAACATGGGGAAAGATGAAGATGAGGGGCAGAGAGAGGAAGGCAGAAAAGAGTAATGGGATTCCCCAGGGCAAGGCTTCAAGCGCCGCCTTAATAATGAATGGAGCCCGTCAGCTCCCCGGGGACCCCCTGGAGCCCCTCATCTTGCGATGGCTGAATTATTGATGGGAAGAGTGTGATGCTCTGGCCAAAGCTGACAGCTGGGAGACAAGCTGACAGCATTTGCAATGGCTTCTGCCCACAATAACGTGGAGGCCGCTCTCTGGTCTTCGGAGGTGCGCCAGGCCCCTGCGGGCAGAGACCAGAGGAGGTCCAGGTCCTCAGTCCCTGACTCTCCCTTAGTTCCAGCAGCATCCTGAGGGCACCCAGCCTTTCTGGGACAAATCTCGTCTCCGGGTTCCTCAGACACGCTTCCCGGCTACCGCTCACTCATTCTGTGTGAGCACACCCACTCTCTGCGGTTGACTCAGTGGCTAAGCCACATGCAAGTCTAGCCTTGAACCACGGCCCCACCCCAGGAAATGTTCCCCGAAAAGGGGAAGGTCCTTGAGGACAGCGCTGGGGTGCTGTGCTTGTTGGGGGAGGGCGTGTGTGTGTGTGTGTGTGTGTGTGTGTGTGTGTGTTGAGGGGAAGGGGATTCCAAGAGAACAAAAAAGAAAAAAGGTCAAAAAATGTAAGATGTTGTCCCTCCTTCTACAACTTCTTCTTGTCCCCCTCACACCCTCCAACAGGGTCCCCCTCCCCCACCCAGGGGTAGAAACATGAGAAGAGGAAAGACGTACGAGGCAGAGAGAGGCAGAGAGAGGCAGAGAGAGGCAAAGGGAAACGAAGGGAAACAGAGTTCTGGAGCCATTGCTTCCTGACCAGAAAAAGGGGGGGGAATCTCAGCCAGAGAGAACTGGAAACCGAGTCTCCCCTCTGCTCAGCCTGGCACAGCTGCCCTGGACTCCGTGCCTTTCAGAGTGGCTGCATTGGGCCCTGGGCCCCAGGACCTCCCCTCATATCTGGATAACTGCTCCCCTACCCCCAATCCCGGGCAGGGGCGGGGTGGGGTGCAGCCTCATTTCAGGAGGTTTGCAGGCCAAGGGCCAGGTGCGCTGCTGCTAAGTGCTAAGATGCAGAAATGGAAGGCAGGGCCCTGGCCAGCGGCAAAGGTCACAGGCATCACAGGAATGAGTTCTTGTGTCCACCTGGGGGAATCGGGAGGCCTTCACAGAGCGCTAAGACTAGAAGGACCAACAGAAATAGAAAAATAAGGACAGTCCCGGGAAATGGAGGAGCGTGTGCAAAGGCCCAGAGGCACTAGGATCCTGACTAGCTTGTCAGCCAGAAGCGTTAACGATTGGTGGCTGGCCCAGCTCAGGGTGAGAGGGCACAGGAGCTGAGGTCAGGCTGAGGTGCGGAGTGCTACTCGAGGTGCTGAGTGAGCAGACCGGGTAGGGACCCAGCGAGACCCCTCGTCTAGAGAGGGCACGAGATTACACCACCAGGAAGAAGGGGGGCTGCTTTGTTTAAATGTGTGTGTGTCATCCCCTCACGTCCCCTTACTGCCCCAGATTCCTGCGTCAGATGCTAATGCCTCACGTCATGGTGTGAGAAGGTGCTTAGGGCTTGAGGGGAGAGCCCTTGTGGATGGGATTAGTACAAGGAGACCCCACAGAGCCCCCTTTGTGCAGGTGAAGGTGCAAGGAGAGGCACAAGGAGAAAAGAGGGCCCTCCTCTGACCACGCTGCACCCTGGTCTGGGCCTTGCAGCCTCCAGAACTCTCACAGATAAACGATCTGTTGTTCATGAACCACGCAGTCCTTGGTAGGCTGTTACAGCAACCCCGATGGACTGAGCCAGGAGCCAAGAAGAGAAGTCAGCTCTAGAAGAATAAGTGGAGGTCAGGGGCTGGGTGGTAAATAGCACCTCGATCTCTCTGAGTCTCTCCTGGGCACAATGGAATCTTCAGTGATGAGAAATACTGCCGGTGCCTGGCTTTACAGAAGACCCTCCCTGCATAGAAGCCCTGAGGAGCAGAACAGGGGAGACCCCTTAACCACACTGAGCCTGTTCAATGCAACTGCTATATTCAGCACCGCACCCCCTGTCCCCCAAGAAAAAGGGCAAGAGCAGAAAAGGATTTCGTTTTCCTTACCGTGGTGCTTTTAGGATGGCGCAGATGCTGACATAGTTAGGTGGGATCCCTTAGAGTTAAGCAGGCTCTCTATAGCCGTGACATGGAATATTATGCAGCTACAAAAAGGAGTGAGTACTGATACATACTAGGACATGGATGGACCTTGAAAACATGATGCTAAGGGAAAAAGCCAGGCACTCACATAGCCCATGATTTCCTGAGGACGAATATGCAGAACAGGTACATCCAGGTTGGCGGTTGCAGGAGGGAGAGGGATATGGGGACTTCCTTCCAGGGTGAAGCACTGAAGGTCACTCAATTGTTCACTTTAAAATGATCAACCTTACTGAAACCGGTTTGGCTTAGTGGATAGAGCATCAGCCTGCAGACTGAAAGGTCCCAGATTTGATTCCAGTCAAGGGCACGTACCTTGGTTGCGAGCACATCCCCAGTCGAGGGTGTGCAGGAGGCAGTTGGTCGATGTTTCTCTCTCATCGATGTTTCTAACTCTCTCTCTCCTTTTCTCTCTGTAAAAAATCAATAAAATGTATTAAAATGATCAACCTTATATGACATGAATTTTACATCAACATAAAAGAAAGGGGGCTGCTTCTGTGAGGCAGGAGAAACAGTTTATCGTAACAGTTTATCAAAAGCATTTTGCATTTGTCAAAAGTGACACATGCTGTCACCGAGATCTGAGTGCAGAAGAAGGGAATGAGCCTTTTTCTTTCCGAGTTTTACCAAAACGCTAAGATGATTTTCACCATATTAATTACTGGAATGTACCACATATATATGTATATGTACTCAATACTTTGTCTAAATATGTTAGATGTAGGAAAACATTCTGAATCTGGAGGTGCCACTGAAAACCCTGCAGAGAACTGTTCCTCATTAGAAGCACTGGCCGAAGGGGAAATGGGGAGGAAGAGGCCTCCCACCTGCGATGCTTTGGGGAGAAAGCTGTAATGGAAACGGGGAAGACATGACGTTTGCTTCTGGAGCTCAGCATTTCCTTTAGCATCGGGGTGAGTGAAGAAATGATGGGTTGGGCGGGAATCCGGGGGAAGCCTTTGGCAACGAGATGCGTGAGTTGAGGAATTCTGGGGAGTGGGGACACCATGTGTGGGGCTCAGAGGCCCGGCTGTTAGGGTTTTGTGGGGGGTTTACACCCCGAGGAGCCAACCAGGGAGCCAGGTGCTGGTGCAACGCTTTAAGGGGGCCGTGCTGCCCTCCTTCCTACAGAGCTGGTGTCCTGGAAACATAACCTGGATGCGCTGGTCAGTTTCTGGAAGGAGGCGAGGGCTCTCAGAGATGCTGCTAAAAGCCTTCTTCAAGGATTCTCCTCGCACTGGGGGAGATCGTCACAACCCATTTTGTAAAAATGGAGGCACACACACAGATACAGATTATGAATGCAGGGAACATCCCAACTGAGGGTCAGGGGATGGGGTTACAGGCCCAGGCATCACTGGATGCTCCGGGGCGCCCCAGAAGCGCTCGCCAGCAGCCAGCTGGAACTGTAGCGTTCTAACAAGACCACAAGCATCGTTTTGTTGACCAGGTCACCTCTAAGCTAGACTAGCATGGGGATGAGCTTGTTTTAGATGCTATAAAAGTCATGCTAGCTGAAACCGGTTTGGCTCAGTGGATAGAGCGTCAGCCTGCGGACTGAAAGATCCCAGGTTCAATTTCGGTCAAGGGCACATACCTTGGTTGCGGGCACATCCCTCATGGGGGGTGTGCAGGAGGCAGCTAATCGATGTTTCTAATTATTTCTCTCTTCCTCTCTGTAAAAAAAAAATCAATAATATATATATCCTGCTAAGGTGAGGAATTTTTACTGGAGGATGAAAATACTAGATACATTTAATTCTCTCAAACAATAATCAGATATGAGGCACCAATACTTAGTGAGCCCCTTCCCTGGAGGAGCCTAGAACCGGGACAGGGAGAGGACCAATCGCAGTGACTGTCGAGGGCTGCGTTGGGGCTCAGACAAGGGCTGGGGGGCCCACGGGGAGAGCGGGCAGGGCTGGGTCATTCCTCTCTGAAGGACCATTTAATTCCAGTCTCAAAGAAAAAGATCGCAGGCAAGGCTTTTGCGGCTTTGAGGAAGACAAGTATCTTCAAACTAGTTAAAGAGGAGGAGAAGCGTTTACTCTAAGACTTGAGGTTTCTCCTGGAACCCAAGCTCAGGAACTGATTCCTGATATGCGTGTCTCCTTTTTCTCTGAAGATCGGCTTCTGTGTGCTCATCAGCTTATGAAGAACCTCAAAATGCTGTCATAGATCCCCAAGGCTAGACTCCAGATGCATGTCTGGTATAGTGCCATGTTTTGTTTTATCACGACCTGGCCACAGTTACAGAATGACTTCAAATGCTGGAAAGAAACAACGGTCTGATGAACCCAGCTCATTTCTTCAATCCAGGAAACCCAAGTCATGAGACAGTTAATGGCTAACTGTTCTGGGCTGGAGTACCCCACTCTGACCCAATCAGCAGAGTGACAGCATTTTGCTCTCTCTCTTCCGAGGGCTGTGGGTGGGGCAAGGTACAGAGGAGGGGTTGGTTGGTTGGTTGGTTATTTATTTTTATTGGTAGGTTTTCTTTTTTCTTTATCTGGTGGAGAAGAAAGAGAAAGAGCAATGGAAAGGGATCAGGGCCTGCCTGGTAAGAAGGTAAGCAACCTGTGAAATGAGCCAGATCATGAGAAGTTCATGAAAGCACACCTCCGCCCACCGGTACTATTTAAGTAACAACATTTAACTGGGATGGTATGGGCACCAGCCAATCAGAACAGGCCTCCGCAGAAATGCCTGAACATAAGGCCTTTATTATAAAAGCTCTTTGTGTGCAATTTTACTGAAAGGCGTGGCCTTCTCATATTAGCCTTCTGTGACGTCACTTCTGCCACCGAAGGAACTGGGCTCAGATTGCCTCCTGGCCACCTGTAGAGTGGACAGCACAGTTGTCCCTTCTGGTGGTGCTTGGGTTGGAGACTTGATCTGCCTGAGAGGGGGAGGAAGAGGAGGGGGAGGGAAAAGGGGGGAGAAGGAGGAGGAGGAGGAGGAGGAGGAGGAGGAGGAGGAGGAGGAGGAGGAGGAGGAGGAGGAGTGTTTGAACCCCACTGGATGGGGCTTCGGAGAGCTGTAGATGAGTAAGCACGAAAAACATGGGAAGCTTCTGAGAAGTGGTTCTCAGCTGGCGACACTGGGGCCTGGCTAGGAAGTCACTGCCGTGCTGTGTGTAGAGATGAGTCATCCGAGGGACTGTCCCTGGAGGAGGAGCTGGGCTAGGCCGCAGAGCGCAGGCAGGTGGGGGACAGGAAGTGCTCCAAAGCATGTCCTGTGTGCCAGACACGTGCTCTGTCATGTACATCGTCCTATTTAATCATCCTAGAGACCTGCGGGGCTGCGTCAGGATGCTCTGGCTCCGGGGTCCCCGTTAGGATTCAGCAGGAGTGATATGTCGACTGGTAACTTGATTTTCTGGAGCAGCATTGTTGAATAGAAATACAGTGTGAGCCACAGATGTCAGTTAAAACTTCCTGCTAGCAACATTAAAAAAAGGCAAAGAGGGAAAGTTAATTTTAATCACATTTTACTTAACCCAATACAGTGGTACCTCGAGATACGAGTTTAACTTGGTCCGTAACCTTGAGGCGTGGGAAACTATGAGACGCTCGAGTCGCGGTAAACTGGTGGGTCGTGTGCAGCCGGCCGATCCGCGCGATGACTCCTATCTCAACTGTTGCTCGTATTTCAAAGCAAAAATCGCTCGCTCGATGGCTCGTATCTCAAAAACCTCGTATGTTAGGGCACTCGTATCTCGAGGTACCGCTGTATACCCCAAACATTATCATTACCACATATAACCAAGAACAAAATTGTCAAGCTTTTTTTTTTACATTCGTTTTCTTTAACCAGGCCTTCATAATTCGCACACATTTTATTAATGCACATCTCCGCTCAGCCCGAGAGTTCCATAGTGGCTGGTGGCTACTGTACAGACTGCAGTCTTATAGCTCCTGATCTCTGCGCTGCTGTCAGCTCTGGTTCTCAGCCCTGACTGCACACCGCAGTCCTCAGGGGAGCCGAAAGGAACGATGCCAGACAGCGACACCCCAGAGGCCTGGGCGCTGCCAGGGTATTAGGAGTTCTAAGTTCCAGGTGACTCTGACCGGCAGCCAAGTGTAGGAACCACTGCTCTGGGGTTCTTTCTCGAGCCTCGTTATCAGAGTGGGAGCAGCTGGGTGTGGTTTTGTTCGGAGTTTCTTTTTCCAAATCAAAGCTGGCAGACTTGTAGTGGGTCTGTCTCTGTTTCTCCGTCACACACATGTACACTACACGCACCCACCACCACCACCACCACCCCCAGGGCCCTGGAAGTTTTACATGTACTGCTGCAAGTTACCAGACAAATGTGACTCCAGTCCCAGCCTGGCCGCATCATACTGGCAAGATGAGCCCTCCATTCCCAAAGAGGACGGAAGACCATGGGACCGTGAGCAAGCAGCAGGCCTGTTAGTGGTAAGTGAAGGCAAAGAGGACACTCTGATTGTGGGTCCGAAAGAGCGGAACGGATCTTGCCAAGATCAGGGAGCAGAAAGGCCATGCTCCAGAGCTGACAGGTGTGAACAAGAGCAGAACCCCAGTCCTCAGGACAGACATCGACAATAATGTGGAGAGCGGCTTCAGCGCTGGGACAGGTGCAAGCCTGGGGCACCCGAGAGGGCACAGTCCTCTGGTGGCAAAGCCATGGGCATGTCCCCGCACAATTATGCCCAAAGGCTGTAGTTGCAAGTTGAACCTATGGCCTGAACCTATGGTCCCACATGGCTGATAGGGCTGTGGGAGGTGCAGCCAGTAAACAAAGCTTGGTCAAGTGCATGTAATTGAACAGATTGGAAACTCACGAGAAATTGTCAACATCTTGACCACGCCCCGACTTTGCCTCCTGGAAACTGGCTATCGAATAAAGACTCGGCTTAGAGGCCTTGGCAATGTCGCTAGTTCTCCATCAGACAATGTCTCACTAAGACCCAACTTTTTCCTCTTGTCTTTTCTCAATCCTTCACTGCACCCTCCACCCCCCCACCCCCACCCCCAATCCCCGCTCAGACTCACCAAACCTGGCTGTGGTGGCGCGGCACACAATAATAATGCTGACCTTGGGCTAGAACCTTAGAAGCTAGGTACATCTACCTTTAAAGTCCCTTCAAGTTAACCGATAACGCAGTGATACTGCTGCTATCAATATTTCTTGATACTTTAAAAAAATAAACTTTGTTGAGTTTTTTACAGAGAGGAAGAGAGAGGGATAGAGAATTAGAAACATCGATCAGCTGCCTCCTGCACACCCCACACTGGGGATTGAGCCTGCAACCGGGGCTTGTGCCCTGACCAGGAATTGAACGGTGACCTCCTGGTTCACAGTTCAATCATTGAGCCATGCCAGCCGGGCAAAAATCCATATTATTAAAATTCACCCATGTTACCAACTGGGCTGTAGTTGATTCATTTTCATTAATACTGTCACTGGATAAATGTCCATTTTCCTCTCAGTGGACATTTGGATTGTCTTGTTTTTTTGCTAAAAACAATTCAAACAGTGCAGCTGTGAATACTCATTTCATGCAAGTGTTCTAGGATACACAACCAGGAAAGAATTGTTCAGATGTAGATATAAATCTTCAACTTTACAGGATGCCAAATTGTTTTCCAAAGGGGTGTATTAATTTCCACTCCCATCAGCCATGTGCAAGGCATCTGTCCACATCATAACCAACATTTGGTCTGACAATTTTCAAGTTATACTAATCAATAGGATAAAGTTGTGGTATCAAATTGTGGTCTTGGTTTTTGCATTTCCTTGGTTATGCCTCTTTGTATATTGGTCACATACTTGCTCTATGAAATTGTTCAAAATCCTTACCTTTTATCTTTTTCTCGTAATACTTCGTTATCTTGTTTCAGTTGCTTATCTTTTCACTGCCAGATATGGTACTTCCTCTCAAACCAAACCAGTCATTAATGTGAAAAACCTGTTGTAATAGGTAACATTTAACCTTAACCTTTTTGCTTGGGAAACAAAAGATTTGCTGAGCAGATCCACAAATTTTGTTTTGCAAACTGTAGTTCTAGAAATAGCTTGTGGCTTGAAATAGTCTTGCACACCCGTTGTATATGCTCACCCTATCCCTGCAGACACTGAATCATACAGTGCAGGGGATTTCCCAAAAATGCTTATTCCTGGGTTCTAACCTAAGAAATTATAATCCTTGAGATCTGGTGCTGAGAACAGGCATTTAAAACAAGTTACCCTCAGATGACCAAAAGCGTTTAGAAAACCATAGCTTGTTTAGATAACAGAACATAACCTATTCTATCTACACTGAGCCCCCCGCTTGCATGTTCAGGGAAGTTGTCTTTAAAATTCTCTGGATGCCTTTGCACACGCTGTGACCTCCATCTGGATCTCATTCATTCACCAAAACTTGACTCAAACACAAATCTTCTGAGACTTCTTAAATGTAACAGTTCTGGCCCAAACCAACACCCAGCAACAAAAAATGTAAGGGCCTCTTGAAAGTATTGGTAGGTTTTGAAGTTCGGGAATTAAAGGTTGATTTCATATTGACACGTCTGTAACATTAGACAAGTGTGGGCTTTCAGAAATTTCATAGAATGGACTCAAGTAATCAACCGAGTCTCTGCCATCACCAAGGGTATTAGCTCTGCCTAAATATATCCATTCTCTTATTTCTGCTCCAAAAGACATTTGCTTGTCCACATGGCTGAACATTCGTATAAACTGGTTATGGTAATAGTACAGGGCAGAGGCAGATTTCTTCCCAATAGTTGGCTTATCAAGAGTTTTGCTGTTGCAGTAACTTTCAAGTTCTGAAATATGTGTGGGTTGGGTCACATGTCTTCAAAGGATCCAAGGGAGCATTAGCAGATTTGGACGTACACAAGCAGTATTTTAAGGTCAGTTTGAGTTTTTAAAAGCACATCTACTGTGATGTTATTGAACACTATTTTGTCATCCGAGCACCATCCTTTTTAGAGGACTGTTGTGAATTTTCTTTATATATTCACTCGGA
This sequence comes from Lasiurus cinereus, assembly GCA_011751065.1. Lineage (NCBI taxonomy): Eukaryota > Metazoa > Chordata > Mammalia > Chiroptera > Vespertilionidae > Lasiurus > Lasiurus cinereus. The sequence continues at coordinate 15,295,898 of JAAGEH010000297.1, read as the reverse complement.
CCCAGAAATACTTAGGTCACTAGTCTTTCCAAAGGAAAGCCAGAGTTAACGAAGATTGTGACTGCTAGAATATACACTCAACAAGTTATTTCACTGGTGTAATTTCACATTTAGAAAAGACCCAAATCTAGCTATTTTACAAATCCCCAGCCACCAACTTTTTTTCTTCCACTACAGTAATTTCCTACGTGGTATGACAAAATATAAAAAAGCTATGTAAGATGTCACCTTTCCCTTATAGGGCACATGTAAATCTATCTCTGAGCATATAGCATCAGTTAGAAACTGTAATATTGTAGGCTCTCCTGCAGTGACTCTGATATATTTGCATCCAAATAAAGTACTATTCTCCCCTCAAGATGATATAAACCATTTAAATGATGCTGCCACTGCTGCAAAGTCTCCAAACTCCTTGTATCTGCAGTCTCCAAGTTTTTTAAACATCAAAATCTTTGTATCTGCATTCAAAGTCTATGGAAGACTTTTAAACATCTCACCACTGATAGAATTCCAAGTTATTTTATCAAGGTTACACTCTCAAGCTGAGATATGGGTACAAATAATCTAAGATCACAGGCTCCAAATTGGCCTTGACTAATTTTAAAATATGCTTTGGGCTGCGGCATTATTTTTCAGGAAAGACAAGAAGGGGGGGAAATTGGGCCCCTATAGTTAAAGCCACTTGACATACATTTCCATGATCCCTGTAGCACAAATAGCTATTTTAAAAAGCCAGGGCCATAGGCCAGAACTGCAGAGAAGTCCATACTTCCAACTGATCCCACTGCTGCTCTACTCTCAAAGCCTAACTCTAAAGTGGACATACATGTATATTCCTCAGCAATTCCAATACCACACACACAAAATATGCTAAGTCCTCCAAATTCTTGGAACTACATATTGATAAAAACAGACATGAAGCCTGGATTTGGAACAATTAAATAAATTTCAAAAATTTTATTTTTTCAAATCCAACGCAAAAAATCCCAGGTTGGAAAGTATTACCACAATTTACTTCAGAATCTAAGTAGCCTAGTAGATGACTGACACATATAAATAGGCAAATGTGACAAGCTTTAGATTTTCCTAATACTTCAATGAGATCAATCTTCTCAGTCTACTAGCTAAATTCTCCTAAGCTACGGATTATTTCATGTCCTTGGCCTGGGAGCCAGGAGAAATTAAAAAAGAAAAAAAAAGTTGTGAGTGAAAACGCATTGTTCCAAATTCATAAAATCTTTTTTTCCTTGGAAGACCCCAAAGGCTCCATTGCACTTTTATTTTAATGTCATATTTGGGACAATTTTCCAAAAGACTGAGAGTTCCCGATTAATCTGAGGTCACAATAAAACGAGCAACGAAACACTATTTGGGATTTTGGTTTCTCCCCCTTATCATCAAGACTCACTGCCTCCCATCATCAATATTTATTGAGCATTTACAGTGTACTAGGCACAATAGAACATACAAGAAAACATTGTCCCTGCTCTTGAGGAGCTTACATTCTGAAAGAAAAAATACACCTCTTTTAAAATGGTCTTTTTATTTGGTGTTTGCAAGGTACTTAGGAAATAGTCTGTAGGGCGAGCTTTGGGTATAACTTAGCCCCATTATTTAAAGAAGAGAGGAAGAAAGATTTGAAAGGCAGCCAATGACAGACCATTCCAGATAGGTAGAGTTTCACAGGGAGATAAAACAAGGAGACATTTGCTGCAGTAAATAGGATGAGGGAAGTAGTTTATGGGATGCAAGCAAAGGAAGCAGGGTATCCTTAGACACTGAGTGGAGCCAGAAAGGTCATGCGGCCTTTTTTCCAAGTACATGGCCACCAAGTAATAATGGTGACAGACAGAAGGCTGAAAAAGATAATCCTGTGTGCACCTGACAAATAGAAAGAATAAAGGATCAAAGTTGAAGGCAGGTTGTAAGAGTATCAAGAAAGTCTTACAAACAAAAGCAATTTGGAAGCACAAAACTTACAGTTAATGCTACCCAATGTCATGATGGGCTAAGAACATTGTGGCTTCCAAGTTAGAAAACGCCATATACTAAAATTTTAAATGGAACATATTATTTTTTTCCCAATCAATCCCCACACCTCTGAAAACAAACAAAAAACCCAACACCTTTTTTTTCCAGGGAGTTTGGGGGGCTGGAAGGATGGGGAGTATGGGATGTGGTTGGGAACAGTAGTTCTGTTAGTAGTATTTTGTTATGATAAACTTTGTATTTAAACTTGGTAAAAGCCCATTAGCTGCCAAGAGGGAATAAGGAATAAATTTCCAAAAATGTACAATTTCCTTTAGAGAAATTTCAGAACCAAAAGACTAATTTACATGAAAAGCTGTAGAGAAGTAGTTGAAAAGTCCATTCATAAAACTTTTATTCCACTTACATGAACTTAATACACGTGTTCTTAACAATTATGCTTAGATTGTTCATGAAAATTTCATAAGACATTAAACAAAGCTAGCCATCATCTCAAGTTATTTCCCTGTTAACTATTTTTACAGCACATGCATGTTAGGCAAGTATCAAAAAAAAAAAAAATCACAAAAGCAAAAAAAAAAAAAAAAACTAAAAAAAAGTTAAATACATGGGTTTTTTGTTTTACTGCTATGCTTGATATACATGAAGTAATGGATACCAAGCAATTCATTTTACTGCATCTTTACTTGTACATTTGTTCTTAGGTTGCCTAAAACATTTAAATACAAATAAAATGAGTGTAGCAAAAATAATGAAAGCAAACAGCAGGTAACTTTACAAATAATGGAATGTGAACCGTTTCTGCCCTTATCCAGAGTTAATTGGGTCACAACTAAAGGAACACTCTGCAGCTGTAGTCGAAGGTGTGCGCACTGAGACTGAGTATTCCACAGATACACACATGGTTCAACATGGACTACCCATGGGAGATCCACTTCTAACACAGCACTCTAAGTGCTCCAAAACTTAAAGTACCCACGACAACTACACCTGTGACTGGAACCAATTATCCCTTTTATTCCCCACCAGGACAAACCAATATGTAGGCAGTTTTCTTTGCTTAGACATGGAAGCAATTTTAACACTGGCCCTGTGAAGCCACAATGTACCAAAAGTACTATACCAAACATTTATAACTCGTATAAAAATTCCACATCCCCATATTGGCCACCTCAAGATGAAAACGTAACTCCCTAAATGTTAACTGGCTCTACTCCCCTAATATTAAACATAAAAACCACATGGGAAATATAGAAATTCAAATAGAAGTAACATAAACCTGTCATAAATCGTAAACAAAAAACTATTTGTGGGACAGCATGGATGACAAATGGTCTACTGTGTAAATTTTAGAATGAGGCAGACAAAAGTTTGAAGGCCAGTTAATTTTCTCCTCCTTCTCCTGCTTCAGCTTCATCTCCTTGGGTATCCGATGTCCACAACTGGTAAAAGAAGAAAAGATTTTTAGATGTTTCAGTTTGAAAAAGTCTCACCAGATATGTCTTCAAGTAAAGTCAAATACGTATTAAGAAATTCATGGTTATTCATAGAAAGTAAAGAGAAAGTAGAAGAAAATACAGAAATGCTAAGTATCAATTATTATCAGAATATTAGATTATCCTGAATAGGTCCAATGGCAGATGGATGTATACATTTAGTGTAACTAAATCAGAATAATCTAATTTGGCTTATGCACAAGGCAATTTCCCTTTTAAAACTTACACTCCCACTCCAAAGAGAATTCACACCCCATGAAATTCAAGAGCCCGCATACTAAGTAAAAATACTAGTTTAGTTTTTCTAGTATTTTTAACTTATAAAAACATACCCTTATGAATTTGTTTCATTCAAAATAAATAGCTGAACACAAACCAGCATGTCAGAACCAAATCTTCTAAGAGGAAAGAATTGAATTGTCCCAGTGGTAAGAATTATGGATTCTATTATTTTTTTCATCAGTGTTACAATTTTTCAGCAGGTTAAAAAATTATTTCAGGTGCTTGAAATATTAGTAATTTTTAAAGTCGTATTATTATGACCAGCTGCCTCGTGCATGCCCTAAACTGGGGATCAAGCACACAACCAGTAATCAAACCCTGGTTCATAGGTTGACACTCAACCACTGAGCCACACTAGCTGGGCAGCTTAGATGGTTCGAGCATCATTCCATGCACCAACAACATATCCAGGCTGAGTTCAATTCCCGGCCTGGGAGTGAATGTAGGAGACGCAAGCAATTTGTTTCTCTCCCTCTCTCTTAAAAAAAAGTGATGACAATACAACATAGTAACTAGGTCTGAGGGTCTACCTTTCAGAATAACAAGTTCTTATCACTTCAAACAGAAAAAATAAAAATAAGATTATATTAGTAAATTAGCTAGCAAATTCCGCTTTTATCCTATCCTAAGTAATAAAAACCTAATATGCTAGTGTCTGTTCAACCAATCAAAGCGTAATATGCTAAGGCCGCTCAACCGCTTGCTATGATGTGCACTGACCACCAGGGGGCAGACTGGTAGATTAGCTTGCTGCTGGGGTCTGGCTGATCGGGACTGAGCAAAATGGGACAGACATGCCCCGGAGCCCTCTCACAATGCAGGACCCCCACGGGGATGTCGCAGAGCTGATTTTGGCCCGATTCCACAGGCCAGCCCAAGGGACCACACTGGTTCATGAACTTGTGTACGAGGCCTCTAGTTTGATATAAAAAGATTTATTCTGTAAGAAACCATGGCTTATTCTCTTGATAAAAATAAAAATCTCACAAGTTTGTAGGTAGCCCCCTAATTAAACTTCCTAAAATAATGTTAAGTGTCTGGCTGATTTGACTCGGTGGATAGTGTGTCAGCTTGCGGACTGAAGGGTCCCAGGTTCAATTCCAGGCAAAGGCACATGCCTGGGTTGCAGGTTCGATTCCCAGTGAGGGGTGTGCAGGAGGCAACCAATCAATGATTCTCTCTCATCATTGATGTTTCTATCCCTCCCTCTCTTTTCTTCTCTGAAATCAATAAAAATGTATTTAAAAAAATAGTAATTTTAAGTGTTTAGTAATAATAAACAAATATACAAGACTGCTTAAAAAACTCTCTGTGAAGAAATTCAACACTAAAATGCAGAACTGGTTCAGGAAATTAGCAGTGGACTAGATTAAAGCTGCAAGAATGCAATGTATAAAATGATTTAGTCCCCAAGAGAAAAGGCCCCAAAGCAAACAAAAACCAGTAGCACTAGTCTATAATCTTCCTCCTTAGCACATCAGCAGATACTTGATAATTTCCCACTGAACTTCAAATTTATTATTTATCTGAAGGAGAATGGGAAAACTTATGGAACCAAAGAGACATATAAAAAACTGCAATTATGTAGACTTTATTTGGATCCCAATTCGGATAAAAAAAGTGTTAAAAGAAGAAAAACTTAAAAGAGACAATGAGAATTTGACACTCCTCCACTATTGAGATATTTAACATAATTAAATTATTGTCAATAATGGCATGTGGGCTTTTTTTTTTCCAGGGGAAGGGGGGGTGGTGGTGGTGTCTGGCATGTTCCAAGGATAATCATGACCTTTTAAACTGAGACTAGGCAAAATAGATGAAAAGGAAAAAAAAAAATGGCATCACCCAGGTTAGAATGAAAAATAAAATGGCCTACATGTTTGAAATGCAAAAATCAAGGACTACAAAATTATTTTAACAATAGATATGTAACTAATGAAACTCAACTTTTTGTTGCTGTTAATCCTCAACTAACAACATTTTCCCATTGATGATGATTATTAGAGTGGAAGCGGTTGGAAGGAGCAAGATATTGATGTGAGAGACACATTGATTGGTTGCCCCCTGCACACACCCCGACTTGGACCAGGGAATGAATCTATAACCCAGGTACAGGCCCTAGACTAGCAATTGAATCCACAACCCTTCGGTTTGCAAGCGAGAAACACTGGTGAGGGCAAAACTGAACATTTTTAAGTCTTTGATTTACTATTTCAGTTTTAACAGTGTTTTTTCTTTTTTCTTTTTCAGTTTTAACAGTGGTTTTCTTCAGTTTTAACAGCAGATAGGATCTTTTCCTTAATATTAAAAAAGGACAAATATTCCTTGTAGCCGAAACCGGTTTGGCTCAGTGGATAGAGCGTCGGCTTGTGGACTGAAAGGTCCCATGTTCAATTCCGGTCAAGGGCATGTATCCTGGTTGCGGGCACAATCCCAGTGGGGGGTGTGCAGGAGGCAGCTGATGGATGTCACTCTCTCATTGATGTTTCTAACTCTATCCCTCTCCCTTCCTCTCTGTTAAAGAAAAAAATAATAAAGAAATATTCCTTGTAGTTAACCATGTACTTACTGTCAAGTTGTCTCTCAGTAACTGCATTATTAGTGTGCTGTCTTTGTATGACTCTTCGCTTAATGTATCAAGTTCAGCAATGGCTTCATCAAAAGCCTATGATGTAAAAAGGTACATTTCAGTGTTCAAATAATAAAGATCACTAATTTCCACATAACAGGTAAAATACATACTGTCTTTGCAAGAGAACAGGCTTTCTCCGGGGAGTTCAGAATCTCATAATAGAACACAGAGAAGTTAAGGGCCAGACCCAGTCTGATAGGATGTGTTGGTTGCATTTCCTTTTTGCTGATTTCAAAAGCTTCTTGGTATGCTTGTTGTGACTGGTCCACAATCCCTGGGTAATAAAACACACAGAAATATATTGATAAAACTTGTACTTCATCTTCATCCCTCAATATCCAATGAAATATCCCATGAAATATCCACTTGTAGCAACCTTAATTGAATGAGGTTCTTTAATTTAAAAAATAAGCTTCTCCTGGGATACCACACTAGTCACTGGTCAATGTCAAGACAAAGCTGACTCTAATCATCTCAGTATTGTATTTTATTAGTTTACAATGCTCTACAGTTATGCTGTGATCACTATTTCTTAAAACTGAGGAAACATGCCTATGCACAATCTCAGCCAGCTACAATTTTAGAATACCAGTATTAGGCAGTATATATTCTCAGGACTATAAAAAACAAAAAACAAAAAAGTGCATTACTGTCTTTCATTTAATGCTCTAAGTAATGAAAAAATAAATAAAAATAGCCCTAGCTGGTTTGGCTCAGTAGATAGAGCATTGGCCTGTGGACTGAAGGGTCCCATGTTCGATTCCGGTCAAAGGCACATTCCTGGGTTGCGTGCTTGATCCCCATTGGGGGATGCGTAGGAGACAGTCGATCAATGATTCTCTCTCATCATTGATGTTTCTATCTCTCTTTTCCTCTTCCTTCCTCTCTGAAATCAATGAAGATATATTAAAAAATAAAACAAAAAAACAAAAAACTGCTTGCACTTTAGCAAAAGACCACTTCCACGATTTTCATACAGGTTGAAAAATACAGCATACCTTTCTTGTCATCCCCAGCAGCAACCTCAGCCAAGTAACGGTAGTAGTCGCCTTTCATTTTCAAATAGAAGACTTTGCTCTCCGCTTGTGAAGCATTGGGGATCAAGAACTTTTCCAAGAGAGACTAAGGAAGAAAAGAAAGTCATAGTAAGAATAAAACATTTATAAAACTGAAGGAACCTGCATTTCTTAAGAGTATACTATAGCCTAAGGTACAAAACTTAGTTATCGCCAATAATACAATTGTTGAATGCAGTAGGCTCATGAACTGGAGGCTTTAAAAGCAGAATGCTTTAGAAAGCAACACTTTAAATTTGAACTCAGTGTAGTTTATTATTTAAGGTTTATACATTTGAATATCACCCTTCCCCTCCCTCCCATAGTGCTATTTACATGCCAAAACAGACTGCATGTTTCAAAGATAGTCCACATTTCTAATAAGCTGGCAAAATTTCCATTTTTAAGGTAGTCATGATAGAATGAGAAAAAAAAGCATGAGATGAATTTTTTGGGACTCTGAGGGAATTATGACTTACACAGAAACTAATAATGTAATAGAAACTACCAGAATTCATGGCAGAGGAAACAGAACAAAATTAACTTCATTTATAAGAATACACACGCAAGTAATACTTCACATGACAAGTAAAAATGTTCAAAGTAAAAGTTGTAGTTTTCCTAACTAGAGCAGAATTATGAAAATTACAGTTCTGAAGAGTAAACCTCTGATTTTTAGCTAATCAGATACCCAATGGCCAAGTTGGCAGTAGGACTAAACTGCACTGTATTATAAAAACAGGAATGAAGGTAACCTCAGTCAACTTGGAATGTCCTCTGTGATTATTAACCAGTATTTAAAACCACTGGCCTGGTTAGGCCCATATAGCTTAGTCCTGTACACCAAAAGGTGGCAGGTCTGATCCTTGGTCGGGGGTTGCTTATGGGAGGCAACTGATTAATGTTTTTCTCTCACATCAATGTTTCATCTCTTTCTCTTCCTCTCACCTCATCCCCTCTCTCAAAACAGTGAAAAAACATATTCTTTGGTATGTTATAATAAAAAAAGAAAAGAAAACCGCTGGCCTGAAATCAGAAAAGCAATTTGATTAGGCTAACAAAATTGTTACTACACCACACCCAGACCTTCATATTCCAAGATCTGTCAGCTGCAAAAGTATTTAGCCCTTTGAACAACATGCTCTTTGGAAATGTTCCTCAAACAGCAGAAGACAGTGAATGGATTTCTTTTTCTACTTAAAAAGCAAATGAAGCGGCCTTTTCAGGTAATGCAATTTTCATTAAACCATGAGACATGGTATATGGCTTTGGAGTCAGTCTAGGTTTAAACTGCCACAACTCTACATGTTTAAAGGTAAATTCTATTTCTGATTGGCTAAACAAAAGGTTAGACTATTAAATATAACTAAAGAAATAGTGTAAAGTGATTAACTAGAATTCAAAAACAACTTCAAATCAAACAATTACAGAAAAGATAAACTTAAAGAAGGCTTCATATACAATTCAATTGTGAACTGCTCTCTGGTTCATTTACATATATCTAAGGAATTAAGATACTAAGACTGTTTTCAAATAAAAGTAGTAGTAAGTAATAAGTAGGCCCAGCCTTGAAGTCAATTCTCTACCTAGGCATTCCTATTTCACATTCACTTCTTCTCCAAATCCATTTTAAATGACACTGTGCTAGGCAGAGAATATAATGCTGAGCAAGCAAGACAGTCTCTAGTTTGTGGATAAGTGGTCTAGCAGGAAAGACAACTGAAACTAAGAACAACACTGCCTAGTCATGTCCTTCACTTTTCAATTCCTTTATCTAACCCACTCGTGCAGGCCACAATCGTGCAGTTATAGATAATGGTGAATCACTTAAGATGTAAAACATTAACACAAACACCAGAAAACTTGTTTAAGTTATTTAGAAAAATTGCCAATAAATGTTCTCTTTAGTAACTTCTGTATCCCTAAAAAAAGTTACTTTACACAAAGATAAACTCACACAGAGAATTTTAAAAGTAGTAGGTAAGCACCTCTTCCCCCAAGGTGAACACTAAACTAGTTATTGCATCTGATGAAAACAGTAACAGCAAAAATAACTTTAAAGCTATTAATTGGTACCTAGAAGTAACCGGAAGATGAGATAACAATAATCAGGCCTAATGATGGAGCCAAAGGACCAAGTATCAATGGTGGCCAAGTTTCTTAGTGAAATACTGACTCAACTAAGTTGAGGGGACTGGCGGGGAGGGGGCAGTTTGTGTGTGTGTGGGGGTAATGGGTGGGGGGGGGCAGGGGAGAACAGGACTCCATTCTGTCTAACATCTGAAACTAACACAAAATAATACCGAGTATAAACTGTAATTGAAAAAAAAATTAAAAATATAAAATCAAGAAAGCAAACATCAAATTGCACACGTTAAACGTGTAGTTCTGTCCCGGCCAGTGTTGCTCAGCTGGTTGGGCAACTTCCCGCGCACCGAATGGTTGTGGGTTCGATTTCCAATCAAGGCACATGCCTGAGTTGCAGGCTTGATCCCCCAGTGCGGGGCATGCAGGAGGCAGCCAAACTGATGTTTCACTCTCACATCACTGTTTCTCTTTACCTCAAAATCAATTTTAAAAAGTCTTAAAAAATACGTGCAGTTCTTTGTATGTCTGTTATCTCAATAAAGCTGTTAAAAAAATAAAAGAAGCCAAGAAAGGATAAATGGCATAGTTTTGTCTATCAAATCTTCTGATTATATAAAGCTAAGAGAACTATTAAGATTTAAAAAATAAAAAGCAAGAAAGACTGGACTAAAGATTAAATTTAAAGGGACTAACACATTGGTTCAGAAAACTAGTTATGAAAGAACAAAGCTGTGGCTGACTGTGTCTAAAGATGGCCTCCACCAACTCCCGTCAACCTGTCCATGTAGGCCACTCACTCATTCACCTGTCAAGAGGTAAGTGACATTGCTTTCCTTTCCCCGGAAAGGCCTAATGATGGAGCAAAAGGACCAAGTACCAATGGTCTAGGCTCCCTTTGTTGACTTGCGCAGACCAATAGGACGTGGTGGAAATGAATGCTGTTCCAGTTCTGGGCCTAACCCTGGAGGACTGGCCACTTCCCCCTCGTTGCTCTCTGGGGGCCCTGGGCCGGCATGCGAAAAGGACCCTTCTGGAGAGAGAGGCCAAGTCAGCTGCACCCAGGACAGATGTTAAATGAAGCCACTCAGTTATTTCGCCCTCGCTGAATGCCAAGCAGTAAGTGACCTTCAGCCAATACAATGCAAAGAACTGGCCAAGAGTCTAGGCAAGCCAAAGAATCACAAGAACATGTGATTGTTTTAAGTCACTAAGTTTTGACTGGCTTGTTATACAATAAGCAAATGAAGAAAATAATCATAACATTATTTCAATAATGAACATGACATTTTTGACACCTCAATTAAGCATTTTATATGGATTATTTAATTTGATCCTTCCATAAGTTTACTTATAAGGTAAGCACTACAATGACCCCCATCTTATAAAAGACAATGTAATGTGTCTAAAACCACAGCTAACTTGTGAAGATATAACTGGCCAAGATATAAATAAAATTAGAAAGTTAAGGAAAATGATTTAAGTTTCACACTGGGCTAATGAGAACTAATCTAGAGTATATTGTTATTGTTTCTATAATGTACCAAGACAGGCATTTTCAAACTGGAGAGTTTCTAAGGAAAGCAAGCAAGAATAATGAGGAAACTAGAAACTATCATGAAGACTGAAAGACTAGTATATGAATGGCTCCAGAAGACAAGACTAGTTAAGTTCAGCAAGAGGCAAGTTATCTTTTCAATATGCGAAAAATTGTATAAATGGTCCAAGCTTGAAATAGGCCACCCAGTCAGAAAGTGTGTTTCCCTCCTTATGCAGATTGTATATCACAGTCCAATCTGAACCAAATATTTACTTTCCTGCAAAAAAATGTAATAGTAACAACAAATGCTCCATGTTTATGTTTTAAAAAAGTTTTTGGTTCTAAGACCACTTTATACTCATAAAATTTTTTTAGAAAGCTGACAAGATCAAGGTTTTCTCTTTAGTTTTGTTTCAAAGCTTAAATCTTATCATTAATTACAAATACCATTTCTCATCCTTAAAGTGACATGACAGGAGAGCCTGTCTATGATCCTACTCAAGTACATTCTTCAAAGATACAATGCAAATTTCCAGGAAATAAAAAGGCCTGAGAGAGATTACCTCTGAGGTGGCGAAATGTTGAGTTTTAATTTTTTCTTTATATCCTATGTTATACTATTACTATTCAGATGAAGTATAACTTAAAATTATGATTTTGCACCATTAACTTTCCCCATACATATGCATTCTTAATCTATTTACTGGCTCCTTAAAGACACATTTTGCACATATTAGGCATTCAAATATTAAGTCCAAGGTTGAATTATAATAGATGTATAATTTGCACTGCTTCATTTAAATATAAAAGAAAACTTAGATCTTAAGTGAGGATGAAAATCTTAGGTCAGCATGCTGAACACTATCAAGCATTTATCATCTTACTAAACTTCAAAATAGTTAAGACAAAACATGATATTACTGAAATTGGTACCGTATGTTAATAAAAAATATTCAATATTCTGCTTCTCAGAAGACTTAAAAAATTGCTCAAAGCACATACACTCAGAAACAGCAGCTAAGGAGCAGGTAGGTACATCCTAATAGGCTTTCAGAATCCTTGGATAAGGCTCCAGGTTTCTACGTCATAACCCTGGAGAAGGAAGCTAAGAGAGAGAAAACACCCACCAGAGATAGGGTGGGAGGGTAGTTTGAGGCAGCAAAGCAGAGTAAATTGGTTTGCAAGTCAGGAGCCCTGGACTTTGGAACCAGCTGTATTACCAAGAAGAGTGATAGGAGCAAAACCACAACCTGTCTCCTCATCAATCTTCTTTTCACCATAGCATTAATCTCAAAATCCCCCTTCCAATTTTATTCCAGGAAACCTTCTCTAATACACTGAACATTTGCCACCCCACCACTTGAGATTTTTTTTTTTAATTCAAGGTCACACCCTGGAGCGCCTTCCCAGCACATACCAAAAGGTTGTGGGTTCAATCCAGGTCGGGACACATATGGAGGAGGGCAAGTAGTGAGTGTGTGAGTGTGTGTATGTGTGTGTGTCCCTAAAAAAATGGTGAGGACATCATTGGATTGGATTAAAAAATAAAATTCAAGGTCACTTTTTCTTTCTTTTCAGATTAAACTCAAAGAAACTACATACTTATTATAAAGTGTTCATACAGATGCTCCCTAACACAATGGGGTTACATCCTAATAAACCCAACACAAGCTAAAAGATATAGTTAAGTTCAAAATGCACTTAATATATTTAACCTACCGAAAATCAGTTTAGCCTAGCCTATCAGAACGCAATATCCAAAAAACGCTGGCGATAGTGCATCTTGTAGAGTATGGGTTGTTCACTCTCGTGCTCTTGTGCCTGACTGGGAGCTGTGGCTGGCTGCTGATGCCCAGCATTATTACAGAGTATTGCACATCACCAGCCTGGGAAAAGATCAAAATTCAAAATTCGAAGTGTGGCTTCTATTGAATGCTTATCACTTTTACACCACCATAGTTAAAAAATCATTAACTAGAACCATTGTTAAGTTTGGGGACTGTCCATACATTTACTTAAAGAATGGTCACTTGCAACTGTGCACTCAGAGAACTGGGCTGTGTGCTGTAATTTGGGCTTGCCAATGAGAACATACATAAAAACCAACTAATGAAAAATATATTTCAAAGAAAATTGCAAGTTATGGAGTCGGGATACTTAATGTCCTATCTAAATGGTCAAGTAACAATAATATATCCTGTGTCTCCTAATATGCACCAAGGAGGACCCAATATCATTCCTAGGAATTCTTCCCCACTATGTACCATTTGAATTTAGTCATGAAGAATCGCCCGACATACCTTCAGGGACACTCTACAAAATAACTGGCCAGTACCATTTTAAAAAGTATCAAAATCGTGAATAGCAAAGACTGAAAAATTGATCCAGAGCAAGGAGCTAGGGCAATGAGATGCAAAGTGTGATTCTGGATTGAATTCTGAACCATAATTAAAGTGGCATAGTTTGTGAATAAATTCCATAGATTATATAGCTTTCTTTATAAATTAATTTATTAACCTCCATTTAAAAATTTTTATTTCAAAATGAAAAGTAGTGTTAAATTTAATTTTCACTAAGATAAATATACATAAAATGTCATAAGCAAAAGTTAATAGCCCTAGAATATCAAAGCAATAAACCACTAATGGGACATTTACTGCCTGCAATTTAAAAACATGGCTGAGGTAACAGTCCCCTTTAATTTGATCTCACCAAATATGAGTTGGAAAGACCAAAGCCTCCATAACCCATTCCTGCTTTAGATTGTACTCTCAAGCCCCTCTTCCATGAACACAACAGACGAAGGGTAAGTAGTTAGGAAACCAATATTCTTTCATACAAACCATGCACAGAAAATGCTGGTGGTTAAAAAGTTGACAAGAAACACAAGGGGCCACAAATGTAAATCCTGTTATTTTCATTCAAGACCCCTAAAATATAGTCTAAAACTGTCATGCCTTTAATTAAAGCCCAGTTATTCCGACAGCCCTCAATCCATCACTCTTAAAACCCAGGCACCATAGCAGAGTAAATACCTTGTTTTAATCTATGACCAAGTGAACATACCATAGGGACAGAAATTATTAGGCTTACAGCATGACCTAAAGGAAATCACCGAATCTCTGAGCTTGTTTCCTGATCTATAAAAATGAAAAAGCTAGGCTGGATGCTCTTTCAAACATAAAATGTAATGATTCTATAAAGTTGAACCTTCAATTTATTTTATTATCCAAGTAAGAAACTGAAAAACTGCCTCACAGATGGCATTTTTAATAACACCCTGAATAGGAAATTTAATTCCAATTCAATTGCACAATTCCCTTGTGCACAAAGAGAAATTTCCCAGAACTTCCACTTTATTCTGTAAAGCCACTGGGCCTTTTATCTTTCTCAGATTTCTTAAAATTCTGAAGCAAACTAGTATTTTTGTTGCAATAGGGGCCCATCAATTTGGAAATTAGTCTCTTACTCCCCCTTGTGGCTAGAAAGGCGTCCTTGCCTTCAACTGTAACCATCCTTTGCTTTCAACCAATTAGAAAAGTGCTCCATCAAAATTGTTGAAGCTCAGGTGATTTAAAGAACTAATTTAGTGGGTATTAGCAGACAGTGACTCCAAACTCAACCTTCTTGTGCAATGTTCGCATAAGAAAGTAAGTATTTAAATATTCTGAGTGATAAGATCAGATATGAAGGAACAGTGCTGCTTAACTTCGTAGATGAAATTATGAAAGACTGACCAATCACTTAACTACTGCATTTCCCATTAATAACAGATGACAGGTCATTTAACTTTTTAGAAAACCAAACAAGAAATATGATAAAGCCAAGTATCTTATCCCTGGTGTTTAAGGAATTTGTTAAAGCCAGCCTAAAATTTCATTGTAATTCTCATTTGCTGCTTGGTGTCAGCATTTTTTTTTGGGGGGGGAGGGTGTTCAAAACACCATTCTTGATAGTTTTGTAACTTGCACATCGTGTATTATGTATAAACTTCCTAATGGGACTAGATTTTATCAGCTGCTTCTTTAAAAAAGGTTGAAGAGCAGCTCATCCATATTCGACCAACATGTAGGAATACTTTCGCTTTCATTCTGTCACAAGAGGGTCGGTGCATGAAAATTTGTGCACTCGGGGGGGAGGGGGGTCCCCTCAGTCCGGCCTGCACCCTCTTGCAGTCTTGGACCCCTTGGAGGAGGTCCCCCTGCCAGCTTAGGCCCAATAAGCTGGCAGCCAGACATTCCCCTGGCAGCCCGGGAGCCCTCGGGGGATGTCTGACTGCGGCTCAGGCCCACTCCCCCCTGGCGCTGCCTCCCCTGCCATCTCTGAGGAAGGGGTGGGGGCCGCCATGGCTGGTCTGGTGGCACAGGCTCACTGATCATTCTGGCAGGTCTTTCCACCATCTGGTCTAATTAGCATATTAGCTCATTATATAGGATATTTTTTGTGTACATGCCTATTCTCCTCTAGGTTGTGAAGATGTTTTTAAAGGTTTTTTTTTTAAATATTTATTTTCTTTATAGTACAGGGCCCATAAAATAGGTGATCAATAAATGTTAAAAGTACCGATTTAAGTGGTTTATTAAAATTCTTAAATTTCAAAATAAGTAAGTTACACTGAATATTACAAAGGTATAGAAGGAAAGCATTACATTTACTACTTAATATCACCAGGAGTGTGTTAACTCAATAATGCTCAAAACATCCTAAACCATTTGCATTTGATGAAGTGGAAGATGCAATAACTTGTCCAAATTCACATGAATTAAAATTTCAAACCCAAAATGTCTCCATAGCCTGTGGTAGGTTTTATCACCCTCTAAAGCAGTACTACACCCTCTGGTTTCTTTTATTTAGTCATATCCCTGTGACACAATTACTAATAATCCCCTTTTAATCAGATGAAAACCACCAAAGGGAAACTGGAAGGAAAAGTCACTACTCTTAACAAAAACCTTGATCACTTTGGGATGTTACATTTCCAAACATGGTAGTAAAATTTTCAATAATTTACTGAATTGAGAACTTGCCTGTTCTAAGCATACTACGTCCTTCATATATAATACTGCCCTCCACTGTCAACTTTAAAAAGTAAATGTGTTTTGGCCCAGCTGGTGTGCTCAGTGGTTAAGTGTTGACCCATGAACCAAGAGGTCTTCCTGGTTTGATTCCCAGTCAGGACACATGCCCAGGATGCAGACTGGATTCCCAGTAGGGGGCGTGCAAAAGGCTGCCAAATGATGTTTCTTTCTCACTGATGTTCCCATCTCTCCCCCTTCCTCTGTAAAAAATCAATAAAACACATTTTTAAAAAATAATAAAAATAAATAAATATAATGTGTTTTGGATAGGGTTTTTCATCAAGTGTCCCTGGAATGAATGTGGTCTAAGTAGGTCCCTTCTACACCTTTGGCAAAAATTTGACCTGACAGCTCATAAATCTTGGATCAACAAGAGAAATAGGTCTTACTCAGAAAACATTTGTAATCGCTGAGATGAGAAACATTCAACTCATCAATGGGTTCTCCTTGATAATATTACTAATTTAAAAAACCCCTAGATCCCAAAACTTGTTTGCAAGATGGAAATTAACCTCCACTAAAAAATGTTTCTAACTTTTTTAATTATGTCCAAGTCAATTAATAATTCAAGTAAATAGTAAAAATTGAGCACATTGAGTGAATATATTTATATTACCTTACCATCCTACTTATGCTAATACCACTGTAAGTATATTTTTATTTAGGGGAGGAGGGGAGAAGGCTCACAACAATTCTGTCCAAGAAAGTCACAAATGCTTTTATGTGGAAAGCTTTAGTAATCTAGTCCAATGTAAACAAACACTGCCTATGCCATAGAGGATCATACTGATAAACCAGCTATTCTCAGCCATGCTTTGCTGCCTCCAAGATCCACACTATAGCAAAAGAATGTCAATAGCAAGAAATTAGTGGACTCTGCGAAGATATGACTATTTTACAGCATGTTACAACTTTGTCACATTACACCTTAACAGAAAATGCAAATCTAATAAATCAATGACTAATGACAACTGCTATTATACAGCAATTTTCACAATGGAAATTGACCATTGCACAGAATTGTACACCTAGTACAATGGAACTATTGAGATATATGGCTAAACACACTATTCCTCCCAAGCCTAATTCAAATTTATACTTAAGAAATATTAAGCATATCCTATTCCTTCAGTGTACTTTACAAATTCAGTATCAAATGCTAATGCTCCTGTTTTCGAGGACAACAAAGGAATGAAGCCATCCTCTATAGTTGAAAACAACTTAAGACATCAAGATTAAAGTAAGTTCTAAATCAGAGTAATAAAGCAGAATCCCTCATGCCATAAAGATGGGAATTAGCAATAGTTTGTGTGGACAGCGAGATCACCAAACTATAGCCAAAGGCTTTGTCTGTAGGGAATTTGGGAGAAGAGTGAGCAGATGGGAAAGCAGTTATTTAATGAATGATAAAAATTAAGAGCTGTATGCAGCATATAACATATCAAGTCTGAGTGAAGGAGCAACCAGAAGCAGTAAAAGACTTATAATGTAGCTTTTGTCCAATAAGTTAGATCATATTTATCCTGACAATATTACTTTCTTGCCAATATGCTTTTGAGTGGAGAGTTGTATAACTACTACTACGTACTACAATGGGAATGACAAATAATCCTGGTACTGCCCATGGAAGTCTATCATACACATGAGTTATCAACATGAATGTATAAAAAATCGAGAACCAATGATCTAGTCAACACAGCAATAACTTGCAATCAGAAAATGAAGTCCAAGTTGAATCCAAGAGGTCATTTTAATTAAGTCCAGAAAATGTGCTAAAATTAGGTAGTGAGAAAGGACAGGTATTTTCGAAAGGAAGATGAACCCAGGCTTTCAGCATACTGAAACTGACAGCAATTTTAAATCATCTAAAGCACAGTGTTTATTTGCAATGTAAAACAGGCATAATGGGAACCATTATGAAACCACAATAAGGATTCTCAGGAATTCTAGAAAAGCAAAGAACAGAAAACAACATTCTAAGACATTAGAATTTTAATGGACAAGTTTTTTAACTTACTGATCAGAAAACACATTTTGACTTTTAAAAACCTTATTTCTCTTTCTCATACACACACACACACACACACACACACTCTTCAATATTAAGTGAGCTAAAGAACACACTTCAATATTAAGTGTGCTAAAGAACACCTATTTTGAAATAAAAAACGTGATCAAACTTATCTCAGTACCCCAATAACATTTAATTCCATATTATAAAAGCAGAACTACCTCCTATACTGGGGTTCTCTACTTTATGTGCTAGGACCACTTACCAGATTTGAAAATCGGTATTATATTCATGGGTTAAAAAAAAACACAAAAAAACAGCCCCAAGTCTTTCATAGGTTAAAACCCAAATTCCAAGAAACAATAAAATGCAGTAAATCTTTTACAAAACCTTCACTTAATTTGTTGAAATAACAAAATTTCATTTGAGAACCTGGCTTACACTAGTTTCTTCATTCCTAGGTAAACACTGATGACCTAGGTGCTAAGTGCATGAAGATGGATTTTCCAGCTACTCGCTATAACCCCCTTCAGCTTCTATTAACAGTACTATCCTTATTTAAGAGTCTGATGATTTTGTTTACAAAACTATGCCATTATAGAGGCTATAACAACATAAAATGCTATTACTTAAATGCTGTAAGTTAAATGCTTTACAAAGAATACATTTTTAAAAAGGAGAATCACACACAAATCACTTGGGTTGGACAAAGGATTAGAATAAACTACACATTTCTAGGATTCTGTACTGACTACTTATTATGTATACAAGTTCTCACTCCACTATGCAAAATCAAATGGCCTTTTAGAACATTTTACAAAAGACACACTTATGGGGTGGCTTAGGAAATTATTTTCAAACTATACATATTCAAAGAACAGGTCTTTAAAAATGGGCTTACAATGTCTTTCTCTTTTTTGGGTAGATGAAAAGTTGAATAGTATTATTTCAAGTGTCCTCGTTCTTTATACACTTGAGTCATTAGTCAAGTTTTTCACTCTAATTCCAACTTCTAGTCCTTAAACTCTTCCTCCTAGTTCACTTTTAACTATCTTCACAACTCATCTAATAATCACTAAACATTTCCAGGTCATCTGCACCTCTTACTAGAACAGGTCGGAAGAACACCATTCTTATTTAACACGTTAAGCGCACAGCCTGTTTTGTCTTCCGGATGGAAAGTATAGTAAAGTATAGTCAGTCATCGGTGACTGACACGGTGCTTAGCGTGTTAAGTACTTGAGGCCCAATGCACGAAATTCGTGCAAGAGTATGTCTTCCTTCCCCGAGCTGCTAGCATCAGCTTCCCTCACAACTGGAAGGCCATCTGGTCTAATTAGCATATTACACTTTTATTATTATAAATAATAATACTGAAAAAAAAAGGATAAGTAACCAACTTGTTGGTTCCTCTTCCCCTTCCCACCAATAGCAAACATCTACCTTTCCATTCTCATTATTTTCTTTCATTTCCACTTCCTCTACCTCAGACTTCTCAACTGTACAAAACACACCAGTGGAATACTTACTGTGAAAATGTTTTGGTCATAAAGGTTAAGTCTAACACTACATCATTCTTTTGACTAGCCCTTAATCCAACAAATGAGCTGCCTAATGATTTTTGGTTTCCAACTCCACACAGTAGTTTTTAAAGTCCAAGATACATTTTAATATATTCAGACTAGGAAGGACCCAAAAGCTGGCTGGTTCCCTAGCTTGCTCCTGCTTAATGGTAGTTCTATGGGCTGGAGGTGAAAACAAATGTCTAGCAATATCTTAAAACGGTCCTGGGCAAATAAAAACGCAGAGAAGCATGATAAAATGGGAATCACCATTACTATTACTCAACTATTGTTGCTGAATATTAAAATATTAGGCTATTTTATTTACTGCTTCACCTCCTAGAATGAAGATCTTCGGAAACCATTCTTTGCCTTATCCTGGTTTCAATTTTTAAATGAAATTTTGAAAACTTGTTGGCCAGTAATGAACCTTCTGCCCCTGAAAGTTTTTAAGGCTTCTTCGATCTTTTAAATCCCATGCTTGGATCCGAGTTAAGAGACCCCTATACTATTACAGGCAGGCTCATATTGTTGTCACTGCTTTTAAACAAAATCCACAACCTGAGATAAGCAGGGCCAAGAAGGTAATTAAGGGCTTTCTTTACCTGATTATTATTCTCCACAACAATCCTATGAGATGTGGATATTAGTTGCATTTAATTGAGTTCAGTTTTCTCAGAGGATTGAGAGGTTTACTTAGGCCAAAAAGCTATTACATGGTAAAAAGTTGGTCTGACTCAAAATATGGAACTCTTTTTACACCACTAATATATCTTTCCTCATTTTGTTGTGAATCAGGTTTCCTAATATTTTTTTCCTCATTTTGTTTTTCATCTCATCAGTCAAGACAAAACTACCCAAACTTTGGCTTCTTTCTGTGGATTTATGCAGAAAACATTAGGAATCACTAGTGTTAAGTTCCTCCCCTACTACCAAGACCTCCCCTAATCGGTCTATCATCTGGCAGGAAAGGCAGGTTGCATTAGTTCACATAATGCAATTTCCAATTAACAATGCATGAGAAGAACCCCAAGTTCTTTTACATAAAGAGAAGGCCATGTTGGGAGAATATTCCAGTGACCATTTCTCCCAGTGATGCTCTTCAATTCTTGTTCAAAGTAACATAGTTCCCGCGTTGTCTACTTAGTATATTAAACACCTGACAAATGCACATGAACAGAATGGTAGTAACCATTAATAACGGACTAAAGAGCTCTTCATTTCAGAAAAACTTAAAACTCTGGAAATTAGTTGTTTTTTTATGGGAAGAAAGAGGGTATTTTCTTAGCTAGGTGCTCAACAGTGCAATGGACTCTGGCTCATCACTGACACCATCAGCCAGTAATATTAATCTGAAAGAGAATTTACCTATATATAAATAAATAAGTTCAGAAAAACTGAGTAATACAATAATCATTGATTATATGTTAGATTTTAAAGTATAATTAAAGCAGCCCTGGCCGGTGTGGCTCAGTTGGTTGAGCATTGTTCTATGCACCAAAAAGGTTGCCAATTACATTCCTGGTTAGGGCACACGCCGAGGTTTTGGGCTCGATCCCTAGGAAGGGGGCATGCAATATATAATTAAAGCACATTTTTACTAAACATCAAGTTCATCAGATCAAAGATGTGTTTTTTTTTTCTGGGAAAATATTGGTTCTGCTATATTTTATTATTCAATTTTACTAGAAAGGGGACAAGAATTCCATGTAAGATGTTTCCGGTGTCAACATTACCTGTCAAGAAGTCTGCTTGTAAAAACCCACATTATCAGTAAATATTGAATTTTCCCAAGTTGAAAAATTAGCAGTGCTGCTGACCTAGTTCTATCCTCTTTTCCAAAAGAAGTCCTTTTGCCCATTTACTTAAAAAGTTTGAGTGTCTCTAACTATAGGTGAGGAGGCATGAGCAATACAAAGATCACTTAAAGAGTTTTTCTCATGAAAAGGCCAGGTCTGGAAGCAAAAGCTTGTTCAGCATTTTCAGAGCCTTTTGTATGGTAAAGGAATTAAACTTTCCTTTACCTAAACTTTCAAAGCGCAAATTTCAGTTAACCTTGGGGAGAAGTCAGTGCTATTCTGAAGAATAAGGGCAGTGACCAGTACCAAACCCTCTTAATAATCTTATGAACAAAGAGCTATTTAGAAATTGTCTTATTCTCACCCACTGATCCTATACAATACTTTTCTTGATAAGGAAACTAAAGAAAAATGTAATTAAAACTGCTACAGGCTTTTCCTAGAAAAATCTTCACACTGACAAGAGCTTGTTTACTTCAGTGTGGAAAATATGCAAATACCTATGCACCTGGAATAACAAATAAGCTTGTTAGAAGGTAAATGTTACCACATCCCCCTTTAATCCTAAATTGACTTGATTTAAGGGAAATTATAACTTGTATCAAATCCTTTGAAACCAAAATAAAAATGACTTGATCTAGCAGATGTAATTATAGGAGGAAACCACCAGAATGAACAAAATTCAGTAAAATTAATACACAGGCACTAACTAGTTAGAAGTAGAGAGAGCAAGGAAAAGAATGCCCAACACATTTTTTATCATAGAAAACCATGATTATTATTAAATTTTAAATATTATTACCTTTGCAATAAGATAAGTCAATCATAAGAAAGGCATTGTCATTTAGCCTTGATAAATCATGGAAATTTCTCATCTCAGAAATGATAGCTACCCATGTAAAGATTTCAAATAAAAGCAATAAAAACTGCACCCAAGGCAGATACAAGAGCCTATGTAAGATAAAAAAAATATTGTTCTTTAAAGACCATTTGAGAAAAGTACTCATAACTTAGGAAGTGAAGCTATTCCATTAGCAACTAAAGACTAGTATAAAATCATAATACCATCACAACTTTAACAAAAGCCTATAGTGTTCATTATAGTAGTTCTTCTATGAATAAGTTACAAATAGTAAGTTAAGTACTGCATTTGGATTTCCACACTGAGTCCCAGATTCAGTAACCTGTCCCGAGAAACTGAGATCCGACATCTCTCTATATACCAGAGCCCTGCCATACTGAGACCCAATGTGTAACCTAAAGTCCTGCTCTATAAGGGTAACACTTAGCAAAACCGCTTTAACCTTTTATTGTGGTGGTCAGTGTTCAAAAAGTTGGATTCCAACACAAATTCAGCAAGAGGCAAAAGCAACTGAAGCTAGAGTTTTCTGCATGGCTGACTCATATTAAACATTATGGTGGCCAACCCAGGGAAAGGTAGGTAATATGTCTACACTGAGTCTACTATTACATCTTTTATATAAAAATAAGATATGTAGCCTTGGCCAAGTGGCTCAGTTGGTTAGAACATCGTCCCATACAGCCAAAAGTTATGGGTTCAATTTCTGGTCAGGGCACATACCTAGATTTGGAGTTCAATCCCCCCAGTGGGGGGCATGTACAGGAGGCAACCAATCCATGTTTCTCTACCACATACATGTGCCCTTCTCTCTCTAAAATAAAAAAACACATCCTCTGGTGAGAATTAAAAAAAATCAACGTTTGTAAAACTATTTACATGTACATTTTTTTTAAATTAGCTCTAGAAATACTACAAATATTCCAACCATAACTGAAATGGTAATACTAGTAAACTTTTCAATTAGTGAAAAAAACACTACCACAGTCTATTTTATAGTCTCTTTGGAGTGACTGAAATTATTGCATTTATTTTATGCCAACTTAACTACACTTGTTTTAACACCTTTTAGTGTGACACTCTGAAGCCTTCAAATTTAGAACACTCAATTTTTAAAAGAAAAAAAAAAAACTTAACAGTATCATAATTGATAGGAACCCTATAGTACAGGGAGGCTAAAGTGAATGTTTGATTCTCACCAGTACATCATTGCAGATATCTCTTAGCTCGGTCTCAATTTTTTCTCTGTATTCTCGAGCCATCTGCTGTTTTTTCTCAGCACCTTCTGTCTTTTGCTCAATACTTGAGACGACCCTCCAAGATGACCTACGGGCTCCTACAACATTTTTATAAGCAACCGAGAGAAGATTCCTCTCCTCATTGGATAATTCAGCTCCTTGCTCAGTGACAGACTTCATGCAGGCTGCCATGTCATCATATCGCTCAGCCTGCTCGGCCAGTTTGGCCTTCTGCACCAGCTCATTTTTATCCATGACTGGATGGTCTGTAGAAAAAAAGAGAGAGAGGGGAGGGAGAGAGAGAGGGAGAGAGAGAGAGGCATTTAGATATTTTTCCATCAAAATGAACAGACTCAAAATTACACCTTTTGTTTTAAAAAAATAATCTGTATTTAACACCTCAAATTTAACTGACTATGGAAGGTTAATTGCCCATGGAAGATTCTTCACTGGAGGAATTTAATGCAGACACCCACCCACACACATACTGATCAGAATAGAAAAATAAAAAATGGCACAGAGGGAAATTTAAAGCCATTAACATCAGTTCAGCAAAATTAAAATTACCATATTTTTGTTCAGAAGATCCTAATTTCACATAAGGTCAAAGCACAGAGGCCATCTTAAAAACCAACCCTTAGCCAAAATGTCAACTCCAGTCTCCAATATCACCAAGTAATAAAATTAAGCAGCTTTTCTTTAGTGAAAACACTGCCTATGAAGCACAATACATTTCTCCTACTTCTCAGTTTAATGTGTAATTCATGTCTTTTTACTTTCATAATAATTTCTTTTCAGGAGGTTTTAAGTTTAAATTTTAGTTGGTATTACTCCTACCTCAGAATAGCTAATCTCAGAATGACAGTTTTCTGGAAGAAATGACCAAGTTGCTTGTTCTAATATATTTTAAATACAAAACAATCAATAACTGATCCTAAAATCTCATTTAGCTGTACCTTGTTATATGCATATATGCTTAAAATATATGTATTTTACCCAGAGTCCTCAAACGTCCACTCTTACTGTGAACACTGAAATTTACATAGTAAGGGCTTCCAGGGTGACCAGGGCTTCTGATGTCATTGTTCCAGTTTAAATATAGAATATTTCATTCCGTTTCTAGTAGCCCAAATTAATGATCACTTCAGCTGCCCTTGCCATGACTTCCCATCTAATTCCTTCTCATTTTAAAGCTCCCTAGACTTTCCAATTCACCCTCATTATACCTTTCCTTAAAGAAATCCTTTCTGAAAAGTGCCCAAACACAAAAAGATACTAAAACAGGGTGATCCCCCCGAAGAGATAATTTTAAATAAAACTGTACAGCCTGAAGTACAATGATTAAAAGATGAACTCCCTCTGGGAATTGACTCCCCAATTCCGTATTTTTATTTTCCCAGGAAAACCCTACAATACTTAAAAAAAAATTAAATAAAACGGGGAACGGGTCCCCCAGTATTCATACAAGCAATCAGCTTGGATGCAAGGTATAGTGGCTCAATTTGAAAACTATTTAAAATTTGTGATCGCATCACCCCCCCCCCCGCCCCCCACGTTTCCCGAAATCACCAA
>JAAGEH010000297.1:15170246-15265700 GCA_011751065.1 Lasiurus cinereus | reverse complement strand
CCGCCCGCCCGCCCGCCCGCCCGGGTCCGGCGGAAGGAAAGCCGCCGCCCGTCTCCGCCGGGGAGACTCCGCCTCGGCCCCGCGCCGCTGCCTCCGGGCGAGCGGGGCCGAGGGGAGGCGGCGCGGGGCGGGCCCCCGCGCTCCCCGAAGACGGTGCGGGGCGCGGGGAGCGGCGGCGAGGGCGCGGCGGCCGGTGCCTTACCTGTGGCCGGAGTGGGCGGCGGCGGCGGCGGCGGCGGCGGGCGGGCGGGCGGACGGGCACTCGGCAGGCTCCGGGCGGCAGCGCGGCGAGGCTGAGACTCTGTCCCTGGGTCTCGCTGCTCACAGGCTACAGCCGCTCCGCAGACACGGGGTTTCCTCCAATCACCAGCCCCGGCCGCAGGGGCACCACACGCACGATGACGTCAAACGCTGCTATGGCAACCGTTGATTGGTGCCCGCAGGCCTGGGGGCCCAGCGCAACCGCCGCTCCCCGCGCTAGAGGGCGAGCCGAGGGGCCCGGGTGCTCGCCCGCTCCCAGCCCTCTCCCCACCCCGCTCGGCCTCCGACCCCTGCAGCCCCCCGTGCGCCGGGGCAGGAAACGCCTTCCCCCCCGCCACCGCCCGCCCGCCCGCCCGCCTCTGCCCCTCCTCCTCCCCCCTAATTCGCCTTCCCCCCTCGAGCCCCAGCAGCCTCCAGCGGGGCAGCCCCTGCGTTTCAACCTGCGAGGAGGAAACGCCTCCCCACCCCCACCGCCACCCCAGCTTCCCGGCGGGCCGGCCTGCGCCTGCGCCTGCGCCAGTCCCTCCCCCTCTAGCAGGGGCTCTGGTTCGGCAACATCCGGGACCTTCCACCTCCCCCACCCACGGCCCGGCCCGCCCAGCCCTCGGTGCTTCGCGGCGGTAACTGACCCCCCCGGGCCGCCCGGGGGTGGGATACCGAGTGGCTCCGCCAGCGGGGCATTGTGATCGGGGCTTGGGGGTGAGGGGGGCGGGGGACGGGGTGCCAGGGCGCGGTCCTGCCCAGCGAGGGAGGGGCCCGCCGCCCCGCGGCTGCCCGCGCCCCTCCCCGCGCCGGGCGGGCGGGCGGGCGGACCGACCTGGGCGCGCGGCCCCGCCCTTCTCCCCCCGCCCTCCCGCCCGCCGGCCGCGCGGCGTTACCTGCGGCTCCCGGAACGCGGCCCGAGACCATTTAAGGCCGGGAGCGGGGCGGGCGGCGCGGCCCCGGCGGCGCGCGGGCTGAGTGACGGGCCGGCTTCCCAATCGGGAGCGCGGGGACGGGCGCGCGGTGACAGCTGCGCGGGGACAATGGGGGGGGGGGGGTGGGGGGGGCGGTGGGCGCGGGGGGGGGGGGAGGACGCAGCCCCTTTCCGACCGCCCGCGGCTCCGGAGCGAGCGGAGAGGACCGCTTCCTTGAAAGATGGAGGGGGTGGGGGGGATCCTCGAGGCCCCAGGACGGACTGGTCCCTCGTGGGTTAGGTTTTAACAAAAGCCCCCGGGGACTCCCCCCGGGAGACCGCGCGTCCGGGGCGGTCACACACACACAGGCCGCTCATTGCCTACTTTCCCCCGGACGCGGGGCCGGAGGCGCGTGGCCGGGGGGTGGGGAGGGGGGCTGGGGGGACGGGGGTGGCCGAGCCCCGGGAAGAGGGGCAGAGGGAA
Organism: Lasiurus cinereus; assembly: GCA_011751065.1. NCBI lineage: Eukaryota > Metazoa > Chordata > Mammalia > Chiroptera > Vespertilionidae > Lasiurus > Lasiurus cinereus. Next base: position 15,264,060 of record JAAGEH010000297.1, on the reverse strand, counting down.
GGGCGGAAGCTGCAGGTGCCGCGCCAGCCTGCCGGCCTAAACCGGGAGTGCCTCCGCCCAGCCCGCCTGGGGCAGCTCAAAGCGCCCGTTCGCTGGGCAACGTGGCTCTGCCCCTGCTCCCCCCGCCCCCCGGCCCCCCGGACGGTGTCAGCGCGCAGCAAGGTGAGGGCGCGGAGCACCTGCGTCCTTGAGAGTCACTGCAGGCGGGAGCCCCCCAAACGCTCCTCCTGCCCCCGAGTGCATGCCGCCTGGGCCTCGGGCCTGCCTAACGCACCCTCGGCATCCTTACGGATCACCCCCGAGGGGTCCGCGGGAGGAGCCCCCGAAGATGCGGCCTCGAGCTCTGCAGAGGCTTGCGTTTGTCAGCTCTGCAGTGGGGTGCGTTTGTCAGGGGCAGGCGCGACATGGTTCCTCCCTCTTTGTTTGAAGGATGCACCGTGCCACAAGGCTTGTGCCACTTACCTTTTGCCTGAAGTTCCCAGCTGGCATCTGGGTAGTAAAGTGTAAACCAGGAGGATCGTTTCCAGTGACCACTTCAATTTCAGTGTTTTTTAAAAATATATATTTTATTGATTTTTTTTTTTTTACAGAGAGGAAGGGAGAGGGACAGATAGCCAGAAACATCGATCAGCTGCCTCCTGCACCCCCCCCTCCCACTGGGGATGTGCCCACAACCAAGGTACCTGCCCTTGACCGGAATCAAACCTGGGACCCTTCAGTCCGCAGGCCGACGCTCTATCCACTGAGCCAAACCGGTCTTGGCTCAGTGTTTTCTATTTCCCCCCAAGTTTCCACCTCAGCCCGTTCATAGTAGACTGAATGGATGGAGAAATTGACCAGGGTTTAATTTCTGAGATAGTAGTCACCTTTCTTTGACACCTCCCCCCCCCAAATAATTTCTTTTAGAGAGTGAGTCACTTAACATGACTAATATTTCAAGAGCTTTCTTTTTCCTTTTTTAAAAAAGTTGTTTCCAGTTTTGTGTTAGGCACCAAAAATTTGACACAAGATATTAAGTTAAATCTTCCTTAGAACAGAAATTGATGAGCCTTTAATAGCTCAAATATGTGAACATATAGAATATATGCCTTTTTGTCTTTTAAGAGGAAGAGAAGGATTCCTCTCCATAACATGGATTTATCTTAGGAAACAGTTAAGTTAGGTGTTTTTTATTTTTGTTTTTGTTTTGCTTCATGCTTTCAATACAAGGCACTTTTTAGGGAAAGAGTAGGAGCTATTAGGTTTTACACACTCACATCAACATGTTCATGGAAAAAGGTGTAATGAATAAAGTTGCCGAGTAGCAAAAATAGAGACTGTCATGAGAGCCCCAAGTGATAAGTATATTGAGGAAGAGGAATAATACATGACAAGGATAATGGCAAAACAAAGAATAAATAGAACCTATGAACATGAACTTTGTGAAAAAGTTATTTTTTTAATGCTTACCCAAGGATATGTCTTGTCTTTTTTTTCACTGATTCTAGAAAGAGAAAAAGGGCCCCTCTATGTGAGAGAGAAACATCAATCAGTTGCCTCCTAGACCCACTCTGTCAGGGGCTCTAACCCCAAACCTGGGTCTGTGCCCTGACCCCAAGGCGCATGGGATGATGCTCTAACCATTGCTCAGTGCAATACCAGGCCAACTCAGGAAATTACAGACGACTTTCACTAGTAGCCAGTCCTGATTTATTTTCTTTCCTATTCACCTCTGTTGCTGCAGTTAAATTGCTTAACCTGTTCCTTGGTTTCCACATCAATAAAATACTGGTAATAAAAACACTATTAAATGGCATCGAGAATTAAATGAAGTTATATATACATACATATATTACTTTATAATTTATATCTACCTATATATAATGTGTAGATATATATGTAATGCTTATACAAAGTCACAGCTAATACTCATTTGTAAGTGGATTTATTGGATATCTACTTTTCAAAGGGTTGTGAAAATAACATGAAACTACATTGAAAATGTATTTTGAAAGTGGGAGGTATACATATGTTCACTCTGGAAATGCAAATTTGTGGTAATCTGTTAGCACTAATGAGACCTAAATGATGAGATAATGTGTATCACTCCTTTCCTATACCAGGGGCTGCAAGTGATCCCTTTAGATCTATGCTAAAACAGTAGAACGGTGAAGAGTGTAGGCGAATTGGCCTAAATCCATCATTCCAACTGGGAAAACATCCCAAAGGATGGACGCTACTGGGGTGTGGCAGTTACGTGATCTCTTAAGTTTAATCACAATTCAGTCAGGTGATAATCTCACTTAAGCAGGATTTAATTGAAGAAATACAGCATAGTACAGTGGGCTTTCGGGGTCAGAATGGGGTACAAATCTTGCATTGTTATTCAGAGCTACATGACCTTAGGTTACTGAATTGGATGTACTATATTAACATCCAAGTCCATCAGGTCATTGCAGGGATAAATGGGAAAGTAAGGAGACGGCTACTTGTAGTGCTCTAGATCATGGCGACCTGTTGTTGGGATAATTTGGATTCGTGTCGGGGCAGACTAGTTATTCACCAAACACTTCCCTATCAGAGCCACAGCTCCCTTGCAATTAGTGAGGTTGTGTGGCTGAGCTAACGACTAGGATATAATCCAAGTCATGTGCTCCACCTGTGGCCCTGGTCCACAAACATCTCTCGGTACCTCTATGGGTCCCTGAATGAACCCCATCTGCCAACTGAATAGAGATGATGTTAAGGTTTTATAGGAGGGTAGGACCATACACTTAAAGGAGCCCAGGCTTCTGAAGGTCTATGAAAGCCAGTCCCAACCATTTTAGACTTTATTGAGGAATAACATCCTTTTCTTTTAGATCCTCACCCGAGGATATTTCTTCCATTGACTTTTAGAGAGAGTAGAAGAGAGGAGGAGAGACAGAGAAACATTGATGTGAGAGAGACACATCGATTTGTTTCCTCCCACCTGGGTTGGACCAGGGTTGCGGATTGAGCCTGTAACCGAAGTACCTGCCCTTAATGGGAATCAAATCTGAGACCCTTCAGTCCGAGGGCAGATGCTCTATCCACTGAGCCAAACCTGCTAAGGCTAACTTACATTTTTAAGCCCCTGAGATTTAGGGTTTATCTGTTATGATACCTAGCACTGTGATTTCCATAGATGTCATTGGCAAGTTCAACACATGGTAAAGATTTTTTTTAAGAAGAAAATGGGACAGAAAAAAAAAAGGAACAAAATAAAAGAAATTAAGGTAATCTGATCTTAAGTATTCTTAGCTGATCCGTTGACTTCTAGAATTACCTTAAAAAGTAATTTTTTCTTCACTTAATTCTACAATTCGTTTACTTTTAAAATTTACTGTTTACTTGATGCCATCTTCATTTTTTTGCCTACTACTTGAGCCTTATTTAAAAAAATTTGTGTTTTTTTTGTTTGTTTTCATTCCATACTCTATTCTTTTACTCCAGATCTTAGCCTATGTCCTATGATACTTTGGTGACAAACTGGGTTTCTGCATGCTGATTAAAAAAACAAAAATGTAAACCAATAAGAAAGCCAAACTGAACTCTCATTTCATACACCCATCAAGCACTTATTGAGGGCCAACTGGTTAGATGATGGCAGTGGTCGGCAAACTCATTAGACAACAGAGCCAAATGTCAACAGTACAAAGATTGAAATTTCTTTTGAGAGCCGAAAACCGATTTCTGCGAATGGGCCACGCAGTTTCAATCTCACAGTACGTGCATGCCTGCACGTGGTATTTTGTGGAAGAGCCACGCTCAAGGGGCCAAAGAGCCACATGTGGCTCGGGAGCCACAGTTTGTCGACCACTGGATTATGGGATAAAAGTACAAATATCATGTTTCCTCCCTGAAGGAGCCTGCAAGTCTAGGGACAGAGAAAAACACCAAATTCAACTACAGGCCAGCACAGTGAAGTAAGAGCTAATGAAAGTGAGAAAGTTGTGTTTTGGGAAATACGAACTGTGAGTGCTATCCATGGAGAGGTGGGGGAGATTCCCTGAAAAAAACAAACTCATATTCATCCTATAAATGACTTGATTATCAATGAGTCCATTTGGCTTTCTTGTGTCCAATGGCATTTCTAATTCCAAAGTGAATTTTTTTAGTTTCTTTATATTCTTAACTTCTGGGTCATTTTTTATTCTTTATGCGAGGGGCAAGGAGGGGTTACTATATCTCCTCACATGCTTTTTTTTTTTTTTAAGGACACAGCCATTTTCTAATGTTTTCTTTCCCTATTGTAAAGCATCCTCAAGTCTGTGCTTGTCCCTGGAGTCTTCGGATAGCATTGTTTTCTTGGACTTAGAATTTTGGGTCAGTCTCTGGTGATGGTAGGGTTCCTTTTTCTAATACATGTCAAGGAGGGAAGGTCCTTCCCGTCTCAGCCGGCCAACTGACAGATGAAATGTCCTCTGCTTTCCTGCCATCCTCCTGAGAAAGGATAGGCCTCGAGTGTCAGGAGCACGCAGATGCACGCTCCCTGGCTTAAACGCTGGCATCTGGCAGACTTTGACATTGATCACCTGTTGCACAGCCACCATGACCCGATCTCCCCCTGACCCACTGTCCAGTTGTCTGCTAGAAAGAGAACCCATGATGTCGAGAATCACAGGCTGGCCGTGATTCTTTGTCAGTCACCTGTGATAAATGGAGAAGCCACCAACTTGCACACGCTGGGCTGGTCGCCACGCTTCTCCACGCTAATTTATCTGCAGCTCCTTAGCCCACGGATTTGGCCACCCCATTTTGTAACCAGCCACCGCTGCCTCCCTGGGCCCTCTGTACTCTTGTGCCTTCTCCTGGGATTTGGCGGTTTTGATTGAATAACATGTTGAGGGATCAATTTCTTCCCACCAACTTTGCTCTTCTTTTTGAGAGGATAAAGTATTTGTGATAAAGTTTCTTGGTTTAGCCTCCTCTTGCTCGTTAGTCAGTGGAAATTCCTCTCACAAATGGTTGATGCTTAATTTTCAAAAACTCAAGATATTATAATGGGAAGACGAGAAAGGTTATAATAAGAATCTTAGTTTGGCACCATTTTAATACCTTAACCCAGTGGTCAGCAAACTAATTAATCAACAGAGCCAAATATCAACAATACAACGATTGAAATGTCTTTTGAGAGCCAAATTTTTTAAAACTTAAACTTCTTCTAATGCCACTTCTTCAAAATAGACTCGCCTAGGCCGTGGTATTTTGTGGAAGAGCCACACTCAAGGGGCCAAAGAGCCACAGTTTGCCGACCATGGCCTTAACCCTAAGCATCAGTATAAATACATACATATGTCAAATTTATTTTTTAGAGCAGTTTTAGGTTCTCAGTAAAATTGAGGGGAAGATACAGAGGTTTCTATATGCACCTTGCCCTTACTCATGTATAACTTCTCCTATTTTTAATGTCTACCACCAGAGGTATATATGTTAAAACTGATAAAATTGATTTGTTAAAATTGACTGGTATATTTTATTAAAATATATCCACAAATCATCATATCATCCTAAGTAAAAGTTTACATTAGTGTTCACTATTGAAATTGTACTTTCTATGGGTTTGAACAATTATGTAATGACATATACCCATCATTAGAGTATCATTCAGAGTCGTTTCACTGTTCTAAAAATCCTCGGCTCCACTTTTATTTCTGCATCTACTTATCTTTTTACTGTCTCCATAATTTTGCCTGTCCCAGAAAGCCACATAGTTATGATCATTTAGTATGTAGCCCTTCTGACTTAGTAATGTGTGTTTAAGGTTTCTCCATGTTTTTCATGATTTTCCTCCATTTCTTTTTAGTGCTGAATTGTATTTCATTGTCTCGCTATATTGCAGTTTATCCATTTACTTACTGAAGGACATACTGGTTGTGTTCCAGTTTGGGCAATAATGAATAAACATTGGTGTGAAAGTTTTTGTGTGGATGTAAGTTTTCAAACCCTTTGGGAAAACACCAAGGAGCATGATCGGTGGGTTTTATGTTAAGAGAATGTTCAGTTTTGTAAGAAACTGCCAAACTGTCTTCCACAGTGGCCATATCGTTTTGCTCTAAAACTTCCTATTGCTCCACATCCTCCCCAGCATTTGGTGTCAGGGTTCTGGATCCAGGCCATTGTAATAGGTATATAGGGGTGTCTCTCTGTCGTTTGAATTTCCATGTCCTTGATGACAATGATGTGAAGCATGTTTTCACGTGTCTTCTCTGGTGAGGTGTCTGTTAGGGGCTTTGGCCCACTTTTTAATCTGGTTGTTTGTTTTCCCACCATTGAGTTTTGAGAGGGTTTTTTTTGTACATTTTTGGATAAAAGTCTTTTATTAGATGTGTCTTTTCCAAATATTTTCTCCCAATCTGTGGTCTGTCTCATCATTCTCTTGATCAATTATGTATTTTTAAATACATAATTATGTATTGAAAGATACAATTATGTATTGTATCTTTACATTTTGCAAGCAAAGAAAAGACTTTTAATTTGCTGTTAAGCATTGGAATAGCTTTTGGAAGTGTGAAAATTAATAAACAGAAACCTAATTAATTGATTTGGGAGGCTAAAAGAGAGAACGTTGAAGCATGTGTCACTCAGCACACACTGCTGACCCAAACAGGAAGAGATGTACCTTGCATCTCCACAGGAAGTGATACTACTTTAGTGTCTCAGCAGGAGGAGGAAGATTCCTCCTTGCTCAGTACTAGCTCAGTCTGTGGGAGCCGGTCATAACTCAGCCAGTGAAAAGTCACTGTATTTTGAACTTTCAGTTTCCTCCAATGGACTCCTCCTTTACAGGAGCCCCTCCCAAGTTCATAAAAGAGCATTTCCCCCTTTGTTTCTCCTGATTTGCTGGTGATTTGCCTTTAGACCACATGTCACAAATTGCAATTCTTTGTTGTTTCTAAATAAACCCATTTTGCTAGAAAAATATGTTACTGTCTATTTGTTGAAGGTCAACAGAACTTAACATTGAGAAGAAACCAAGATGATGGCATAGGTGAACACCTAAACTGCTGCCTCACACAACAATTTCAAAACTACAACTAAAGAAAGAACGGCATCACCCAGAACCACAGGAAAGCTGGCTGAGTGGAAATTCTACAACTAGAAGGAAAGAAGGCGGCTCACGGAGACTTAGAGGAGCTGCAAAAAGCTGAGGTACGAAAACATGGGTGTGAGAGGACAGGCGGTGGAGTGCTTGGCTGGCTTCCTCTAGCGGGAGGGAGACGGAAACTTCCAACAGCACTGAACCCCAGTTCCAACTGCACTGAACCCCATTTCTGGGCGAGACTCATATGAGGGGAGTCTGGACTGTCGTGAAAAGGGAGGAGTACACAGAAAAAGGGGAGCTGCAAAAGGCAGAGGTCTGGAGGAACACATGCCAGTGCGCGCCGAGAGGACTGACTGCTGATTGTGTCGCTGGCTTTCTTTAGCAGAAGGAAGACAGAACCTCCCAACTTGTGTTAAAATCCAGTTCCAACTGCACTGAACCCCAATTTCAGATGAGACCCTGGGGACCCAGACTCATATGAGAATGCACAGAAACTCAGGGGAGCCGGAAAGGCAGAGGTCTGGCGGTGTGGGAGCTCCAGTGCGCACAGAGAGGGCTGTAGCAATTACCAAGGGACACTGAGACCCAGGGGCTATGTAGAGCAGGGCTGACAGGAAGCCAAGGCTACCTGCTCAGCCCTGAGACTCCGCCTCATTCAAACTGAACACAGAGGCTTTTGCAATTTTGCAAGTCTTGTCTCAAAAGGTTGTCTCCAGCACAGAAATTCTCTCCCCTCATATGAGTCTCGCCCAGAAATGGGGTTCAGTGCAGTTGGAACTGGAGACTTAACTACAACAAGGCTGTACACACAGTCCACAAAGGGGTGCAACAAGAGAGTCCACCTCAGTAACTAGGACACCTAGCACAGGAAACTATTCTACCAACTCAAGGTAGCAGCAAAAATGCGGAGACAAAGAAACAGATCATAAACAAAAGAAATGGAGGAAAACAAATGACTGGATATAGGGTTCAAAACCACGGTTATAAGATTTTTCAAGAATTTCCTAGAAAAGATGGATAAATTTAGTGAGACCCAAGAGGATATGAAAAAGGACTAACTAGAAATTAAACATACACTGGCTGAAATAAAAAATATTATACAGACCTAACAGCAGACTAGTGGAACACAAGAATCAAGTCAAAGATTTGAAATATAAAGAAGTAGAAAACACTCAACTGGAAAAGAAAAAAGAATCCAAAAATGTGAAGATAATATAAGGAACCTCTGGGACAACTTCAAGTGTACCAACATCAGAATTATGGGGGTGCCAGAAGAAGAGAAAGAGCAAGATACTGAAAATCTATTTGAAGAAATAATGACTGAAAACTTCCCATACCTGGTGAAAGAAATAGACTTTCAAGTCTAGGGAGTGCATAGAACACCAAACAAAAGGAATCCAAAGAGGACCACACCAAGACATATCATAATTAAAATACCAAGAGCAAAAGACAAAGAGAGAATATTAAAAGCAGCAAGAGAAAAACAGTTAATTACCTACAAGGGAGCACTCATATGATTGTCAGCTGATTTCTCAACAGAAACTATGCCGGCCAGATGGGAGTGACAAGAAATATTTAAAGTGATGAATAGCAAGAATCTATAACCAAGATTACTCTATCTAGCAAAGCTATCATTCAGAATTGAAGATCAGATAAAGAGCTTCACAGATAAGAAAAAGCTAAAGGAGTTCATCAACACCAAACTCTATAAGAAGATTTGGTGTAAGGTACTCTTTAAGAAGAGGAAGAAGAAAAAGGTAAAGATAAAAATTAGGAGCAACAAATACATATTTATCAACAAAGTGAATCCAAAGATCAAGTGAATAAAAAATCTGATGATCAGAATAAACTGGTGAATATAATAGAATCGGGGCATAGAAAGGGAGTGGACTGATAATTCTCAGAGGGAAAGGGTTGAGGGAGGTGCGGGAAGAGACTGGACAAAAATCATACACCTATGGATGAGGACAATGGGGCGGAAGTAAGGGCAGAGGGAGGGGTGGGAGCCGGGTGGAGGGAAGCTATGGAGGGAAAAAAAAGAGGAACACTTATAATAATCTGAACAATAAAGATTTATTAAAAAAACAACAACAACACAGAAGTTAACATTGAGTTTAGTGACACAGACTTGAAAATGCTGGTTTATAATACCAGAATTTTGTTTGAATTCAGGAATAATTTCATATGAGAAATATTCATAGATACAAAGAAAAAATGAGAAAAGTTGCAAGGTGCTGCCACTTTTGCTCATTCAGTGGAGCTTGCCGCCTGGTGATGATGGCCTGAGGCAGGTCAAGGCAGCTGGGAGCTCCCAGTTTGAAAAGTACATTATTTACAATTCAAAAGTGACCAGTGGTAGTTATGGAGTGGAAAGGTCAGTTGAAAAATGTGTCCCTTTCTGGCCTGCGTTTCAGTCTTGAGTACCCACGAATAAGCAAAAAGAACACTTGGAATTCATTAAGTGTTTAAAATATAATAAGAATGCATATGTATCAGAAGACATTAAAAAAAAAATTCCCCCCTCTAGCAAAACAAGCATCTGGAAAAAAAATCAAGGGCAATGTGAATTTCTGGCAGTTTTCCTGGGACTTGATATAAAATTTTTCCTAGACCGACAAGCAGGATTTCTATATTCTGGTTAGCCTGGTCCTTCCTTAGGGGCAACTGCTCTCAACTTGAAATTATTTTTTAAGAAAAATTCACACACTTTCTTAGTTCTGACACTCTCAGAAATCCCTGAAATGTTTCAGTATTTCAGCAACTTGTTAAGAAATTTAAACCAAACCCACTCACTCCATAGGACAGGAGATGCTTATTCTGGGCAAGTCAGATGTGTGCGTGTTTTTGATACGATTAACTTTCATACAGTTAATGCCTTACTTCTTCGTTAAACATTGATTTTTCAGTCAGGCTAATATCGTCAGTAGGCTTCCAGCTTGGACAATTAAAAATGAATAAATAACAACCGTAGGAACATTTTCACTTGGTACGTGGCCAAGAGAAGTAAAGGACATGTGTGTCGAACTGTTTCTCTAAACCACCATTTGTCAAAAGATCTTTCTAAGCAATTTGTAAGATGAGGTCACTTTCCTTTTGTGACTTTCCTATCACAGGAGCGCAGCTAGCAATAGCGTATGCACGCAAGGGGCATAAATAAGTTAAAATATATCAGCTATGCAGCATCTGTAGATAGGGGAGTGAGGGCATCAGAAGCAGCACGAAGGTCAAGCTTTAGAAAGAACAATTAACCCTGTGCTGCTAACAAACAAGGCGTGGTTGTTTCATTAGAGCACGTGGAGAATCAGAGGTCAGTGGGTGTTGTACTTGACCGAGAGTGAAGGGGACACTGAATGGGAGGAAGCATCTAATGTCTGCTCCAGAGACAAGGGATGAAGAGCACATTCTATGGTTAGCCTACTGCTCTTCGCTGAAACATCTCAAGGGCCTTTCTAGAAGGGAAAATGAATACTACCAGGACCAAGGGATTCCGGAATGTCAGCGAAAAGTTCAACATCACTATGTACAGTTTTCATTGTCTTTAGGAAAACAGAACATCGATGGATCTGGGTTCTGGAAAGACCACATCAATTCTTTCATTCATTCATTCTTTTTTTTTTTAATTGTTAACATTATTACAGATGTCCCCCATCCCTCCCCCGTTAAAACCTTCCCCCTCATTCATTCTTGAACAGATGTCTATGGAATAGCTATTTATATACCAGATGGAACAGGTGCTGAGAGCGGGAAGAAGGAAACAAAAAAAGACGCTCTGGGCCACAAATGTGGCCTGCAAGAAGAGTCTGCAAGTTTTCTCTAATACATCTTCCTTCTTTCTTTCTTTTTAAACAATTCAATGTAAATTTTTAAACATGTATTTTATTGATTTCAGAGAGGAAGGGGGTGAGCGAAAGAGAGATAGAAACATCAATGATGAGAAAGAACCATTGCTTGGCTGCCTCCTGCACGCCCCCTACTGGGGGTCGAGCCCACAACCCAGGCATGTGCCCTTGACCAGAATGGAACCTGGGACCCTTCAGTCCACAGGCTGATGCTCTATCCACTGAGCCACACCAGCCAGGGCCATCTTCTTTCTTTTTTCTTAAGAATATTAATAGAAGTTTCTGATATTCAGCTGGGAAGTGGTACCTGGAATAAAGGCCACATTGCTCCCTGCCCACCCAGCTAGGTGGGCCTTGTAAGTAAGTGATGGCCAAAAACGTGTGAGGAGATGTTTCATGTACGCGTTCTGGGGAGAGTCCATGAAGAGAAAGGATGACCTTTGTCCCTTCCCCTTTTTGCTGGCCAGAATGTGGACGCAGCGAGGACTTGGCCAGCCGATCTGGACTAAGGAGGCATACCAAGGAAAGTGGGACAGCAAAGCGGAAGGAGCCTGGTAGTTTTACAGCTTCTGGAAGCTTCTGTACTTGCCCCAAATGGCATTCTTATTGTTGTTTTTAATAAATAGGACTCGATGTAATTAAGTTCTTGATAATTCGGGGTTTCTGTCATTTGTATCAGATCTAAACCTAACCAAGAGTGGCATACAATAGCCCTAAGATTGTTATTACTCTAGGTTGAGGTTCTTTTTTTATTTTGCCTATGGATGTCCAATGGCTCTAACACCATTTTTTGGAAAAGCTATCCTTCCTTTACTAAATTACTTTTGCACCTTTACCAAGAAGCCTATTGGGCATATTTGTGAGGGTCTGTTTAATCCGTTCCTTTTCATTACGGAATATTCCATTATCTGGGTATAAAACGATGTCTTTATCCGTTCACCTGAAGTTGACATTGGCTATTTCTTTGCTTTTGGCTATTATGAATAAGATTGCTGGGAACACTTACATACCAGTTTCTGTGTGGACTTAACGCTTTCATTTCTCTTGGATAAATATCTAGGAATGAGGTTAAGGGCTTGTATATTAAGTGTAGTTTAATTTTAAAAAGAAATGGCTAAACTGCTTTCCAAACTGGCTGTCCTATTTTGCATTCCCATAAGTTGTTCTACAGCCTGGTCAGCACTTAGTATGATCAGTCTCTTTGATGATAGCCTCTCATCATTATGATGGTCCTGCTATCTCCTTGTGGTTTTAAAACGCATTTCTCTAGTGACAGATGATATTAAACACCTTTTCATATGCTTAACTTGCCATCTTTTTTTCCCAATTTTGGGGGTCTTATTAGTTGTGTTTTTAAAAACTATCAAATACGTATTTTGAGGGAGTTTATCTCCAAAGGAATTCTGAAGTGGTTCTTCCTGGCTTCAAAGGCTCTTTTTTAGGTCACCAAGAAAACAAAAGTCACTCATTTAAATACACACACACACACACACACACACACACACACACACACATCTGAGAGAACAACTTTCCTAATGCATTTGGTGTATATACAAGGTGGCACAAAAGTAGATTTACAGTTGTGAGGATGAAAAACACAGAGCTTGTTCCTGTACTATTATTTATTAATTAGAGGTCCGGTGCCTGAAATTGTGTATGGGGGGAGGGTCCCCTCAGCCCAGCCTGCACCCTCTCTAATCCAGGGCCCCTTGTGGGATGTCTGACTGCCAAGGATCGGGCCTAAACCAACAGTTGGACATCCCTCTCACAATCCTGGACCGCTGGCTCCTAATTGCTCACCTGCCTGCCTGCCTGTGTGCCCCTCACTGTCTCTGTGTGCCAGCCTGGTCGCCCCTAATTGCCCCCTCCCTGCTGGCCTAGTCATCCTTCACTGCCCCTCCTGGCAGCCTAATCACCCCTAACAGTCCCCCCTCCCATGCTGGCCTAATCACCCCCAACTACCCCTCCCTGTCAACCTAGTCATCCTTCACAGCCCCCCGCCAGCCTGGTCACCCCATGCAGCCTGCTAGTTCAGTCATCTGGTTGTCCCTCATTAACTCCCTTACTGGCCTGGTTGCTCCACACAGCCTGCTTATTCAGTTGTTTGGTCATCCCTCACTAACCCCTCCCTACTGTCCTGGTCATAGGCAGCCATCTTGTGGGGTTAATTTACATATTATCTCTTTATTATATAGGATTACTATATTACTTTCCATATGAACCATCGTAAACCTACTTTTGCCCCAGCCTATATTTGGATTTCATGTACAACTAAGTTGCCTAGAAGAGGGGAAAGTACAGAAAAATGGGGAAAAAACATAGTGCTTATTGCTCATCCTTTGGTGAATTAAAGCGAATATAGTATTTTGGTGGTCATATTGCTAATGGAATGTGAAGAACTTACCATCTTCAAGTCAGCGTGCTATCATTTAGTGAACAACTCTTTTTAGTAAATTTTCTGAACCCTCTTAAAAATGATCATTCCTTCCTCTAACTATGAAAAGCCTCTCTATGTTGCACAAGATGGCATGCATCTTCTAGGGACAGCATCAGTATGCCACAAACCCAGAAGTGCAGTGGCTTTAAGAGAGGGATGGAGGGCAGTGGAATCTTTTCTCTTGTTTTTCGTTTCAATCCAGTAGATTTGAGACCAGGGTCCACCAGGCACTCTAAGACCTATGATGCCAATCCAGGAGAGCAAGTTAATCACATCGTGAAAGGCGTAAAAGTACTTACTCATGTACAGGACAACCCTCCCACTTTGTGTAAATCAACCACGAAAGCACATTTCACTAAAATGAAGGAGAATTCTGTGGACATCAGTGAAATGTGCCACCTCAAAGAGAATAAACTTCATATTTGGAAATAATTCCAACCAAAGTTGCATGACATCACAGAAACGATACAGAAGTCAGCAGTTGGTGCCATTGTTTAAAATACATAAACATTATTTACAGATTGATTTGATTGCATCACAACTCTTAGAGGCCATACAACGTAGTAAATACAGATTGGGTTGTAGAGTTACTTGCAACTTCTCTGACTTACTGATCCTGAGATTTTTTTCATCTATAAAATAGAAATGATAATACCAGAAAGAATGTGAACATTAGTGATCTGCAAATAAAGTGTCCTCCTCTCTGCTTGGTTCATAGTAAAGTTTCCATAAGTAATAAAAACTGTTCTCATATTTCAGTCCTCCTAATTTACAACTTAAGTTAACCACTTAAAAATGAGAAATGATCATTGTGATAAGGTTTTCATTTTAATGTTACATTTTGTTAAACAGTGTCTTCATTAATTGGACACTTACTATGTGCCAAGCTGTGTGCTGAGTGCTTTATCTATGAATTCTCACAAAAACTAACATGAGGTAGGTTTCCTTATTTTTATTTTACAGAAAACAGACACACACAAAGGTGAAGCAAGTAGTTCAAGATTCTTCAGTTAGTGAAAGGCAGAGCTTGGCTTCAAACCAAAGCCAGACTCTGACACTGGTAATTTAACCACTACACTCTCCGGCCTACCACCTTTATTTTTATCTGCATTCTCAGCTTTACCTAATCTAAAACTCACCTTGTCTTAAACCTGCCCTCAGCTACGCCTGCAGGTACCACTGAAGATATTATTCATCTAAATGACTGGAATTGTAACACATATAAACTTGAACCACATTTAGATTTTTCTCCCCTACAGGGCCTAGAATTTAGAAGCTGGCTTGTTTCAATTGGTGATATTCCATTCAATTAAAAAGTATCAAAAAATTCCCAAGGACCAGTGTAGAGAGTGGACATTGATATATGTTAAAATATTTCTCATTTTAAAATTAACATGTTTGAAGGAAATGAATAAGTCTGAGTATTAACCTTGTAACTTTATTTTTTCTTTATTTTTGTACCTTCGAACTCTTAAAATTCTGAATTTTCAAACTACAATTTTGATTACTGTTTCAAAAATCAAAATTCCCTGTGTCACAACCTCTTTCCTTTTAACCTGGCCTCTACCTGCCTCAAGGAAATAGAGGATTCTTATTCCATGATCTGAACACCAAAGGCTTCCAAACCTGCTGTGGAAGGAGGGAATTAAAGACCAGGGCCACCTGCTTCTAGTGTGTGTGTGTGTGTGTGTGTGTGTGTGTGTGTGTGTAGCTCAGTTCTCATTTTTTTAAGTATGCCCTTAAGACTTCCCATATTGGCTGAGTATACGACTTTACTATGGCATGGATGGTATTATTAACAGTTTTACTTATACAGGATATAACTTGAAATGAGGAATAATTAGATTGTGAACTATTATTGTCAAAGGCAGCTTTCTTTGTATCACCTGGAGCAAGTAAAGAAGGCTGCAATCTCCTTAGAATCATAGAATCTGGACTTTAGAATTCATGCAGCCCAACTATTCAATGAATCCAGCTTTTTGAATAGCCCGGTGACTAGAGTTTCTGAATTTCAGGCAGCAACTAATTCTATTGCTGAATATTTCTAATGGTGATTAAAAAGTGAAGAAAAAAATTCCAGTATTAAATCAAAACCTGATCATTTATATCCATTTTTCTTTTCTTTTTTTCTTTTTTCATGCAATGGCTATTCAAACACATCATTTGTGTTTCCCTTTATACCTCTCCTATCTAGATAAAAAGTCCCTAGTCGGAAATATCAGAATCTCTGGAATGACCACAGGATTCTGGGAGACTTTTTGAAACTATACAACTGTCTGGCGATGACATTGTCGAGCTGTGGAGTCCTTCAGACCCTAAGGGCAAGGAGAGAGACTCATAATTGTAGGTTAGGTTCTCTAAGCAGGGGATCCTGAGAGCTGGAAGTCCAAAGGGCTATTGGAAGGGAACAGAAAAGGGCAGGAAGCAGAACTGGGCAGGTCGCGCAGTCGGAAGGCGATCAGACTTGACCAAGTCTGCCAGCCCCATGAGGAGCTCTGCCCCGGAGACCCCCGGTAGGAAGAGTCTTGCCAGAGGGGGAATGGGTGGGCCTTTGCACCACCACCTTGCTCAGTCCCCAAGACGGGGGTGACCTTGGCGTGAAAATCTGGGGGCAGATCCTCAGAGAGCTGACAGCTGGAGGCCACTGGACATTTCCCACCGCTGGCCAGAGAGCCATGGGTTGTTGAAGAGGCCTCTGAGCAACACACACGTGTCCGCCCCCCGAGGGGAAGGATGGAGGAATCTGGCAGACGTTGTGGAGAAGTCCTGACGAGTCTTAGTAATTGGCCAGGTGTGAAGATGAGAGGTGAAAGGTCACTCTGACCCTGAGGATAGCACTGCCATCAATAGACATGGTCTGGTTGGGATACAGTCTCCTTCCACCAAACCCCCGCCGCCTTCTATTCGGCCGATGATTTTCTGCCTAAGTCGCCAATGGCTTGTGCCTGCTTTGTGGAGTGACTAACCAGGCACCTTAGCTGCCACTGAGAGGGCCAGCCAGGGGATGGCCACAGCCCAGGCACAGGGGCTGATGTAAACGGTGCCATCTTGATTGGGGACAAACACACTCAGTACGCCCGTTCTGAAAGACTCGGGTATTAAATAGAAGCCTGCTCGGGCTGTATCCCAAAGGATGCTGAGCTATCGCGGTCCTTCTCTCCGACTGCACTGAGCTACCTAGAGAGCAGAGGGTCCAGAGGCCCTGTGCTGGCCTGAGAAGCAATCTGTTCTTTGCTCCCCAATATCCGGGCAGAAAATCCCTTCATCACAGATGATCCAGCCACGTTCATCCCTCAGAGAGCCTGTCCTTTGACTTTCAAAATGACAATGCTGATGGTTATATCTCCTTTGTAAAGGTGGGTGAAAAGATGAGGATGGACCCTGAACCTCAAAGACCTGCCCCTTAGTTCCCTGTGTGGGCAACTTTGGTAAACCTGGAACACACTCAGCTTCTTTTTCCCACAGCAGGAGTTGTCACACCCGTCTTAGCACATTCCACGAAGCTCTGCGGCTGCCCAAAGTCGCCTATGGTTGAGTGTCTTCTGCATCACTCTGCTCCCTTGCACTGAGTCCCAAGAGATGGATTGACCCGTGCAGTGAACTTTTTTGCTTTGCCATGAAGCTGTCCCACTGTCTCCTTCTTCTAATTATTTGTTTGCTTAAAATCAGCAACACGCTGAGACCGGTTTGGCTCAGTGGATAGAGCGTAGGCCTGCAGACTGAAAGGTCCCAGGTTCGATTCCGGTCGGGGGCATGTACCTTGCTTGCTGGCACATCTCCAGTGTGGGGCGTGCAGGAGGCGGCTGATCGATGTCTCTCTCTCATCAATGTTTCTAACTTTCTATCCCTCTCCCTTCCTCTCTGTGAAAAATCAATAAAATATATTAAAAAAAAAATCAGGCAACAGCCGGGTTCATGTTAGTATGTGCTAACAGCAAGGACTCACAGGAAACGGGCAGAAGAACCTAGTGAGAGCCCTCGGGTCTACCTTGTGGCTCCAAAGTCCATCTAGTGCTCCAGCTGGCCAAGCAGGAAAGCGAAGGACCCAGAAGCCAAGCCTGGCCAGGGGACCCCGTTTCGTCCAGAGGTCCATCTCCACAGGTGCAACCCCCCCGCCCCGCCACACACACACACAGGAAGTCCAGATCGACCCAGAGGATCCCGCTGGCTTTCCTACTTCCTAGCCCCTTGCCTCTTTCTCTCTCATGTGTTCCGTCTTATTCCTTCCCTCTCCCCTAGAGGAAAGGCGTTTTCTGCAATATGTTAAAAAAAAATATGTTCTCATGCATTCAGGAAAGGAAATGATGTTCAAGTAGCACCTTGTAAAATTGAGGATTAACTTTTTCTACTAAAAGCTTTTTAGCAGAAGTAATGGGAGGTAAGAAAGGAGTGTGTGCGAGAAGAGGAGGGAGGAACAGTATGTATAATGACTTAGTCACCCAGGTAACCATCGCTGAGTGGAAGAAAATGATCACGGCACCTCAGTAGTAGGAGAAAAAAGAGGTGCTGATCTCTCTTTTTTTCAGCTTCGTAGGTTTGGGAAAGGTTGGTAGCAGGAGGGGGTATTAATATTGATTGGTGCCTAGTTTATGTTGTGTTCAGTGCCAATTAGTATAGGAATAAAAGGCTGAGGAATTTAGTTTAGGCCTAACCTTCATTTACCTGCATACCCTTTGCAATGTGGCATTCCCACTTTTTAGTAACACTCAGGAGCTTTATCTTTTGTTCTGTGACCTTACTAGGAGATTCGCTACCTTTTTAGTGTGGGCTTAATAGACAGGCATTGTGTTCAACATTCTGCATTAATTTTCTTATTTAAATCTTTAAAAACATTTAAAATTTTTTTTTATTTTTTAAATAAATTTTTATTGAGTTCAAAGAGGAAGGGAGAGGGAGAGAGAAGAATAGAAACATCAGTGATGAAAGGGAATCATTTTGATCGGCTGCCTCCTGCATGCCCCCTACTGGGGATTGAATCTGAAACCAGGGCCTGTGCCCCAACCGGAAATGGAACCCTGACCTCCTGGTTCATAGGTGGATGCTCAATCACTTAGCCACACGGGTCAAGCTCTTATTTAATTCTTAAGACAACCCCCCAAGGTCTGTATTATTATATTCTGGGGAAGCAGGGCTCAGAAAGGTGAGGTAACATGCTCAAAGTCACCCTGCAGATACTGGAGAGAAACCTGAACTTCCCACGCCTGAATTCTAAGCCCTTCCTGGCTGTCTCTCTGACTGCTGTGACCTGGATTTCCTCTTGGGTTCGAAGGAAGCGCTGAGCATGCTCCCCATTCCTTCTTCCAAATGAAGTGTAAGCATTTCTGATACAACTCAATAAAGGAATGGCCACTTTAATAAGCAATTAAGGGTGAAAATGTCACTCCTTCCCTTCCTTTTCAGGTTTCCAACCCAGCACAGATGACCAAGCCTCTTCTGAACTCTTTGGTATTTTACTTACATCACTCCAAAAGCTTCACATTTCTCTTTGAATCTGATCTTCACACACACACACACACACACACACACACACACACGCAGTTTCTTGTGGATTCCTGTAATTCCTTAGCATTTTATCCACATTTCTGATCTTGTACCCGTCATATTTCATGTCCTTCACTCAGCCCGTATGTTTGAACTCTTCATAAGCTGGGCAATGTTCAGCACTAGGCATTCCGCCAGAAGTCAAAAAATAAAACTCTCTTTGCCACGGAGCTTGCATTCTACTTGGGAGGAAACTGACAAGAACATGGTAAAATACAGGGCATGTCCTATGGGGGTAAGTGATACCGATAAAAATGATGCAGGAAAGGGGGTGGGAATAGTGGGAGAAAGGGAGTCAGTGATGGATCTTGTTATTATTTGCTTACTCGTGTGCCTTCTCAAGAATAGACACCACGCCAGTTGATGTCTTGAACTCATCACTTTTCATACTTGCCTGGCCTTGTGACACTCACGACATGCTTGTGGATGGAACATAGGAGGCCAGCTTCATGGTACTTGGCTGGTATGAACACCGTTTGCCTCTCGTCGCTTTTGATGAAAGAAGGGTTGGTTGCACTACTAGTGGCCCTTCCAAGAAGGAAGTGACTGTTTATTTTGGGGGTGGGTTCTCTCTTGCTATGGTTTTATCAGGGCCCAGTGCACACTGGCAGTTTTAAAGAGAGCTTCAGCATGAGCCCGCAGAGAACAAAAAATAGCCAGACTTGGTCAGGGACAATGAAGCTTATTCCTTTTATGGAAGAGATGAGGAATTAGAAGGCAAGAAATAAGGCCAGTGTCAGAAAAGGAGACAAGTCAAAAGCAGTGAAAGGAAATTACAAAGAAACAACTACAGAAAAGTGTAAAAGAGAATGGACTGGGAGTAAAAGCCAAAGGCATGACAGGAGAAACCCAGAAACCATAACCCCGATGGAGCGCAGGAAACTAGAAGGAAGAGGGTGGAGCAGGGAGAAGGGGAAGCATCCAGTATTCAACCCAAGGCAGAGACCCCGAATTCATGTCTACTTTTTGACCGATGGTGACTCTCTCTGAAAGTCTAGTAAAAGCTTACATCTCCTCCTCCTACCACCACTACCCTGATTAATCTTCACGGGCCTTCGCCTCAGAGAGAAGCACCTCATGGACAAGCCTTTCATGGGGCAGATGGGGCAGGAAGCACCATGGGTGTGGGCGTGGCACAGCGGGTGCTGGATCAAATCAGAACAGGTTTTCTCTCATGAAAGTCAGCACTGGAAAACATAATAGGCAACTGTGAAGTTTTACTGGGTCTGTAAGGAAAGCTTTGCTCATTCCACACGAAAATACTTCTCAAAAATAGTCAAAGGCAAGGATGAAGTTGTTTGTAAAGACCATTTCATGATCATTTGAGTGTATCTAGTACAGCGGTTCTCAACCTGTGGGTCGCCACCCCTTTGGGGGTCGAACGACCCTTTCACAGGGATCGCCTAAGACCATCGGAAAATGCAGATATTTACATTACCATGCATCACAGGAGCAAAATTTCATGGTTGGGGGTCACCACCACATGAAGAACTGTATGCAAGGGTCGCGGCCTGAGGAAGGTTGAGAACCACTGGTCTAGTGTGTCCCACAGCGGGCGGGTTCTTGACTATTTCTAGAGAGGGGTACCAGCCCCACCTGTCTTTGGTCCCCCCCCCCCCCATCATCCTGGGGAGAGGGGGAGGTGAGCATGTATAGTGACAGCCACTCAGGAGGCTGCAACTAAGCGGCAGTTGGCAGTCAGGTTGAGGGACGAGAAGATGAGTATGGGAGGACATGGCCAGGGCTCCACATTGCTCACACAAAATGCCCAGGGTGCCTTCTCATGGGAGTGCTTCTGTCCTCTCCTGAAGATATTACACCAACCTGAGACCTTACTTTCACCATCTCAGGGGGAAGGGGATGAGCATTGTCGAGTATAAACTTATTCTATAAAACCAGGTACTTTTTCCTTTTCACAAAAGCTCACAGCGTAGTCAAGTAACTTCCTCTGGGCCTCTCTGCTGGTCATGGCTGGAGTCAGAATTGGAACTCTGCCCTGACTTGTTGTTGGTACACTTCTCAGTACACCTGGCTGCTCGGTGGTCTAACATCAGGGTCACTGCAGAGCACCAAGAGTGTGAGGGTTGTCTAAAGATTTCCTCCCCACAATTAAAAACAAAACAAAACACAAAAAAGAACATGTTTTGTATGGGCATATTCGACAAATCATAAACACAATTGAAGATGAGATATTCATAAAGCTTTTCAACTGCGCCTTCATCAGAATAAAATTTTGAACGTGGCTATAAGATTCTTACAGTGAGTGAATATTCTACATCTGTCCGTTGATCTCTCCCATGTGTACCTGACCTAACATGCCCGCTGCTGCCTCTTTGTTTTTGTTTTTTAAAGCATCATTGCAAGGAGCATCTCATTATTAACCTCGAGAAGTCAAATATTTGGAGCTCTCCAATTAAAAAAATGTTCCTGGCTTCATGGCCGATCCAGGGGCGGGGGCAGGGTAATGACTAGACCAATCTCTATTTTCTGGAACACTCACCATCTACCGCAAAAAGTGCATCCTTGCAGGAAGTGCTTCAATTATTAAGATCAGCGCAGTGTTTGCCCTGAAGACAGGCTCTGAGAATCTGACCCAGGAAGGGAGTCTGCTTAAGCAGCAATCAGCGGAGCATTATCTTTCAAAATGTTTACAGATTAATGGATAGAGGGGTAACTGGCTTCTGTGACGCCAACACCCCAAGGACTTTTTGGTTAGTTTGTTTCAGGGAGAGTAGAAGACAACGAACAGAGCATAGATAACGTTATCCACGTGGGAGGTCCCACAGACCATGGAGGTGACTCTGGCTTGCTGACTCTGCAGGACACAAGGACACGGTGGGGGAGAGCTGGGCGGACTTGCAGATGACCACAATGGGATGCTGTTTTCGTGGCCCTCACTCGCTTCTTCGTGACGTCATCAGTTGGGTGCTTTCCAGAGAGCGACAGGAGACCCAAGAAAGGGACAGGGAATATAAAGCACGATTCCTAGGAGAGCTGCTGTCTTCGAAAGAAAAGCATGCACAGGACAAAATGATGTCATTTAAAATCACAGGAAAATGATGGAAAAGGCGTGATCAGTACCACTTTTAGGGTTTTCTAAAAAAATAAAGCAGCTATTTAAAAAATTTTTAACCGAAACCGTTTTGGCTCAGTGGATAGAACGTTAGCCTGTGGACTAAAGGTTCCAGGTTTGATTCCGGTCAAGGGCATGTACCTTGGTTGTGGGCACATCCCTGGTAGGGGGTGTGCAGGAGGCAGCTGATTGATGTTTCTCTCTCATCGATGTTTCTAACTCTCTATCCCTCTCCCTTCCTCTCTGTACAAAATCAACAAAATATATTTAAAAAAAATTTTAACCACTTTTTCATGCCTTAGTTTTAAGGATCACGGTAGCTGATGAGGATGTTGTCTGTGGGTAGCCCTGAGGACTTTTAAGACCCTTTTCATGACACAGCCCCAAGGTGGGGAGGAGAGGACTGGGCTTGGGTCTCAAGTTCGTTCAAGAGTTTCGTTTTTATCTTCAGGTTAAATTAAATATATAATCACAAAATGCCTGATGGGATTACAATAAAACAATCCTCATATAGTAACTTGACTTGAGTCCCATAATAAGCCACACCAATAATTGTGTGTTATGGATTAATATTTTAATAAATTCTGTAATTATTTAGTTTTATTTTGTTGCATTATTATTATCATTAATTATTATATCATTACTGATTGCATTGTATATTGTATGTGTGTACATGTTAAGCGTTTCACATGATTGCTCTCGCTGATTTGGCTCAGTGAATAGAACTTCTGCCTGTGGACCAAAGGGTCCCAGGTTTGGTTCTGGTCAAGGGCACATATTTTGGGTGCAGGCTTCTTCCCTGCCCAGGCCCTGGTCGGAGCTCGTGGAAGTAACCAATCAATGTGTCTCTCTTACATACTCTCTGTCTTTCCCTCTCTCTCTCTTATACTCTCTTTAAAAATCAATGGAAAAATATCCTTGGGTGTGGATTAAAAAAAAAAAGAATTTTGACTTATTAAAACTAACCATTAAAAAAAAATGCTAGCCAAAACCGGTTTGGCTCAGTGGATAGAGCATCAGCCTGTGGACTGAAAGGTCCCAGGTTCGATTCCAGTCAAGGGCATGTATCTTGGTTGTGGGCACATCCCCAGTAGGGGGTGTGCAGGAGGCGGCTGATCGATGTCTCTCTCTCATAGATGTTTCTAACTTTCTACCCCTCTTCCTTCCTCTCTGTAAAAAATCAATAAAACAAACAAACAAAAAAATGCTACCTATAAGCATAACCAATGAACAGAGGACACTGGGGGATTAGGGTGTGCCTGGGAAGAGGGTGTGGGGGGAGGGGAGGGCAATGGGAAGATATGTATACATGTAACACATTAATAAAAAAATAAAAAATAATGCTACCTATCTTCACCCTATTTTGAATATTTTCCAATGAAAGAAAATTAGACCTGGAGCTTCAAAGGAGGGCAGTGACTCCAGTCTTTTTTAACCTCCCAGAGGACTTGTCTAAAACCAAATGCCCCTTTGCTAGCTATCCTTCAGGCCATGACCTTGATACACACACACACATACACACACACACACACACATACACAACAACAACAACAACAACTTTAAGTTCATTTCCACTTGGAAGGATGGAAGGAAGCAAATGAAAATGCTTCTTAAGACGCAGGAAGTTGTCAGTGTGCTGAAAAGCCCTTGAATTAGAAGGCATAAATTGCAGTGTTCCTGAGTTTGTTAGAATTACAAAGCACATTTGGCCACTGATGTTGGAGATATGGTCTTATATTTTGCAGGACACAACGATTTTCAGGCGTTTTGCCCAGATGTTTGGTCCAGGATTCTGGGGACCACATCCCTCCCACCCTGGGGTGAGAGGTCCTTGCCCAGCTCTGTGGCTGACACCTCTCACATCTACCCTCTAACAGGAGCAGGAATTTGGCCCTGTCTGCTGATACTTAAGGGGAAAGACACAGCAATTCGTCCTGTAGAAAGGCAAAGATGTATCTCGACAGAAATCCTCTGTGTATTGAGAGATCATCTCCTGTGATGATTAAAATGAAGACTTCCTGGAACAGTTCAGAAAGATGAAGCACAGGAGAAAGTTGTTTATGTGACAAATAGTATTTGGCGAGGCTATTTCCCCCCTTCTTCCTCAGTCTTTTTCTGATAATGGGGGGTACTGCTTGCATTCACGAACATGTAATGGACACACAAGCCTTGTTATAGTGTTGAGGGTTTATTCTCAACTTGGCTCCATTCCTCATAAACCTGAAAAAGATGCTACGAGTAACTTGGACTCTGCGTGTGTTAAAAGTGCAAACAATTTAGAACAAACATCCACCAGCATATGTATAATGAATGATGATTAATTTTAAAGAGAAAGTATATACCAAGCACAATCATTTTGTGGCTAAACCGAATCACACATAATATCTTTCATATTCTTAAATATGCTCCTATTAAAATGAAAACCTAATTAGAAAAAAATCTCTCTCCCGCTCTGCTCTAAAGGACTAACACATTCTTATTTTTCTAAAAAAGAGATAAACTCCTTTTCTTATGAATGCCGCCTTTTTCTCCCCTGCCTTTGGTCCTTTAGGAGTTTCAGCTTCTAGTGAGCTTGGAAAAACTTGGAACCCACAGGCCGTGGGGACCAGCCAGTGTCTAAGTCTCCCTTTTAGGTCTGCAGACTCCGGAGCGACAGGGGCCTGGCTCTGATTCGTCCCCCACAGCAGCCACATGCTGAGTGGGCGCCGAGTCAATATTTGTTGACCCAAGTGTCCAAACGCAAGTCATTCTTGAGGTTCTGGGGCCGCGTGCTGGTTATTTATTAAGCGCCCACAATGGGTGAGGGAGTCCATGAATTTCAGAGCTGGAAGGGTTTTTAAAGGTGACCCGGCCCAACCTCCTCATTTTATAAACAAGGAAATGGAAGTGCGGAAAGAAGGGCCCTGCCCAAGGTCAAACACCTAGTGGGGGGTGGGGAGGAGGGGAGCTGGAAGTGACACTTTCGCCGGCTCCCCTCCCACCGCTCAGCACCAGCGCTTTGCCTGTCAGACCAAGATCCCAGGTCAGACCGGATCTCTGCTCTCGGGAAATTTATAATCAAATGACACCAAGTATTCGTAGTTGAAGATATTGTGTGTAATCAGATCGGTGGAGTTGGGATCCCCTTTTGGATGCAGGGAGAAAGTGTGGTAAGAAGACAGAAATAAGCAGAAAAAGAAACACGCCATCACACATCAATTTTTTAAAAAATTGATGGACTTTATTTATATTCTACTTTGTTCCAAAAAAAGATGTTAAGAAGCTGTAGACGCACAAAATGGATAAGAACAATACTACAAAAAAAGGAAGAAAAATGACAAAAAAAGGGAAACAAAGGGAGTAAAGTAAATGGGAATCAGAGTGAGGTGAGTGCAAAATACATGCCCCCGTGCCCCCGTCCCTGCTGCAGAAGCCAGACATCTGTGGCTACATTCCGAGCAAGAGGTCGGAACTGGGACAAGATTCCCGGTTCCCAGATACACACAAACCACCTGGAAAAGCACAGAGAGGGGCTCTCCCGCGTGTCCTCACTTCCCCTGAAGCATATTAGTCTAAACTGCAGCTGGAATCCCAGCCCTTTTGAGGTGTTGGGGGTCATCGAGTTCAACTCCCTCTCCAGGAACCAACAGAAACTTCTCAAGGTCACATCTGGCCACTGGGTCTACTGGACCTGGAGGAGGAAGGGATCTGGGTATCTTTTCCAACAGCAGACCTCAGGAGAAAGTCGGGGTGCCTCTCTTGATGAAAACAGATACCCTTTGACCTGGCAGAGGAATCATGCTCCTCCTCTTTGAGTGTAGGACACGAGGCTGGCTGGATAGCAGCCATCCCCTCCCCCCTCCCTCCTTTCCTCTCCCCCATCCCCCCTACCTAAAAGTAGAAGACTTCTCCAGGAATTAATTGGTCTGAGGCCCAGAGGGAGGGCCAGCCAGGCCGCCCGGCCCTGAGGGAAGAATCTGGGGCCAGCTTCTAAAAAGGTTGTTTATCTTGCCTGGCTGGTAGGATTGGTTAAAACACGCAGCAATGACCATTGACAGTTCTAAGTACTCAGCCTCTGAAGGTGGGGGGCTTACTGACTTGTGAGGAGAGAGAGGGGGGAGCAGAGGTTCCTGAAGGGATAATGGACTCCCACCCACCCTTTACCTCTTAGGGAGGACGAGGAAGAAAACCACCGGCTCCCTTGGCCTTTAAGAGTCGAGAGTAGAGGTGTGTTAAGATGGCTTTGCAGTAAAGGGGGTGGGAAATCTAAGTTACAAAAAAGTAATTGGGCCCTGGCCTATTTGGCTCAGTGGATAGAACGTCGGCCTGCGGACTGAAGGGTCCCGGGTTCAATTGGGGTCAAGGGCATGTACCTTGGTTGGGGGCACATCCCCAATAGGGGCTGTACAGGAGGCAGCTGACCAATGTTTCTCTCTCATCCATGTTTCTGACTCTCTGTCCCTCTCTCTTTATCTCTGTAAAAAATCAATAAAATATATATATTTTTTAAAAATTCAAAAAGGTAATTTGTATTTTAGTTTTTATTTCTCATGTTGTTTCCTAGTCTACCTAGGAAATTGTTGTTGAGAACAATAAAATGGAACTTGGACAAGCTCAGAAATGTCGAGGATGAGATTGCACCACACTGTGGGGGAAGGGGATATACACGTTCAGATAGAGAGAGAATGTTTTTCAATTTTAAACTTCTCTCTTTGATCTTGATTACCAAAGTATTACCTAATCATTGTGGAAAACGCAGGAAGTAAATTTTACCGGAATAGGGGATAAAATTGTCTTTAATCTGATTCATCTTAAGGTTCTGGTAAATATCCTTCCATTTTTGTTCTTCTGCATTCTTCTTACACATAATTATGATTCAATTGGAACATTAACTAATTTGAAGATCCATTTCAAGATAGTTCTTGAATTTGTTTCTTGTCATCATTCTTGCAGCCTAGAAGATTGGATTTCCTCAGCAATAAGTCTGAAAGGTTTGACTATAAACGTAATGATGCCGATTTATAGCAAATCACTCAGAACTGAACTATAAAGGAACAAGTCCCCTTCAAAGAAAGTTGGGAGGCAATGACCTCATACCGCCACACATTAATTTGAACAGTGCTGACTTAGCGCACAGCGTTCCTGGAATTCTTCCTGTGGCTTTAATTTCTAACTCTATGGCTTTTCCTTTTGAACATTATCAGATTGAAAAATCCCCCTGCTCCCAGGGTGGGTTGGATATTTAGAAACTGCCAAAAGTTATCAGGGGTCAGGGCTGAGGAAGAGGTATGTGATTTTTCAAGCTGTGGAGTACAGTTTTGGGTTAAGAGCATGTTGGGTCCAACATGTAAAAAGACACTTCTTTTCTCACAGGGTAAAAGGTTTTGAAGAGGACGTGTTGTAGTTGAAGGGAGCTATGCCCTCTCTCTATGAGTCTCGAAGAATCCTCTAGCGTCAGGAGGAACATCGTCTCTGTAGGACTAATTCACATTGGGTTCGCTGACTTGTAATTACACCTTTGGTGGCCAAAAGCTATTTGTTTTACAAGCTCCATGATCATTCTATTCTCAGTTGCTAGCAGTTTCATGTTCAAATGTAAGATAGTCACTGAGGCAAATTGTTCTTAACCATTTAATTAGTTAAAACCACACACAGCATTGCCATTATCTCAAGATGTAGAAGCCTTCATGCTTTAATTACCCTGTTACTCATGTACAATGTTCTTTCTATTCATTTCAGCCTGAACACTCTTTCCCTGGCTTTCACATCAATCTGGTAGCATAAAAGAGAAAATTAGATGCCCCTGTTTGTCAGTACAGATTGCTAATATTTCTGAAGGTCGCAGAGAGTCATGTGTTGCCTTCTGAATTCTCGAGCTTGCATAATATTTTAAGTACAAAGTGGAACTCTTCTCAGTCTTCTTTTTATCATGTTTCTTATATTTGACAGCAAATGATTGTAAGGGTGCCAGGGATCTTCTGAAGTTAGAGTTTATGCTTTTTAAAATATATTTTATTGATTCCTTACAGAGAGGAAGGGAGAGGGACAGAGAGTTAGAAACATCGGTGAGAGAGAAACATTGATCAGCTGCCTCAGGCACAGCTCCTACTGGAGATGTGCCCACAACCAAGGTATATACCCTTGACCAGAGAATCGAACCTGGGACCCCTCAGTTCACAGGCCGATGCTCTATCCACTGAGCCAAACCAGTTTCTGCTTCTTACCACCTTTCAGAATAGGTGAACACCCAAAAATGTGAGCCAGTTTCTGTTCAGCTATTCACAGGGTTAAAAGGGGGTATATTTGCAAGCGTATTGCCTTTTTAGTATATTAAGTGTTTCCTTCCTTTGTAGTTACCATTAATGAGACTTCCAAGGGGTCTTTAGACATTCAGATAATTTGGCCCATCCTTTGCTCTTCTTCCCTTCGGACAACGTTTGCAATAACAATAGCCCTTCCCTCGCAGTTCATCCTGGCAACCAAAATGAACCTTGGTTTCTCATCCTTTTTATTACTTACTGCCGCACACTGGGGCATTAGGTGACTTGATTTTGGGTAGGACCCAGATTTCATTGAGCTCAGGGAACTTGTACATCCCTCCCCATTTTCTCAACCAAAGGGGAGTCTGAGATGCTCCCTGCATAGTTACACAATCAGTCCGGCTGAGAGATTAGCACAGAGTCCTGTGCAAAGAACAAAGACTGATGTATGACACCTGAAGGTGGAATTTCCTGATTCCTATCGCTCCTGTCTCTTTTTAGACTTGCAACATCAGGTAAAATCTGCCAGATATTTCGGTCAGTCTGACTCGATAGCCAGACTGGTAACTTTCTCTGGTGACTCAAAATCGCTTTAATATTTAGGACAATATCAGACTTCTTGATTCCTAGTTTGGTATTTAGTGATCCCTGTTGTTGGCACTTTGAAACAAATTTGACATACGGGAAGTTGGTGTTATATATACATGTCCGCCCATTGACAATGCCAGAAGAGAGGAAATATAATAAAAAGTCAAGTCATGGTTTTGAGGCTACGAGTCACATGGCAGCCAGAATACTTACTGATCCTGCTGTAAATCTGAAGGAGTTATGGCATTATACAGCCTTGATCTAAAATCTTCTACTCAGAGTTCCTTTAAAAGTTAAAATGATCCACATATGTTAGCAATGTACAAATATCATAGGATGGAAAAAATTATAACCCATTGAGTGACATTGGGCCGAGATGTTTATTTCAAAGGCAATCTAGAGTTTTATAAGTAAGCTCCGAATTGGACGAAGAGTAGAATAAACATGGTTTTTGCAAAAGCATCTGGTGTGGTCCAACAGAGCCTGTGGTGCTAATTTCCTTTAGCCATATCACACTTCCATGCACATGTATTCAGGGCCTCAGAAATACGTTTAAAAAGTACTTTTAAAGGCATTCATAGGCAGACAGCAAATAAAGTTAGCATGTGAGACCTCTAAAATTTAACTTTGTAACACACACACACACACACACACACACACACAAAACTCTTTTCTTCTTTGCAACCCCCTTCTTTAAAGTGAACTACCAGACTACATACATCATTCTCATAAGAAAAAACAAAGGGAGTATCCTTTTAAAGCAGAATTGTTTTATTTATTGTTCAGATCAAATCCTTTAGAAGGATTTTTTTCTTTTTGGTGAATACCTTTAATAAGAGAGAGATGATAAAAAAAACCACAATAAACAAATATCTACACAAGATGAAGTGTGTCAAGTGATCAGGACAAGAGTCTTTTACTTCCTCCCCTCGTGTCGCTTTGGACCAATCAGATTCCACATTGTTTCGGTTTCACCAACTCTAAGGGGAAAGCGGTCCCTGCTTGCAGAAGATACAAAATACAAATGCAGTATGGTCTTGACTTGAACTCCATCCGCATTACCATAAATCTGAGAATAAAATCATTCGGAGCCTTACTGGCTCAGTTGTCTTAACACAGCAAAATCCCAGTGGAACAAAAGAATTGGGAGCACGCACTTCTGCTTAAAATAAAATAGCATTCACTTATGTTTACCCTGTAGTATGTTGCCACAAGGACCAAAGCTAGTTTAGATGAGATGCTCAGAAAAGGCTCCCGCTTGAAAAACTGCGCTCTCAGGAGGGTGCTGACAAAGAGGTATTTCATTTCTCCTCGGCCCCTGCAGAAGGCTGATTACTCATTCCCAGCCTTTCCACTCCCAGGTGACTCCACCCAGCATGACCAAATAAAGCAGCCCTGCAAGTGAGTTTTCCTCCTATTTACTGGAACTGGTTAGTGAACAGGAGGACCTTTTTTTTTTCTTAAAGGACTAGCTGGTCCTGTTTCCTTTTTGACACTCCTGACTCATCAGTTCAGGAGAGAATTGGAAGCATCTAAGAGAGTGATTCTCACATATGGTACAATTACAGGATCCGGAGGGGAAATGACAAAATAAAGGTGACCCATCGGCCTGGGTAGGAGGGTTTAAAAGTTCCCCAGTTGAGCCGAAATTGGTTTGGCTCAGTGGATAGAACGTCGGCTTGTGGACTGAAAGGTCCCAGGTTCGATTCTGGTCAAGGGCATGTATTTTGGTTGTGGGCACATCTTCGGTGTGGGGCGTGCAGGAGGCAGCTGATTGATGTCTCTCTCTCATCGATGTTTCTAGCTCTCTGTCCCTCTCCCTTTCTTTCTGTAAAATATCAATATTTTTTTAAAAAGTTCCCCCGTTAGCATAATGAGTGTGTGTTGTGGTGGGGGGAGTTGTTGAAGACCACTGTTGGGACCTGAAATGTGTGCTCCCTTCATTCCAGAAGCCACAGCTGATAGTAAAATTCGCTGTCACTAACAGAGCCCTCCCTGGACCACGCCCTCTGTACGTGCTTTACGTACCTGATCTCACGGTTATCCTCCCCACAACTGTGTCGAGAGGTAGTGCGCATCTTCAGCACTGGCCTAATGCAGCCAGTATTTATTGAACATCGTTATTGTTCTAGGCACCACTGTGAATAATTCATAGCTGAGCAACACACTGCTCCTGTTCTTACCAAGTTAATGAAAATGCTAACAGAAATTCATTGTAACCATAATATAATGGAGACAACTTTTCACCAGAGAGTAAAAATTACTAACAGAGTTCAGAGGAAGAAAAACATTCTGTAGGTTGGGGTTGTCAAGAAAGGCAAAACTGTAGACTCAGTGGTGTGAGAGCCGGCTCACCCTGGTCTCTAAGAGCTCACTTTTCAGAAATTTCCCGAGACCCTTGATATTAGGTTGGTAGCTTGAAATGGGCAACAGTGAGAGTATTTACACTATGGAAATTGGCAAACTCTACAAATCAGCACTCTTTCTATCTGCAGAGCTGGTTGTTCAATACAAACCAGTACACCTCTGATAAACCTTAAAAGGTGGTAGGGCCAAGACAGGTTTGGCTCAGTGGATAGAGCGTCCGCCTGCGGACTGAAGGTTCTATTCCGGTCAAGGGCATGTACCTTGGTTGCGGGCACATCCCCAGTAGGGGCTGTGCAGGAGGTGGCTGATCGATGTCTCTCTCTCATCGATGTTTCTCTCTCTCCCTCTCCCTTCCTCTCTGTAAAAAATCAATAAAAAAAAATATATATATATATAAAAAAGGTGGTAGGATTTCACCCTGGAGAGGTGGTATATGCCAGGTAGAAAGAAGAGTATGATCGAAGACAAAAAAAAAGGAACACATTCAAGCTTGCTCAAGAAAGAAAGAATAAAGTCTAGTTTGCCCAGAGTAAAAGACAAGTAGGAGAATAACAGCGATTAGGAGTGAAAGCTGGGGGAGGGATATTTTAATTAAGTCTAAAGCGTCAAGGTAAAATGTCTCATAGAGGCTGATTCATAGTGCTTAGAAAAGTTAACACCCTTTTCCCCTCCCCCGCCCAATCTTTGTTTCCCAAATAAAATTCAAACTCTTGGCATCTGAGGCTCTCTATAGGCAGGCATTTTTTAAAGAATAGCTGATGAGACTGGAGCTCAGAGACATTAAGAAACCGGGAATATACAGTTTATTGTTGAGCCTTACGGCAGTGAAGTGAGTTGAAGAATGACTCTGAGTTGGTGACTGGGACAATGGGTGACGGAGGTGCCACCTGGAGAAACAAGGAAGTAGAAGAATTAGGGGAAACCTGTGGCGTCTGAGTGCCGGTTGGGCACCCAGGTGGCAATACCTGGCAGCAAAGGTGGCCTCTGGGGGAGAAGCAGGGGCTGGGGAAAGGCATGGTTGGCAAGTGGCTCCGTGGGAAACGGTGAACACGATACTCGCTTCCATTTCCTGGGATCCACGGGGTTCGCAGGGCCCTGGTTTCTCCACCTCTCACCAACTCGTGGAGTTAGGAAGCTCTTCTTCAAGGAGCAGCAACCAGAAACTGAGAATCGGTGGTAGTTCACCGAAGTATAAGGATTCTGGGGCTGTACCTGACCTTCCTGGACAGTCAGGCCAGAGATGCTTCTTGGTAGTATCACACCCTGCCAGGCCCTTGAACTTGCAGTTGCTACTTTACTTCTCAGGGCGGAGGAACTCAGAAACAGCCCGGTCTTTCTGCCTCTCAGAACCTGGAAAACTTGACCTTTGGTCAAGAGAATGAGGCAGATTTCCTGAGCCCATCCCAGGTTAGGCACGACTAGCTCATGAGAATGGATTGAATGGCCTTCAACTCCGGGGAGCTGGCCCTGGATAGACAGCCGGCCCCCCACCCCCTCCAAAGAGCTCGGTGAGCCACTTAAGGAAGGGGCTTGCGGGTCAGAATAGTGTTTTTTTTAGAAGTAGCCACTCTGTCCCCTCTCATCACGGATGGGAGCCCCAACCTGAGGATTCTGTCACCACACCTTGAACACAGTCCTGAAGGACAGAGACTAGCCAGGTGCGCAAAGCCCTGCTTTCTTCTCAAACCCGCCCCTGGCTGAGGAACATCGTTTCATCCTAGACTGCATTAAGAAATTTCTGGGTACAGCTTGTTCCAATCAAATTCTTAAATGTCAAAAGTTTCTTAAAATAAACCTTCTTAAAATAAACCAAATCAGCTGTTCTGGATTACAGCCAGCATCAATCAAAGTACCTAACCAGATGGGGACTCTGTAAACCAAAGGTAACAGCAGTCCTTTGCCGTGTTGGGCCTGATGAGAAAAGCAAAAGGCATCGGCTAGGCCAGTGGTCAGCAAACTCATTGGTCAGCAGAGCCAAATATCAACAGGACCACAAATGAAATTTCTTTGGAGAGCTGAAGACCGACTTCTGCGCCTGGGCCACGCAGTTTCAATTGCACCGTACGTGCGTGCCCGCACGTGGTATTTGGTGGAAGAGCCACGCTCCAGGGGCCAAAGAACCGCATGTGGCTCGCGAGCCGCAGTTTGCCGACCCCCCGGGCTAGACCGTTTTCCCTTCTCAAGTGGTTTTTCAAAACACAGGGTCACCTCCGAAGAAACAAATGAACTGTGCTTCCTGTGAGCACCTGTTCGCAACCCCCCACCACCAACATATGCCTGGGATGTTCTGAAAAAAGAAGCCGCCGTCCAGTGAGCAAAACAACTGAATGCGCTCCGAGCGGGAGAGGGATCCGGCAGCTGCTCGTGGGGAGGAAACATGTGGGAAGCATCACTCACGCCGCTCGCCCTCGGCAAGATGCAACGTGACTTGACCCGGCAAGCTCGGCTCTCCCGCTCACCGCCCCGCCAAGCCCTGGCGGGCGCTTGGCACCGAGGAGAGGCAGCTGTGTTAGAAATGGCTTCCTGCACGACCGCGGACCGCACCACAAACACACACCCTGCCCCGAGCCCGTTATTGTCCCGAGAGCGAAAAATAACTCCGTTTGGGGGGAGAAAAAAAAATGCTTTCTAATAAACTCAGAGGAAAGGGATGCCATCGCCCTCAGCTTGCTCTCAACTGGGTGGCGATCCTGCGAGCTGTCAGCACCCACGTGGGGGAGGGGGAGAAGTGGGCAGAAAATGGCCCAGGCCAAGGTCAGACACAGACAAGGACGGAGGCCGGTGTCCAAGCCGGGGCGGTGGAGCTGTCAGCAGCACAGGGCACTGGGCAAGGTCAGCGTGGAGTCAACAGCCTCGGACGCCAAGTGGGAGCAGGGGTTCTTTGTGGGTGGGGTGGGCAGAGAGGCCAACCGGGAGACAAGACCCCTCTTCTTCCTCTGCCTGGACCCCCGCTCCTCATCGCCTGGGCTTCAGCTCAGACATCACCTTTCTTTCTTTCTCTATTTTATTGATTTTTTTTACAGAGAGGAAGGGAGAGGGATAGAGAGCCAGAAACATCGATGAGAGAGAAACATCGATCCGCTGCCTCCTGCTCACCCCCCACTGGGAATGTGCCCCACAACCATGGTACAGGGCCCCTGACCGAAATCGAACCTGGGACCCTCCAGTCCGCAGGCCACCGATGCTCTATCCACTGAGCCAGACCGATTTTGGCACGTCCCCTCTGATACATTCTCTTATCACCCCGAAATTCTCCAGCACAGCGCTCATCACTGAACTCATTTAATTGATGACTAATTTCACAGGCCTCCCTGCTGGGAAACTCCATGAAGCGGGCCTGTGTCTGTCTGTCTGCTTTACGGCCGCTACTCCAGTGCCTCCACCACAGCGTGTGGACCATCAGTACATCCCACTGGGAGGAAGGGAAGATGAATAAAGGGCACAAAAGAGAAAAGAGAGATGGAGGGGTGGCAGGAAGGAAAAATAATCAGAGGTGGGTGCACACAGAGCTTCATCCAGTTCCACATCCCCCTTCTGAGGACCTGCTGGCAGGCTGGCAAACGTAGGGGGGCATGGCTGGCCCTGAAAGCAGGGGACCCCCAGTCCAGCCACTTGAGGGCTTCTGGTTTAGAAACCAGAAACATGGATCTTTCCTAGAAAAATGGTCTCCTTTTATTTCTTGTTGTTTCGTCTCTGGATGAGGTTTTTCTGTCTCCGGTGTCTTGAGCTGAGAACAAGCTATAACCTGAAACTATAGATACTTCTCAAGGATGACAGCATGGTGAAAGAATGTAGTTAGAATGCTCATTAGAGATCATCTACAGTAAAGAACAGGGGAGACGAACACATTTTCTCAGTCCTTGGATTTCCTCAACAGGATTTTACCAAAACAGGGTGCACCTCTGACAAAAGATAAGCATTGACACCACCATTGCAAACCAAATCTACTGAAAGACATCGGAAACAAAGGAACAGCCTGCATTTTACAGACTGAGGCTTTTGCCAACAGCTTTAATATCCAGAGAATTGCTGATGCTGGCTATCCACTCAGCAGATGGGAGCCCAGCAGGGAAAAGGTGATTGGGACAGTGGCTTTGGGACTGTTGGCTGGGGAGGGGACACAGTCCGTGCTCCTCAAACTTCAATGTTCCTTCAGTTTGCTTGGGGCTGAGCAGGTCTGGGCTGAGGCCAGATTCTGCCTTCTCAAGGACCTTCTAGGTCCGTGGTCGGCAAACTGAGGCTCGCGAGCCACATGCGGTTCTTGGGCCCCTGGAGTGTGGCTCTTCCACAAAATACCACGGCCTGGGCAAATCTATTTTGAAGAAGTGGCGTTAAGTTTAAAAAATGTGGCTCTCCAAAGATATTTCAGTCGTTGTGCTGTTGATATTTGGCTCTGTGGATTAATGAGTTTGCTGACCACTGTCCTAGGCGGTGCCCCTGCAGGTGGGTTTGGGGCTGCCTGTGGAGCAGAAAGGCTGGGGAGCACCACCAGAGGGTGTGTTGCTGGGGAGAGAAGCTCAGGTGAAAGCAAACAATCCCTCCGGCTTAGGCACCGTCTCCAGGAATGCGGTCTCTCCAACGCTCCTGTGTTTCTATTTTTACTTAGCTTCCGTGCGCTGCAAGAAATAAAGGGTCACTCAGTGCCGTTCTAGTGAAGAGGTTCGTGATGAAGAAACTGCAAAGCAGCGAGGGTGATGGAAGCTTCTGGAAAACAGGATCTGTGGACTAGGCCTTGCAGAGTGAAGCCAGATAGGGTCCTGAATCCAGGGCAGCTTCAGGGACCGTTGGGACAAGGATGTGAGGAGTTCTTCACCCTCTTTCTATTTCTCAAAGAGCTTCCCTCCATCTCGTAGCTTTTACTATCTGTGCTTCCTCAGAGCTCCCGCTGGCTCCCCCTTCCAGCACCACCGGACCCCAGCCTCTGGGCTGCTTCCTTCAGGGTCTCTGCTGATGGTGGGCCCCCTCTAGTTCCGACTCAGGCTCCCCAGAGCAAGCAGCAAATGGGCTTCCCTCATTAGTCAGAGCAGACCACCCAGCTTGCCCCACTCAGGTCCGCTGTGTCCAGGGGTAGGGTGGGTGATGGGCCATGGGGTCCAGCCTGGCCCAGGGCAGGTGCAGTATTGTGTTTCGGGGAGGCGGGGGAAAGGGGAGCTGGACGGATATGTGTGTGTGGGGTATCTGTCCCCAGCAGGAAATACAGGGGGGCAGACTTCTAGGCCTTTGAGGTCCTTGGCGAGCCCCTTGCTCTTGGATGCTCTCTGAGGCACAGCATACCCTTTTTCAGAAGAGAATAAGAAGACTTCCTATTTGGGAAGCTCCAGTCTGTTCTGCTGAAGGTAGGGGAAGGGGTGTTCATTCTGCAGGTTTTTTTGTTTGTTTTTTAAAAAATATATTTTATTGATTTTTTACAGAGAGGAAGGGAGAGGGATAGAAAGTCAGAAACATCGATGAGAGACATCGATCAGCCGCCTCCTGCAGGCCCCCTACTGGAGTTGTGCCCGCAAGCAAGGTACTTGCCCTTGACCGAAATCGAACCTGGGACCTTTCAGTCCACAGGCCGACGCTCTATCCACCGAGCCAAACCGGTCTCGGCCATTCTGCAGTTTTTAATAGTTTTCCCAGGACGCTCACCCCCACATATCCATGCACGCACCATCCATTCAATCCTTCTAGGCGTAGTCATTGCGCACTCAACGTGCCAGACACGGGGCCTGGGATTCAGCCCTCACAGAGCTTATGTTCTAGTGACGGGAGGCAGTGGTAAAGATAACAAGCACATATACATCACACCAGAAGATGACACGTGCTTTGGGGAAAAATACAGCCGAGTAAGAGAAGTTGGGAGTCCTGGGGAAGGGGGGAGATGGGTCCACATTTTTAACAGTCTGGGGAGGGTGGGTATCATTGAGAAGTTCACATCTGAGCCCAGCCTTTCAGGGCATGAGGGACATGTTGAGATTTTGGCAGTGTCTCTCGGGACCAGACGCTAAAGGCACCTTGGTCTTGTGAAAGCAGCCCTGAGAACTTCAGGGAAGAAATCACGAAGGAGCAAGAGTGCGACAAGTCAGGAATATTCCATGGCTGGGCGCCAAGAATGGCCCAGAGACTGGAGAAAGAAGGGTCAACGTGGCAACATGGGAAATGGCAAAATCAAGGTTTGCTTCAGTATGTTATTCTCTCACCGTGTTTGTAGTTTTAAAATTTTCGAAATAAAATTGGAAAAAACAAGTCTTCATTATAATAATGGTTTTGTGGTTATGTAGAATGGTCGTATTATTAGGAGGTGAAGTATTTGGGGTGATCCGTCATGATGTCTGCAACTTTCTATCAAGTGGGGGGCATGCAGGAGTCACTGATCAATGATTCTCTCTTATCATTGATGTTTCCATCTCTCTCCCCTTCTCCCTTCCTCTTTCTGAAATAAGTCAAAACATATTTTAAAAAGAAAAAAATAAAAATATATGACTATACAAACACCTGGATGGGAATATTTATAGCAACATTCATAATAGCCCCAAACTGGAACCAATCCGAATGCCATCAATTAATTACTAGTGGCTAAACGATGGTATATCCACACAACTGAATACAACTCAGCAATAAGGAATCAACTACTGATCTATGCTAAAAGGTGAACCAATCTCAAAAACAGCATGCTATGTGAAAAAAAGCTAGAAACAAAAAAAACCCCGACATATTACATAATTTTCTCTATGTGAACCATCCAGAAAGGGGAAAATCCATAGACAGAAGGCAGGTCAGTGGTTGCCCAGGGCCGGGGAGGAGGAGAGTGGGCATTGATTGCAAACAAAAGGGAGAGAACGTTTTGGGGTAATGGAAATGTTCTCACACTGGTTTGTGGTGATAATGAAGTTGCAGGCTCTCTACATTGGCTAAAAAATATCACATTGTTTACTTACAGTAGGTGTATTTTGTGGTAGGCAAATGACACCTCCATAAAGCTGCTGGGGAAAAAAAGCTAAGAAGTTCATTTCTGAGGGGTTGGGGTATGCCTGGGGTGGGGTGGGCAATGGGAAGATATGTATACATGTAACACAAATAAAAAAAAATTTAAAAAAAGAAGTTCATTTGTCAACTGGGAAGCTGATGGTGAGGCTTTATTCATTCAATAAAAAAAATTTTTTTTGAGTCCTACTATGTACCAGGCACCATGTGCTACGCCTGGAGATCCAGTGCTGCATCAAACAAGCATTGAGGGTGGCAAAGCGGTAGGGGCTGTTTGTTGGTGCGTTCACTATGAGACGTGCCCATGGTAGAGGGGTGGACTAGAGGATTAACCTGTTTTCCTTTTGCTGCTTGCCTTGCTTGGACTCCACTAAAAGCAAAGCTTGGCCGGTGGAGTTGGTTGAATGGAGGCCCTCAAAAAGATACGTCCACGTCCGGATGCTCCCAAGTTGTGAATGCGACTTTATTGGGAAAAAGAGTCTTTGCCCGTGTGATGGTTAAAGATGTGACATCATTCTGGGTTACCTCTGTGAGTCCTAAACCCAAAGACAAACGCCCCAAAGAAGAGACAGAGGCAAGACACGGATCCAGAGGAGGAGAAGGCCTTGGGGAGATGAGGACAGAGAGTAGAGGGAGGCGGCCCCAAGCCAGGCACCCCGGGAGCCCCAGCAGCTAGCAGAGGAGGCAAGGTGAGGGGATCCCCCACGAGCATCCCCATTCAGTCAGGGCAATCCTGCCACCACCTCGATGGTGACTTCTGGTCCCTAGAACTGGGAGAAATAGATGTCTATCCTGTTCAGCCACCAAGCTCGTCATAATTCGCAACGGCAGCCGAGGGAACAAATCCAGGGGGTGATCCCTGGTCCAGGAATGGAGAGACGAGACCCACGAGGAAGGCAAGCCATTAAGGCAGTGGTTCTCAACCTTTCTAATGCCGCGACCCTTTCATACAGTTCCTCATGTGGTGGTGACCCCCAACCATAAAATTATTTTTATTGCTACTTCATAACTGTAATTTTGCAACTGTTATGAATCATATTTGTGTTTTCCAATGGTCTTAGGCGACCCCTGTGAAAGTGTTGTTTGACCCCCAAATGGGGTCTCGACCCACAGGTTGAGAAACGCTGCATTAAGGAGACCTTCTGAGAGAGAGTGACGCAGGGGTAAAAGGTTTGGCCGTCCACGAGCCCACTCCTGACTTGTTGAGGGCAACTCCTGTTCATTCATATTGAGGGAAAGGGTCTCCTGGGTCCGTTTACTTTTGTCTTACATGGGAGATCTATAATCATGCATGAAATCCACCCTCTCCTGGTAACATACAGGCTCCCACTGCTGCCAGCTGCTTGATGTGGGGCTGGCTCTTGCGTGGCCCTGACCTCCTGGCCCCTCGCCTAGCAGGGAAGCATAGTAGGGCAGCAATGAAGGTTTCTGTGAGGTTCTCCCTTCCCTCCCCACCGCTCCTCCTGCCCCCAGGTCCCCAGCACATCCCATCACACCTCCCCACCGCTCTCATTTCTTGTCTGTCTGCTCCGTTTTGCTCCCAGCCAGTCATGTTCTTTTCTTCTTTCTTTTCTCCTGGTCTCCGTGGGTAAAAGCCTGCGGTGCTTTCTGCCAGAACCGGGTGGGGAGCTCTCGGGGACTGTGCGTGTCTTTTTATAAAACACCCGACATCAGATTTGGCGTCTCAAACACCGATCACCTCCACCCCCAGCGGAGGAGGCCAGGGTACCATGGAGCGCGGAGCTCGTGTGCAGACCTGAGATTAAAAATGAAAATGCCGCGGCCCCCACACGAAGCAGCGGGCAGCGTTTTGAAAACTCAGCTTCTCCTTCGGGGGCTGGGGAAGGTCTTGGAAATGGCACGTCTCTGCCTGTGGGTTCTCCCCAGGGGCCGGGGGGTAGGGTCCTGGCGGAGGCCTCTCTGTTCTTAGCTGTTTACTTCTCCTCTGAGCTGCAATCAGGAGAGAGGAGCCTGCAGATGACTAAGGCAATTTCGGTGCGAGCCACCTTTGGCTTAAATCCCTCTGGCACCCTCTGACAAGCAGAAATAGCCTCCTGTATCTGCACTAATGGCATTATCTTAGCTGAAAGAAGTGATCCCCCCCCACCCCCAAAAAACACTCTAATAATAATAGCTCATCTCTACTGACAGGCTAGGCCCCGTGCTAACTGCTTAGCATTCCTTGTCCGTTTCAACCCTCACAACAAACGTCTAATGTCACTCCCTTATCATCCCCATTTCACAGATGAGGAAACAGACTGAGGGAGTTCAAGCACACGTCTGGGGCCACATGGGTGGTACATCCAGGGTTCAAGCTAACTTCAGAATGCGTGTGTTGAACCTTCACGTTACATGGCCTTCTGCTCCTTTTCAGAAAGAGTTAAGTGGAGAAGTTGAAAAAAAAAACAACAAAAAACAACAAAAAACAACAGCGTCTGAAAATGTCCTTAGAAAACCCCACCGCTAGGAGCCAGGTCTATGCGAGTCCGTGCAAGTAAAGCGAGGGTTGCTGGCCAGCAGAGAGGGGACGTCTGTTCAGAAAGACAGGGCTGTCTCTGAAAGGAGCTTTATGGATGTCGACCCGGGGGGAGAGTGAGCAGCGTGGACCGTGGACACGCAGGAGGGTCCAAGGCCAATGGGGGCAACAAAGGAGAATGAAGCTTCGACACGAGAGACTTGGGTTCCTGGGGGCCTGAGGAGAGGGGGACGGAGATCTCCCTGCTGGGCATCCAAGGCCCACCTGGGAGCAGACAGCAGGAATGATATGGGGTCCGCCAGGCGCGGGTGTCAGGGAGCCAGTGGTCACCCGGTCCCCTGTCCAGGCAGACGGGAAGATTCGGCGGTGAGAATCCTGGCCCGACCTGGCCTGGGCCTGACACGCGGTCTGGCCTCGGGCCCCTCCTGGCTGCCTGGCTTCTGTCACGGGGGCAGAGGAGAAACAT
This sequence comes from Lasiurus cinereus, assembly GCA_011751065.1. Classification (NCBI taxonomy): domain Eukaryota; kingdom Metazoa; phylum Chordata; class Mammalia; order Chiroptera; family Vespertilionidae; genus Lasiurus; species Lasiurus cinereus. Next base: position 15,223,023 of record JAAGEH010000297.1, on the reverse strand, counting down.
AAATGGGGGAGACGGATAACATTTAAGTGACTCTGAAAAGTTTTGTGGCAACATGGACCTGTTTCAAGAATTATTTTTAACTGCAGACATTTAGTCCCAGTGGGAAAGAAAACTTAAAAGGACAGTTATAATTAGGTCACATTTTGAGAAACTTATTATATTTTGCTGTCTGTCCCAGGAGTAGTCTAGCTCGGATGATTTTCGTATTTAGATTCGATCAGAGCTGTGGGAAGCACTGCCTGGCAGGGACTGGGATGGGGACCAGTGTGGGGGCAAGAGGAGAGATCAGGAAGGGGAGTGAGGAAGTCTTTGTACTCACCTGCTGTGTTTCCACCTCTGCTAGGCACAACCAAGCCACCAAGAGAAGTGATAACAGCAGCGTTCGGTAAAAGCAAGGGCAGGAATAAACCTAATTTGGGAGAGAAGAAAGAGAAACATCATATAACTTGTCTCCTCACTCCCATCTTTCTTTTCTCCTGGGCTGCACCCCGAAATGTTCTCTTTGGAGGAAGCCCGGATCCTTCCACCTATATTCTCCATTAAATGACTATTTTTTTTTTTTTTGCTCAAGATGAAAATTTGACCAAAGACGACCCTTTCATTTCTCAACGACAATAGAGTGAAGCAACTTAGTAGAGGAAAGGCTGGCATCTCGCTGGGAACAAGAAAACAAACAGCCACACGAGCTGTGGTGCTATTTCTATGATCTCTGTACAGGCTTCTGCGCTGAGGGCCAGCCGGGGACGTTTATAGCACCCTGGGGAGGGAGGCTGGTGGGAATGGGGGAGAAAGGTTGGAGGTGGGGTAAGGAGATGGCCGTGGCCAAAACCGGGGTCACACTGCCCTTCTGTGAAAGATGTCCCAGGAGATCTTTACTCAACTGGAGGCTGGCAGAAGTCAAGACCCTTTGCTATGTGTTCTGTAGACACATGATGAAGTCTGGCCACTCTTCCCACCCTGCCCCTACCCCCCGACCCCCTCCCGCCACCCCAGCCATCTCCCTACACCTGTGCAATTAAAAAAGAAACATGGAAATGTATTCATACAGCCATGCATTAAAAAGGGCCTGGACTGTACTCTCCTGCTGACAAATACATAATATATTTTTAGAGCTAAGTACCTCCCCACAGAAATGATTTTATTAGGTTCTCCCAAACCCTTTGTCATATAAAAGGATTCATAAAACCTGTATTATTGAAAGCATTCATCTGGGATTCAATCACGATTTGCCTTGGGTGAATGGGTATGTGAGTCCTTACCGGATTAAATAAGACAGGAGGATTGTGTAGCGAGGAGGATTGTGTAGCGAGAGCAGAGCTACCGCAAAAGCCCACTTGCCTTTGGGGTACGGCGATGATGCGTAGGAGGAAATGGCACAGTGGGTCCCCTCCCCGCAACTGGAGAAAGTGTGAGGAGTCAGTCATCAACTGTGTGAGGATGAGTGGCAGCCATTTGTGACCCGTGGTGGCCACGGTGACAGACGGCTCATCCTACATGTCCTCTCCTCATGGCAGGTCACTATCTCTGCTGCTGCCGGCCTCATTTATCCTCCAGCCTGTACCCATTCTTCTCTTTAGAGGTCAGAACGTGTGCTTTGCTGCCATGGAGACTGTATTGGAAGATCAGTGGAAGACAGGCTTCTCAGGGGTCAGCAGTTCATGAGCCATCCTCCCTTCTAGACCCAACAGTCCCACTGGCCCAGGTGCAGCCCACCCCTGACCACCCTTTTCCATGCCATTCTAGTAGGAGGCCTTGTCCCGCTCTCTTTTCCGGTATGGCAGACCTTCCTATTGTTTGGGAGACGAATCTGTTAGTTAGTGATGGATGTGTTACAACTTCCAGAGCGCACACCAGTATCTTATCTTAGGTGTCGCCAACGTCAGTGCTTACAGGAGGCAGGCAAGTATGACGAGTGAGCACAGGTCAAATGGAGGGTAGGAGAACTATAGGAAAAAGGCCCCTTCATATATGAGTCCAGTGTTTGCCAGACTTCTCAATTAAAAAAAAAATTATTAATTTTTTTACAGAGAGGAAGGGAAAGGGATAGTTAGAAACATCGATGAGAGAGAAACATCAATCAACCATCTCCTGCACACCCCGCATTGGGGATGTGCCTGAAACCCAGGCACATGCCTTTGACCGGAACTGAACCTGAAACCTTTCAGTCTGCAGGCTGACGCTCTATCCACTGAGCCAAACCGGCTAGGGCAAGACTTCTCAATTTTTTATAGAGCATTTGGGAATCTGAATTTTTATGTGATCTCCTAATTTTCAAATATGAGGTAATAAATTTAAAGATTAAATAACTCTCATAGAGCAAACAGAACATGCACACAAATACACACAAATGAACAGACATGGTCTGGATCCTCTAGGAAGCCCGTTTTATTTATGCCTGAAGAACTCAGAAGGAGCTAGATGGGTGGTGGGAGACACCTTGGCACACCAGACTTGTCAGCAGTTACCTTTGGGAACAGGAGTGGGAGGATGTGGGGACGTTTACATTTTTCTCCGTGTACTTTTGTATTGTTTGAATTTTTGGCAATGACGGGAGTGCATTTATGTGTTACTTATGTAGTTATTTTTTAAAAGTCAACAGTCTGAAAAATACTGGATTTACAAGTTGGAAAACGCCAACATGTAAGAGTGGCTAGAGACTTACATTTAATGTGGGAGATTGATTGCATAAAAACAAACAAACAAACAAACAAACAAACAAACAAAACACCAGAAACTGAAAGAAAAAAGGAAACTTGGAGGAAGCAGGGGAAAAGTCAGGGAGCAGGAGAAAAAAAAAAAAACACACACACACCAAAAAAACCCCACTATCATCTGAAATAAGAATAGGATCCTGGAAAACCCAGAAAACAAGAAAGAACTCTTAGAAATTAAAAGTGCAACAATGAAATAACATTCAGTAGGAAAGTTAGAAGCTGAAACTGATGAAATATCACAGAAAGTTGGAAATAAGAGCTACAAATTTGGAAAGTAGGAGAGAAACAGCATGAAGTTGAGAGGATTGATTCTGGAGTTTCAGATTCAACTTATGAGATATTTAGAAAGATAGAACAGAGAAAACGGAGGAAAGAAGATTATCAAAGAAATAACACAAGAAATCCCAGGAAGTGACCAAACACTAAATAATATCCCTAAAATAGACCTCACATCAAGACACATTATTATGACATTTCAGAAGCCCAGGAATCAAAAGAGATTCCTGAGAGATTTCCTGAGAGAACAAGCCATACAGAGGGATCGGATGGCATCTGACTTTTCAACAGCAACACTAACTGCTGAAAGGAAATGGAACGTTGGGGAAAATATCTTACTGAACTGTCCATTCAGCCAAACGTACACCACGTGTGAATGTGTAACGAAGACATGTTTACACAAGCAGCGTCTCTTTTTTTTTTTCTGTATACTCTTTCTTAAGATCCCACAAGGGGATGATTTTTTTTTATTTTATTAATTATTTATACATATCTCCCCATTGCCCCCCTCCCCCGGGGGGAGGTGAATTTTACAAAAACGAGTGAACAAATCTAGGACGCTCACTGTAAGTGTGAATTGGATGCCAGACCCTGGGAGGGATGAGAGCAACACATTTCCTGTCACAGGATGACTCAATTCTGTCTTCCTGGATGACGGCATGTAGGATTCTAGGAAATCTGATTGGTCCGACTTAGTCGCTTGCTCATCCCCTGTCAGCAGAGATCCAAGCCCTAGGAGTAGCTGGACTCCAGGCCCCAGTGGGTGGAGTGGGAAGAGGAAGAGATGACATGCAATGAAACCAAGCAAAGCCCCTCCCCCTTCCTGCCCCGTGGCTGTCCACAACATTCGGACAAATAATAACAATAAAAATCGCTGCTGTTTGTGGAGGACTTGTGTAGGCCAGGAACCATGCTACGTGTTGTATCTTATTTACCTCTCAGCGGCTGTGTGAGGTGGAGAGGGGAGGAAGCTGAGGTGGAAGACAGGCTAAGAGGCTTCTGACACTGCCCATCAATTGCATAACCAGGATACAGACCCGGGTGTGTCTAACCCTCCCAGCCTCTGTCGTATGCAGGCATACTGCCTTTCCAGTAAGAAAAAGTGTTTTTGGCTCTGGCTGGTGTGGCTCAGTTGGTTGGGCATTCGGGCACCAAACTGGTTCGATTTCTGATCAGGGCACGTGCCTGGGTTGCAGGCTCATCCCTGATTGGGGGGGCATGCAGGAGGCAGCCAATAGATGTGCTCTCATATAGATGTTTCTCTCTTCTCCCTTCTACTCTCTCTAAAAATCAATAAGCTGTATAAATACACATATACATGCATGCATGCATACATGCATACATACATACATGTTCTTGTGTAACTCAGCTTCTGTACCTCGTTGTCCTGGCTGTAGCGGACTGTTCTGATATACTTGTCTCCTCCCTCACCCGGTGCCTCTTACCTGCTCTCACAGGGAGCACCCAGCGCCGAAAGCATCTCCAGGGCAAAGCTTTCTCGTTCGTCCTCCCCTCACAGCCACCTGTGGGCAAGCTCCTCTGGGCTGGGCTGAACGGCCCCATCAGGGAACCATCTCCTGCTCCATGCACCGGCCTCCCTCAGACCCCGGATCAAAGCTGGGGCCCCTTGTCCACCTCTCCGCTCTTCCCTCGGGATGGGGTCCCTCTCCTTGGGATATGCCGCATGGGAGGTTGCGGGTCGGCCTGCGTCCCAAAAATGTTAATCACTCCGCTCTCTGGTCAGGAGCTGGCCCTTGAATATGGTTCACACATCTCTGGGCAAACATCCCTGCCCCTGCACCTGCCTGACAGCTGTATTAGAGCCGGTTGCCCGCCATCCCCCCCTACCCCCCTGAATCCTCTAGCACCTGCCTCAGCTCCTCCAGCCCCAGGCAGGTGGTCCGCCGGGGTCTCCGTGGCCAGCAGTGTACTGACCCCTTTTTAGCTACACCCAAGCCGGGAATGTCTCCCAGCTCCCTCCCTTCATGATTCAGAAAGCTTCCAGCCCCCGGTTCCCTGGCCTGGGTGTGGCCTGGAGCTTGCCTCCACTGGCAGAAGCACCCGGATTGAATTCAAACGCCGCGATCACACACCCGGCTTTGCCAAAGTGCTGCTGCTTCAGATGCGATTCTTCAGGACTGAATGACTCACGTCCTCCCTCTCGGGCACACCGTGTGGCACACCCCGGCTGCCTGCAGCATAGCCCCCGGCAGCGGACCCCTCTGGCACTCACAGAGGGCACGTCCAGCTGGAGGGCCACGGGAAGTCTAGGGGTGGGGGTCCTGGCAGGTCTCCGGGGCTGCAGAGAAACTTCTCTCCCCGTCTGCACCCAGGAAGGAACATGGAAGAAACAGCCAGGGCTCACAGGGGACCGGGCTCTGTGGTCACATGCTGGCCTGCCCCACTCCACCTTCTCTGGGAGGTCAAGCCTGGGACCCCATTTAAAATGTAACCTGACACCAGGATTCCGGAGCCCTCTCCCCAAATGCTGTCTCCCTGTCCCTGTCCCCCCTTTCCCCCAGCTCTTAACCCTGTAGCCTACTCTAAAATGTTCTTACTATGCTTATTGTTATTTTTTTGTCTCTCTCTACCAGAATTTAACTCAACAAGGGCAGGCAGGGATTCGGGTCTGTTTTGTCCAGGATGTATTCCTAGCATCTAAAACAGTGTGGAGCCGAGACCGGTTTGGCTCAGTGGATAGAGCGTCGGCCTGCGGACTGAAAGGTCCCAGGGTTGATTCTGATCAAGGGCATGTACCCTTAGTTGCAGACACATCCCCAGTAGGGAGTGTGCAGGAAGCGGCTGATCGATGTCTCTCTCTCTCATCGATGTTTCTAACTCTCTATCCCTCTCCTTTCCTCTTTGTAAAAAATCAATAAAATATATTAAATATATATATATATATATATATAAAAGATTCGGGCTAACAGAGTATCTGCAAAAGTGATGTGTGAAACCCCCAGGTCATGCTTCTCAAAAGAAGCAGGTTTGTTTGCCCCTCTTCCCTTTCCCTTTCCCTGCAGGCTGGAGTGTGGCCATGGTGTTGAGCCATTTTGGACTGTGTGAACAGGCCGACAATCTGGAAGGAGTCTAGTTTCCCAGCACGGACAAGCTGCCACCCCAGCCCCGAGTGCCTACCCTTGGTGATGAGTGAGAGGAAGGATTCCATCTGAGAGGCACAGGGCTGCCATTTGCTCTTAGGCATCCAGAGCATCCAGTGGAGATTCTGGCATTCCTTGCATCTGAATTAGAAATAGTTTCTCCAAACGTAATCTTCTCTTAGCCACACATTTGCCCAATTGCTGTGAGGAGTATCTTTTGAGAAGACCTTTGGGAGAGCAGGTACAGCAGTGGGAGGAGTGATTTTTCTCTCCATATGTCAGACCGGGACACGCAAGACTTTGGCCAACCACGTTCTCAAGGAATGTGGGGTTTGCTGAAAATCCAGAAAGCTGCTGAGAGACCTTCCAGTTGGTGTGGGGGAGGTATTAAAAAACACTAATATTTCTGGAATGAAATCTTTCATTGAATGCAAGAAAGATGCCATAACTTAGAACAAATTGCCTTTGAAATCAAATACATCTTTTGTAGAAAACCTGACCTGGCTTTTTGGTTACCTCTTTTTTCAAAATAATCCCAAATGAAAGAATGACTCTTTGCATTGGCTCCAAATTTGTAGCATCTTTCTCTCTGCTGGTATAACAACAAGCAAAAAAATCCTAGAACCAGACTTGGGGAGAAGGAAGTAGAACTTATGGTTTTCAGATCTGGATCCTTTCATGTTGGAAGGTTAAATGTCATTTAAAAAAAAAATGAGAGGAAATTTATATAACATAAAATAACCATTTTAAAGTGAACATTTTGATGACATTTAATACATTCACTATGGTGTGCAGCTATTTACAAATATTTTATTTTATTTTTTTTATAAATATTTTCATCCCCCAAAAGGAAACCCCTTACCATTAAGCAGTTACTTCTCCTTCTTTCCTCCCCCAGTCACTGCCAACCACCAGTCTTCTTTTTGCCTCCATGGAATTACCTATTTGGATATTTCCTATAAATAGAATCACACAATATGTGGCCTCTGGTCTCTGGCTTCTTTCACTTCACATCATGTTTTTGAGGTTCATCCAGGTTGTAGCGTGTGTCACTACTTCACTTCTTTTCGTGGCTGAACAATATTTCATTTCATGTATGTATCACAGTTGGTTATCCGTTCATCCGCTGATGGACATTTGGGTCCTAACTACCTTTTGGCTGTGGTGAGTAGTGTTGTTACAAACATGCGCATAAAAAGTATTTGTCTGAGTACCAAGTGCCATTTTTAGTGAATTCAAAACCGCAGATTCGGGAGAATTAGGAGCATCTGAACTACCTAGTTCTTGTTCTCCTTCAACATGTCAGAGGAGCAGACCACCTTAAGGGGATGCCATAACTCCCAAGTCCAATCTTCATGGTCCCCAGAGTTGTGGAGCAGAGTGGTTCTGAGCAGGAAAGAGAGTGGTGGAGTCATAGACCCTATCTCCCCTCCTTCCCCCGCCCCCTCAATCCCGCCTCCCCTTACTGCTGCCTCTTATTTCTCTGAAAATCCAGGCAGACACACTATTGAGTCAGTCCGAAGGCCCCTTTCCTCTCTCTGTGGTGCGCTGCCAGGCTGTTCTCTTTATTGCTGCTCTTCTCAACTGGCTCAAGGCTAGTTGCCCTCACACATTCTGAAAGATGCCTTCCTGGTTCTGACAAACAAAACTTCCCAGGTTAGGCCAGAAGGGACCCCAGGCCTCTGGATGGGAAATAGTGGACAACTAGGCAAGGGAACCAGATCTGCAAAAATAATAAGAGCTGCTATTTATTGAGCGTTGACTGGAAGCAAGGCACTGTCTTATCTAATCCATTCAACAGCCCCTCTGAAGCAGGCATCACTAGGTGTACTGGTTACTAAAGCAGATTTTTTTCAATAGATGGAGTTACACATATGTTGATATGTATGCGATTTAATATATATGCTATTTTGTTGTACTGACAACAAGCTTCAGAACTGTATATGTCAAATTTTCTGAAGGTGTTAACATCATAGATATGTTTACATTTAAAAATGTCGAATTTCGTGCCAAAAAAAAGCATTTGCGGAAAGTTTTAATTCATTACTTTATTTTGGAGAAAAGTTCTGCTGAAAGTTATTGTATACTTTGGAAAGCTTATGGTGAACATGTTCCATCCACCTCAAGATACTTGTGAACGCTGGTTTAAATGCTTTAAAAGTGATGATTTCAATGTGAAAGACAAAGAACTTCTAGGTCAACTGGAAAAGTTTGAAGACCAACAATTACAAGCCTTATTGGATAAAGATGTGTATCAAACTCAAAAACAAACTGCAGAAAGATTGAACGTTGCTCAGCAAACAATTTCTGATCATTTACAAGCAATGGGAAAGATTTTAAAGGAAGGAAAATGGGTGCCATATCAACTGAACAGAAGACAAATGGGAAACCGAAAAGTCATCAGTAAAATGTTGCTTCAACAGCATGAAAGAAATCTTTTTTGCATTGAATTGTGACTGGTGATGAAAAGTAGATTTATTTTGAGAATCCCAAATGCACAAAATCATGGGGTGATCCAGGTCAACCATCAACATCCGCTGCAAGGCCAAATTGGAAAGAAGACAATGCTCTGAATTTGGTGGGATCGGGAAGGTGTGGTGTATAATGAACTTCTAAAACGAGATGATACCATTAATACTGATCACTGCCAGTGACAAATAATCCACTTTTACCACACTTAGATTGTAACACAACCAGAATGGGCCAGACGAAACAGCAAGGTAATTTTGCTTCATGATGAAGCACCATCATACACTTCAAAACCAGGTAAAGATATGTTAAAAGATCTTGCCTCGGAAGTATTAACCCACCCACCGTATTCACCAGATCTTGCTCCTTCAGTTTACTACTTGGTCCGATCGATGGCACATGTACTTTCTGAGCAGCACTTCAAAACATATGAAGTGGAAAATCGGGTCTCTGAATGGTCTGCCTCAAAACAAGAAAAGTTCTATTGGGACAGTATCCACAAATTACCTGAAAGATGGGGGAAATGTGTAGCTAGTGATGGACATTACTTTGAATAAAACACTTTTGATGTTTCTCTTGAAATTATTGTGTTTACTTTGATTACAAAATCCAAATTTCTAATGGGTTAACAGCCAATCCGAATTTTTAACCGAGTGAGAGTCAATCCGCATTTTAACTGGTTAATAATCAATCTGCATTTTTAATTGGTTGATCATTAACCAATTTGTTTATAAGGAATGGTCTGGACCAAAGAACACGGGGACAATCAGCTCTGAAACTACATCCTTCCCAAGATGTGTTGATCATTTTTGTATAATTGCACCTAACACAATGTCTGGCACGTGGCTGGCGCTCAATAAAGGCCTGGTGAGGGGGATGAATGAGCGCACCTGTGTATACCCTTACAGCTCCTCATGGCCAGGACTCTGCCTTCGCCTCCGCTTAACTTGTTACTTGGATCCAACGTGCCTTGGACAAGTTCTAAGGGCCACTAGCAGGACGCCTTAGTTTCCTGGGCCTACTATCGTGGTTCCCACAACCTGGTGGCTTAAAACAACAGAAATCCATCCCCTCCCAGATCTAGAGGCTAGAAGTTTGAAATAGGTGTCCTTGCCTCTCCACTTCCTCAGTTAATTTTGTTCGTTAGGTTCTACATATGAGGGAGGTCATGTGATACTCATCTTTTCCTGACTGGCTTATTTCACTTTGCGTAATGGTCTCCAGGTCCCTCCATGCTGTCACAGAAGGTAAGATTTACTTCTTTTATCCCTCTGAGTAGTATTCCATTGTGTAAATGTGCCTAAGGATTTAAGCTAAAAGGATTATGCCCAACCTCTCTCAACCCTCCTCCAAACGAGATGTGATCATCTCACTTAATTTCCTCCACAACAAACACATCCATTATCATATATTAGCATTATTTTACAGAGCTGTAAAATGTATGTGGAATGGGGCTAAACCTCACGAACAAGTAGAAACATTTTCAAAATTTTCCCTCCATTGTTTTCTATTTACAGATTTATCGAAACTATGCTAAATTTAAAATCCAAATTAAGATCAGTATACTGATACAAGAAAGGAAAATAAACACTGAGTCATTTTTCAGAAAATATGGTATATTTTTCCCATTTGTTTATATGTTTACTGTGTCCTGGGGTGTTTTTGTTTCTTTGTTTTATTGAAGTATAATTAACAGATAACAAATTAATTTCAGATGTACAACATTCTGATTTGAATATTTGTATACATTGCAAAATGCTCAAAAAGTCTAGTTAACATCCATCACCATACATTAAAAAAGTGTTTTTTCTTGTGATGAGAACTTATTAAAAAATATTCACCCAGGATATGCTTATTGATTTGAGAGAGAGAGGAAGGGAGATAGAGAAAGAGAGAGACAAAGAGAGAAACATTGATGTGAGAGAGAAACATTGATTGGTTGCCTCCTATACACCCCCAGACTGGGGCTTGAATTCCCAACCTAGGTATGTGCCTTGGGGCTTATGATAAGAACTTTTAAGAATTACTCTCTTAACGACTATCAAATATGCAACATGAGGTTATTAGCTACTATCACCAGGCTGTACCCCTTCCCACCTTTATCAAGGTAGAACATTTAGAAGGACCATATATTGGCATATAAACTTGCTGTTTTCCCTTCTTTCTACCTGGGTGGTTCTCAGCTTTGAGGTACATAAGCAGTACAGTAGAGTATTCTGTATCTAGGACTGTAAATACCACTCATCAAAGAGGTTTTAAGGCCTTCCTGCTTTTTCAAGAAGCACCAATGGTAATATCAACAGTATGAAAAGCTTTTTGTCTTTTATGATTCTGAAACTATCAGACTGTGACTGGTGGAAGTCGAGTTCTTTGGGACATATAGTTGAGGCGAAATTCATATAACGTGAAGTTAACCGTTGTAAAATGTACAATTCAGCCGAGACCAGTGTGGCTCAGTGGATAGAGCATCGGCCTGCGGACTAAAAGGTCCCAGGTTCGATTCCGGTCGGGGGCATGTGTACCTTGCTTGTGGGCACATCTCCAGTGTGGGGCGTGCAGGAGGCGGCTGATCGATGTCTCTCTCTCATCGATGTTTCTGACTTTCTATCCCTCTCCCTTCCTCTCTGTAAAAAATCAATAAGATATATTAAAAAAATAAATAAAAGTACAATTCAGTGGGATTTTGTACATTCACACTTCGATGGAGTTCCAAAAACATTTTCATCACCCCCAAAGGAGCCCTGAGCCCCTGAAGCTGTCACTCCCCATGCCCTTTGTCCCCAGCTCCTGGCCACCACCATCTCTTCCTGCAAGGATGCACTCACCTATTCTGAGTATTTCCCTCCTGGAAATGGGGAAGCAAACATACTTAGAAAGGAGAGGCCCCAGGCACGGGCGTGCCTGTCCCGAAGGCCACAGAATTGGGAATAGCCCGGGGGCCTCCTGCGTGAGGATGAGTGTTGCTGAGAAGCCTGCTGCCTTAGGGAGCTGGATTTCCAGCCGAAAACTGTGCAGGGGAACCTGCCTCGGGCTGGGGGCGTGGTTCCTGTGGTCACCACAGCTGCTGCCAGTAAAGCAGACCTGTTTCTAAATCCGTCCCCGGCTCGTTAATGTCTGAGCACTTGATTCCAGCTCTCTGTGGGCTCAGGGGCTGGCTGGCACGCCCTTCCCTGGTTTGCAAACGGAGCCACCGAAGGTGAGGCCTTTTCCAATGTTTCTTGCTTGCTCTCGCTCCCAGCAATTATTGTGACGTGTGCTCGTGGTCCTTAGGATGGTTTGCAGATGCAAGCTTGATCTGGTTGGTTCTTTCCGTGGCTTTGCCTAGCAGCAGCGTCTGTACCTGGACCAGCCCCGCCAGGCCCCCAGGCTGCGAATCAACGCCTCAAAATCACCAGAGGCTCTCTAGTTCGCATCCTCCTCCCTGTGGTTCCTGCTGGTCTGGCCAGAGGCAGTTTGCATGAGAACATTTTAATGGGTCACCAGGGTTTTCTGTGGGGACAGGCAAAATGGGATTCTCTTCTGAGAAAAGCTGGCCTGCAGGAAAAGCAATCAGGCCTCAATTCTAAAATGCAGTAGCTTGGGAACAGTTTGCCCCCTTTGTTGAAAGCAAATACAAAGGAGGCCAATCTCCTTTTCTTTTTTTTAAATAATTTTTTTCTTGATTGATTAAGATATTACATATGTGTCCTTATCTTCCCCTTGCCCTTGTCCCCCCTCTACTCATTCCCTCACCCCCCTGATGTCTGTGTCCGTTGGTTAGGCCCATATACAAGTCCTATGGTTGATGTCTCCCTTTTCCCCCCACCCTCCCCTATCTTCCCTCTGAGGTTTGATGGTCTTTGATCGACGCTTCTCTGTCTCTGGATCTGTTTTTGTTCCTCAGTTTATGTTGTTCATTATATTCCACAAATGAGTGAGATCATGTGATACTTATATTTCTCTGATTGGCTTATTTCGCTTAGCATCATGCTCTCCAGTCCACCACTTTCCTTTTCAGGTGAGGTGGGACAGGAGACAGACAGGAAGCCAACACAGGCCTGGGTTCAAATCCCGATTCTGCCAATGTTTATTTGGACAAGCCCTCTGATTGTCGCTGGGCCTCGGTGTGAGTGGAGTGATAGAACTAGAGTTATCGGGCAATTGAATAAAATAATTTATGGACGTGCCTGACACGTAGAAGGTGCTCAAAGATGATAACATCAGCATGCATTTTAGTGCTCGAGTCTGTGTCGTCCAAAAAGGATCAGAGACTTTGGGGACATCTTAGTCTTAGAATCTGGGGTGTAGAGAAAGTCAGATCTCAACTTGGCATCGGTCTGGGGTTCTCCCTACAATACTGGTCCTTCCACTCATCCGGGGCCTTAGGCAACGTTGTTAGGTCTGCAATTCCTGAGGGTGAACTCCGGGGGCCTGGTAAAGCCGGGAGGAGGGGGGGCCAGGCTAGGAGGGCGGGGAAAGAACTGTCTGTTTCTGTCTATGTTGCTTTCTAAGCTCCTTGGCTCGATGGGAGTTTATCCAGACCCCTTTCTGTCTGTCAGCCATTTAACCCATGTTAACTGAGCACCAGTGCTGTGACTGAGTGGTCCTCTGTCCGTAGCACACACGTTCCCACCTCCTCCTGCTGCGGTCTTGGGAAAGCCACTGTAATGGAATACACTGCTTCCTCCTAAGAGGAAGGGGCATGCGAAGTAGCTGGAGGATGGTGTGAATGAAGAGGGTGTCAGAGAGGAGGAAGACTGACCGGTTCAGGAGGGAGAGGGGGAAAGGGAGAGGGGTGGTATTTGTTTAGCAAAACTGCCTCCTGCCATGGGCAACTCGTCCTCCCCACCACCTCCCCATTACTCCCCCCCCCCCCCGCAACCCCACCCCCCCCATGCTGCTGAAAATCACCCCTGTGGCAGCTCTGCCACCAGGCAAAGGAGGAGGGAGTCTAGCTGAATAACCTTGGCCAGAATTTCCCAAGGGATTAGAAAACCGAAATGGTGTGTGTGTGTGTGTGTGTGTGTGTGTGTGTGTTGCAGTGTGCACGTGTGTTGCAGTGTTCTCCGTCCTCTGAGGGAAGAAACCCTTCCATTCAGCCCACTCCGTTCAGGCTTCCTTCCTACAAACATCAGGCTCCGGGGACACTGGAGCGGTGTGATCCTAGACCGCCATCCGAGCCTCCAGGGGCAGGATCTGGGGGGCAGAGGGGAAGAAAAATGCAGGCGAGGGGAGTGGGTGCCTTCCCGCCGGGCTTGTTTATTGTTACAGCTTAAGGAGCAGGAATGCGCAAGCCCTTCTTTAGGGCAGAAACCGCGCCTGCCCAGTTCCCCCATCCCCTCTCCCTTTCTATTCCGCATCCTCTCTCTCCATTCCCGCCAGCCCAAGCGAGACACACATTCCAACTGCCAGCAGCCCGAGATATGCTCAGCATGTGAGGAGGGGGGGGGGGTCTAATCCCCTCTGGGCGACTGGTTTCCTGAGAGCCCAGGACCTTGGTTGGTTCCTGGTACAAGTGGAGGGATGGAAAGAAAAGGGGAGGTCAGATGAGCGAATCGCCCACGGCCAGATCGGGGGCCGCGGCTGCTTCCCTGTATTCTTTGTTAGCCGGGGGAAGTGGCAGCGTGGAGAAGCAGGCGAGGCTTTTTTTAGTTTGGTTCCGTCACTCACCTGCAGAACAAAAGCCGTGGATTATGGGACATGGTGTTAAGCAAAGGTATTGCGTATCTTTTAATGTGCTGACTCCCTCCTGGATTAAAACGGCAATTTAATTTGTGTCGCCTTTGTTGTGCTTGCAACTTAATCAGACCTGCTCTCTCGCTGCACCAGCCCCTGGAAAGCCGGCTTCTCTGAGGCTTGGAAAGCAGGGCCTGCGGGTACACTGTGATCGTCCTTAGCACCTCAGCCAGGGGAAGGGGAGGAATTGGGGACCTGGTTAGGTGCGGTATTAATAAGGTGATGGGTTCAGTATTGCCCATCGATCAAGAGGAATGGCTGTGGCAAACAATATGATATGCCCCGTAACCTCCTCCCCACCTCACTGCCTTCCCATCCCCCCCAAAAAAGCCTGGAATTTGCCTGTCTTGAAATTTCTGCATATCCACTAGATCTCTTGTGCTCCTTTTTTAAAATCTCAAGGTATGGCTTTCTTAGTGATCTGATGTATTGTAGAACCCATAGCTTACGTGTAAATGTGTTTTTAAAAGTTTCCTTCACTTCCTCACTCAGGTTTACTGCACGCAGGTCTTGCTGTTGGTGCACGAGACACGAAATTACTTACGTCAATCCGGGTGACTCACTTCCCCTCTACTCTAGCCAGTCAGCCTCCTGGCAACACCCAGCACCTTGATAGTCAGGCAGAGATACTGAGGCAAAAATGGCCTTTCGACACTCTAGGGATCCACTCATCAACCTGTCAGCCTCCCCGATGGGTCCAGCCAAAGCCGGGGCTGGCTTCTTATTGTCACGTGACCGCAGGGGACCATGTGCCCAGGCTCTGTGGCTGAGGCTAGTGGGCTCTGCTTGGTCAGCCTGATTAAACAGGGACTCATAAGGGTCAGTTTCTCACAAGTACATGGTTTCTCAAAAGGCTAGTTCCCCCCAAACAAGATGGGTAGGCTGTCCAGGGAAGAAGCAGTTGGTATTATATTACTCATGAGTGCCGGGCCTGGACTATCCCATTGCTTATTGCACATCCCTATGTGGATATCTGCAAGTGACCATATTGACCACTAGCTGTCTGGGAGCATGCAGGCAAAAGGATCCACCTTTCCCTGCAAATGTGCCTACTACTCCCTGCTGTGTCTCCTCTTGGCAAAGCCTATCCCTACTTACCCATCCAGCCACCCCAGGACCTGCCCACTGATTCGCAGGCCCCAGAACCCCAGAACCCCTCCCTGCTCCAGGGTCCATGGCTCAGCGGGTCTAAAATATGGCTGGCTTCTGTCCCTGTTCTCTAGCCTTCCTGACACCTTTTTGCTTCACATGACCAGCATCTCATCCAGATGACTGCCAAGGTCTCCTAACTGGCTTTCCTGTCTCGAGTCCCCCCCCATCTTCCCCATCTAGGTAGATGGGTCCAGAACTGAATCTGATCGTCTCACTTGCCTGTTTGAAATCATTCTCAGGGCCTTGGGAATAAAGTGCAAGCTTTTGAAACTTGGCACACAGGCTTTATCTTTCACGCAAAGCCCCCTCACCTGGTTGGTACTACTTCTTCGCTCTCAGCCTCCGCACTGCGCTGAGCACACTGTGGTGTCTGCCTGCTTTCCTGCCTCTCCTCCCGAGCTGGACTCTGCAAGAGCCAGGATATTCTAGTTTGGCTCCCACAACACCCATTCTCAACGCTTCAGAGCCTGCTTTCTGGTTTGAGCTGGAAAGCTAAACGTGGCAGGTAGAAGACTCCCTGGCAGCGGGGAAGTAGAAATGTGATGTGAGTTCCATCCAGCGGACACACCAGTACCTGTGTGAGGCTTCACCTAGAAGCGAACAAGGAAGGTTGGGTCGTCTGGCAAGCTGGATGGCGACATCCGGTTCCTCTGGGGCAGGTACAGTTGGGTTTCTCGGTCCAGCCCCTAGCCCAGGGCGACTGTGGTGATGGGTTAACGTTGCCTTGGTGCGATTGGTTATTTTTCTGAGTCTGCAGAGGTTCCAAGCTCCATTGCTGCTGCTGGTACAGACCCCAAGCCTGGCTCCAGCCCCTCCCCAGATCCTGCCAGTTTTCTATCGTAAAACTCTTCGCTGAAACTAGAGGGGATGCTGTTGCCTGCCAGTGAGCACCTGATTAATACGGATGTTAGTAAAAATGTACTAGACTTCTTTGTGTCTGCGGTGCCCCGCACAATGCCTCGTTCACGAGAGATGCCACAGGGATGTTTGTTTGAACGGCTACGTTTTCTCTTTCTGCTCTGAGAGTGCTCACTGTACCATCCCCTAAGGGAGGCACCCAGGAGAACAAGTATTTCAAGGTAACAGGTCACAATCGCGTTGTAGAGTCATATAGTAATATAGAGCGCAAAGGTCATGGACATGCAAAGGCGGAAACAGGAGGGCATCCCAGGGAAGGTAGCCTTTGAGACGGGCCTTGATAAAGGAGTAGCAATTCGCTAGCCAGACAAGGAGTTCAAGGTCATGCCGGGCAGGAGAACGGTATCTGCAAAAGCAGAAGCATATGAGAGGGCAGAATAGAGTTGGGGGATGCGTGTGGCTGCACGAGACAGAGCCCTCCGATTAGGAGAGCAAGGTGGAAAGGGAGGGGATGCCGGGGTTTGAATCAAGGTGAGTGTTTCTGGAACTTTCTGGATACCAGAGACTGAACTGTGTCACTTTTATATATATATAATTTCATTTAATCCGCCCTGTGGTTACTACCCTCATTTTATAGGTTAAGGGACTTGCCCAGAGTCATAGAGTTGCAAGTGGCTGAGCTCCTCTTCAAACTGAGGTCTCTGTGACTAACGTGCTAAAGAGTTTAGACTTTACCCTCAAAGGAACAGCCATGAAGGACGGGTACACCATACTGTGACTAGACTGCCATTGCCAAAGGATCAGAGCCTGACGGAAAGGACTACCCTGTTTCCCCGAAAATAAGACAGTGTCTTATATTAATGTTTGCTCCCAAAGATGCGCTAGGTCTTATTTTCAGGGGATGCTTTATTTCTCCATGAAGAAGGATACGGTACACATTTATTGTTGAACACAAAAAAAGGAAATGTATGACCTGTCTACGGCATGGTAGTAGTTGTCATCACAAACCAGCTCACTGATGGGCCGCAGCGCAGCTGGAGCTGTTCAGGCAGTAGGGGGTCTCTTTAAATCAGGAGTCAGAAGCCTGACGGTAGCTTCGGGGGCCTTCTATTCCAGGGAGGCCTTATTATTGGGGAAGTCTTATTTTCGGGGGGATGCCTTCTATGACAGCGAGAGGCAAAACTGGAAGTAGGTCTTATTTTCGGGGGATGTCTTACTTTCGGGGAAACGGGTAGTTAGAGGAGTCCAGCGGAGAGGTGAGAACAGCCCAACAAGTTAGGAGCAGCGAGAACGGAAGCGATCAAATACACGTGAGAGAGATTTTAGAGGCTCAGTAAACCGCACTGGGAGACCGATCTCGGGCTGCCGAGCGAGAAGGCAACACGAGTCAAGTGTGAGGCCGAGGCACGGGCTTGGACAGCTGGGCGGGTTGGCACCTAAAATGAAAAGGGGAGGGGGATGGGGGAGGAAGGGAAACAGAAGAAGAAGCTGGTTTAGGGTTAAGTCATCATTTTGTTTTTGGATGTGTTAAGATTGGATTTCTGAAGAAGAATATCTTGGAGATCATCAAGATATCCCTTGGCCCAAATCTATGGTCCCCGTGACCCTGGAGCGGAGCCAGGTGCCCTGGGCGTCTTGGCAGCAGGCCAAGCACGACTGGAATCTGGCTCCGCATCCCGGCGAGGGGCACCCGGCCTGGCGCTGGTGCATACTTCAAATTGCTCATCAAGCTGGGGAGCGGCCGAGCAGAAAGGCTGCGATGCGGATGGCCAACGTCCACGCCATTCAGTAATTCAGCACGGAGCCTGTCTTCGCTGCAGAGTTCCCAACACCAGCAGCATTTTTACAAAAGCCAAACCCCGTTTCCTTTGCTAAGTCATGCCTGGGCGAGCTGGAGAACTGCCAAAGGACAAGAGCAAACGCCCGGCCTCTTTATAAGCGGCCCCGAGAGAGGCCGGCACCGCCTGATAAAGCTGTCAGTCTGGCTGAGGCCGTGCAGGCACGTGATGGACTCATTTGCATATGTCACTTCCCTTCGGCCAGCCTGCAGGCCCCCACTCCAAATCCGGTGGGCAAATAAAGCCGCCCGGCACACCCTCCGACGATCAGATGCAGGCTTTCTTACACGGGAGGGTCTGGCCTCTCTCCCCTCATCTTTCCGCTGCTCTGGCCCCAGCCAACCAGCATGGAGCTCGCCTGAGGAGGGGGCATCTCTGACAGGGGGCCCAGGCACGGCCTTTTGTGTCGCTGGGCAGTGGAGATGCTGGAGTGGCCCCATCAGCTTTCTCAGCACACTGCTCCTCCGCCGCTGCCGACGGCCAGGGGTGGGCCCTGGGTGTCTCCCTGAACCCCGCTGCTGGCCTTGCTACTGTGCCTCCTTAATTAGCCCGCCCTCCCCAGACTTGGGGATCAATGACTAAGCAGGGGACCTGTAAGGAGACCTCCATAGGGCTCACTGACCCTGCCCAGGGTATGTTATGGATGCTTGTTGACTGGCCAGCTGTCTGATGAGAGCTGGATTCAAGCTTTCAGACGTTTTGGGTTTTGTTGTACAGTGGTACCTCGAGATACGAGTGCCCTAACATACGAGATTTTTGAGATACGAGCCATCGAGCGAGCCATTTTTGCTTTGAAATACGAGCAACATTTGAGATACGAGTAATCTCGGGGATCGGCCGGCTGCACACGACCCACCAGTTTACCGAGACTCGAGCATCTCATAGTTTCCCATGCCTCAAGGTTACGGAACGAATTAAACTCGTATCTCGAGGTACCACTGTTCATAGTTGGGCACTGGGCAAGGCGGCTCTCAGAAGGCGTGTGGCCTGGGTGCTCTAGGGCCCTAACCTAGCCTACCTGGCCTCCTCGAGGGCCAGAGGCTCCATCCCTTGACCAGTTTATAACTTGCCAGCAGAGCCGGCAGCTAGCGGAGAGTAGGAGTAACAAATATATATTCACTTGCGGCTGGCTCCACCCTGCGCTAAGATGCCAGGTTTGGTGGACCAGACAAAGCTGGATATGTGCCCCCCACCCCCTGCCAGGTTATTTGTGGCAGCCATCAGCTGCACAGCTAGGTGCGTGTGTGTGGGGGGGGAGGAGCGCAGGGTGGCGCCTGTCCATGAGCAGTCTACCCGTGTGCTGGGAGATGCCAGCCAGGAAATCCTGCTTCGGAGTCCTTCTGTAACCCCTCACCCCTGGTATGTAATTCAGAATAAAAACAATATGACTTCTAAAACACAAAACGTGCATGAATGCTGAAATTAAAATGACTTGGGATGTTTAGACTGCAAAATTTTGGTTCCGTTCTCACCGAAACGGAACCTTTGGTTAGTTTTGGGGGGAGGCCCCTACGGGGCTGGGTCTCCAAGCGCATGTGTAGGCTGCACATTGGGGAGTCCTGCTCTGGGCCTGAGGTCCGGCCCTGTGGCTGGACCTCCAGGTGCTGCCTGCCTCTTGGGTCTGCCCCGTCTCTTCTCAGTCCTTTCACCTGCATAAGGAGGCTGCTCCGTCCTTGGCTTATGCCCGGCTCCTTTCCTCTCCCCCTCCCGCATTGAAGCATCTATCTTATATAAAAGCTGCTGTTTGAAATTTTAACCTTGCTATTTGGCTTCTGTAAATGTTTGCTTACTTAAATAATAAGAAAATGAGACTACTCTCACTCCAGAGAGGCCATTACACCTTCCCTGGACAAAATGATCAGTGCTGGCACCAGGCCAGGCCTTTGGTTGAGGTCTCAAGGCCTCAGCACATGGGGGCCCTTTAAGAACTTGCCAAGGGGCAGGAAACATCCCATATTTGGGAGACAAAGAAGGTAAAAACATATAAATAGGAAAAATGTCTGCATGTTGGGGCCCAAAATTTGAGAAACGTTTTCCTCTGGACCCGCGCGTAATAAATGTAACTCCAAACTCTCCAAGCATGGTTTGATTATTCCGGTTTTCTGTAACACTGTGTGCTGGTTGCCTGAGTTTTGTATGTGCTCTTGTGTTTAGACCCCTAATATTTCCCTAACCTTATTTTGTCACTGCATATTTTGTTTATTTTTCCCACTCTTAATGTAATAATGTATAAATTTCACTCTGTGTAGGGTGCACTTTTGCATGTTTTGACAAATGTATGCAATCATGAATTTCTAGCATGATCAAGCTATAAAGCAGATCCATCATCTGGAAAAGTTACCACCGGGAGCTTGGTTTTTGACGTGCATCCTGGGTTCTGGTCCATGGGAAGCCTCGCCTGGCTATGGAATCTTGAGGGCATTTCTCTGCTCTCTGCTGTTTTCCCCATCTGAAACAATGCATGCCTGAGCACGGAGCGGGCAGTGCTTGGGGACAGTTAGAAAATTCAGAGGCAGGGAATTCAGTTAGTACTCCACAGCTAAGTCCTACTGCCTAGCCCAGTGGTCAGCAAACTCATTGGTCAACAGAGCCAAATATTCAACAGGACGACGATGGACATTTCTTTGGAGAGCCACATTTTTTAAACTTAAACTTCTTCTAATGCTACTTCTTCAAAACAGACTCGCCTAGGCTGTAGTATTTTGTGGAAGAGCCACACTCAAGGGGCCAAAGAGCCGCATGTGGCTCACGAACCACAGTTTGCCGACCATGGGCCTAGCCAAAGACAGAGCCACAAGAAACGTTGGTGAATCAGTGAAGAATGAATGAATGAACGAACGAGAGTGAATGAAGCAGCCTAAGAGTGGGAAGGTAGGTGGGGTTTTTTCTTCCGGGTACCAGGAACCCCCACAGGGACTGTAATGCCAGGCAGCTGGTCCTCTGTGGCTCCTCCCAGCCACAGCCCTGGGCCTTGGGTCTCCGTCCTGCCTTCTTGTCTCCAGCGTTCCTCCGCGCAGGCTTGTCAGTTCTTCCTGGAACGAGAGAGTCTCCCCAACCCATGTCTGCTCTTGCCAGTCAGGATTCACCCAAGGCACCAGCTGCTCAATGCCTTTCTATGAGGAGAAAAAAAAAATTCACTTGGACCCCTCATTCTACAGTGTCAGCGAAAGACCCTTTCCAACGTGGTGCATCATAAAATTTCATCTTCCCGGGAAAGGAGATCGATGCTCCTGTCTTCACTTTTTCTGCAGCCCAAGGGCCTGTGTCAGCAACTCTGGCTCCTCTCATGGCTCATATTCTCAAAAGGAAAAGGCATTAGGATTGATGAGTCGTGATGGCCGCGGGAAGGGCGGAGCGAGGGAGAGTCCCGTGGCCATGCTATATTTAACACTCCGCCTAGACGTGGGATGCTACTACCATCTTGCTTCTCTGAGATGTTGGAGAAATGGGTCTGTCCCTGGCAGAAAAGCCTCCCACCTTTCCGGGAGGCCCCGGGGCTGATGCTGTCCTTTCTGGCTGGTGTAGAAGGGCTGTGTGCGTGCAGCCAGCCAGCGGCGTCCTGTCTGTCACTAGGTTGAACAAATAAGATGACAGCATTGGAGTTGGCTCCGTCCTCCCCTGGCCCTCAGTGCTGGAGGCAAATCAATGCAGGTGTCTGCCCTGGTTTGCAGTTTTGCCTTGAAGATCCTGGCGGCCAGATCCGGGGTGCTTTCTCGACTTGGGGTCCAGTGGGAGCTGGGCTCGGTGTGAGGGAAGGAGCCACACAGGTCCTCCCCACTGGGTAGCTTCCTCTGATGAAAGGAAACAGGCAGCCCTGCCTCGGGAATTCTAAATTACAGCGGGGGGGCGGGAGGGAAAGAGCAGTCCCAACTCACAGCCACTTACCTGTTGCAATGCCGGCCCTGTGGGGGTGGGCTGTCCCTGAAGCATTTGTGGATTTCTTGCTTCTGCTCTGGGGCTTTAAAGGAGGATGCGCTTAAGTGGGTGGTAGAGCTCGCTCCCCTCCCTGTGGGGTGGGCAGGTCTCTGAACAAGGAGCTGTGTCTTCACCCTGCAGGGCTTCTGGGACCCTGAAGAGGGGGAGGGAGTGGCACATTTGGGGAACAGCACCCAAGAGCACATGGCTGAGGGCCCAGCTATGACCATCTCCGGCCCTTCGTCACTGCGGTCAAGGCAGCCTGGCTGTGTCAGATCCTATAAATATTGGATAAGGCTGCTTGGAAGACTTGAGATGCTTAAAGGTGTTGGCGAGGGGGAAAGGGGTGGGGAGGAAGGGTACTTAGGGAGCTGGGGGAGAGGAAGATGATATCAGAAACTGCTGACCCTCGGCTCAGAGCTAAGACAGAAGTCAGCAACAAAAGAGGGAGGATGGATTTTATCAGGCCTGGCTTCTATTCTCGGCTGAGAGTTTGCACACGCATTACTGCAGAGGGTTGAGTGGCGCAGCAGTTGGGCTGTCTGGCTCAGGACAGTCAGAGGGAAGAAAGCACTCCTCTTCCAGTTTGATTTCCTCATGTGTCCTCTTCTGTTTGGAAGCCTGGCGTGTGCGCTTGTAGGCTCCTCCTGGGCTTCTGTGCTGCAGGGGAGCCTTCTACCCCTTCCTGGGGTTTCCAGGGGTCTCTATGGGTGGGCTGTTCTCAAAGGGATCCCAGTCGACTTAGGAGTCCTTTGTGCTAGGAAGCCTCCCCTGACACCCCAAGTCTGGCCAGGACCCTCTCTCTGCACCCCCACAGCCCCAGTGCTCACATTCATCAGAGCACCCTGCTACTGGCTGGCCTGTGTCCATCTCTCCCACCAGAATAGTCCCTGGGGCAGGTTGGTGCTTTCCTCACGAATACGTGCCTTAGCAGAGTGGCCAGTACAAAGCAGGTGCCCCCAAAACGTGTACTAAGTGAAACACAGGGGAGTCTCAGAATGAGTTGGGGGGAACAGCTGCTCCCCACCAGAAGTTTGAAAGAAAGAGATGGGAGGGGGCGAAAAACCAGGACTACAGGCTTTATTAGAGGAGAAGGACCGTGCCAAGCTGTCTCATCAGGGGAGAACAGCAACACGTGCAGAGGGGAACACGCCTTTTGAGGGGAGGAATGGGAAGGAGTGGGGCTTAGGGTACTTGGCACACGCTGATTGGTGGCTTCATATAAGGCACATGATTAGGCACTTGGATACTTAGGAATCAAGAGCTTGGGGTAGCTGAGACTGGTTTGGCTCAGTGGATAGAGCATCGGCTTGCGGGCTGAAAGGTCCCAGGTTCGATTCCGGTAGGGGGCATGTACCTTGCTTGTGGGCACATCACTGTGGGGCGTGCAGGAGGTGGCTGATCGATGTCTCTCTCTCATCGATGTTTCTGACTTTCTATCTTTTTCCCTTCTTCTCTGTAAAAAATCAATAAAATAAAATAAAAAAAAGAGCTTAGGTATTTGGCAGGTGCTGATTGGTGTTCCATGTATAGTGCATATAAGGTGCCTGGTGAGGTGCTCAGGAATGTCCAGGCCGCAGGTGCGGGTTATGTCATACTCGGTCCATCAGCTGGGGGACGGGAGGACCGATCATTGGATCTATCAAAGTTCTTGGGAGTTCTCTCTCAGTTCTTGTGACTTTTCCTGGCTTATTGCTGGCTGATTCTACCAGGAACTTAGCTAGGGATGCTCCCTTTGCAAAGCTGAACCCCGGTTTTCATCATCTGTCCCCTTTCCTCTCCTAGTGGAAAGTCTGTCCACCCTGGAGCATAGCGTAGTATTGTGACTCTGAGTCCATGGTCGGATGTGGTTCCTACTGAGTGGTTTGGGATTGAAGCATTTCATGAGTCTCTCCCCATCCTTTCCCATTTTTCTCACTGTCTCTGCTGTACAAAGTCCAGATTCCAGGGGCTTTCTGTTCTTGTAAATATTTCCCTTCCTCACTTCCCTTGCCAAGGGTTGAGATAGCTCTCACACTTTCTCTCCTTTGTGGGTTCTTGGGAAAGCAGGCCGTTTCAGGTCAGGGTTCCTATGTTCTCAGTGGAAATTGCTCTTCTTATAACCTCCTGAAAGGGGATGTAGCCCCACCGTGAGTCCCTGGCATTCATACTCCGAGTCCTTCCAAGTTCTGTTCTCTGTCCTCTGTCCTCTGTCTCTTCTGAAAGCACTGTGCACTGAATGCATGCACCTCACACTCCATCAAGGCTCACCTGTCCCAGGCCCACATTCCACAACTCTGCCCCAAAGTAGCCTCCTCCCTCAGTCAGCCCCCTCCCTGGACATCCCTCTGCCTCTCTGTCTCCATGGATACCCCTGCCCACTGACTCACAATGCTTCACGGCCACTTGCCCAGCCTGGGTCTCCTCTCAAGCCACTATGATTTTAGGGGAAGATTCTCACAGTTTCCAGTTGTCCCTCTCCTCTGTCCCTACTTGCTCTTTGTAATGCAAAGTGTCACAAGTCTTGAAAAGTTCAGCAGGACTTTGCCAGGACAAAGAGAGAGAGAGAGAATCTCATTCCAGGAAGAGGAAACAGCCAATACAAAAGCCCCAAGGAAGAAAATCACCTGAAAGAGGGAGAGCCAGAAACCTGGAGTGCTGGGGGGGGGGGGGGGGTGAGGGAGGGAGCTGGGGCGTGGGGATAAAAGGCCTTGCCTTGAAAGGAATTTTCTGGGAAATCATCAAAACATCTTTGGGCAAGAATGTTATTGATTGGCTCTGTGCTTATATTCATTGTTCCTCATAGTACAGACAAAGGGCTAGTGTCCTTGATAAACACATTGGAATTGATTAGAAAAATTAATAAGAAACCTAGCCTATAACTCCATAGGAGAAGGTGCAAAATATAGTCAGGCAGATAGATCTCAGGAAAGGAAAGACAAATGGTTCTTAAGGGTACGAAAGATCTTCAACCTCACTCACAACAAGAGAGATGCAAATTAATTCTCTACCGAGATTCCATTTTTACCTGTTACATTGGCAAAATCCCCAGGATTTGATAACACATTCCTTTGGCACTCGAACATTGCTGGTAGAAGTGCAAATTAGCACAGCTACTCTGGAGGGCAATTAAGCAATATCTACCCAACTTGTGGATGCTTATTTAACCTCTGCTTCTAGGATTTTACTGTAGAGATATACTGTACACATGCGAAATAATGTATATCCAGGATTATTAATTATGGAAGTGTAATAATAAAGTGTAGGAAGCAGCTAAGTGTCCATTAGCAGGGTCCTGTTAAACAGATGATGGTCTAACTATATCATGGAATATCAGGCAATGGAAAAGAATGAGATGACTCTCCCACAGGGAAGAATCCCAAGACATTCAAGACAGTTATTAAATGGTTAAGCAACAGGTAGACCAGTGTATATCTTTGGCACATTTTGTGTAAAACAACGGGGAGGGGACGCCAAGAAAAATGAGAATACTAGTATATATTTGCATTTTCTTGGAGACGCATAAAGGAACAACATGGCTGCCCAGGTGGAGGCGGGAGAGGGGTGGGAACCAGGCAGACAGGGGACAGATGTGCGGAGGAGGCCCTTCCCTGTGAACCTTCCTATATTTTTTTGAATTTTGAATCATGTGAATATGAACCCTTTTCAAAATATTACACTAAAAAAAATGAGTTCCCTGTTTCCATAGTCATTTTCAAAATAGTTCTTTGTAGCCTGGCTTCCCAGAGGAACCTAGAACCTGGTCTTATAACTTACACCATCTCAGTGATTCCCCCCCAGTGTGAAAAAATATTACACCCAGTCCTGGTTGGTGTGCTCAGTGGTTAGAGCATCATCCTGTGCCCTGAAGAGTCATGGATTCGATTCTGAGTCAGGGCACCTACAGGAGGCAACTATTAATGTTTCTCTCTCACATGGATGTTTCTCTCCCTCTCTCCCTCTCTCCCTCCCTCTCCCTTCCTTTCTCTCTAGCACCAATGGGTAAGGATTTTATTATTATTATTTTTATATATTTTATTGATTTTGTACAGAGAGGAAGGGAGAGAGATAGAGAGAAATATCAATGAGAGAGAAATATCAGCTGCTTCCTGCATGCCCCCTACTGGGGATGTGCCCTCAACCTTGTCCAGAATCGAACCTGGGACCTTTCAGTCCACAGGCCGATGCTCTACCCACTGAGCCAAACCAGTTTCAGCGGGGGGTAAGGATTTTAAAAAATAATAAATAAATTCATAACAAATTCATAAATACCTTTAGAGAGCAGCTGCATCATGTCACCCAATTGTAAGTCATGACAACTTCCCGAGGCTGTAAATCCCCCCCTGTCCTTCAGGGGGCTCTGATTCAGGTTTCTGCATTTCCACCTCTGCTTCAGTCCCATGTAACTTGTCCTTTTCAGGTGGCAGAGTGGTACCTCGAGATACGAGTTTAATTCGTTCTGTAACCTGGAGGCGTGGGAAACTATGAGACGCTCGAGTCGCGGTAAACTGGTGGGTTGTGTGCAGCCGGCTGATCCGCACGATTACTCCTATCTCAAATTGCGCGTATTTCAAAGCAAAAATCGCTCGCTCGACCGCTCGTATCTCAAAAATCTTGTATGTTAGAGCACTCGTATCTCGAGGTACCACTGTATTTCTATTCAGTAAAGCCCGTGTTGGCCTTCATGTTGATGTCTTTCTCCCTCAGCCGTTCGCTCCCTAAGATGACCTTGCTGGAAGCCCTTGAGCACTAGTCCCTCTTGGTGCTCTGTGATCGCTTCTCCAGACCCTGCCTTTCTGCATATTAAGTGTGGTTACCCAATTTGAGCACCTTGTAAAAACATTTAAAATCAACCGGTGAAAATCCTTCAAACAAGGAGCAGCTGTGCGGGAGAAAGAGCCAGCTGGTTGCTCACCACTTCCTCAGAAAGTTGATGAAGCACAGTGTTCAAGAATTCTAGGAGGCGAAGGGCAAAATGAACCGACACATGTCCTCCGGATATGATTGCCTGAGAAAATGGCTCTCTCATCCAGCTGTGTTCACAAAGCTGCCCTCCGCAGGGCACCAGGATGGGGGCGTGGCCTGAGATCCCCAGACAGTTCTAGGAGAGCTTTGGGCCTGAGCTTCCCTTTTGTTGGCTCAGTGGTCGGCAAACTCATTAGTCAACAGAGCCAATTATCAACAGCACAACAATTGAAATTTCTTTTGAGAGCCAAAATTTTTAAACTTAAACAACTTCTAACGTCACTTCTTCAAAATAGACACACCCAGGCTGTGGTATTTTGTGGAAGAGCCACACTCAAGGGACCAAAGAGTCGCATGTGGCTTGTGAGCCGAGGTTTGCCCACCACTGTGTTGGCTGCATAGCTCTGTGGCTGTGACACCTGTCACTCAGGTCTAAGCTCACTTATCCACACATCTACAATCAGATGTTGAATGAAAGATTTACAAGCTCAAGTTCAAGTAGGTTGACACCCTCCTCTGCTCTTCTTCTCTAAAGCTGACCTTTATATATATGTAATCTATTCTCTCATGTGTAGCTATTTCATTCCCAGGATAAAAAAAAAAAAAAGCCCTATATTTTTTTATCACACATATGTACTCCCAACCAGCTATAAACTCCTGGAGTACAGAGATCACCATTTTTTCATCTTTGTTCCCCCCGAAGATGCTCACACAGAGCCAACCTTCCATCAATACTTGTAGAATAAACAAATGAATGAGTGGTTGAGTGGATTGCTAACACTTGCTATGTATTTATTCTGTCATATAGAAACTAGTGGCCCAGTGCACAAAATTTGTGCACATTAAAAGGGGATTCATTAGAGGAAATAATTTAATATTGCTATTTGCCCTTTCATCTCTAAAGTATCAGAGATGAAAGAAAATTAGTAAAATGTATATGGAAATCTTCCTCCTGTCAGAGTCTGGGGTATACCACAGGACCCAGAGTCAAGTCCCCTCCTACTTACATGCGCTTCAAAATTGAGTGAGTCACAGACCTGGCCATCCCATCCTCCCATTGGGCTAGATCCAGACCTGGCCAGTCCCACCCTTGTCAAGCCCCACTGGGCAGGGGACGTAGCCTCAGGTCCCTTGGCCCGGCACCACGATGGGGGCATGGCCTGAGATCCCCTAGCCCAGACCTTGAAGTTCCCTGTCAAACCCTGCCAGGCCAGGGTAGGGGTTACAGCCTCAGGTCCCCCATCAAATCCCACTGGCAGGGAGGTGCAGCCTCAGGTCCCCCAACAAGCCCAGCTGGGTGGGGGTATGGCCTGAGTTCCCCTGATCCAGCACTGGGGGTGCACCTTGAGGTCCCCTGTCAAGCCCCCCCAGGCAGAGGGGCACAGCCTCAGGTCCTCTGGCCTGGTGCTAGGGTGTGTGTGTGTGTGTGGGGGGTGGCCTGAAGTCCCCTGTCAAGCCCCATCTGGTAGGGGGTGTGGCCTGAGGTCCCCCAGACTGGCACTGGGGCAGGGGAGCAGCCTGAGGTCCCCTAGCCCAGCACCAGGATGGAAAGTGCACCTTGAGGTCCCCCATCAAGCCCCACTGGGCAGGGGGCGTGGCCTCAGGTCCCCTGGCCTGGTGCTGGGGCAGGGGGTGAGGCCTGAGGTCCCCGTCAAGCCCAGGTGGGGGGTGTGGTCTGAGGTCCCCCAGCCTGGTGCCAGGGTGGGGGGCGTGGCCTGAAGTTTCCTGTCAAGTCCCACCTGGTGGGAGACTTGGCCTGAGGTGCTCCGGTCTGGCCCTGGGGCAAGGGAAGCAGCCTGAGGTCCCCCAGCCAGCACCAGGATGGGAAGCTCACCTTGAGGTCCCCTGTCAAGTCCTGCTGGGTGTGGGGCATGGCCTGAGGTCTCCTGTCAAGCTCTGCCAGGTGGAGGACATGCCCTGAGGTCCCCTGTCAAACCCCATGGGTCCCTGCGTAGCCTCAGGTCCCTGCTGATTACTCCTTAAGGCTCCTTATGGGAACTTGGTCTCAGCTGTAGGTGAAGCCATCTTTGTGACAGAGTGATGGCCAATTAGCATATTCCCTCTTTATAGCTAGGAATCCTGTGATGACAGAGACATATATCTGTGCTGTCCAATAATGTAGCCACTCACACATGTGGCTGGTGAGCACCAGAAATGTGTCTCGTGTGACGGGGAACTAAATGTTAAACGTTAATTAACTTTATTTAAATGGCCAAGTGTGGCTGGTGGCTACCATATTGAATGGTGTAGATGTAGATGATGCTCTGTAGAATCTGACCATTGACATTGATAAAACAAATGGTTAACTTTTTGTGTCTAATACATGCCAGAAACTTTCAACAACAGTTTTGGAAGCAGTGAAAAAAACATATTAGCGCTTGCGGTCCTCACCACAGGCAAACGAAGAGTAGAAGGAGGAAGAATGAATGGAAATCAGTTTCGCCTGCTGTTTTCTGAGAAAGTCGTGGGTTCCTTGGGATTGTAAGTGTTCCGCCTCTCGGTTTCTGACTCATCCAAGAGCCACCCCCTATGACTTCGCCAAGGTCCTGCCAGTAGGCAGGACCCAGACTCGGGGCTAAGTCCGAGGGAGGAGTGCCACGTGGTGAGTCATCCGTACCATTTCTCAGAACAGGTGTTCTTCGGTGAGCCTCCTTCCTGGGCGCCCCACCCCTGCCGTAGCCTGCAGGGCTGACCGTAGCCCAAGGACAGATGTGGGGTTCATACCTGTGCAGGAATGTCCTTGAATGGTGTGCAGTGACCCGGGACATGGACCCGGAGACCCCCCAAGGAAATGGATCCAGGGGTGGGTTTTGTGATCCGTCTGCTCTGGTGGAGACTCAAGTCCTCTGTCTGGGTAACAGCAGCAACTTCAAGGTCAAGGCAGGAGCCTTTCTTCTGCACCGGGTCCATCTGGTCCCACCCGCGGTTGCAGTGTGCTGGAAGCTGGGCTCTTCAGTCACCGGCAGGATGATGACCCCGGATGACTTCCACGAGTGGGTTTTTATGCAGGAAATAATGGTACACAAATTACACAGATGAGCTGGTCTAATGTAGGGGGGAAGCGTGTATGGCGGGCGCCACTGTCCTCTAACCGATGGAGCAGGACAGACGCTCCACACCCAAAGTGAACCAGGTTCCTTTCTCCTGCCTGAAGGCACTCCCTTTGCTTCCTGCGATAACGAAGTGTTCACAGAGCAGATCATGAAAGTGCCCATGGCCGAAACCGGTTTGGCTCAGTGGATGGAGCATCGGCCTGCGGACTGAGGGGTCCCGGGTTCGATTCCGGTCAAGGGCACGTGCATTGGTTGTGGGCACATCCCCAGTGTGGGGCGTGCAGGAGGCGGCTGATCGATGTCTCTCTCTCATCGATATTTCTGACTTTCTGTCCCTCTCCCTTCCTCTCTGTGAAAAATCAATAAAATATGTTTAAAAAAAAAAAGAAAAAAAGAAAGTGCCCATGATGCCAGGCCACTGAGCCAGAGCTCCCACAGCTGTCACAGCCTCTCTTGCCTCCTCAGGGATACAGGTAAAAGGCACACACACACCTAGGGCTCCCCGTCCCCTGTCACTCATTCCCTCTGAGGTCCCCGAGCCTGCTTGCTGGCTCTCATTTGGAAGACAAGTGCTAGGTCCTTGACACAGAATTCCCAAAGCGCCCGAGGCCCAGAGCAGTGTCTGGGTGCAGTCTTCGGCTGGTGCTGAGTGATCTGCTGGAGCCTACAGTTGTTTCAACAAATTTGACACACCCTCCGGGCCCCGCAGGCAGGGTGGGGAGCCCGCGATGTACAGGCCACACTGGGGAAGCTCCGGTTCCAGTTGCACAAGTGATGCCTCCTTCTGGGGCTCAGGTTGTTGTCAGGGTAACCACTCCACACTGACGCACCTCGCCCTTCCCTCTCTCTGCCTCTTCTCCGGACCACATCTTCGATATCTTCAGGGCCGAGACAAGCCCAGGTCTGGAAAACAACTGGTATCTGGAGACCCGGTCATTGCCGGAATAATGTGCTGACAGCATTGCAGTCGACTATCAGCTTCTCATCTGGGTCTTTGCTTCTTGAAACCCCTCCATCTGGCTGCATCGAAAGTCCTATGGTTTCCATTACCGCCCTACTTTTTCAGACCTTCTCATCCCTTGACTATTTCTAGGTCAAATATTACTAAAAAGGCTGGGGTGGGAGGCCATTCTGAAAGACTCTTTTCAGGTTTCCCAGAGAAGAATTCTGCCCCAACCTACTCTTTGTGGCTCTGTACATTTCTTGGGATGCTGAAGGTTAATATCTATAGAAATTATTTTCTACATAAAAAACCCACTTATTGAAGGCAAAGGTATCCCTGGATAGCATAGTCACAGCGGATTTTGAGCATTGGAAGAGAACCTGTAGATCACAGCTTCATTTTTTAGAGTGAAAAAAAAAAACCACAAAAAAACAAAATATCAGAGAGGTTAACCAACTTGGCCAAAATCACTCAGCTTATAGACAGAACTATTTGAACCTTGAATAGACAATTGATCAAGATTTTATTGGTCCAGGATACTCTACATTTTATTATATTAAGCAGGATGATAACCTGTTCTCTCTTTTACCGTAAAACATCTTGCTTTCACTTCTCCCCTACATTATACCAGCTAAATTTGTGTAATTTGGAATTAACCCGATTAACTGAATCTGGTCAGAGGGGAAGACCCAAGTGAAGGTCTTGCTGTCAAAAGGGCAAGTAAGTAAAGCCAGCCTATGACCATCTCTGCCTCCAGGACCATGGATGGTGTCATGTGTCAAAGATGTTGAGACCTCTAAGGAGGATGACCCTAAAGTTCACCTGTGGACAAAGCTTGCTCTTCCCTTTTCCCCTGATAATGTGCCTGTCATCTCAGGAGAGCTGGACTGTCATGGGGTTGCGATGAGAATGGAGGGCTGATACCTTCTTATAACTGATGTAGTCTTTGGTTATGTACCCCTTTGACCTTGGTGAGAGATGTACACAAGATGAACGAAGCGTCTGATTATTCTGGGAGCCAGATGGGAGTCCCTTCTCCATTTTATCCTGGAAATGCAGAGGTTAGAGCCTCTCCAAGTAGAATCTGGTAAAAAGATCAGTTAATGTTTTCCACACGATTCTTTAGGGAAGGTTTTTTACTTGTCCTGCTAGAGGTCATTCCAGTTCTGTTTATGAAACAGTTGCTAGTTAAGATGCTGGCTGTTATCCATCCTCTGAGTTGGGCCAGTTTTGTGGTGGGAATCCTGTTTTTCTGGAAATGTCAGGGTTATAAACTGGTTCTTGGGCGGATGGCCCAAGTATCCTACAGATCTAATGCTGTGTTTTAGACTTTTTTGTATTCTTTCCTCAACAAACCTTTGCACTCCTTGAACCCCAATAGTGCAGTTTATATATTCTGTGATTCCCCTCTAGGACATGGCTTGGACACATTACACATACTAATGGACAACTTGATTTGAGTTTTTAAAAGCTTATATTATGTAAGAACATACATTTATAGTAATGTGTGTGTGTGTGTGTGTGTGTGTGTGTGTGTATTGTGTATAGAGTAAAAATTTGTAGTAAAAATAGTTATTCAGGTTGGTAATGAAACGTTTTCTACCAAAAAAAAATTATCTTGTTAAAGACTTCCATTCAAAAGCCTAGTTTTCAATAACACCCCTTAAAAAATAGGGTAGGACAGCCCTGCTGGGGTGGCTCAGTGGTTGAGCATTCACCCATGGACCAGGAGGTCACAGTTTGATTCCTGGTCAGGACACATGCTGGGTTTCGGGCTTGATCCCCAGTGGGGATGTGTATGCAAGAGGCAGCTGATCAATGATTCTCTCTCATCATGGATGTTTCTCTCCTTCCTTCTCCCTTCCTCTCTGAAATCAATTTTTAAAATGATACACTTTACATAAATGGGGCAGTACATGTCACAGAGGGAGATAAGTTAGCTCGGAAGATGCAAACTTGGCATTCACGGATGTGAAACAACCGCTCTGAAAACAGAACCAGGGACAAGGCGGAGCCGGGCCACGGGGACCGGACACCTCCCGGAGAGCAGATGGCCGGAGTGTGTGTCGTGAGGATGAACCAGGCACCAATGTCAGGTGCTTGGACACAGAAGAGGAAAGCACATTTTGGAGTTTGCCTTCCAGAACTGGACAGCTGTGGCCTGGCGCGG
Source organism: Lasiurus cinereus (assembly GCA_011751065.1). Lineage (NCBI taxonomy): Eukaryota > Metazoa > Chordata > Mammalia > Chiroptera > Vespertilionidae > Lasiurus > Lasiurus cinereus. The sequence goes on along the minus strand of JAAGEH010000297.1, from coordinate 15,189,875 downwards.
TCCAAGAGCCATAACCCCATCTCCTTTCCTTTCTTGTACCTGAGACTGACTCGCAGGGAAGTGCACGCCTCCAGAGGCCCTCTCAGCCCGGGCTCAACCAGAAGTGAAAGGAAGCATCTGGCTTCTGTTCTCGGGGTGAGTCAAAGGCGGCGTGGTGCCCAACCATTTATTTTCCTTCTCAGCCCCAGGAGGAGCTCCCACAGTCCCCGCTTTGTCTGTGGGATCGACGCGACCCACCCCCCAGCCGCCAGGGCCCCGGGGCAGAAGACGGGGACTCCACTTTAGGGGAGACAATAAGCACGGGTGGTTAGCATTCTGTCAGTCCACATCGCTCAGCCCACGAAGGTCCTGCGAGGGGCGGAGCCCGAGAAAGAAACTGAAAGGAGGGATTGTCCCCCTCTCCTCTCCGGGGTGCTGGCAGCAGATTAAATATCGGCAATAACACGTGCGCTGAGGTCACTCCCCTGGGCTGGAGAAATGGGAGCCCCAGGTCACCGATCTCCAGTTCTGCAGAAAACGACCCCAAGTTGTGGCCTGACAGTGTTCAGATGCATTTTTGAGCTGGGCTGTGGCCAGGCGGTCAGGCGGGGTTCGGGGGAAATGTTAGCTTTGGACCTGCTCCTTCCGCCAGGCCCCCGGCTCCTGGCCGGGAAGAGTCCATCTACTGCCCCAAGCTCCCCGTTGCACCTGGAGACCTCCGTTCTTGCCCCCCCGACTTGCCTTTGTCCTGGTTGAAGCTCACAGAAAGCCCCCCACCTTTGTTTTTCTGGAAGGCTCTCCCCACTCTGAAAAAAACAACAACAACAAAACACCACACAACACAGCAATTCAACAAATAAAATTCAACTAGTCGTGCGTGTGGGTCCACACACGGTTAGATGCTGGCCTTTGGATGCTGCTTTGAGCGCAGTCATGTCTGTCCCTTTAAAACGTGTCACTGATCTTTGTTTTTGAAGCATCACAGCCCCAATGGAACACAAGAAATCTGATGTCAGAAAAATGGCCCTGGCTGCCTGGTCACAGAGTGCAGAGGCTGGGCCAGAAGAAGGTGTCTCCTGCCCACGACGCCCTGGTTCACAGCCTAGATCTCTCAGAATAAACTCCCCTTCTTCTTTGTTCGTGGGGAACTCCACAAAGAAAATGGAGGGTGATGAAGTTTTAGTGCCTCCTAAAATTCTTCTCACTTTTTTTTTGGGGGGGGGGCGGTGAGACAGCTTTGGATGCAGGAATGGCTTCTTTGCCAAGTCAGGCAACATGCATTCGCTATGTGTCTCAAGCTGAGTGGAACTGTCAGATCAAAAGCAGAAGGGACTTGGTTCATGCCCATAGGGACTCCAGATGAGCCCCAGAGGCCCCTGCTGCAGGTTGAGGAGGGTGCAACCAAATACCCAGGACTCTCTGGGGGCCTCTCCTGCCAGGCTCAGACGTCTGGTGGACATCAGACATGTACTCCCTCCAAGAATGGTGCCGAGACTGTCTCCTTTGGGCCCTGAGAGAGAATGAACTTCCAAGAGGTACATGTTCAATGTTTAACAACTGGCTCTTGGGGTGGGGGAAACCCTGGTTTTGTAACCTTTGCCAATGACTGTGGTGTAAATACTCCCAGCATGGCTCATTCCAAGCTGCCAATGTGATGCCAGCTGGTTTGCATATGTCTTGAGTATTAACACATAAAGCCAGCTCTAGCTCTCCATTGGCACCAGCCCAGCACAGTGTTGCTGAAACTGACATGAAGGTACAGAGCCCTGACTGTGGGGCCAGACACACACAGAGGCCTCCTACGCTGGCGCTTGGGAGGTGTGTGCCTCCGGTAGGTTGCCTCACCCTCCAAGCTTCATTGCACTCCTCCAGAACACTGGGGCGAATAGTAGCCGTCATTCTTTCCATTGCAAGTGGCTGAACCCGCCTGAGGTAGTTTAAGAGAAAAGGGAGAATTGATCGGTTCATGGATACCATCGAAGGATGGGGCATCATGGGAACTTGCTCTGTCTCCCTCTGTTTGTCAGCGTTTTTCTTTGCTAAGGGTAAGGGCTTATGGTCATCAGCAATTTCAAACTAGTATTCTCCCAGCTCAGGTGGGTTCTGCTACTTACTATTCATCCCAGTTTTCTGGAGGAATATAATGAAGCTTAGAGGGTCAGGGACACGTTTTAAAGAGACAGACATTACTGTTATTCCTGAGGCACACACCTCCCAAAGATGAAAGGCCCTCTTCCCCTGCTCCACGGTGGGAAACCCCAGGAATGGCCACTTATGGAATCATGTTGGTTCACATGTATGTTCCCGAGCAGCCTTTGGGGCCAAGTTGATGGAGAACCATGACTGGCAGCCCCCCACCCCCCAAGACCACCTACCTTGGGGTGTAATGAGCATTGCCCAGAAGAAGTGAGTGCCTTTCTGAGCAAACCCTACCCTCAGGGCCACCTCTAAGGTCAGGTGCTGGTCTTGCTGGGTTGTTGTGCGCCTGGAATAAGATAATACAAGGACTGCAAAGGGCTGCCCTGCATAGGTATTCGAGGGTTAATTCCTAACTTATTTCCTGCCCCTTAACATCCTTCCTTAATCCTCCTGCTCTCTCCCACTGAAGTCCCAGGAAACTGCCACACAGACTATGGGCCTCTTGTTGGTGTCAAGTTCACCTATTAGAAACACCCTGCATACTTTACCTCCTGCCCCTGCAGGACTAACAAGACTGGACCGTGCGGGATTGTGAGGTGCGAGGAGCTGGCATTCATGTCTAACCACCATCTTTTTCAGTCTCTTTTGCTTCAACCTTTTGGGGCCACTGATTTATATCCTGCTCTTCCAGGACTTTGCTCTCAGTCCTTACAATCCATAGCCCCTCGGCTGTGAATGACAGACGCATCTCCCGGAAGTGAGAAGTTGTAGAATACTTTCCTTGTCCCGACGGCATCTCTTGGCTGTTGCCAATCCACGGCGGCACTCCAGCTTCCAGTCTGGTGTTTTGTATGTTCCCCTCCTCACAGGACACCCTCCCCTATTGGCTGGCAGGCTGAGAGCCTTTGGGAGAGCACCATGTAACCAATGACTGATGAGCATTGGTGATGAAGACGCTGACCCTTGCACCCTTCGGAGCTACCTCTGAAAGGTATATTTTACAAGGAGCCCCAGACCTTCCATACAGGAATGAGCTCCATCAGCCACCTGGCACCTGGCTAGGCCACGGCCCCTTTATTAGCTGCCTTCCTTTCTTGTCTCTCTTCTGCTGTGGGTGCTCTCTGCACCTTCCAAATACAGTGGTACCTCGAGACACGAGTGCCCAGCATACGAGATTTTTGAGATACAAGCCGTCGAGCGAGCAATTTTTGCTTTGAAATACGAGCAACATTTGAGATAGGAGTCATCGCGCGGATCGGCCGCCTGCACACGACCCACCAGTTTACCGCGACTCGAGCGTCTCATAGTTTCCCACGCCTCAAGGTCACAGAACGAATTAAACTTGTATCTCGAGGTACCACTGTACACGATTTGCACTTGAGACCCTGTCATAGCGTCTCCACTTTAGGGGGCTTTCTAAACAGCCAGAACAAAGACATGTTTCTTGGAGAGTAAAATTCCGTATCCTAGTTTCTGAATCAGAAATAGCTTAGTCTGACACAGGCACGTGAGCGGGTAGGAACAATGGGACAGCATACTTGACATGGAATTTTCCAGCAAAACCGGGAGGTTTGGCTGCCACCCTGATAACACTTAATGGGGGAACACTTTGGGTTGGGGTGCTGCTCTGGGCCCTGGAGACTGGAGGAAACACCCGGCTCCCCGTCATAAGGCCAAGGTCACGCAGAGGAGCGCCACCCTACGAAACTGCGGGCTGGGTCCCCACGTATTGTTGGCACGGACACCTGGAGCACTTCCTCCCTCCCCTCTGCCTCTCAGCAGATTCTTTTTTTTTTTTTAAATATATTTTTTATTGATTTTTTACAGAGAGAAAGGGAGAGATAGAGAGTTAGAAACATGGATGAGAGAGAAACATCGATCAGCTGCCTCCTGCACGCCCCCCACTGGGGATGTGCCGGCAACCAAGGTACATGCCCTTGACCGGAATCGAACCTGGGACCTTTTAGTCTACAGGCTGACGCTCTATCCACTGAGCCAAACCGGTTTCGGCTCAGCAGATTCTTGAATGAAGCCCATCTCTACCTGGCAGTGATTCCCATGAAGGTCTAACTCTCTTTGCTGAGGAGAATGGGTGTTTCTTGGTACAGCGGGGACTGTGGGGGCGGGGTGGGGGGAGTTGAAGATGGGGATTCCATTGTACATGTCTTTAAAAAATATTTCTATTGATTTCAGAGAGGAAGGGGTGAGAGAGAGACAGACCGGAACATCAATGATGGGAGAGAACCATCGATCGCCTGCCTCCTACACACCCCACACTGGAGAATCGAGCCCGAAACCTGGGCATGTGCCCTGCAATGTCTGGTCTAAGGAAGCACGAAGGGGGGGTTGGGAGGGGTGACCAACTCCAGTTCCTGGGGCTGGAAAGACAGTCTGTGTTTGATGAGTGGATGTAAATCCACCAGATGGTCCGACGCACACAGTAGGAGCTCCATAAACCTTGATTCCCATCTACGTTCCTTCCCACCTGGAGGATTCTAAGCGCGGTGCACAGAGAATACCTACTGGGCGTTTGATGAGGCACAGCTATCATTGTCTTCAAAACGAAAGGCAGCAAGTCAAGGGTTTATTTGTAGCCGAATTATGGAACATTGGGAGGGTCTGGCTGGTGTTATCTGGATTTGTTGTCCTTGTACCAGAAAACGGTACACAGTTTCTTCCTCTCCATTTCACATGATGCTCGTGGCCATGGCATCCAATCCCAACTGGTGGGGACTGTGGTGGGGGGAGGTGACCGATCCAAGAAGGATCCGCACACAAGTTGGCATTTTCAGCACCAGCCTCTGCAGCCTTGGCTGCTACTCTCACGGCACCCAGTGCCTTCCAGAGGGGACTGTCCTCCCAGGCAGGGGGGACTCGGAGACCGGGCACATTGGCCAGGCCCCCCCTCCCATGTGCGGTGGTGCCTGGTCCGTGGGAATGGTTCCTGGGGGTGTGAGGGGTGGGAAGGAGAGAGGGTAAGGGAAACACAGATCATTTGAGCCCACGTCCAGAATCACCATGTGAGGCCCTGCAAGGCGGCATGAGCCACTTCATCTTGAGTTTTAGGGGAGCGCTTACAGCCTGCACCCTGGGCCTTCTCCCCAGCCCTCCCACTCAGAAGGAAGATGCGACGTGTCTGCTGCTTTCCTGCCGAGCACTGAGCTGTAGATGGGTGTGTGGGAGTGCGTGTGTCAGGAGGGACGGAGGGACGGGGAGATGCCAGGGAGGGTCTTTTGCAACCCAATTAGCAGGGGGCTTCTGTGTGGGGCTGAGAGGCAGAGCGGGAGGGTCCTTGAACTAGGTCAAGGTAATTGTTAGCTGGTTTATCTAGCCAACTCACTTTGAGGAGGCTGGAAATGATTTACAAGCTGTGTGTGTGTGTGTGTGTGTGTGTGTGTGTGTGTGTGTGTGTGTGTGAGAGAGAGAGAGAGAGAGAGAGAGAGAGAGAGAGAGAGAGAGAGAGAGAAAATTAGGTCATGAGAAAGCAACTTGGGGAAAATAGGCAACATTTATCTTTAGCAACTTTCATACAAATCAAATGTGGCTTAATTCATTTCACAGATGTATGGAATGTAAAATCTTATGGACTGATAAACTGGACTGTTGTTTATTTTGTTGGTGGGTTTGTGTAGGAGATGTTAGGGAGTCAAAACATTTTAGACAGCGAGGTCTTCCCCTGTGTTCTCCCACCCAACCAGAAGGAAAAAACGCTTAGCAAAAACGTCCCTCTTCCCTCCCTCCCCACCATCCTCCTCCATCTCATCACAGCAAACACTTTCTCTCCTTCCCTTTTTCTCCTCCTTGCCAATTTACTGCTTAATAATTTATTCATGTATCCACCCCGTCTGTCAGTCAGCTGGTCAGTCAACATACACGGTATCGGCACATGGCCTCTGTGCGTGGGAGCTGTGAAGGGAACAGGAATTTGGTTTTTATCTAGTCTCAGAGAGGGCTCTCTAATGGTTAATTTCACTCCTGAAAGGAAATGCATTCTCCTTCGGGATCATCCGAGCCGGCGGCCGCCAGCTGATGCTCACGGATTCCGGCATCGTGCTGGGCTTGGCTGTGCCCATGATTTTGCGGTTGTAATTTCCAGTGGAAATGGAGAGACACCGAGGAAGGACGATGCTCCCTAAATTAGATTCCCCCCCTCCGCTCCCCAGTCGGCAATTCCTACAAGATGTCAGAGTGGCGCCCGGCCTGGGCCTTCTCTCCCTCATGTCGTTGCTGGCCGCCTGTGCTGATGGCAGGAGAAAGAGGGGCGTGTGAACCCCCTGAGTCCTGTGGCCCTGACTCCAGGGGTGGGCAGGCCGGCCTGGGTACCAGGCTCAGCAGGCGCAGGAGGTTGATCATCTCTATGATCAACCAGGGCAGGAATGAATTCTGGCTTTGCTAATCCTGCCGCCGCCGAAGAAATCCACCCTCCGCCGACAGAACGGGCAACGTGTCAGAGAGATTTCTTTCCGCAGAGACCTGCCTGTGGCGAGCAACCAAGTGATTTCTTCTGACACGTCGGGTGTCTCAGGAGGAAGAAAAGAACATCCAAACAGGGTCTGCTAATGAAGGCGTGCGCGTTCCCCGGGTGTTTGTATTAAAGAGACCTCAAGGCCGCCTGCTTCTGGGCTGAAAGCAGGCCTTTGTCAAGGATTGCATGTTAGAAGGTTCAAAAGGCCCCAGAGGGAGAGGGAGAACAAGAGGCAGGAAGAGGCGTGCCCAGCGAGATGAAGGGAGAGAGCAGGCAGGACCGCCGTGCCTGGCTGAGATGTCACAGGACAGTCACAGACACAGGCGCCAGCGGTTTGATCACTGAAAAGGGGCCTGTGGAGCGTTGCTGCAATGAAAGGCAGAATTTTCTGGATTTTTTAATTTTTTTTTAAAAAGATGGGCTTTTGTTCTTGCTGCTCTGCTCACCTGAAATGCCCTTTTCTGTCCATCTTTAGCCCATCTGTTCTAGAAGACTCAGCTCCCACCCCCCTCCTCCATGAAGCCTTCTTTGCTATCTCCGGTTAGATATAGAATTGCTTTACTTTCTGCAGGTCGACAGTAATTCTTTTCCATTACTTTTAAAAAATTTTAATTATGCTAAAATACATGTGACGTATATGTTACCATCTTAAATATTAAAAAAAAATTTTTTTTTTTGGTGCCAAAACCTGGGATGGAGCTAACCATCTTAATTAAACATTTTGTTTTGTCTTGATTTGGGTTTTTTTGTTAATCCTCCCTCAAAGATAGTTTTCCATTTATTTTTAAAGAGAGTGGAAAGAAGGGAGAGAGACAGAGAAAAACATCAACGTGAGAGAGACATAGCGATTGGATGGATGCCTCCTGCATGCACCCTGATCAGGGCTGGGGGTGGAGCCTGCAACCCAGGTACATGCCCTTGACCAGGAATCAAACTCCGGACCCTTTCAGTCCGTGGGCTGAGGCTAAACATTTTTCGGTGAACAATTCAATAGCGTTAAACAGAGTCACATTGTCTCCAGAACTGTTTCATCTTGCAAAGCTGAAACTCTATACCCATGAAGCAATGTCTCCCCATTTTACTGGCAACCTCCGTTCTACTTTCTGTCTCGATCGATTTGACTACTTAGGTACCTCTTCTAAGGGGACCCGCGCTTATTTGCCTTTTTTTGTAATCAGCTTATTTCATTTAGAATAATGTCCTCAAGTATAATCGGTTTATTTCATTTAGCATAATGTCCTCAGGGTTCATTAAGATTACAGCCTGTGCCGGAATTGTCTTCCTATTTAAGGAATCGCCATTTGGCTTTATTTTTAATGGAATTTAACAGGCTGCCTTATTTTTAAGTGTGATGTGCACATTATAGGACCCCCCCCCCCATAGAATTCTAGTTTCTTTGAGGGCACAGTCTGAGTGTCTCTTCATTGAGTCCCATTGCACCAATTAGCCCTGTGCTTGGCGGAGGGTTTGTGCTCACTGAATATCCAAGGACAAATAAGGGCATATCGAAGGACAAATGCTGCTATTTTGTCTTGAGTGGGTTTTTCTAGACCCCCTGCCTCTCCATAATCACGCTGCCGGAAGACTCGGCAGCAGCTTAAACCAGTCCATGTCATCAAGTGGAGGCCAGCAGGAAAGGATTGGCATCGACAGCTGTGGGCTCATCTCCTCACTCCGCAGCCTTGAATCGGTCCCGTATCTTTTCCTGGCTTCAGCCTTCTGCTTCCTTTGGGAGTCATCTTCTTTGGGACAGGAAAGTGGACCCAATCTTAAAAGAACAGAAACCCAGAATGGGAAGGGCAAGGAGAGAGGGAGATGGTTCCCAAGAAGAGTGGAAGCTGACCTTTACATTGGGAGTTCCCATCTTGTTAAGTTTCTGGTGTGTATCACTTTTAATACCTATCTTTGATAAGGGTGGGGGTGGTAATGGGGGGATGGGGAGGCAAGGGACTGTGCTTAATTAATGTTACCTATTTCATTATTCCTTTTCATTGGAGTAAGCGTCCCCCCAAGTTGGCGCTATGGAAGATTTGCTTATTTTGCAGCGCAGGGAAGCCTTGCTAAAATCTGATTTAGAAACCCGGAGAACGAAATAAACTCCAAACTTGGGCAGTAATCGCTGTGTTTGGAGTAGAGGCCAGCCCATCCCTTTGTTCTTCCACGGTCATTTGTAAGAGAGGCTCATGGAATGAACAGAGGCATGGAGTCGAGCCGCCCTGTGTTTTGCTAGTGGTGTGACCCCCGGCAGACCGTTTGCTTCCCTGAACCTCAGTTTCCTCATCTGTAAAATGGGGTAATACCCCCTCTCTCACCAGGCTTTCCTGAGGATTCAGTAAAACCACGCATATTAAGTGCTCAGTCTGACACCCTGTAATGGAAGAATACAGTGGTACCTCAAGATACGAGTTTAATTCATTCCGTAACCTTGAGGCGTGGGAAACTATGAGACGCTCAAGTCACGGTAAACTGGTGGGTCGTGTGCAGCAGCTGATCCTCGAGATCACTCCTATCTCAAATGTTGCTCGTATTTCAAAGCAAAAATCGCTCGCTCGACGGCTCCTCAAAATCTTGTATGTTAGGGCACTCGTATCTCGAGGTACCACTGCACATGTGAATTCTCTTCCCCTCCTGAGTTGATCTAGGTCCCTGAGCTCCGGGCCTGTTGGCGCCATTTGGGTCCGGGACTCACAATCAGCCACATCCACCGGACGGGCTCTGTCTCTTCCTCAGGAGCAAGCAACCCCCATGGGAAGTCTATGGCACTTCCTCTTTGGGGGGCCCTGGACTGATTGAAGAATTGCATTTTGGGGTGGAATAGGGCTCTGTGGGGCCCAACAGAATCCTGTTGGAAGATGGGATTTGCAAACCCACAAGAGAATTCATAGAACAAACCACCACAGTTAGATTTTTCCCCCCCAAACGGTTCACTGCCAGCTGGGCAGAGGGCTCTGTGCTGTCGAAGCTATCGGGGCCCTTCCTACAGAGGAGCCTTCATGTTTGACCCCAATCACCTTTATGGGAGCAGCCAGTTCCCAGGGCTCAGCAAAGGGGTAAGGGCTCCGCCAGCCCAGCACAAGCAGAAAGAGGAGGACAGTGCCTGCGGTTCTGCCCCGCCTGGCGCGGCTTCCCCCGGATGTAACTGGCTTGTGCGGGGCGTTCCTGAGAGAGGTACACTTGCCGCTGCTCATCAGCCACATGCCACAGGCTCTCCGTGGGCCTTTGCAGGGAGGCAGGGGGTGCCGATGGGCGGGCTGCCTCGTGGTCAGTCCTGAGAGACCATTGGCGTCCCTTCCCATCCCAGTACCTGCTGGCAAGTCAGTGAGACCTTTGACACGTTGCCTGCGTCTGAAGAGGTCGGTGGAGGAGTGATTATCTCTGGCTCATATTAAAAACAAGCAAGCAAACGAATCAAACAGAACCCTGGGAGTTAGAATGAGCTTTGAGGATTGATAAGACTTTCTTCCCTGTTTACCTAGTAGCACATTTTGTTCTTGTTGTTGTGTGTGTGAGACGCAGAGGAGGCAACTGCTCGAGAGTCAGCTCCAATCCACTGAACTTTATCCCGCAGTTCCTTCTTGACCCTGAGAGTCAGTCAGAAAGCACTGGCAGAGGTGAATCAAGGTCCAGAGTCAGCCTCTCCCTGTGGCAGGAGAACTGGGCTATTGTTCCAGCCCCAGCACCTGCTCTCGGGGTGATCTGGGTGGGTCACCTCCTCTCTGTGAACCTGTCCCCTTGCACTTTAGGCCAGAAGGCTGGGGGTGGGTCACCCCTAAGAACACTCTAGTTCTGACCGTGGTTTTATGGGGCGCTGTGATGATTTCTAGAGCTGGACCATGCGCAGCGCCCCCTGACCTGCTTTGTGGCTTTTCCTCTGCTCACAGGGGCTCCCCAGACCCACTGCCTCTTCTTGCTGCAGGGCTGGTTTGTCTGAGGCAGCGTTTCACATACAAGCGCTCTGCGGAGCCAAGGCCAAGGCCGGTGTGCAGCACCTGTTCAGTAGAGGAACAAACTCGTTGGGCTTCTTGCATCAGTCTTTTTTTTTTTTTTAATATATATTCTATTTATTTTTTACAGAGAAGAAAGGAAAGGGATAGTTAGAAACACCGATGAGAGAGAAACATCGATCAGCTACCTCCTGCACACACACCCCACCCCCGCCCACTAGGGATGTGCCCACAACCAAGGTCCATGCCCTTGACCGGAATTGAACCTGGGACCCTTCAATCCGCAGGCTGATTCTCTATCCACTGAGCCAAACAGGTTTCGGCCAGTCCTAACAGGCCAGGGTTTTTTTTTCAGGAGCACCATGCGCTGGTCTCTGAACACCCACAGCAGACCACCCCACACCCGCTGGAAGTGGAGGGAAGAGGGGGGACAGTGCCTCACCGAGCTGTCTCCTTTCTTCCAGAACCGGGGTGCAGGGCTGGAGACCACCACCCTGGGCGCAGGCTCCATTTCATAGAGGTAGAAAATCAGCAAATACAAGAATTGAGACTCCCACTGAAGTGCATCACAGAGGAGACATTAATGGATTCCACAAGCATTTATTAGCGTGAAAGGGACCTCAATAGATCATCTGAGTCGGCGTCGAGGCCGTGTATCAAGCAGAGAAGGAAAATAATGTGCTTAGTCACACAGCCGGGGAACGCGCTGGAGGCGCATTATGCATCAAGACGCTTTTCTCGGTGGGGCTGACTCAGAGCCCTCTGAAAAGACGTTCAAGGAAGTGGAAGTTGGAGACAATCCTTCGCCCTGCCTTCCCTCTACTTTCCAAAGAATGCCCTTTGACCCAGAGACCGGCATTGAAGGGCCACGTGGAAATACCCTTCCTTGTACCTTATCAAAGTCTCTTCGCCTGGGTTTATCAGAGGTGACTCACGCCCCGGAGCCCTCTGCACCTACCAGAGCTGGGACTGCAGGGTTGAGAGGAACTGCCTTCTATCGCCCCATCCAGCAAGGACCTCGTAAACTCCACTGTCTCCATCTCCCCCAGCTGGAGGCTCAGCCATCTTGGGGGAGCTTGACCCAGAAACTGCTCCTGGCTTTTCCCACAAGCTCCTCCCCTTCAGTGGCCTTGAGGGGCACCTGGGAAGCGGGGCTGGGGAGAGCGGGAAAGAAGGCGAGTGGCCTGCAATGTGAGCCAGATGGTGGCCCCACTGGCGACCGGCTTCCTTCTTTTCAGGCTAGAAGGACCAGCTCCTCCCTCCTGCAAGAACTGCGTCTTTGAGAGGAAGAGAAATGGTCCTTGGGTTCACGTAGCCTGAAGCCTTTCGTTTTCATAGTGTTTTCTCCATCATCATGGCCTCTGGGCAGATGGGGGAACAGCAGGCCAGGAGAAAGCCACATTGCTTTCTGCCCCCCAGCTGGGCAGGGGCAGGGCAGGGAGCAGGCACTGTGCCTGAACACAGCTAATGGATGCTCCTCCCTCCTTTCCTCTCTCCTTTCCTCTCTCTCTCTCCCTCCCTCCCTCCCTCCCTCCCAGTGCCAGGAGAGACATCATACCAAGCTGCCAGGGGAGGTTCACGGGGCCTTAGCGGGCAGTGACTGGTCTGCAAGGCCGGACAGGTATTTCCCAGGAATGAACTCACGCTGCTCTGTGCAGGGGCAGCAGTCAGGAGGGAGGGGGAGCACGGGGCGGGGAGGGCACAGGCAATGACACGATGAGGAAACCGCAGGGACACAGGCCGGAGGAGAGCCAGCGCGGCCAGGGAAGCATGAGAATGGGGCCGAGGCGGGTCAGGGCTGGTGGGAAGGAGGCCAGTGCAGAGCATCAGCTGTGCCCACCTTCAGGGGCTGGTCTCTGTGCTGGGGTGAGGAGAAGCCCCTGAAGGACATGGAGCAGAGAGGGACATTTAGGGAGCAATGGAGAGATTATTGGGGCACCCGACCCAGGGAAAGCAACCCGACCCAGAGGCCTCTCCTGCCCTCCCTGTCAAGCAGTGTTGAGGGGCCACCCCCAGGCTCAGCCATTCGTAGGGAAGTGGTGGAGGGAGAGAGGAAATGGTGGGGCGGGGGGAAGGGCCTTCAGCATCACCTTCTCAGCCCTGAGCAGAGCCCAGGTCCATCCAATCTGCCTTCTCTGGATGTTGCCCCCCTTCCCCCTGCGCCAACCACCTCACCACCCCAACCCTCTGAACACTCCAGCGGGAGGCTTCCGTGTACCGCCTCTGCCTGCTTCCAGCCAGGTGCCGTGAGTCACCCACCTGCATGGTGAGTCCAGGAAAGAGGTGAGAACGTGAGGGCTGAGGAGGCGGGAAAGGCGGGTGGGCTCAGGGCAGGCGCCCAGCTTTTTTGGGGGGAGGGGGGAGCAGTGCCTCCCCCACAGCCCTTCCCCCCAGGAGCCTCTTCAGAGACAGCCCCCACTGGTCCCATCCCCTGCAGGAGGCCTCTTCCCAGTTTCTCTCTCCCTGCTTCTTCTCCCCCACACTCCCTCTCCCTCAGCTGGCTGTCAGCAGCCTGCCACCATCTCCATGGCGACGCTTGCTCCTGCTTGCAGCTCCACACGCAGCAGGAGTGAGAGCAGGGGGAGGGCAGCTGGTCTCATTAGTTTTCCTCTTGAACAAGGTTCTTTGAAAATCAGCTCATGGCTGCACACGGCAGATTCAAGGCCGAGCCGAGTACCTGGAGGGCTGGCTCGCCTAAAACACACGCACACGATGAGAACACCTAGACAGAACGTACACACCAAGGGAGCTTGTCCGCGCCATGAACAGATGTGCTGCGGTGTCCCCTTTAAGCACCGATATTTAGCAGTGTGTTGGACATGACTGATTACCCAAGACTGGAGGCCCACCCGCTGGGTCCCTGGAGGTAGACTTGTAAGGCTTTGTTAGAGGCAATCTGGGGCCCAAACTGACCAGATTGAAATCCTAACCCTGCCATGTACCAAAGGGATGAACCTGAACAAGTCATTGAACCTCGCTGGGTCTCGGTTTCCTCATCTGTAAACATAGGGATCAGAATACCTACCTTGTCGGTTGGGGTGAAGATGAAAGATAACGTCTGCAAAATGTTGGCACACAGTAGGTGCTAAAACTGGTTACTGTTGGTTTTGCTCTTGTCATCATTACAGAGTTCTCAGCCTTTGGAGGTCCCACGCTTGTGTGTTGATCTGAGCACAAAAGGCAGTTTTCCTAGCACCGACTTAAAGGCTGTTAGGCCCTCACGTGTCGAGAAGGCAGATAGAGCAACCCCCTTCCCACCCCCGAAATAAGTTTCTTAAAGCTGGGGGCCTGAGCCACAGTATATTTATAATAGCTAAGATCTGGAAATGGTCCAAGAAATCATCAGTAGATGAATGGGTAAAAAAGCTATGGCACATTTACAGCATGGAGAATTATGCAGCTGTGAAAAAAGAAGGAATTCTGATCCTTTGAGATAGCACAGAGGGACCTGGAGAGCATTATGCTCAGTAAAATAAGCCAGTCAGGGAAAGACAAGTATCACATGATCTCACTCATATGTGGAATCTAATGAACAAAATAAACTGATGAGCAAAACGGATCCAGAGACATAGAAGCATGGAACAAATTGGAATCTCGGAGAGAAGGTGGGGGTGAGTGGTGTGTGGTGTGTGTGTGTGTGTGTATAACCAATGGACACAGACAATAGTGTGGCAAAGGCCTGGGCCAAGGTGGAGGGGATCAATGGGAGGAAAAGGGTTATCTGTAATACTTTCAACAATAAAGATAAAAAAAAAAAAAGGAATTAGCAGAGGGGAGGAAAGTCTGAGTGCTTGGAAGCAGGCATACACCAGAGAGAAGCCAGCTGCTATGGCCCATAGAACCTTGGTAAGCGTCAAGAATTGGGGCACCACGTGCTGTGGAGGGGGCACAATGCAGGGCCTGAAAACAGAAGGATTATGGACCAGTATTTATAAGAGGCAGACAGACTCACAGGCCCCAGCCCCTACTCCCTCTGCAGGAGACAAGAGATTTATTTTCCAGGAAAACTGAACCGGAGAGACTCTGTGCTAGGGACATTCAGTTCAGAGCGCGGCTGGGACGGGGTGAAAGTTTGCACACTAAGTGACTCCTTCCCCCACCTCGCTTCAGAACAGGACAGGAGATGGACAGATTCTTTCCTGCAGCAACTGACACACTTCTGGAAACAGACATACACACATTCACATTTGGAGGCTGCTGCTGAAAAGCCTATGGTCGACCCGGTCACCCTGGAATAAGTCCCATCCATGAACACAGAACTTCCAATCAGCTCCTGAGAATCTCACCCTTAAATGTTACCAGTCCAGGGTCACCAGAGAGAAAGGCATTCAACATGGCAGAGAATAAAATAATCACATAGGAAAGCAAAAGGACCAATGAAGGAAGCAGGAATAATGAATGAGCTGCAGAAACTGAAAAGAATGTTATATATATATATCCATCCATACACACACACACACACACACACACACATACATACTAGAGGCCTGATGCATAAAGATTTGTGCAAGAATGGGCCTTCCTTCCCCTGGCTGCTGGCACCACCTTCACTCTGGCCTGGAGCTACCTTTCTGCCTTCCCACACTGCCCAGATGCCCGGAGCAGCTGGGGTGGTGCAGAACGCCCCTGGCCACTCTGCACCTGTGTATTCAAATTAACCTGCCATATCTGTTGGGTTAATTTGCATACTCACTCCTGATTGGCTGGTGGGTGTCACAAAGATAAGGCCAATTTGCATCTTGCTCTTTTATTAGTGTAGACTTAGAGACCAAAGAGAAGGTACTGTATCCATAGGACATGCTGAAAAAGGAACAAGTATAGGAAGGCAGAGTTCCTAGAAATAAAAAATATATATATATTAAGTGAAAACTTCAAAAATTCTGTAGGAAATTTTATAGTCAAGGAAATTTCCCTAAAAGTAAACAAAGAGAAAGACAATAGGATGGAAAAAAGAACACAAAAATGAGAGGAGTAATCCTAAAGGTTCAACAACCAATGAGTAGTTTTAGAAGAAGAGAACAGAGAAAAATAATGGCAAGGAAAGTATCAGAGCAATAATACAAGAAGTTGTCCTTGAACTGAAGGACACAAGTCTTTTCTTAATTTTGTTTTGTTAATCCTCACCTGAGGATATTTTTCCATTGATTTTTAGAGAGAGAGAAAGACAGAGAGAAACATTGATGTGAGAGACACACATCGATTGGTTGCCTCCTGATCAGGGCCTGGTCTGGGGAGAAGCCTGTAACCAAGGTATGGGCCCTTAAGGATGTAAAGAAAGTGTGAGACTAGTTACACCTGGGGAGCGGGACCCGGTGACCAGATCATAGGGGTGGGAGGCAGACCTTCACCATATCCTCTTGCACCATTTGAATTTTCTCTTTTTCTTTTTACATTTAATTTACTGGCATGTAGTGCATTCACAATGTTGTGCAACCAACACCTCTATCTAGTTTCAAACATTTCCCCCAAAAGAAACCCTTTACCTATTAAAAAGATGCCCCCAATTCCTCCTTCCCTCACCCCACCCTGAAGCCCCTGGCAGCCACCAATCTGCTTTCCTTCTCTATGGATTTACCTATCCTGAATATTTCATATAAGTGGAATCATACAATATGCGATCATTGGTATCTGGCTTCTTAGCATGTTTTCAAGGTTCATCCATGGTGTAACATGTATCAGGACTTCCTTTTCATGGATGAAAAATATTCTGTGTTATATATAAACTAGAGGCCTGATGCACAAATCTTCGTGCAAGAATGGGCCTTCCTTCCCTTGGCTGCGGGCCTGCCTTGGCTCTGGCCAGAGCCACCTTCCACCTTCCCATGCTGTCCAGAGGCCTGGAGTGACTGGGGTGGTGCAGAATGCCTGCATCATCGCCATGGCAACAATGCAAGCATCCTGTATATGCAAATTAATCCAACATCTTTGTTGGGTTAATTTGCATACTCACTCCTGTTTGGTTGGTGGGTGTCACAAAGGTATGGTCAATTAACATGTTACTTTTTTATTAGGTCGATACCACATTGTGTTTTTCCATTCATTCTTTAGTGAACATTAGGGTTGTTCCCACCTTCTGGCTTTTGTGACTAGTGCCGCTATGAACATGCATCGACATGTCTTTGTTTGAGTACCAGTTTTCAATTACTTGGGGTACATACCTAGGAGTAGAATTGCTGGGTCCAATAGTAATTTCATGTTTAAATTTTAGGAACTGCTGCGTCATTTTCCACAGTGGCTGCTCCATTTTACATTCCCATCAACAGTGCACAAAGGTTCCATTTTCTCTATATCTTTGCCAACACTTGTTATTTTCTGGGGTGTTTTTTTTTAAACTAAAACCCATCCAAATGGATTGGAGGTGGTATCTCATTGTGATTTTGTGGCATTAAGCATGTTTTTAAGTGCATATGTTCCTTTATATCTCTTTTTTGAAGAAATGTTGATTTAAGCTCTTTGCCCACGTATGTCTTTTTGTTGTTAGAGGTCTTTCTATGATCTGGAGACTAGATCCAAAGCACCATTTGGATTTTAATTCATGTAAATATACTACCTCCTCAAAAGAGAAATACAATCAAAGCCATTGTGTGGATGACAGTGAGGGGTGGGGGTGGAAGCAGGAGGACCCTGGTGGGCAGGGGAGATGGAGAGAAGTGGGCAAATGTGAATGAGAAAGACAGATGGAATATAGGTGTGGAGAGAGAAAAGAGGAAGGAGGGACAGATAGCTGGGTTTCTTTCTTGAATTTCTGGGTGGAGTCCTATCTACCCAGAAGAGGGACAGGCTAGGGATGGGGTGTAGGAGGGAGGACATTGAGGGGTTAGTGTTGGACACAGAAAGTGTGAAGTGCCTGTGAGTCAGCCAAGTTGAGGGGCTGCAGAGGAGCAACATCTACGTGTCTGGAGTTTACACTTTCTGCACGGTCCTTCCCCCACAAAATACTGCAATATCTGTCCAGAATAATGGCCACTTTTAGGTGAGAGAAGAGGCAGGAGCGTGCCCGGGAGGGGAGGAGCGAATGAAGAGGCGTGGTAGGCCGTGCTGGACTGGGATGCCACGGAGGGTTTAAGCGGGGGGGATGGCATGACATGATCTGCATCGTGAAAAGATCGCTTTGGTGCCAATATGAGTGACAGACCAGAGGGCGGTAAAACAGAGCCAGCTAGAACGTTACTGTTGAAATCCAGGAGCTGAGCAAACGGAGCGAGATGGGAATGGAGAAGGAGGCTCCCGCCTGAGGTGGCTGGGATGTGGGGGTGGGGAGGGTGGAGGAGCCCAGAATAACTCCCAGTCTTCTGGCTTGAGTGACTGCATGGGTGCTGGGGCCATTTCCCGAAAGCAAATGTGGGAGGAGGAGGGGGAGGCAAATCCTTAATTAACTGAAGCTCCACTCTCTTCCCAGAGACAGGTCCAGTGTGGTGAGGAACACGCTCGCAGCCTGTCTGTCCCCACCCTGCATTGCAGCTGGGGGTGGGCACTTCAGAAGGTCCTTATTCTATCCCCGCCATTGCTGACTCTGCCTCTGCCTGGCCCCCCACATCAGATCCCTCACCAAAGCCTGAAAATCCTTCCATCAAACTATCTCATGCCTGTCCTTGCCTCTGTTCTTACCGGGGCCTACAATGGCTGGAGGTGACCAGGCCTCTCTGAACCTCTGGGAGGCCTGTCACGGGCTTACAAGAGGCATCTTTAAAAAAATATATATATATATATATAATTGATTTTTTTCACAGAGAGGATAGAGAGATTTTTAGAAACATCCATGAGAGAGAAACATCGATCAGCTGCCTGCACACCTCCTACTGGGGATGTGTTCCCAACCAAGGTACACGTCCTTGACTGGAATCAAACCTGGGACCCTTCAGTCCACAGGCCGATGCTCTATCCACTGAGCCAAACCAGCCAGGGTAACAAGAGGCATCTTGATGCAGCAGAGGCTGCTGTGCAGAAAAGGCCGCTGCAAACCGCTCCTCTTCGTAGGCGCTTTCCTCCTGCCAGCACGAAGACAAGCCTCTGTCTCCTCGCACAGACAGTGCTGGCTGCGTGCTGGGTCAGAATTCAGCAGACATTCTCCGTTGGTACCGGAGAAGCCCTTTGGTTAAGTGGCTGGCCACGCTCACACAGCCGCCCACCCCGGCAAGAGCCTGACTACCGCACATAGAATGTTTGCCGTGGCAAAGCCTTGGCTCTGGGGGTGTGCCACCCTCTGGGGGTCATCACCAGGCCACACTGGACCTTACTCCCCGTTTTGCGGTTAGGTATTGTGTGAGGACTGCCTGCACCACGTTGGCCAGAATTGCTCAGTGTAGTAGAGGGTCGGCCTGTGCCCCAAAGCATCAAGGGTTTGATTCCTGGTCAAGGGCACGCACCTGGGTTGAAGGTTCCATCCCCGGCCACAGTTGATGTTAGTCTCTCCGGATCTCTGTCTCTTTCCACCTCCCTTGCTTCCACTCGCTCTAAAAATGAATGGAGAGACATCCTTGGGTGAGGATTAACAACACAGCGTGCAGGTAGGAGAGGCGAGGTGTGGGAGTACGCACCCACACGCCGTGCGGTCAGGTGACTTGTTCAGGAAGAGGAAGGAGAACTGGTTTGGGAGGCAGGAATCAGGAGGACCATTTCAAGTCCTGGCAGGGCCTCTTGTGAGTTGTAGAACTCAGGAGGTTCATGTCACTTTTCGGGGTGCCAAGTTCATGGACTGTCAAATCCTGAGTCTTACAAGATGCTTCTGAGTCTTTCTTGTAGACAAACAAACAACTTCCATCATCTCAGTGACCCAAGGCTGTGCTGAGACCACTATGTATCGTCTGCTGGGTCGTTTCTGTGTCTTCGCACTAAGCTGAATATTGCCACCGTCCTGGGGGGAGGCTGCATTTTGGCAACCAGGGGAGTGGAAATCCTTTTCCTCCCACGTCACCCTGTCTGGCTCACTGACCTCCCTGATTATAGCAACAAAGGGAGAGATGCAAGTGGGTGTTGTGTGTGTGTGGTATGTGTGAGGTGTGAGTGTGTGGTGTATGTATGCGTGTGGTGTATGTGTGGTATGTGTGTGGTGTATGTGTGTGTGTGGTGTGTGTGTGTGAGTGTGTAGTGTGTGTGTGTGTG
>JAAGEH010000297.1:15142465-15170236 GCA_011751065.1 Lasiurus cinereus | reverse complement strand
TGGTGTGTGTGTGTGTGGGTATAGTGTGTGTATGTGGTGTGTGTGTGGTGTATGTGTGTGTGAGTGTGTGTGTGGTATGTGTGAGGTGTGTGTGTGGTATATGTGTGTGTGTGTGGTGTGTGTGTGTGTGGTGTATATGTGTGAGTGTGTGGTGTGTGTGTGTGATGTGTGTGAGTATATGGTGTCCATGAGTGTGTATGTATGAGTGCATATGAGAGTGTATGTGAGTGTGTATGTGTGTATGTGGTGTGTGTGTGTGGTGTATGATGTGTGTGAGTATATGGTGTCCATGAGTGTGTATGTATGTGAGTGCGTATGAGAGTGTATGTGAGTGTGTGTGTGTGTGTGTGGTGTGTGTGAGTGTGTGTGGGTGTGTATGTGGTGTGTGTGAGTGTGTGGTGTATATGAGTGTGTGTGTGTGTGTGTGTGGTGTGTGAGTGTGATGTGTGTGGTATGTGTGGTATGTGTGGTGTGTATGTAGGGACAGTGGAGTGGAAGACGGCAGGAAGGTTCCCGGCCAGGTCTCTGCGGCAGGCACCAGGCACGTGCAGAAAAGGGGAGGTGGTGGCGGTGGGCGGGGACAGGGCCCCAGCTGTCCTCGCTCAGGGCTGCTCTGGGTCTGGCCACCTCGGGAAGCGAGGCGGAAGGTGAGGGGGAATCGAGTAGGAGTGCTTTCTCATCTGTTTGACTCCTGGCTACAATTTGTCAGCTGACAGGTTTTTTTTATTTTTCAGTCAAATGAAGCTTTTGTGGGTTTTTTGTTGTTGTTGTTGTTGTTTTTTAGTCAAAAGCATGGTATGTTCGCAAAATCAAAATCTTTGAGGGTGGGGGCGGGCTCTCTGAGCACAAAGCTAAATAGACTCTTATCAGATTACTTGAGTGCATTTCTCGTGTGTGTGTGTGTGTGTGTGTGTGTGTGTGTGTGTGTGAGAGAGAGAGAGAGAGAGAGGGGGGGGGAAAGAGGGGGGAAAAGAAGGGGGAGGGGGACTATAGAAGCAGGAAGGCGTGTTGTGTGCATCCTGAGCAGGGAGGGAGGGAGTGGCCAGGTGAAGCTGCAGGAGGAGGAGGGACTTGGCTGAGTGCTCAGAGGTCACGTGCTCCTTAAAACCACCTCTCTGGGCTCCCCTGACTTGGCCCCTCGCCCTCTCTCCTAAGGTCACATCTCCCCCGGCTAGCGCCGTGTTTGGAGGTGCTTCTGGTGCCGCCATCATCGACAGCAGGACAGCTGTGACCATTTGTTTACCCCCCTCAGCCCTGGCCCGGCAGCACCCTGTCATCTGGCAGCCCAGCCCCAACTCAGCCCAAGGGCTCAAGAAGGGGAGCCGATGAGACAGGAATACTGTTCGCGGCCACGAGGAGCACGCCGGCCCCGGGGCAGCCCACGCTGGCCTGGCTTTCCCTTTCCCAGCAGACCGGCTGCACCTGCTCGTGGGGACGTGGGAAGGCAGATGGGAGAGCAGGTCCGACAGCCAGAAAGGCAGGGAGCTCTCCCTGAAGGTCCTCTGAGGGCGAGGCTGCGTCTGGCTGTGTCGGTGCCTGGAGGGATCCCAGAGAATCCACAGCCTTCCTTCCTGGGCCTGGGACTTCAGGTCCATCCTTGGAGGCCCTGGAGTTCGCATAAACACAGAGCCAGCCGCAGGCAGGCGGCCTCGGTGGGGAGCGGCTCTGTGGGTGGCCAGCACGCGTGACCTACCCAGATCTGTGGGTTTGGGGCCACCTGAGCCCGCGTTGTGAGGAGAGACGGGGAGGAGAGACAAAAGTGGCTGGTGGGACACGTGGTGCCTGGCTGCTCCCAGGCCACCTAGGAGACACCCCCGGGCTGTCCACCAGGTGGCCGGGCAGGGCGGGTGCAGGCCTCCCCAGTGCCACCTCTGTCACAGCTCTTTTTTTTTTAATTAAATAAATCTTTATTGTTCAGATGATTACATTTGTTCCTCTTTTTTCCCCATAGCTCCCCTCCATCCGGTTCCCAACCCACCCTCTGCCCTTACCTCCCCTCGCATTGTCCTCATCCATAGGTGTATGACGTTTGTCCAGTCTCTCCCTGCACCCCCATTATCCCTTTCCCCCTGAGAATTATCAGTCCACTCCCTTTCTATGTCCCTAATTCTATTATATTCACCAGTTTATTCTGTTTATCAGATTTTTTTATTCACTTGATTTTTAGATTCACTTGTTGATAGATATGTATTTGTTGTTCCTAATTTTTCTCTTTACCTTTTTCTTCTTCTTCCTCTTCTTAAAGCATACTTTTCAGCATTTCATATAATACTGTTTGGTATTGAATTTCTTTAGCTTTTCTTATCTGTGAAGCTCTTTATCTGACCTTCAATTCTGAATGATAGCTTTGCTGGGTAGCATAATCTTGGTTGTAGGTTCTTGCTCTTCATCACTTTGAATATTTCTTGCCACTCCTGTCTGGCCTGCATAGTTCCTGCTGAGAAATCAGCTGACAATCGTATGGGTGCTTCCTTGTAGGTAATGAACTGTTTTTCTCTTGTTGCTTTTAATAGTCTCTCTTTGTCTTTTGCTCTTTGTATTTTAATTATGATGTGTCTTGGTGTGGTCCTCTTTAGATTCCTTTTATTTGGGGTTCTGTGCACTTCCTGGACTTGTAAAACTATTTCTTTCCCAAGTGGGGAAAGTTTTCAGTCATTATTTCTTCAAATAGGTTTTCAGTATCTTGCTCTCTCTCTTCTGGCACCCCAATAATTCTGATGTTGGTACACTTGAAGTTGTCCCAGAGGCTCCTTACACTATCTTCACATTTTTTAATTCTTTTTTCTTTTCCAGTGGAGTGTTTTCTGCTTCTTTGTATTTCAAATTTTTGACTTGATTCTTGCATTCCTTTAGTCTGCTGTTAGGTCCCTGTATGTTTTTTATTTCAGCCAGTGTATGTTTAATTTCTAGTTGATCCTTTTTCATCCTCGAGGGTCTCACTAAATTTATTGGCCTTTTCTAGAAAATTTTTGAAAAACCTTGTAACTGTGGTTTTGAACTCTATATCCAGTCATTTGTTTTCCTCCATTTCTTTCATTTGTGATCTGTTTCTTTGTCTCTGCATTTTTCACTGCTTCCCTGAGTTGGTAGAGTAGCTTTGTGTGCTAGGTGTCCTATATGGCCCAGTAGCTCTGCCTCCCAGTTACCTGAGGTGGATTCTCTTCGTGCACCCCTTTGTGGACTGTGTGTACAGCCTTGTTGTAGTTAAGTCTTGATTGTTGTTGGTATCACTGGGGGAAATTAACGTCCAGGCCAACTGGCTGTGAGAATCAGTTGTGTCTATGCCAGGAGAACTACTGTGCTGAAGACAGCCTTATGAGACAAGACTTGCAAAATTGCAAAAGCCTCTGTGCTCAGCTTGGATAGGATGAAGTCTCAGGGCTCAGCAGACAGCCTTGGCTTCCTGTCAGCCCTGCCTTATGAGGCCCTTGGATCTCAGTGTCCCTGGGTAATCGCTGCAGTCCTCTCTGTGTGTACTCACACACACACACACTTCCAGGCCTCTGCCTTTCACGGGTTCCCTGAGTTTCTATGTACCCCTCTCTTTTCCCAACAGTCCAGACTCCCCCTGTATGAGTCCGGGTCCCCAGGGTCTTGCCCAAAACTGGGGTTCAGTGCAGTCGGAAATAGAGTTCAGCGTAGTTGGGAGGTTCTATCTTTCTCCTGCTAGAGAAAGCCAGCAGCACAATCAGTAGTCAGTCTTCTCTGTGCGAGCTAGCACACGTGCCTCCAGACCTCTGCCTTTTGTGGCTCCCCTAAGTTTCCATGCACTCCTCCCTTTTCCCGACAGTCCAGAGTCCCTCCCGACCGCCCCCCATATGAGTTTTGCCCAGAACTGGGGTTCAATGTAGTCGGAATTGGGGTTCAGTGTAGTCGGGAGTTTCTGTCTCTCTCCCGCTAGAAGAAGCCAGTCAGGCACTCAGCCACCCGTCCTCTCCACATGCATGTCTCTGTACATCAGCTTTTTGCAGCTCCTCTGAGTCTCCATGAGCCCCTCTCTTTCCTTCTAGTTGTAGAATTTCCACTCAGCCAGCTTTCCTGTGGTTCTGGATGGTGTCTGGTCTGTGTTTTAGCTGCAGTTTTGAAATTGTTGTGTGAGGCTGCAGTTTAAGTGTTCACCTATGCCACCATCTTGGTTTCTCCTGTCACAGTTCGTTAACTTCGGCCTATTCGTCTGTCAAGGGCCCCACTAATCCCTCCCTCTCGGGACCCAGCCGGCCAGGCGAGGTAATGCACAGACAGCCACCCTGGGTCCCACACACTGACCACTTCGGGGGAACAGGATGGTGCTCATCCTGCTGTGACTGGTTGCCACCCCCTCACCACAGCACCAGCTCTCCCATGAGCCCAGCACAGGGCATAGCAGTGCCCGGAGAATGACAGGAGTTCTCACCATGACTTGCATTTTTTAGAATTCTGTTTTTCTCTTGACCCAATTTTTTAAAAAATGGAGGCTTGATGCTCCTTTTCCTCTTGGGCCCAGGGGTGTGCTAGTTTGCCCAGGTGGGGGTGGGTTATGTCCATCAGAAAGTGTGCAGAAGGGACCCTCAGAGCAGTCCTGAGAGGCAGTGCCAGGCCAAGGTCAGGGTGAAAGGCAGCCCCCGGGACTGCAAGGAAAGAAGGCTGGCGGAGGGAGGAACAGAGGGAGGGAGGCAGCAGATCTGCATGGGCAGCCTCTCTCCCCCACAGCTTCTGCACCCTCCTCACCAACGCCAGCCACCTGGAACCACCTGAGATGCTCTTAGAAACTGTTCAGGTTGTTCTTTTCAACCTCATCTTCCCTGTGGAGGAAGCCTGGGGGTTATCATGGGTCTCATCTAGTGAATTCTGCCAAGGACCGCGCCAGCAGTGCCCCCTCCCACCCAGGGTCTCCCCAGGAAAAGCCTCCCGGGTCTTTCTGTCCCCAGGACGTCAGGGATGTAGTTTCGTGATCTCCTGTTCCAAGCGCGTTTCCCGGGCGTTACCTCACTCAGCACCAGCCCTGCCCTGGCCCTCACCACAATCCCCCTGCTCCTTCGCAGCCCAGTGACGAACGGAGCCACAGCACTGGGTACGGAGGGCACGGACCAGCCACAGGGGTAGCCACCCCGGGCCTCAGCATGAGCCTCAGACGGCATGCACGGGCTGCCCGGTCACTCTCGCTGACCCCTTGCACCCGCACAGCAGTTCGGCTTTGAAAAGCAACCCTCGCTTCCCTGCAGCAGGTGGGAACAGGGGACAGGACTCAGGTGCAGGCGCGCAGGCGTGAGGAATCTGCGGGGTTCCAGGCACTGGGGGAGATCCAGACCGCGCCCCTTCTTATGGCTCCTCTTCTTCCCCGAGGCCACTTTCCCTGGGGTCTACCAGGTTGCTGGCTGGGGACTGCCCTCCCTGAGCTCTGGAGGAGAGATGGAGGCAGGAGGGACATGCATTTGGGGAACCAGGAAAGGTCATAGGTCACTTCCTGAGGAAGGAAGAGGCCCATTAAAGAACTGAAATGAGACTCTGTGGCTGGCAGGAGGGAGCAAGGGTGCTGGTCTTCGGGTGCCCTCACCAGAATTACATTCTTAGCTGGCTTCAGTTCTGCTCGTAAGCTTGTTATTCTTTCCAAGAAAGGCTCCACCGAACACAGCCGGCATCGGAGGCCAGGCCTGAGCTGAGTGCTCTGCTTGCATGAGCTCCCTCCTCCCTGGGGACCCGCAGCATGTCCCGGAGGATGCTGGGACCTTATTTTGTCCCTGGCTCCCGCCAGGTCTCCCCCTGCCCCTTTGCAATGGAGCCAGGAGCTGTGTTTGGCTCCCCAGGTGTTAGTGTGGGTGAGCCAGAGTCACCCCCTTTTGATGTCACATCAAACATGCTCGGCATCAAAGGTTCTCAAAACCAGAAGGACCCCTGACATTCACCTTTCGCGCTCACCTGCTACTGGAACCCGACCCCCTAAAAGCCACCTCTGGGTGTCAGGAGGCCAGCAGCAAACACCCCTGTGGGTTGAGAGCTCAGATAGAGTGGACACAGAGTTTCCTAATCCTTCCCACCCCACGAAAACTACGCCCCCCAATGGCAAATGCCCCCCCTCCCCAGCCACTGTGGGTGCTGAGGCTGCCAGGCCAGCTGACCTCAAGGGTTGAGGGTGCCTGAGACAGAGGGCCAGGCGGGGCTGAGCAGGGATGGGTCTGCTCATCAGTGCGCCATCACCGCCCCCACTCTGGCAAGCAGAGACTGAGGGTAACTCACGGGCTCCTGAAGTCCAGAGCACCTGCTTCGGAGCCCAGGTAGGAACAAGGCAGGGCTGGTGGGGGCTGTTCCCTCACGCCCACCATTTGTTAAGACACGACCGAGCCCGTGGCATGCGCTAGACACTGTCCTTATTCTAACCACAAGCCGTTCCACCGCTGAGGCACTGAGGCCACTGAGGCGCAGAGCGGTTTTCTGGCTCCAGCCTCACGCCTCTTAAGGGGCACGGCTGGGGCTCGGGCCTGGAGCTGTGCAGGCCCCAGAGCCTGCGCCGTTCGGTGATAATGCATCCCTTCTGTGGGCACGGGCGGCCTGAGCCCCGATGGCGAGCAGAGACCTGAAGAGGGGCCTTGTTCCTCTTGTGCAAACCAGTCTGCGCGGACAGCCCGGCAGTTCAGCCCCAGCAGGCTCTGTCCATCCTGGCGGCTGTGTGCTGAGCCAGCGCTGTGGCGGTGACGTCATGGGCGCCAGCAACATTCCCTGTTCT
This sequence comes from Lasiurus cinereus, assembly GCA_011751065.1. Lineage (NCBI taxonomy): Eukaryota > Metazoa > Chordata > Mammalia > Chiroptera > Vespertilionidae > Lasiurus > Lasiurus cinereus. The sequence continues at coordinate 15,163,536 of JAAGEH010000297.1, read as the reverse complement.
GTTTACACCCGAGTACAAATCGGATCCAGAGCCCCCACGTCCCAAGAGGTAGGTAAGCCTTGCTCGTACCAGGTTATTCTACTGAATCGCATGCAGTCACAAAACGACGTAAATGATTCTTGACTTTCAAAATACAATCCAGCTGAAACCGATTTGGCTCAGTGGATAGAGCGTCGGCCTGCAGACTGAAAGGTCCCAGGTTCGATTCTGGTTAAGGGCACGTACTTTGGTTGTGGACACATTCCCAGTAGAGGGTGTGCAGGAGGCAGCTGATCGATGTTTCTCTCTCATCGATGTTTCTGACTCTCTATCTCTCTCCCTTCCTCTCTGGGAAAAATCAATAAATATATATATATATTTTTAAAAATACGATCCAGAGTCTCCAATAGAAGCTGGGTGTGGCTGGGGATATGAAGAGGCGCTTCTGGTCATCAAGGGAGGGCAGACAAAATAACATCTATAGTGGGAACAAAACGAATGCAGGAGAGTGTGTGTGTGTGTGTGTGTGTGTGTGTGTGTGGACTGCGGGAAGGCAGGGGAAGGAAGAGTGGGTAATAGGGAGGGTCTCTAGTTGCCCCTCCCTAACTTCAACTGGTCTAATTGTGCTTAAATGTATTATGTGCCTATCGGAGGCCTTACAGGCTAAAAGCAGCTTGAAAACCACTGCAGGGAGGGAATGGTGAGTTGAGGAGGAATTGTGAGCAGAAAGGCGGGGTCAGATTTGCACGTTAGGCCGGTGGCTGTGCTGGCAGGGCGGAGCCTGGGTTGGAGGGAGGCGAGGGTGGAGGTGCTCAGGCAGGTGGCGGGTGACTGCCGCATTGCTGGCAGCCTGGGCAAAGGCCAAGGGGGTGGAGAGAAGGGGCAGATAGAAACGCCTTTTGGCGGTAAAATCAAGGACTCGGTGGCTCCTGGCCGCTGAAGATGGGGAGAGGAGGTTCTGGTGTCACTCCCGCTTCCAGTGTGGGAGGGCGGGGGGGTAGAAGGGGGTGGAGCTGGAGCTCACAGGGAGGGCAGTGTGTAAGGCAGGTGGAGGCACCGGGCAGGCAGCTCTGGGACATTCCAAGCACAGAGGGTGAACTGGGAGCTGCCTTTTCCGAACCGGTGGAGAGCTCTGGGCTCTAGATATACACTTGGTTTTCAACACGGAAATGTCACTTAACGTTATAGGAAGGGAGGAGGTAACCCAGGGCAAGCACAGCTAGAAAAGGGCCCGGGAGTGTACCGTGGGAAAGCCAACATTAAGAGGGGCCAGAGCCCTAACCGGTTTGGCTCAGTGGACAGAGCATCGGCCTGCGGACTGAAGGGTCCCAGGGTCGATTCCAGTCAAGAGCACGTACCTTGGTTGTGGACACATCCCCAGTTGAGGGGCGTGCAGGAGGCAGCTGATCGACGTTTCTCTCTCATCGATGTTTCTAACTCTCTATCCCTCTCCCTTCCTCTCTGTAAAAAAATCAATAAAATATATATTAAAAAAAAAAGAGGGGCCAGAGAGGCCCGGCTGGTGTGACTCAGTGGTTAAGTGTCAACCCATGAACCATGAGCTCCTGGTTTGATTCCCAGTCAGGGCACATGCCCAGGTTGCAGGCTCAATCCCCAGCAGGGGGCATGCAGGAGGCAACTGATAGATGTTTCTATCTCTCTCCTTTTTTCTTCCCCTCTCTCTAAAAATCCATGAAAACTATTTTAAAAAAAAAAAAGAGGGAGCAGAGAAATTAGAGGCAGGAAAAGAAACACGACAGAGGCCATGTGCTAGTGGGCAGCTGGACTTAAGAGTCTGAAGCTTGAGAGAAAAGACGAGGTTGAGATTTGTGAGTCCTCAGCACCTTGGATGTCATCGGAATGAGGGGAGAGGATGGAAGTGCCAGGAGTGAGCCTCGTTGGGAGAGGGGGAAGGAGCGACAGAGGAGTGTGACACTGAGGACAGTGCAGGTTCAGGAGCTGGATCAGTCATGGCCCTTCTGGCTGCAGGTCATAGACCAGTGGTTCTCAACCCTCCTAAGGCCACGACTCTTGCATACAGTTCCTCATGTGGTGGTGACCCCCCAACCATGAAATTTTGCTCCTGTTATGCGTCGTGATGTAAATACGTATCTGCATTTTCCGATGGTCTTAGGCGACCCCTGTGAAAGGGTCGTTCAACTCCCAAAGGGGTCGCGACCCACAGGTTGAGAACCACTGTCATAGAACTGACTAAAATGAGCCTGGCATCTGAATGATCTCACACAAGGTCCAGAGGTTGGTTCAGTTCCAGGGCTGGTGGGCGAGGAGGCTGCTTTGGAGCTGGGCACCTGCACCAGCCCTGCCTGGGGTGTCGCTCCAGCCCCCAGGCATGCAGACCTGCCTGAGGTCGTGCAGCGGAGTGCATGCCTCTGATGGCTTGCTTCTCCTCTGCACGCAGAGGCGTCTGCCTGGCGGAGGTAGGAGAGGTGTTTAGAAGGCGGGGGGCTGGCTCTAACAAGGGCTCATCTCCCCGGGGGAGCCGGCTGATGAAGACTGAGTCCCGGGCTCAGAATTCTGACCCCAGGACCTCACAGCAGAAGGCAGGGCCCAATCAGGAAAGCCGAGGCTGCAAGTAGGGCACTGGCTGGGCTTTGTCTGCCGCTAAAGACATCCGCGGCTCCCGGCGCTTTGTGCCACTCCTGGCTGCTGCTCCATCAAGGCGACAGCCGCTGTCTGATCTCCTCCTTCGGCGCGAGCTGGGGAGAGCCAGGCGGCAGCCTCATTTGTCTGTGGGCGATGGAGGCTCTCAGAGCCAGGCAGCTTGGGAAACGAGGTGACAGCAGAAGCTGGCCGGGGATTAGGCAATGCCGCCCGCCTGCTGGGCAGCCCCACAGGGAACCTGTCCCGAGTTCACTGGGGGGCCCAGGGAGAACAGGCACGTGGACTCTGTAAATGGAGGTGCGCAGCCTCTGACAGGGATGGCCAGGCTCTGGTGGGAAGGAGGGACCCTGTTAAATAGCCGATGACTGACATCGCAGAGCCTCACCATCCAGTGGGGTGGAGATGGCGCTCAGGAATGGCTCCTGCCTTGTCTAGTGTGACTCTCCAGGCCAGGCAGGCAGCCCCCAGGCGCAGGCTGGGGGTGAGGACCCGCCCTGGTCCTCCTCGGCCGGTCCTGGGAGCCCCCTCCTTGGCTGTAGGCCCCTCTGGAGATGGCGATGGCCCCTCCCACACACCTGCCCATCTTTCCTCTTGCTTTCCTCCCGGCCTCTCTGTCTTGGACAAACAAAACCCTTGGCTTATTCATTTCTCTGCATTTTCTCCCAGGCCAGTCCTCTTAGGGAAATAAAAAACACTCATCCAAGGCCCCATCTTCCTTCCTGAAATTTCACCAAAACACGCTCACCCTTGGGAGAACCTTGGGCCCCATGAAGCCCCAGGGCCTCTGCTCCACAGAGCTGGATCTCTCTCTCCACAACCAGCTACTTTTTTGGTGTGTTTGTTTGCCTATTTTATTTATTTTATATTTTATTTTAATTTTTTATTTATTTTATTATTTTATTTATTTATTTATTTATTTTATTTTATTATTTTATTTTATATATGTGAGCCTGTGTTTCTATGTGGGGTATGGGGAAGCCCAGAAGGACTTTGGTCCTGGGTTCAAGTTGTGACTTCACTATGTACTTAGCCGTGTGACCGTGGGCCAATCACTCAACCTCTCTGAACCCCCATTCCCGCATCAAATAATAGTTTATGTACATGTTTCTCCCAAGCGTTGTCTCGGCAGCTTTTCTGAAGAGCCTGACAGGGAATTAATTATTAGGAAGTCTACATGCCAGATGGAGAAACAAAGGCTTGGACAAGTTCTCCTCACAGTGTCCCTGAGACACGTGGCAGGTGGCAGAACCTTGACTTGACTCTCAATTCCCTCCTCTTCCCGCAGGACCAGGACGGTGAGGATATCCTTCCGGTGACTTCTCAGAGCTGTTGTGAGGGTCAAAGGACTTCACCCCTTTGTTTGTTTAGCAGACATTTGTGGAGGGCCGTGGAGTGCCAGCCTTGGTTTTCTGGAATGAAGGGTTCCATCAGCTATAAGGAGCTGGGCAGGTGCAAACCAGAGTGGGGTCCAGGTTGGGGTCCCACCCCCCCTCGGGGATTCTGCCTAGCCACCTTGCAGAAGAGCTCAGCACTTAGTAGAACACCTGGCCCAGGCAGCCCCCCAGTCCCCCCCAATCTCCGCCCCTACCCTCACCCCACCCCACCAGTCCTTGAGGATCCATTCTCTTCCCTCTCTGGACATCCCTCCTCGGCCCTCCTACAGTCAGCCTCCCCACACCCTGTCTGGGAGGTACCATCCCCCCAGTTTACAGAGAGAGGAAGGCAGGTCCCCAAGGGCAGCGGGGCTCAGTCCCAGCTGCGCGCTAGAATTACTGGGAAGCTTTAAGAGTCCAATGCCCAGGTCAAATCCCATGAAATGAGGAACTGAGACTGGGCCCGGGCAGCAGTGTGCATGCTAACGCTGAGGCTCCGCTATGTCAGTCACAGGCTATTTAACAGGGTCCCTCCTTCCCAACAGATCCTGGTCGTCCCTGTCAATGGCTGTGCACCTCCATTTACAGAATCCATGCATCTGCTCTCCCCTGCCCTCCACCCCCGCTCAGTGAACTAAGAACAGGTTCCATGTGGGGCCAGCCATTCCTGCAATAAGCTTCCTAATAATTCAGCCGGGAGGACAGCCGCTGTCTCAGGGGCTGGTGCCCGTAGTGGATGCTGATGGCCCGGGAGCTGTCCAGGTCCTTGGTTCTCATTTGGGGTGGCCTGGGGCTCCCTGCCTCCCACCTCTGGCCCTTTCTAGCGGGGTGCCCCGGGGTGTGGTAGGAGTTGCGGTGGCCTGTGGGTCAGATGACCGGCACCTCTCAGAGGCTTCCTGGTTACCCCGTCTCTTTCCCTGGCCGCTGCCACAAACGAGGCCAGTTTCCTCTGTATTCACATCGCCTCCCGGGGAAGTGAAACTCACATCGGTTCTCCCTCTCCTTGGCAGCACGGCTCAGAGGCCGGAGGGGCCGTGGGAATCGGGAGGGAGAAGCTTTGAGGGGCCCCAGGGTCTGGAACTGGCGGGTCCTTCTCCTCCTCTGGCCAGATCTGGGGGTGGAGAGTAAGCGCCAAGAAACAGTCTGCTCTGGGCTGTGAGTGTCCCCCCAGCTTCTGAGGGCTGGGCCTTCCTTAATGGGGACAATGGTCACCCTGCTCTGTCGGTGGAGGGAGGCCTGAGACACAAGGATCAAGGGCTCCCTGGAGGGCCAGCAGGCGGCCAGCAACACCAGCTCCCCCAGGTGTTTGTGGGCAAAGGCAGTTACTCAGGGTGGAGCCCAGCATGGTGCCTGGAGCGCTGGGAGGTCCGTCAACCCCTTGCCTTCTGCCTTGAAGTCGTATTCCTGGTGCTTTTCTTCTGTTTTTCCTGCCCTCCCCCCAGCTCTTTCTGCAGGATGCTCTTCGAATCTGGTAGAAGCATCCTTGCTGCCTCAGGAAGTCCAGGGTTGGTGTGTTTAATATATTTTATTGATTTCAGAGAGGAAGGGAGAGGGAGAGACAGAAGCATCAATGATGAGAGAATCATTGACCGGCTGCCTCCTGTGTGCCCTGCACTGGGGATCCAGTGAGCAATCTGGACATGTGCCCTTGACTGGAGTCAAACTCGGGATCCTTCAGTCTGATCCTCTATCAACTGAGCCAAACCAGCTAGCGCAAGTCCAGGGTTTTAAAACGTTCAAAACAGCCTTTAAGAATTATCTTGGTTGGCGAAACTGGTTTGACTCAGTGGATAGAGTGTCGGCCCACGGACTGAAGGGTCCCAGGTTCGATTCCGGTCAAGGGCATGTATCCTGGTTGAGGGCACATCCCCAGTAGGGGGGGTGGTGTGTGCAGGAGGTGGCTGATCGATGTCTCTCCTCTCTCATGTTTCTGACTCTCTATCCCTCTCTCTTCCTCTCTGTGGAAAGTCAATAAAAAAAATATATATATATTTTAAAAAAAGAATTATCTTAGTGAGTTCAGGCTGCCGTAACAAACTACCTCAGACTGCATGACTTAAAGGACAGGAATTTATTTTCTTAGGGTTCTGAGGGCAGGAAGCCCAATGTCAAGATGCTAGCAGGATGGTTGTCTGGTGAGGACCCTCTTCCTGGCTTGCAGATGGCCACATTCTCACTGTGTCCTTACAGGGGCAACGGAGGGAGGGAGGGAGAGAACTTTATGATCAAGGACACTAATTTCACTGAACCCTAAATAGCCCCCTACTCCCAAATAAAACATCGTGGTTTAGAGCATCAAGGTGTGAATTTTGAGGGACACAATTCAGTCCATAGCATTCCACCCTGCCCCCCAAATCCATGTCCTTCCCCCCTGCAAAACATATTCCTTCCATCCCAACAGCCTTCACGCATCCCAGCATCAGCTCTGAAGTCCGCAGGCCAGCCTCATCTGAACATCATCTAACGAGGGGATGGTGCAACTTGAGCTGTACCTCCTCCCGAGGCCAATGCCTGTCCCTCGGTGAACCTGTGGAACCCGGTAAGCACAGGCTTCCAAAGTGCATGGAGGGACAGGCTCTGGACAGACATTTCAGTTCCAAAGGGAGAAGCAGGGAAAGAGGGAAGGGGCGATGGGTCCAAAGGAAGTAGGAAGGTTAGCGAGGCGAATTCCACTAGGTCTGGAGGCTCAGAATCCTCCTCTGCGGTTCAGCGCTCTGCCTTCCAGACCCCGGGGGCAGTGGTCCCACCTCTGCGGCTCTTCCAGGTGGGGGTGGGAGGCTCCCTCAAGGCTACTGAGGTGGTGGCCCAATAATCTCTGAACAGCCTTCTGGATCCTTCTGCGCCTTCCTTGAAGAACAGTGTTCATTTCTAAAGAAATGGCTCTTGAGCCTGGTCCTGTGCCACCTCAGCCCAACAGGCTTCCTTCATTCTGTCCTCCTCCTCTGTCTCCTTTCGTTCCTACTGGCAGCATCTTTGCTGGTATAACCCCATCCCTATTCCTGGCTTCCTCTGAGGACTGACTGGGGCTCTGGTTACCCCCAAGATCTCTGTATGAGAGGGGTGTTACACAGCCACACCCTTAGGTCCTATCAGAACAAGCTTTCTCATTTTTTACTTTTTGCAATATGGCAGACTTCTCCAAGTCTCCAAGTTCTGGTTCCTTTTTGCTCAACAGGTCTTTCTTTCTTCAATACATCTCTTCCTTTTCCATTTCACTCTAAGGCAGCGGTTCTCAACCTTCCTAATGCCACAACCCTTTAATACAGTTCTTTATGTTGTGGTAATCCCCAACCATAAAATTATTTTTGTCGCTACTTCATAACAATAATTGCTACTGTTATGAATCTTAATGTAAATATCTGTGTTTTCTGATGGTCTTAGGAGACCTGCTAGCTGTTCGAGACCCACAGGTTGAGAAATACTGCTCTAAGGACTCAGAACAAACCAAGCTGCTCCTCCGATACTTTGCTTAGAAATCTCCTCAGCTAAATATCCAATTTCATGGCTCAAACACTGTCCCTTCCACCAAACACTAGAACACAGCTCCGCCGGGTTCTTTGCTCTTTTCCACGGGGATCGCCTCTCCTGTAGTTTCCAGGAACATGTGCAGCATTTACATCGGAGACGTCGCCAGAATCCCCCTGAACACCCGCTTTTCTCGCCTGCACCGAACCTCAGGGTAAGAAGTGTGGCTCCACAGGTGGGGACAGTGCCGGGCTGCCACGTGGGAGACCAGTCACACGTGGAAGCTGAGCCTGCAGACCATCCCCCTGCATTTAGGGGGCACTGGGTGGGGAGCTGCATCAGTGTGCCTCCCTCCCTCCGGATGGGCCTCTGCTGAAAGCTGCCTCCAGGTCACCGGAGGATCAGATGCCTGTTTGTCCGCAATTTCCCAAAGCCCCTCTAACTGGTCCCGTGTAAACACCAATTTTCAAAGGCCCAGAGGCGCCAGAAGCTCTCCAATCCAAGGGAGCCTTTGCACCCAGAGGCGGGCTGATGAGGAGGAAAGAATCCCACCATCCCTGCATGGGGGGGGGGGGGTCAGGAGGAGAGAGAGCCCCTCTGTTTTAGGGGATGCATGAGACTGGCAGCACAGGGTAGCAGTTGGATACCCAGGCCTGGCAGATTGCAGTGTTTTAAGTTCTGGCTTTGCCCCTTCCTCACGGAGTGATCCTTGGTTAAGTTTCTCATTATCTCTGTTTCAGTTTGCTTCCCTGAGAGATGGAAATGACAATAATTCCCATCTTATGAGGTGATGGTAAGAATTAGCGAATTGACTCGAATGAAATGTTTATACTAGTTCCTGGTACACAGTAACTCCTCAAAAAAAAAAAAAAGTTAACCATTAGGATGCACTCTGAGAACATGCATATATCTGACAGCCAATCAGGAGTGAGGAGGCAATGAAGAGGCGTGGTCCATAGCAGGGTTTGGGGGGAAACAGGTGTGGCTTGAGATGGGGTGGCCTTGGTACTTGGACTCTGAGCCTCAGTGTTCTCATTTGTAAAGTGGTAATAACATAAGCAAATCCCTTCTTATAATACCTGCTGGTAGGAAGCATAAAATAAATCTTTACAACTGCATTTTTTTTTTAGATGATGCCTAAAGCCCTGAGAAACTTAGCTTAGGTCACCAGCTAGGAAGTGGGAAAGCTGAGATTTGAGTCAAGCCCGTTTTTGCCTCCAGAATCATGAGTTCACACTTCAAATTATTGAAATCACAATATAGCCATCCTTTTTATTTTCCCATTAGGGGGCTATGAACACGATTAAGAAGACATTTCCCAAGCAAGGGGGGAAATTGTTCCTAAACCTAATCTTCAGTGAATTTTTTCTCTGTCCTCCTCTGATAAACTAGCCATCTTTAAAGTAGAGCTTATATAAAAAGCCATCCAAGCTGCCATCTACCTAGACATAACAAGACTTTTGGGGTGGGGAGTGGGGTGGGCATGTCCATTGGTGGCTGATTAGGCTACAGCTACCATCTATCCAAATCCATCTACTGGAAGGACAGCCCTAAAAAATCAAGAGGTAACAAACGGGGCCAGCGGCCGCAGCTCTCAGGCAGCGAGCAGTATCACAGACGTAGGAATTCCTGCGTGAAGCTGCGGCCTGCGCTCCTGAATGACACAGGCTCGGGGCCTGGGGTCCCTGGGTGGACACCCAACTCTGCCGGCTGCTCTTGGCGGCTCTGAGGGCAAGCCTGATTTATGCTCACTGGTTAACACAGGTTCAAGGCACCCTCTACAAAGCCAGTGGCCCTCCAAGGCAGCGGTTCTCAACCTGTGGGTCGAGACCCCTTTGGGGGGGTCGAACGACCCTTTCACAGGGGTCGCCTAAGACCATCGGGAAATGCAGATATTGACATCACGATGCATCACAGTAGCAAAATGTCATGGTTGGGGGGTCTCCACCACATGAGGAACTGTATGCAAGGGTGGCGGCCTTAGGAAGGTGGAGAACCACTGCTCCAAGGGGTCCCTGATTGCACCACAGGCGGGGCGCTGGTTAACCTGCAGATCCCACGCCTTTGCCCCTCATCCTCTGCGCACACCAGGCTGGGGAATGGGCACCTCTGAGGCCACCCCCCCCAGAACACCAGGCCCGCACACTCAGCCGCACCCCCCACGCCCAGGCCTGTGCGGGCCGTGGAGCCGCTGTGGCTGGCGGACCCGGAGCCCCTGGAAGGCGGCCTCCGCGGGCTGAGAGCGCGAGGAGGGGTGGCCGTGGCGATGCACTCGCAGCGGGTGCGTGGAAGGCTCTGCACGCTAGGCGCCCCCGCTCCCTGGCCTCGGTCCCTGCGACCTCCTCGGAGGGGGCAGCTGGGGAAGGGGGCGCAGTTTTTCGGGGTGGGGGCGGGGGCCTGTGGCCGCACACCTGGCGGCGGGGCCGTGGCTCAGCTGGAAGGCGGCGCCCGCGCTGGGCGGTGCGGGGCAGGGACAAAGGGCCAGCCCTCCCGGCCGCGCGCACCTGCGCGCCTTCGCCCCCTCCTTTCCTCCTCTCTCTCCCCTCCCCTCTCCCCTCCTCTCCTCCGCTCCCCTCCCCTCCCCTGCCCCTGCGGGCGGCGGCGGGCAGCTGTTGCCGGGCAGGCCGGGCTCCGGGCGGCCGCCGTTGGCTGGCCCGCCGCCCCCGCCCTCTGAGTCACCCGGTCCCGCCCGCCCGCCCGCGCGGAGCCACCGCCCAGCCCCGCGCCCCTGCGCCTGCGCGCTGCACCCCCTGGCCCGGCGCTGGCGGGGCCGGACAGCTCCCCCGAGGTCACCCCGCCGCCGCCGGTGTCTGTCCAAACGCGTGCGCCCGCGGGAAGGAAGCCCCCCTGTCCCTGTCCCGTCACCGGGTCTCCCCCAGCCTCCCCGGTGCTGGCCACGCCCTGTGCGCCCTGCCTGGGAGGAAGGGGCCAGCCGCCCGGGGCATCCCCTTACACCGCCCGCAGCTCCCCCGCGGCTCCTGCGTTCTGCAAGGTTGCTGCCCATCGGAACCACCTGGGAGCCTGAAGAAACCCTGATGCCCAGGCAGCATCCAGACCAGTTAAATCAGCGGTTCTCAACCTGTGGGTCGCGACCCCCTTGGGGATCGCCTAAGACCATGGGGAAATGCAGATATTGACATCACGATGCATCACAGGAGCAAAATTTCATGGCTGGGGGTCACCCCCCCATGAGGAACTGTATGCAAGGGTCGCGGCCTTAGGAAGGTTGAGAACCACTGAGTTAAATCAAAACGCGGTGCAGGGCCCGGGCGTCAGCATCTTGCAAAGCTCCCCCAGGTGATTGCAGTGTTCCTTCGGGGTTGCAGGCCCCGACCCAGATCCTGGCTCCTCAAATCACCGGGAATCTTTTTAAAATGCAGGTTCCCTACCGATAGGTCTGGGGAGGGTCCCGAGGGCCTGCATTTCTAACAAGCTCCCAGGTGAACCGTAGGCTCTTGGTCTGGGGGGGTCACACCTGGAGCTGCAGGACACCAACGCTCCTTGTCCCTTCGCCCTTTCTCTCGCAACATGTTAGAGAAGTGGGCTTTGGAGCAGGTGAGCAGGGGTTTGAACCCCGCCTCTTCTGCTTCTGCGCTTGGTGAAACTGCACCCCAGTTCTCTGTGTGTGAAACAGTGACCATCAGCTGTACCAGGAGGCTAAGATCTCCACTCAGGCGGGTGGGTGAGCTTTGTCAGATGATGATAAGGGCCCGTAAAGGAGCCAGAAGCAGGGGAAGGAATCTTCCCGGTTCCTCTTCCCTGCTCTCTCTTACATGTAAGATTGGGCTGGAAGCCAAAACACTCCACTGCTCTGGGGGAGGAAGGGGTGCAGCAAGGAAGGGGCAGGCCAAGTTGTGGGAGTTGGAGGAATGGGGGGAGAGGAGGAGGGTCAGCATGAGAGCGCTCAGAGAGTGACAGGGCCATTCGTGTGGATGGTGGACTCCTCCCTTGGTATGGTTCTCCCCAGGATGTGTGTCTCTGCTCACCGAAACATCAAAAGGTCTTTCCCAAGGAAAGGTAAACGAGCTGTTATTGAGGCCAGGAACAATAGCTGTTCAGGAATCGTTAATTCAGGCGAAAGCCCAAATAACTGTTCCGATTAGGACACAGAGAATGGACACAGAGGGAGATGGGTGACATCAACAGAAGGGGAGGTATTTCAGTCAGCCGGTGCAGATAACACAGTGATATTCTAAACAATGCTTTCCATGTTCAATCTGGCAGCCATCCGCCCAGCAGTCATAACAACTGCTGTCTTGTTATCTCTGCGAGCAAGGATAACAAGGTTGTGGAGGCCCACGCGAAAGGTCGTTCTGCCCTCTTTTGACATTTCAAGCGTTTGAGGCCTCCGTTGTGCAAGGCGGCTCCTCTGGCACAGTGGCTCTGGCTCCATCTTCCAGTGGCTTTGTTTTCCTTTATTGTTTATATCTCATTTGGTGGCCTGCTGAGGGAGTGGGGAGTCGGAGGCTCTGGATGAAAGCTTCCTGCCTCTCTGGGGACTGGTGGTGGGGACCTCAGGCCAGGAGAGTGCTTGTGTCACGAGATGTAGGACTGTTCCGTTAGGATCTGCCCCTTTTCGTTGTGGTTAATCCTCACCCGAGGATATTTTCCCACTGATTTTTAAATATATTTTATTGATTTTTTACCGAGAGGAAGGGAGAGGGATAGAGTTAGAAACATCGATGAGAGAGAGACATCGATCAGCTGCCTCCTGCACGCCCCCTTACTGGGGATATGCCCGCAACCAAGGTACATGCCCTTGATTGGAATCGAACCTGGGACCTTTCAGTCCACAGGCCAACGCTCTATCCACTGAGCCAAACTGGTTTCAGCTCACTGATTTTTAGAGACGGTGGAAGGGAAGGAGGAGGAGAAGTAGAGAGAAACATCGAAGAAGACTGGGGATTGAGCCTGCAACTGAGGTACGTGCCCAGGACTGGAATCGAACCCGGGAAGGATCCTTCAGTCCATGGGCCAATGCTCTATCCACGGAGCCAAACCAGCTAGGGCAGGATTTGCTCTTCTTAATGCCTTGTGAGATTCTAAGATTGCACTTCCTTTTAAATCACAGGGTTGTAATGTAGCTCCGATGGGCAGCTCAGCAGGCAGGATTTTTAAAACAAGCTTTCTTCTAGCAAGAGCCCATAGGCCCTGACAGCCAGGGGCCTGGGAGCTGAGCTGTGGAACTCTCTAGAGCCACCCACTCTCCAGGCTTCTGCAGTCTTTGCTGAGCACCGCTCGCTCCATTTCCCCAGTGTTGTCCTGTAGGCATTGTTTTCCCACCCTCCTCCCCTGGACAGTCAGCCTTGTGAGAACCAAGGACCGTGTCCCACTCCACCTCAACTTCTTCCCTGTCACCCAGCAGCATGCTGACACCATCTCAGCGCTCATCGCCCCTGCAAGTGTGGCAGGGGTGGGACCTGGGGCCGGCACCTTGCTACTCTTTTTTCATGGGCTCAGGTTTTTCATACATAACATGGACTTTATTTTTTTTTAATATATTTTATTGATTTTTGACAGAGAGGAAGGAAGAGAGATAAAGAGTCAGAAACATCGGTGAGAGAGAGACATTGATCAGCCACCTCCTGCATAACCCCCACTGGGGATGTGCCCGCAACCAACGCACGTGCCCTTGACCGGAATCGAATCCGGGACCCTTCAGTCCACAGGCTGACTGACGCTCTCTCTATCCACTGAGCCAAACCGGTTTCAGCATAACATGGACTTTAGACTAAATTTTATCTCTTCGGCTCCCTCTGATCCCAACAATCATGACTTACTCTTCATCTGGTCATAATCCACTTGATTGGCCTTCGCTAGGACATCGATTTGATGTTTGCTCCTTACTCAGGTGGGTGGGGGAGCTTTGTCAAGTGATGATAAGGGCCCTGCTAGTTAAGGTCTGACATTCCTTTTCTTCTGTTCACTAACTTCTCCTTGGCTAGGCCACCCACGTTGTTTTTTTTTTTTTTTTTTTTTTTGTTAGAGGCACATTGGGCTGATCAGGTTGGGCTGACAGTTTTCTCTCCCCGGCTTACTTTGGCAGCTTCTGCCACATCCTTGGCCACATCTCCTCTGTGTTCTCAGTGGCGCCAACACCCCCTGCCCCATTTCCTTTGCCTGGGGTTCTCTCTGCCCAGATCAAGGGAGTGCCCCGCCCCCCTGCAGTGTGTGATGTGAGCACTGGACTCAACTGGTCACCCAAGAACCTTATTTCTCAGCCCAGGATTAGATGAGTGACGCCAGTCCCCATGCCTTCTAAAATACCCTCGACCTGCCAAAACCGGTTTGGCTCAGTGGATAGAGCGTCAGCCTGTGGACTGAGGGGTCCCAGGTTTGATTCCGGTCAGGGGGGCATGTACCTTGGTGGCGGGCACATCTCCAGTAAGGGGTGTGCAGGAGGCAGCTGATTGATGTCTCTCATCAATGTTTCTGGCTCTTTATCCCTCTCCCTTCCTCTCTGTAAAAAAAATCAATAAAATATATTTAAAACATAATAAAAATAAAATACCCTCCACCTGTTAGAGCTGAAAGATCAAAATAGAATGGACTTTCCAAAGGGGTTTCTTCCTGTGACACTGGACCAGTGCTGGGCTACCTGCCTCTGACCATCACCGTGTGTGGCGCCGTCTGCAAAGATGGCCAAGCCCGGCGTCCTGATTTGTACCTGCTGCTCCCTCTCGTGAAAAAGCAGTCTCTTCCCTTCCCATCGAATGTAGGCAGGCCTGGCCGTGCACTGGCTCTGACTCACAAGAGGAGACAGGAGCTCCGGGGCCCGGCCTTGTGCTCTGTGCACCCCCTGAGCCGGGGAAGTCCGGGCTCTCCTGCTTAGCGGGAGCCAGCAGCCACCTTTGAGGTCCCAGGTATGTGAGAGAGGCCCGATCCAGCCAAAGCTGGACCGACACCATGCAGAACTGTCCTGAGAGACCGTTGCCCAAAGTCCTGGCCCACAGAACCAGGAGCAGTGATACGGTTTGTGGTTTAAAAGCCACTCAATTTTAGGGCGATTTGTTAGATAGCAAAAGGGAACTGAGAAACCATACTCTCTGGACGCCAATCTCTTCATTTGCAGAATGGAGGGTCATGGGGGTTATCAAACCAAAGCCTGTACAGTGGTACCTCGAGTTACGAGTGCCCTAACATACGAGATTTTTGAGATACGAGCCGTCGAGCAAGCAATTTTTGCTTTGAAATACGAGCAACAGTTGAGATAAGAGTAATCACGCCGATCGGCCGGCTGCACACAACCCACCAGTTTACTTCGACTGGAGCGTCTCATAGTTTCCCACGCCTCAAGGTTACGGAACGAATTAAACTTGTATCTCGAGGTACCACTGTATGACTGTGTCTGACTCTCTCACCATAAAGGAGCCTTCTGACACCCAGTTCCCAAGGAAGGGTTTGAAATCAGGAAAAAGGCCCCTGAATCCTAGAGGCTACCAGCACTACTGCAACCGAAATGCATCGAGGAAAACAGAAGGATAGACCATCACAAAGCACTGGTTTCGGAGTGAGGGTCCCGGGCTTTGAATTCCAGTCCTGCCGCTTCCTGGCCTCTGATTTCGGACACGTGTCTTTCTGCAAGTGTCAGACTCCTCATCTGTGAAATGGGGATAATGATGGTACCTGCTCCAAGGATTAATGTGGGGGTTGCATAAAATAACGCCCGTACATTTCTGAGCACGCTGCCTGGAATGTTGAAGGTATTCAATAAGTGGTAGCTATTCTCCTGTTGTATACAGTGGTACCTCGAGATACGAGTGCCCTAACATTCGAGATTTTGAGATACGAGCCGTCAAGCGAGCAATTTTTGCTTTGAAATACGAGCAACATTTGAGATAGGAGTCATCGCGCGGATCGGCCGGCTGCACACAACCCACCAGTTTACTTCGACTGTAGCATCTCATAGTTTCCCACACCTCAAGGTTACGGAACGAATTAAACTTGTATCTCGAGGTACCACTGTATTATTCTCTATATCTTTTGCTTTTGCATCTGTAGACGGGGGGGAGTGCAGATTAATCAAAACGCAGTCGCCTAACCTCGCCCCAGCCAAGAAGAAAACGAAATGACACGTTACCAGGGACACGTATAACACTGGTGTATATTATCTCTGTAGGTTCAGAGAAATTCAAAAGACTTCTTTTGTGTTAAAGAATAAAAATAAAAACAATTCCGACTACAGGGGAGGGGGCAGAAGGAAGAAGCCGGGTAGCAATTTGCTTTTGTTTCTGAAAAGATGTTGCCCGTTGAGTTTATGATGAGAGGAGGGTCAGATGAAAAGGATTTTAAAAATTAATTGGTGGCTTTGTCGAAATAAAGCACAAAAAAAGCGGCACATTGGTTAGCACGTTTTTTAAGAGAAAAACAACAGTGGAACAAGAGAAAGCAAAACCTAACCTTCTACCATCTGCCACGGATAATTTGGTAGCTCTCTGCAAGAATCTCATTAGCATCCTCTCAGAGGCTGGTTGTGCCACCAGGAGAACAGTGATGGAGAAGGAGACACACACACACACACACACACACATACACACACACACACACACACACACACACACACATACACACAGCCACACTCTCGCCACCTGAGCCTGCTCTGGCAACGCGGTGGCCAGACAGGAACTTGGCGCTCTCTCCCAGCTCCTCCTTTGAACACGGGGGTTCCATAGGCAGACAGAGGCTCGGCTCAGCAGAGAGAGAGTTACCCGTTAAAAACAATATCTGCTCCAGGCAGTGAGAACGGCCAGGGGGAGTGACTGGCCCAGAGAAGACAAGAATAACGACGAAAACCCACATTTGCTTCTCGTTCTGGACCTCCTGGGTCTACGCTCTCCTGGCTGTGGTTGAAGTGCTTTATTTTCTGGAGCTTTTAAAGCCGGGACTTGCCAGATTTGAGGTGCAGGGATAATGTCCCTCTCCCCTTCTCCCCCTTCAGCTCCTCAAATCATCTTCCCACCCTCTTCCCCAAGGAAAGCGAGACAGGAATACCAGGCTCTTCTCAAATGGCTGTCACCCACTCAGGGGCTGTGACAAGATGCAGAGCTTTGAGATGAAGATGCCTCAGGAGGACCGTCCAGGAGGCGATTCCCAAAGGAGTTTTAAGGAATTCTGATTTTTTTTTTTACCATCTTCCTAATTCTCTCTCTTTTTTTTTTCCCCTGAAGAACTTTGTAAGGCTGGCACCTGTGTGTGTATATGCATACATCTATGCACACATACACATGCATGCATGCATATACATACACAAGCACACACACACATACATACATGTACACGTGAATGCAGCAAATACCACCCCACGATTTTCTCTCTCTAGGAAGATTGGAATCCGGGAGAGTCTGGGAACCCGCTAAGCCTTTCAGGAACTCGTGATTCCACCGAATCCTGTTCCTGGGGCCAGAGCTGGAGAAACCCGGGTCCAAAGGCTTGCTCTGAGCTGCAGCAATGTGCTTTCAGTCCAGAGGCATTCGACTTCTTTGTCCCAGTCTCCTTGTCTGGAGACATCCGGGTCCCCAAGAAAACTATTGCCCATTTGGTGGGCCCTGCCCTCCCCCAAAGGGCCACAGCTCTTCTGCAAGAGCCAGAGATCCAAGTTCATTCACCCCCTGAGACTAACTGTTGGGACAGCTATAGAAGGGCTCCTGCCTGAGGCCAACCCTCCCTCCTCAGATCCAGCGGCCCTCTCCCTGGCGGTGGCATCTCCCGCCAGCTCGCCTGGCCCTGCAGATTTGGAATTCCCATCCCCTCTCCCCTTGGAGGCTGCCTGTTTTTAGCCCAGGGCTAGTGTAACAATATTGGCTGATACCACTGTGGGCCAAGCATCCTTCAAAGCACTTTAATGATCTTTATTTTATACTCCCTGCCCTGTGGGATATGCATAATTATCACTCTTCCTCCTTTACAGACGAGGAAACTGAGGCACCAAAAGGTTAAGTAATTCACGGGAGGTCACATGGCAGGGAAGTGATGGAGCAGAGAAACGTTAGGTGTGGAAGTGAAGTGGGGAAGTATGCAGACCCTGTGATCAGACTGTCAGACCACGAGGCTTGGAGCAGTTTGCTTAGCTTCTCTGCGCCTCCGTCTCCTCATCTGTGAAATGGAGCTTGAAATTCTCCATCTATTCCAAGAGACGTCCTCAGTCCCATGGAGGGCCTACTCTCTCTTCCTAGGGGATCCTCTGCTTTAAAAGCTTTAAGAGTCACCCACAAGCTGACCATCCCTAAAGTTAGATCTCTAGGCCACCTCTCTCCCTTGAACTCTTGCCTCTTAGCCTCTTGAACAATTCTGCTGGAATGTTCCTTTGCATCTCAAATCAGGCAAAACGGAACTCTTGCTTTTTCTCACCTAATTCCCCGGTTTCCTGACCTCAGAGCGTGATACCACCTTCTCCTCGGTTGCTCGGCCTAAGAACCTAGCATCTAAATGGTGTTCCTCATTTTCCCTCCCCACAACCAATCTGCCATTAAGTCCTATCGGCTCAACTTCCAAAATCTGTCCTGAATGTTGGGCACCGTCACCATCTCCATGGCCACGGCTCCTGTCCCAGCGAGGGGCTCTGGCCTGGGTCACTCCCCCGCCTGCGAACGAGGCTCCCTGACTCCATCTTTGTTGCATCTCCTTAAATTAGACCCTGTGCACAGCTCTGCTTAAACCCTCTCGTGGCCGAGACTGGTTTGGCTCAGTGGATAGAGCGTCAGCCTGCGGACTGAGGGGTCCCAGGTTCGATTCCGGTCGGGGGCATGTGCCTTGGTTGCGGGCACATCTCCAGTGGGGGGCGTGCAGGAGACGGCTGATCGATGTCTCTCTCTCATTCATGTTTCTGACTCTCTATCCCTCTCCCTTCCTCTCTGTAAAAAATCAATAAAATATACTTTTAAAAAAACAACAAAAAAACCCTCTCATGGCTGCCCACTGTTCCAGGACAAAGTCCAAACTCCTTCCCCTGGCCTGCATGGTCCTAATTAACCGGCCTCCGCGGCCTCCTCCACACGCTCCCGCCTGCCCTTCCTTCCTGTCCTGTGACAGCAGCCTGGCTGGCTATTTTATTCACGCTGGGTCACTTTTCCCGCCCCAGGGCAGAGGCCCTTGCGGTGTCTGCTGCTTCTAGCCCTCTTCCCCCAGCCCTGCGTGGCCTCCCCTTCCCATCTTCCAGTTTGGAGGCAGCTTCTCAGAGACCTGCCCCGGCCATTGTGGTAGAAGCGGCCCTTCCTCTATAGCCTCCATCATGCACTCCTTTTTCCGAGCACATGTCAGACCCTGCACTTGCCTTCTTGGTTATTTAGGTTTTTTATTTTTATTTATTATTTTTAAAATATTTTTATTGATTTTTTACAGAGAGGAAAGGAGAGGGATAGAGAGTTAGAAACATCAATGAGAGAGAGACATCGATCAGCTGCTTCCTGCACGACCCTACTGGGGATGTGGCCGCAACCAAGGTACATGCCCTTGACAGGAATCGAACCTGGGACCTTTCAGTCCACAGGCCAATGCTCCATCCAATGAGCCAAACCAGTCTTGGCATTATTCAGGTTTTCTTAATATATATTTTTAATAATTTCAGAGAGGAAGGGAGAGGGAGAGAGAGATAGAAACATCGATGATGAGAGAGAATCATTGATTGGCTGCCTCTGGCATGCCTCAAACTAAGAATCAAGCCCACAACTCAGTTATGTGCCCTGACCAGGAATCGAACTATGACCTCCTGGTTCATAGGTCAGTGCTTGACCACTGAGCCACCTCAGCCAGGCTTGGTTATTTAGGTTTTATTGCATGTCTTCCCCCATGAAAATGTGTCTTAATGACAGGGACCTTGTCTGCTTGCTCATTGCTATATCCCAATACCTAGAATGGTACTTGGCACCTACTAGGTGCTCAGTTGTTAGCTGGGCAATTGGGAGCTGCCAGACGAACACTTAAGGTAGTAGTGAGGATTAAACATATATTAAAGCAACCTCTTTGGAAAGCTGGTGTTTTCTAACAAAGGTAGACACACATTTACACGGACCAGCAGTTCTCTGAGGTATGCACACAAGAGAAATGCATGCATCCATCCAGAACAGCGGTTCTCAACCTGTGGGTCACGACCCCTTTGGGGGTTGAACTCCCCTTTCACAGGGGTCGCCTAAGACCAGCGGAAAACACCTATTTCCCATAGTCTTAGGAACTAACAGACCGCTCCTCGGTGTAGCAAAGTGTAGCAATGTAGTTTACTGTTGTCATATGAAGACTGTTACCCATGCTACACCACGATTCAAGACAAAATTTCATTTATTTGTATTTAGAAATAAATATTTCACAATATATAATTACATATCGTTTTTGTGATTCATCCTTATGCTTTACTTATGTTCAATTTGTAACAACGAAAATACATCCTGCATATCAGATATTTACATTACAGTTCATGACAGTAGCAAAATCACAGTGATGAAGTAGCAACGGAAATCATTTTATGGTTGGGGGTCACCACCACATGAGGAGCTGTCTTAAAGGGCCGAGGCATTAGGAGGGTGAGAACCACTGATCCAGAAAGTCCTCCTACAACAATGTTCACGGCAGCGCTGTTCCCAAGAGTCAAACATTAGAAAGAACCCAAATGTCCAGGAATCAGGAAATGGACAAACAAATTAGGGAACAAGAAGGGCTTGTCTGCAGGTGAACCTCCCCGTACCATGTTGACGAATCTCACAGGCGATGTGTTGACCCAAAGAAACCACGCCCAGAAAAAAACACACACCCTGTGCTGCTCTTCATAGGAAATTCAGGAAACACACCCTGGCTTGGCCCCTGACCCTTGGCCAGTGCCACTCCCGGGCTGGGAGCGACACACACAGCTTTTTGGATTTGCAGAAGTGAGACCAACTCGGAAGAAGAGGGGGAGGGTTTCCATTCACAGATGGTGGGGGGCAGTGCGGATGCTGTGGGTGGAAGGAATGTGGAGCGCCTCGGTAATTTTGGAAAGCTATCTGCAAGGCTGCCCCGGCCAGCAGAGGTTGGAGGAACAGCTGGGAAAACACAGAACTTTCAAAGAACACCGAAGAGGATGCTGTGGCTGCACGCAGCCATCAGATCTTGAAATGTAAAGCACACACTGAGCGTGACCCCAGCAGTGACCGTTGCTGTGGCAGGTGGCTTCCTGCCTGGCCTGGGGAAGGGCCTTGGAGGAGGATGGGAGGTGGGGGGGTGGGGGTGGGAGGGGGTGGAGTGTCCTGGGCCCTTGTCTCCAGGGCTGCACAGGTGAAGGTGTTCCTCCATCTAGTGGCAGAGCAAAGCTGCTTTGGGGGACGCTTTTCACTTCACCCGAAACTATGCAAATTGTGAGCAAAACAGAAAGAGGCCTGTGAGGTGTCTACTTACTAGTAATACCTCAAAGATCAAGATTTCCTTTATAATAAAAGCCCCAGCCCTGCCTTGAGGCTCAGTGGTTGAACGTTGGCCTGTGAACCAGGAGGTCACAGTTCAATTCTTGGTCAGGGCACATGCCTGGGCTATGGGCTCGGTCCCCAGTAGAGGGTGTGCAGGAGGCAGCCAATCAATGATTCTCTCTCATCATTGATGTTTCTGTCTCTGTCTCTCTCCCTCTCTCTCTCTGTAATCAATAAAACTATATATATATATATATATATATAT
>JAAGEH010000297.1:15038416-15142065 GCA_011751065.1 Lasiurus cinereus | reverse complement strand
GATATAGATATAGATATAGATATAGATATAGATATAGATATAGATATTAGAGGCCTGGTGCATAAATTCATGCATGGGTGGGGACCAGTCAGCCTGGCCAGGGGGAGGGGACATGGGCAGTTGGCCTGCCTGCCTGCTGGTTGAACTCTTTAGTAGAGGGGACAATTTGCATATTAGCCTTTTATTATATAGGATACACTGAGTGGCCAGATTATTATGCGTTCAGAGATCATAATAATCTGGCCACTCAGTGTATGTGTGTGTGTGTGTATTTATATATTAAAGCCCCAGAAGCATCACACAAAGGCAGAGGCTCTCCGTCCCTCCCCTAGCAGCACCCTTTAGCTCCCCCTCCTCATTCATCTGTCCTGTTGCAGCAATGACTAGCTAGTTGGGAAACACAAAGATCAAAATTAACTGCTCAGGGTGTAAGCAGAACCTTGTGAAACCACAGTCATCTGAATTCAGAAAACGTGCAATGACAGGGCCACCGAGATAGACCACAGAGAACGAGGTCCTGGGAGATGCCGCTGTGCATGCTGGGACCTGAGGGGGTCTGCTGCCATGTTAGATGCACACAGGCATTCAATGTGGTTTTGTCTCCTCCAGTGCACCTCACTCAGACAGATTCTAAAATGCTCCACTTTCTGGACGGTGAGAAATGTGTTTTATGTTTTCAATAATGTCTAGTTTAAAATAAAGTAAGTTTGGTAAGTGCCATTCAGAACCAGGATGCAAGTACAATTAGGGAATCTGTATATAAGTTCAGTCATCTTTCAGTTAAAATTAAAAAAAAAATGCATTTTCACCAGAGATCCTCCAACCTGAAAATCAGCTGGTAAATGATACGAGGGGTCAAAAGTTTAAGGAAATGGATGCTTAGATTTCAATTTAAATGGCAATACCGTTATTGAAGAATTGCATGGATTGCCTTTCTCTGTTGCTTGTTAGAGTGGGGCTTTTGGGGTGCTGCTGGAATAAATACTTCCAGAGCCCCCCACAAGAGGATGATTTGTGGTAGAAAGCTTCATTGACATGGAGTTATATCCCTCGCTTTCCAAAACCCCATTTCCCTCAAATCAGTCCTAGGAAAGGTGCAGCTGGGGATTCGGCAGAGCTCAAAGCAAAGCCAATTGACAGAGTTTCCATTCCATGCAGAGCCGAGTCCAGCACAGCATCAGGCTAGTTGCAGGCCATCAGTCCACGTGTGGGGTCCACACGGCCATGAGCCACGTTGGTGAATGCAGGAGAGCATGCCGCTTACAACAAGAGAGCCAGGAGCCCGGCATGAAAGAGAGAGCACTTTGTTCAGGAGCTTATGTTATTACAGAAAACCGGAATAACCAAACCACGCTCGGAGAGTTTGGAGTTACATTTATTACGTGTGGGTCCAAAGGAAAATGTTTCTCAAATTCTGGGCCCCAACATGCAGACATTTTCCCTATTTATATGTTTTTACCTTCTTTGTCTCCCAAATATGGGATGTTTCCCACCCCTTGGCAAGTTCTTAAAGGGCCCCTATATGCTGAGGTCTTGAGACCTCAACCAAAGACCTATCCTGGTGCCAGCGCTGATAATTTTGTCCAGGGAAGGTTTAATGTCCTCTCTGAAGTGAGAATAGTCTCATTTTCCTTATTATTTAAGTAAGCAAGCATTTACAGAAGCCAATAGGAAGGTTAAAATTTCTAACAGCAGTTTTTATATAAGATGGATGCTTCAATGTATGTCAGATTCTGTGTCCTGGCAGTGGCCACACCCACCCTGGCCAATGAACTGCTTCCAGGTGTGACCGGCAGGCAAGCTTATGGCTCCCCTATCACCCAGGCTTCACTGCGCATGTCTATAATATAGACCTTCTCTTTGTCCCCTTCTAATTAATTATTAACCCAGTTAAATTCGATGATATAAACGCTGTAGATCCATCTCTAAGGGTAACAGCATTGTTAGGTTATCCTGGAGTGAAATCCAGAGGAATCTAGAGGGTAACATATCCTGTCAGTCCTCTGTGGGTGTGCCTAAGACTCCAGGGTACCACACACCTGTAATTCCATCCAGGCAGATGAGAGACAGGCCAGGTGTTCTCCCCTCGAAGCAATAACCTCATCACTTGCAGTGATTCAGAGACGTTCTTGAAGACAAGACCCCCATCAAGCTCAAATCTTACTGGTTATGGAAAAAATAGCTAAAGCAAATCACACCGAAGGCAAATTAAATCAACCAAAATGAAGTGTGGCTGGTTTTATGTAATTAGATGATGCAGAGGGATTTTTCCTGTTCAACCCCTTAGCCCTTTGAGGGGACGGCTCTCTGGCTCATTCCAGGTGTTTCTGGTGCATCGTCAATCAAGAGGACTGTTCCCAGGGGCGGGTTGGTACCCAGCCCTCCGCAACAGGGATCGGAATATAAAGGGTGAGCAGAAGCCAAGCAGTATGAATTCATTGACATGTGGGTGCCGGGAGGGAGCAGAGTGGTTATTTTTAAATGTTTTTCTATTGAGATTGTGGTGGGAGGACAGACAGCTGAAGCCGTGGTAGGAAGAGCTGTGTGTGGATGAGCGGCCGTATACTAAGCTGACAAGCTCAGGGAAGGCCTTCTCGGCAGCCTCTGCAGACTCCAGAGGCCTAAAATAACCCCAAAGGATGGTCTGAGATGACACCTTTTGAACTCAGAGCGGTTTACAGGAGGCATTCAAATCCTGGGCTAGAATCTTCCCCGACAAAAGTCAGTCTGTACTTGGAGCCTAGCTATTGTCTTTTGCATCTAAGATAACATAACCTTTGGAAAGTCATGGTAACTTCCCTTTGCCCGGACCCCTCGGGGCACAATCCTCTCATTGTTATTTTTATCCTGTTCATTGTTGACTATTAACTATCCTGTACCCACCTAAGGAAAAGATGTGTCATAGTACCTTTTTATCAATCTCAGGGGTTCCTCCCTTTGCTTTCTCCACCTCCCTAATCTATTACCAATGAATTTATGCAACCCGTTTACAGCCTCTTTTGATTGTAACGTATGAAATAAGGCGCACGGTTGCCATTCTCTGGAGCATTATCTCAACGCGTTCAGATTTTGCTTCCCGGCCATTGTCCACATTTTGGCTCAAATAAACTCACAAACATTCTTTACAGCTTTGAATGTTTTCTTATGTTGACATGTGGAGTGAAACTGTTATTGGCATTGTGGTTCTTGGGTTCCCCAAGATAGAGGTCAAGAGGACACCCCAGAGGAATTTGCAGACACATTTTATGAAGCCGATGCTCGGGCACTGGGGCGGGCTCTGCTGGGCAGCTTTTACAGGCTGGGACGAGGCGAGCTTGCACGAAAAGGGGAGCTTTTTGGAAAAAGGCCGGCTTGCAGAATTTTCCATTTCAGGGTCCAGTTGCTTCCTTGTCCAGCTATGTTGCCTGGTTGAAGCATCCATCTTATATAAAAACTGCTGTTAGAAATTTTAACCTTGCTATTGGCTTCTGTGAATGTTTGCTTGCTTAAATAATAAGGAAAATGAGACTATTCTCACTTCAGAGAGGCCATTAAACTGTCCCTGGACAAAATGATCAGTGCTGGCACCAGGACAGGCCTTTGGTTGAGGTCTCAAGGCCTCAGTACATAGGGGTTCTTTAAGAACTTGCAAAGGGGCGGAAAACATTCTATATTTGGGAGACAAAGAAGATAAAAACACAAATACGTAAAATTTCTGCATGTGGGGCCCAGAATTTGAGAAACATTTGCCTCTGAACCTGCGGGTAATAAATGTAACTCCAAACTCTCCAAGCATGGTTTGGTTATTCTGATTTTCTGTTACATGGTAACGGGGGCTAGATGGTGAGCTGCTCATTACTGTCCCCCCAACTCCCTGGGAAGGTTGTGTATAGCCCTCAAACCTTGATCAGCTGCACCTGTGGGTCAGTAGTTGACGCCGGCAGAAGGGATGTAAAATCAGCTCCCTCTGCGTGTTTTAGGAGGAAGGCGAGGGGTGGTAACAGTTTTGCATTCCTTCTAGCCACCTGGTCTGAACTTGGCTTCCTGGCTACCCAGGGCTTTCCATCCTGGGCCCAAGTGCCTGTGCTGTCTCAAAACCAAGCAAAGAGGGGCAGAGATGGAAGATGGATGAAGAGAACATCTTTTTTAATATATATATATATTATTGACTTTTTACAGAGAGGAAGGGAGAGGAATAGAGAGTTAGAAACCACCTCTTGCACGCCCCCTACCAGGGAATGTGCCCGCAATCAAGGTACATGCTCTTGACCGGAATCGAACCTGGGACCTTTCAGTCTGCAGGCCGATGCTCTATCCACTGAGCCAAACCGGTTTCGGCAAGAACATCTTTTGTGATACTTCTCAGCCTTGGCGGCAGATTGGAATAACTTGGGGAGCTTTAAGAACTAACGCTTGAGTCTGGCTCCAGAGTTTGGATGTGATTGGCTTGGGGTGTAGTCCAGGCCTCCGGACTTTTAAGAGCTCTCTGGAAGATTCTTCTGGGCAGGACATGAACTGCTTGTCTGGAGCACCACAGCTGATCCTGGAGGCCTGGACTCCTGCAGCTCTTTCTGACCCTGAAACCCATCTCAGAGCCCTCAGCTGGGCAAGCAGTCATGGCCGCCTCTTCCTCTCCCACCCCGTTCCTCCTGGGGGTGGGAGCAAGAAGCTCCCACTCAGGAACAGGTCCCCTCTGCCTGAGCCCTGGGGTGCACAAAGGTGGACCAATGTATTCACCCCAGAGAGAGGAAGGCTGAGGGTTTTGGAGCCCGCTGGGAGGAGAACTTGTAGCCAAGGCTCCTTCCTAATGTTTTCCTTTCGAATCTAAACCCTTTTGTACACCATAAGCGTCTATAAATGTTCCAAAATCATTATTTTTTTATGAGAATTTTCAGCTGAAAATATTCAAGAACACCCCAATTGTGAGTAATATATTTATTTTCATAATATTCATTGCAAATTTATTCTTTAAGTTCAAAATATCCTGGCGTGTGGGGAGGATTTCCGTTTTGGATGCGTGGCGGTGAACTGGTTAAACGTGGAGCGGAGCCAGTGGCCTCAGGCGAAGCCACAATTAAGTGGTTTTAGTGGGGGAAAGGCCCAGCAGGCCTCCTTTGGCGCATTCAAGACGGGCACCGAGATATAAAAGCACCTGAAATGTTAAGAGCATAACGTTTGGTCACAAAACCGAGTCCTCAGTAGGCAGAAGGGATGTGAAATCGGCCACCTCTGTGTGTTTTCGGAGGTAAGGCCTCAAGGTTTCCGCCCTGCCTGATAAAAGGTGGGTGTGATAAAAAGCATCCCTGCACGGAGAACTGCAGAAAACGGGGACTCTTCGTCGCGGACACCGTTTGTGGCTTCCACAGACCCAAGGGCCCTTGAACCCAAACAGGGCCTGGAAGCTGCAGGCCCCGGAGGCTGGCAGTGCTGAGAGCAGAAGCTGGCCGTAGCTCCCAGGACCACAGGGCCACGACCGCACGCCCAGGAGGCCCCGGGCAAGCACCTTCCCGCAGCCCCAGCAGCCCCTGAGGCCACGGGAAGATCACGGTACTGGCTTATGACCCTCCATTGGACGTATTTGTCCTTGAGCATCTACTCGATGTCAACCATCAACCGCTGTTCCAACTGCTCGGGTGTGGCTGGGATCAAAACGGACCTCAGCAAGTACCTCTGACAGGTGTGTGATCTTTTTTTCTCTACTCGTTTCTGCCTACGAATGGGCTTGTGTTGCTTTTGAAATTAGAGGAAAGGTCATTCAAGTCAGTTCTTCAGAATTGTTTGAATGTTGCCGAAACCGGTTTGGCTCAGTGGAGAGAGGGTCGGCCTGCGGACTGAGGGGTCCCAGGTTCGATTCCGGTCAAGGGCACGTATCTTGGTTGTGGGCGCATCCCCAGTGAGGGGTGTGCAGGAGGCAGCTGATCAGTATTTCTAGCTCTCTATCTCTCTCCCTTCCTCTCTGTAAAAAATCAATAAAATATATTTTTAAAAAATTGTTTTGAATGCCAGGTAATTACACATCTGCTAGACCAATGGACTCTGGACCCCGAGGAGGCCTTAGGGGGCGTGGTCAGAAAATCCACAGCAGATGGTTCTAGATGAGCTGTTATTTGCAAATAAATGTGATGAGAAGAACCTGTGCTGTTAGTCGGCCTGGTAATGTTTCATTCATTCACTTCATTAGACATTCAGGAAATAATTGGTGTGCTAGATTCTGGGAACACAGAATGAAGGAAATCACCGCTCTGTTGCCTAGGACCCCACATTCCTGATAAGGTCACAGCGACAGGTGTTTCTGAACAAATGCTAACGTTTGTTAAAGGCGCCACAGGAGAATTCCTGGAGGGTGCAGAAGGGAACACAAAGAAAGGGCTGCACTGGGTCCATTTGACCACCATTTCATCTTGGCCTATGGCACAGAGCTTGTTACATCGTAGGGGCTCAGTATGTCACTAAACAAATCATTTTTAGGCAAAGCGCCGTGGATAGGGGAACCTGGGAATCGGAGCCTTGAAAGATGACGTCTTTGTTTCGTGCTACTGTTCCCATTGCCCTTGTTTCTTCCTTGGTAACATCAACAATTCTCCGTGCTCTCTGGCCCACTACTGAAGCAGCCATCTTACAGAAAAACTGCTGTTTGAAATTTTTAACCCTGCTATTTGGCTTCTGTAAATGCTTGCTTGCTTAAACAATAAGGAACATGAGACTATTCTCACTTCAGAGAGGCCATTAAACCTTCCCTGGACAAAATTATCAGTGCTGGCACCAGGCCAGGCCTTTGGTTGAGGTCTCAAGGCCTCAGTACATAGGGGCCCTTTAAGAACTTGCCAAGGGGCGGGAAACATTCCATATTTGGGAAACAAAGAAGGTGAAGACATATAAATAGGGAAAATTTCTGCATGTTGGGGCCCAGAACTTGAGAAACATTTTCCTCTGGACCCGTGTGAAATAAATGTAACTCCAAACTCTCCGAGCATGGTTTGATTATTCCAGGTTTTTGTAACACTATGAACTTCGCTTTCATACATTCACCATGTGGCCTTGCATTTTTATTTCCCCTACAATGGTTCTTTTTACAATTCTGCCTTGGTTTCATTTAAATCGCTTCTTTCCTCCTCATTCTCTGCCCCTGCTTTCAACGGGCCATCTCTTCTTATGTCCTAACCAAGATACCAAACAGTTTTCTAAAATCCTCTTCTGGTTCCTGATTATGTTGTTTTCCAGAAGTATGTTCTTTCTCTAGGCTTCAGGCTGATCGTCCATTTCCCGTAGTCTGCAGTATCCTAGAACTTCTGCAATAAGGGACATCTGTTCAGCGGTACTGGTTGCTACTGTGGTTTTTTCTTGGTTCCTCTCACGGCCTATTAGGATGTCTATAGAACCCTTTTCTCAGATATTGAACTGGAAGATAATATAATGTGAACAGTTTAGTGTGATTTCCAATTTCTAGACATTATTTATTCCTTTAGTGCAGCTTTATAGGGTTGAGTCAGAATCTCCTACATCTAGTATCTGAATAGTTGGCATTCTGAATAGATGAAATGTATACACACACACACACAAATAGTCCCCTGACCATACTGTTACCAGAACTCTTTCTGTATCTGTCATCACCAAAAGCATATGACTTCTTGAAACTGTATTTCCCCCAGTGTGGTCCGTCTTCCATCACACTATGCCTAACCACCCTTTGCCACTGTGCACATATGTGCACAACATTTTGCACTGTTGTTTACCGGAGATTTATTTATTACATGGGGACTTGATGTTTCTAAGCAAATGCAGAAAGCAAGCACTGTTGATGAAGTCAGGAAGAGAACAATGAGGTTCTGACCTGAAGCACAAAACCCCCACAATTGAAGAATAAATTCCCAGTATTTTGGTCAATCCAGACCCTCGGCTGCTAGGCAGAGCACACAAATCTAGAGAGAAGCCCTGGCTGAGTAGCTCCGCTGGTAAGCACATCATCCTGATACACCAAGATAGCGTGTTCCGTCCCCAGTCAGGGCACCTACAAGCATCAACCAATGCCGAAACCGATTTGGCTCAGTGGATAGAGCGTTGGCCTGCAGACTGAGGGGTCCCAGGTTCGATTCTGGTCAAGGGCATGTACTTTGGTTGCGGGCACATCCCCAGTAGGGGGCGTGCAGAAGGCGGCTGGTCGATGTTTCTCTCTCATCGATGTTTCTGACTCTCTATCCTTCTCCCTTCCTCTCTGTAAAAAATCAATAAAATATGTTTTAAAAAATCAACCAATGACTACATAACAGGTGGAACAACAAATCAGTGTTTTTCTCTCTCTCTTTTCCTTCCTCTCTAAAATCAACCAATAATCTTTTTTAAAATCTAGAGAGAAATGAAATGCCTAGCTTCCTTCGTGGCATGCTGGGCCTGCTCTGTCAGAGGTGATGGAGCACACGCTGTCCCTGACTTTGATTCTCCAGGCGGCCACGGAAGACTTAGAAAGTTTCTTCCAAATCTGGGAAGCATCTTTTCCAGTTGTCTTAGCATCTGGTGGGACTCTGAGTTCTTACTGGTGTGTGCACCCTAAATAGATATTTTAGTAGAAAGTTGATAAACAAATTCCATTTAAAACCAGAAACCCTGACTTAATAGATCTTTGCTCATCCATTGATTCATCAACTAATATCCATTAGTTGGAAATCATGGGCCTGAGACAATGGGAGACACCGATGGTGAAAATGCAACCCCTATCCTTTTGAAGGTTAAAGTCCAGAGGGTCTTTCAGACCTCTCTAGGGAAAATACAATACAATGGAATAAAATCCTTCAAGATTACATACATGGAGCTCTTTCTCCACCCTACACTGCAGTCCATAAACCAGACATTGTAGGGGAAAACACGGGAATGAGAGGTGGGGGCTTGATATGGAAGGGTCTTCAGGAGGTTATTCCAGGAGCCACGGAAAGGGTGGCTAAATGGGAAGAGAGCTCAGCAGGAAGGCCATTAAAGAGCGAGCCCAGTTATCCAGTCCAGAGGGACTGAGAACTCGAATTAAGTGTAAGGGAAGTGGAAATGGAGGAACAAGACCGGATCTGTGATTGCAAATGGTGGTGCAATGCATGCGGTACCTGGGAAGATGGGGCGTCATGCACCCAAACAGGAGAGACAGGGGCAGAGGCATCACTGGGAGGAGATGGAGTGTGTGGTTTGGGGCCTGAGAAGAATAGCACTCACCTCTATTCTTTCCTTCACACTTACCCATATTTTCCGGCGTATAAGACGACTGGGCGTATAAGACAATCCCAACTTTTCCAAAAAAAAAAAAGAGTTTGGCATATACCCACCCTATAAGACGACTGGGTGTATAAGACGACTTTTGAGAAGATTTTCCTGGGTTAAAAAGTTGTCTTATATGCCAGAATATACAGCACTTTATTCACCACACTAACTCCATTCTGAGGTTCTAACTCATGAGGTTCTGGAAGGTTCTACAAAGAAAAGTCCAAATACAGTGGTACCTCGAGATACGAGTGCCCTAACATACGAGAATTTTGAGATACGAGCCATCGAGTGAGCGATTTTTGCTTTGAAATACGAGCAACATTTGAGATAGGAGTAATCGTGTAGATCGGCCGGCTGCACACGACTCACCAGTTTACCGCGACTCGAGCGTCTCATAGTTTCCCACGCCTCAAGGTTACGGAACGAATTAAACTCGTATCTCGAGGTACCACTGTAAACCACTTGAAGAAGATATCAAGGCACAATAGATGTAATTATGCTAACTCATCACTTGATTTCATAGGCTTTAGGGTCAAATGTAGCTAGCTGGTGCTTTTTGTCATCAAAATGCTCTCCATCCCAAAGCCAGCCATCCACTTTGTCCTCCCACAGGGCATTAGCTATAATTTTCTATAAGGAGCCCCTGGAGGCGGTCATGTAGGGGCCTTTGCCCAAACCACAAAGAGTGCCAACTGTCAGGGCAGAAACAGTGTTCCAGAAATCTGACCATTTCATCTGAAATATTTAAAAAACAGTCACTATTTCAAGGGGAGAGGATAAGAACTGACTTGATTCCATTTTAGATGGATCGAAATCTGCTTTTCCTCTTCAGGATTTGGGTTCCCAATAAACGCCACTCTGGCTTGCCAACCCCTTAGGCCTGTGGTTTAAATAAACAAGGAGTCACAGCTTAGTTCTGATTAATTTCCATCAGGAGAGTCCATTCTTGGTTTTCAGGGAGTGAGTAAGAAAGGAATGACATGGGTAGCAAAAACACCCAATTTAACCAGTAATTTCACATCCTCCTCCACTTATTTTTTTACTTTTTTTCATTAGAGGTATGAAGTAGCAAGGCTCTGCCTACCTTTTCAGGCTGGGTCTATCTTTTGGTGTGCTTTCTGTGAACTCATCCGAAAGCCAGCAGGTGGGCGTCCGAAGAACAATAAGAAGCTTGTTGGCTTGTTTGAAACTGAAAACCGGCCACGCTTGCTCACTCTGTTGGTTTCATTTAGAGCAGTGGTTCTCAACCTTCCTAATGCCGGGACCCTTTAATACAGTTCCTCATGTGGTGGTGAACCCCAACCATAAAATTATTTTCTTTGCTACTTCCTAACAGTAATTTTGCTACTGTTGTGAATCGTAATGTAAATATCTGTGTTTTCTGATGGTCTTAAGCGACCCCTGTGATGGGGTCGATGGACCCCCAAAGGGGTCGCGACCCACAGGTTGAGAACCGCTGATTTAGAAGAACCACAACTTCAGCACTGCTGGGTGATCCTGGGGGCTGCCGGGCAGAGTTTTTAGAAGGGCCATCTCCCTCTTCCTTCACCATGAAAAGCAGCTCACAGACCAGTGTCCCTCAGCCCCAGCACCACCACCCCGCCTGAGGTGGGTTTGCAGGGACAACGGGCAGAATGAAGACACAGAGCAGAGGCCGACCTCCCAGAGTGGAGGCCCTGCTCATTTGCCTCAGACTTGGAACTCTAGCAATTTGAGCTTCTGATGTGACACAGACTCAGGCCACCACGGTTAATTCCTTGGGCTCAGCTCTTCCCAAACGTCCCTCTGAACCCTCCCATGTGCCTGCTCTTCAAGGATGCACATTATGTAACAAAATCAGGCCTCCGTTCTCACCTCTCTCCAAACCACCTGTGCTCAGGTTTACTCGCGTGCTGGAACTTACTGCCCTTCCCACCGCCTTGTCTTTGTTCTTGTCATTCCTTATCAACCCCTCCCTCCCTAAAGTTCTCACCTCCTTCCATGGCAGAAAATATAACCAATTTTCAAGATCTAGCCCTTACATAAAAACGTCCATTTCTCCAAACTTGAAGCGACCACTCTCTCCTATGACAGCACTTGATTCGTCTATGACTTCTGACACTTGTCACCTTATGCTTTCTATTATATCACAGTAGCTGGTGTCCCCTGTGACTTTAATATTCTCAGGAATGTGGGTCATGGCCCACTAGTGAGTTTTGAAACCACTTCAGTGAGTCATGACCTGAATTCAGCAAAGTGAAAGAGAGTAAAAGAGAACATTTTAGGATGCATTACATGTAAAGATGTGTCTCACTTTGGTTTATGGTCAGGAAGCTCGAGAGTCGCAGCCTCGTGTAGCAATGCTGTTTTCAGCTTCCGTGTGAGAGAAAGCGTTGATCTACCAGCTTAAACAGCAAAGGCCGGGCTGCCTTATGTAACGCGAAGTCTGGGGGTGAGGGAGCTGTAGGTGGTTTGCTCAGCACCTCATCAGCAACATCAAGGACTCCGGTTCTGGCCGTCTCTGTCCTCCTTCCCTCTGCCTCCCCTCATGTTGGCCAGATGGCTGCAGGAGCGCCTGGCACCACAACCATATCCCGGGGCAGAAGAAAGGAGCTACTTACTCTTCGGATGTTTTATGATCAGAAAAGAGATCTTTCCCAGAACCCCGCCCCCAGAACTGTCAGACCTCGTTCCGTTTCTCTTTGGCATCAACCGAAATAAAATGAACGAGTGACAAGAAACACCAGACTCAGTTTAGGAGGAGAGCGCCTTCCCTGAGCACCTGTCTAATCGTGAAGAAGGGGGACCCGGAGGGCTTGGAGGTGGGCAGGCTGACCTATCTGCCAGCCTCGGGCAGGGAGGGGCCAGGGTTGCTCTCTCCTCACATTCTCCGCAGTGCTTACCACGCAGCCAGTCTAGACAGTCACTTCGGTTTCCAGGGATAAATTGAATCAATCCCTTTGCCTCAACGTATAAATATTCATGGGGTACATGGATCACATATCCAATTTGAGACACTGGAGGCATTCTGTAGGCATAATTTGCTGATGGATAACCCACCCGAGGCAAGGATCTTTTTCCTGTCTTCACTTGGCAATTGGATTTTTGGGAGCGCGAAGGGCTAGGTTAGTAATACTGAACCTGGTAGTGCTATTTAAGTGATAAAATGCCTATCCGTCACAATGCAGATGGCAACTGAAGATGTCACAGATGGAAGGAGCTCCGGGGAGGAGACGGCCGCCATGTGACAGTGGGTGTGCAGAGGCATTACATCAGCGCAGATACGGGCTTTCTTTGGGAACCTGGCAGGGTGCCTGCTGAATCACTCAGCTGGGCAAATTCCCGGCGTGTTAATTGGACAAAGGTCCCTGTAATTAAGCCCTTGTTCCACCACTCGCCTTGGCATATTTCTGTTTATGTTGCCATTTAAGGCCAGACTCGAAAACATGAATACATAATCAGATCTGTAAGAGTCAGTGACTTCGAGTATGGAGCCTGTGCTTTCTCCTGTCTTGGATAAGCACATGCATGTGCACACACATATGTAGACACACACACACACACACACACACACACACACACACACAGTTAACGGAGAAACCACAGGTTCAGAGGACTAAGAACTGTAGAAAAGCTTTTGTCTCTGACACACTGAGAATCTTTCTGTTGCTCCTGTGACAGCTCTCCCATCTGCCCGGGAGCTAGGACTTGCCTTGGAAGTGTCTGGAAATTCCCTGAAAGCAGGCAGCCTTGGTTCTGGAGGAACATGGCAAACCTTTTCTCACCCTGTTGGGCCCAGTAGGTGCATGTGGTTGGCCCACGGGGGCGGTAGACTTGAGTTCTGTTCCAGGGGCCTCGTTTTAAGAAGGTCCTTGGCAAACTAGACGGTGTGCTTGCAGCCAGAAATGATGGAGAAACCACGAGGAAACAATAGTGATAACGACCGTGTAGAAGGCTTTCACATACTTCATCACATTTTATTTGCTCCCCCTATCAACCTTGTAAGGTATTCACATGCATTTTAAAGAGACTGAGAATGTAGGCCAAAGATTGAGGTCGATGCCCAGAAACATCCTTAACTGGGTTATTTAACAGATGGCTGGGGAAAACGTAGAAAGGGATGTAGAGATTCCAGAGGGTTATGGGGCTTCACCCTCATTTCCTTCCTATAGCAATACCCCAAAACTGATAGTAAGAGCTTCCTATGTGCTAGGCACTATGCTTGCTAAGTGTCTCAGTGCATGTATGCTTCACAGCAAACCATGAAGTGGGTGCTATTAATATTTCAATTTACAGATGAGAAATTAATCCTGAGAGGGAGAAGCAGTCTTCTTCCTCCTCTTCTTCTTCCTCTCTTCCTCCTCCTCCTCCCTTCCTCCCTTTTCATCTTTTTCCTCTCTCCCTCCTCCTCCTCCTCCTCCTCCTCCTCCTCCTCCTCCTCCTCCTCTTCCTCCTTCTATTCTGTTTGGGGCTATCATCTGTTTCCCCCTGTTCTTTCAAAGGCTATCTCTCATTCTCATTTCTCAGGACTCCCGGCCTGGCCATCTATAGTAGCCCATTGGCAACCTCAGTCTCTGTCACAGTCCCCTGTTCATTTCCTTCATGCGAGATATCAGAGTCTGTAGCTAGCTTGTTTATGTATTGATTTGCTTGTTTATTTTCAGTTTCTACCATTCAAATATAAGCTTATGAGGGCAGGGACTCTGTCCCTCCCATTGCCCTATGCTAGTGTCTGGTGGAGTGTCTAGAATATACTAGATACTCAATAAAAATTTGAATAAGTGCATAAAATACACTAGATACTCAATAAAAATTTGAATGAATGAGTGCATACATGAGTAAGTTAATCAAGGGGATTTTGATGAGTTTGTCTAATGCCAGAGACCAAGTTTATAACCCCTCTGCTCACATATTTACTCACTCATCCATTCAACAAGAATTGATTAAATTTATTAAATAACATCCCCTAAGTGCCAGGCACAGAGGCAGGTACTGAAGAATCACATAAGATAGTCTCTGCCCTTGAAAATCTCACCTATGAGAATCAGAGGTAGTAGTTGGGGTGAAGTGGGGTTTATTTTTAAAAAGCACAGAAGTATAATGTGATGTATACATTCTGTAATAGAGTTAAGTACAAAGTGACACACAAGAAAAAGAAGGGACCACCTAGATACTGGACTTGGAAGACTTCTACAGAGCAGGTAGCTTTGAACTTGACCTTGAAAGAGGACTCTGGACTGTGGTGGACAGAAGAAGGTGTGCAGAGGCAAGGAAGGGAGGATCAGGGGTATACCTTGGGAATGGCATGAAGCTCATCTCCTGGCCTGCACTGCTGAGTTGCATTTTTATCTTGGTGCCAGATGTTAGGAGGGCCACTGACCAGCTGACCTCTTAGTGGAAATGTCACAGGAGGTGGGGGTAGGAGAGCCGCAGAGGTGTGTCTAGCAGAATGGACTATACGTATTTCCCAGGATCCTTTGCAGCTAGGATGTAGCCAGATGAGTTTTCAGAAGTGTAGGGCGTCATTGTTAGGAGGTGTCCTTAATGGGAGGTGCACGTAGTTATTTCTTCCTTTACCCCTCCTCCTGCCTAGACTGCGGCACTGAGCAGCTTGCCTCCATTTACATGAGAGAGGAATAAAGTTCTCTCTTGGTTAAGTTATTGTTTTGCATAATCTCTTCTTTCTTCATCGCAGTCAGATCTGATTCTACTCGATATAATTATATGCTATACATTATAATACTTATACCAAAATAGATATAAAAAAAAGAAGAGATCAAGGAACTATAAATGGAATTTCTAATATTTTTTGTCGTTCACCGGGTAGAGTCTCATGTTCCCTTGGGGTGCATCCCTGCCCCTTCATTGTAGAGCACTCTGGTATCCCCACCCTTGACCCTGTGGTGCCCCAAGAGTTACTTTAGTTACATTTGTGAGTCCTCTTCTTCTCCCTGCCCCCGCCCCCTCCACTACACTTTGCTCCTGGAGGCAGGAGCCCCCTGAGGCGAGGCCTCTGAACCATCTAGCACAGCGAGAGAGAGCAGAATCCCTGCCAGGTCTCACCTTCTGCCTCCTGCTGTGGCTTCCAGGTCTTTCTATCATCCTGACTTTGCTTTTGCAATGGGAAAGCAGACCAGGATAATCTGATGGGATTGTCCAAAGGGGGTGTGCTCTGAACCCAGAGAAGCAGGCAATCCGTGACTGTCAGAGAGAAAAATGTGCACATCTAGCCCGCGCTGCTGGGCTGGGGCAGACCCACTCACAACCAGCTGCTAGGAGCTCCAGACTGGGGCCAACCCGCTCACGCCGTCTGGTTCCACAGGGAAGGAAGGGGTCAGGGACGGAGAGGCAAAGCGCTCTGTGGTGTGAGAGCTTTCTCCAGGCCCTGACTTGCTCTTCTCCGAAAGCAATGCCCGTGGGGCTGTGCCCACCCCACCACGTGCGGGCTGGTCAGAGTGGACCCGAGTCTATGACTCTGAGGGAGTCCGAGAGTCTACAGGCCTCACCAAGGTTGTGCCTGGGAAACCAGGCTTGACCTGCTCTTCAGGAACCGGGTGAATCCGTGCCCCCTCCCACCGGCTTCTGCCCCCTGGAGGCATCAGGGTCCTGGTTGCATCTCAGCTTCAAAATTCCCTCCTGCCATCCTTGGATTTATTTATTTATTTATAAGTATATTTTATTGATTGTTTTTACAGAGAGAAAGGGAGAGGCATAGAAAGCCAGAAACACCGATGAGAAACAGTGATCAGCTGCCACCTGCACCCCCCTCACACACACACTGGGGATGTGCCCACAACCAAGGTACATGCCCTTGACCAGAATCGAACCTGGGACCCTTCAATCCACAGGCCGACACTCTATTCACTGAGCCAAACCGGTCAGGGCTGTCCTTGGATTTTTAAAAAGAGCTTGTTTGTAAGTTGCATGCCCCACAGCATGTGTGTGTGTGTGTGTGTGTGTATGAGTGTGTGTGTCTGAGGGGACAGGGAAGGAAGGGGTTGGGGAGAGGGAGAGGCTCCTAAAACTAGAAGCAAACTTGTGTTGCTTTCATCGTAAGAGCAGTGGACTGCTGCCCAGAGAAGGCCTGGCCCTCCCGCCTCCCCCTCAAGGCGGGGAGCAGGGAAATGAGGAAGACACTGGGCCCTGCAGGTCTGCTCAGGAAAAGCAACCGAGCTTGGGAGGAGGCTGATGGGCTGTTCTCCTACACTTGTAGGTAGCAAGGCTGCCATGTGGTTGGCTAGTAACCATGGCAACCACCAGGTCCTGCCGGGTCTGGAGAGAAATCCCTGGGAAAGAGACCCCAGCTCTGACCCAGTCTGTTCTTTGGCCCAGTGGCTGCTGCTGCTGCAGAGGGGATGGCCTTGCTGTGCTCTCTCCTGAGCTGGCGGCTTGGGCTCCCGGCCTGCTTCCCCATCTCTGCCTCCCACCTTGTGGAAGTCCGTCAGAAACAGCTCTCTCCTAGTGAGAGGAGGCTGGTGCACCGTGCGCCTCTCCAGACGGGCTTCTGGCTGCAGAACGTCCCCCCGCTGGCACTGAAACCTCGAGAGGCTCTGCTCGCTCTCCGTGACCGTGACCGCGGCGAGAGCACGCTGTCTGCCTGCAGTCGGAGCGGCTCCCGGGGACTGAAGGGCAGCCAGCGGGAGGAAGGGGCTCAGAGAGGCTTTGTGCAAGTGAAGGACACACTAACAATGTGGGACCACGTGCACGGGAAGGACTGTAGCACACAGCGGCTGAGAGATGGGGGCGACCAGGGCCACCCCTCCGAGCGGGTGTAGATCTGCCCGCACAGAGACCAGCTGGAGGGGGCTCCTCGCGGCCTGCGTGACCTTGACCAAGTCCCTTCGTCTCTTCGGGTGTCACTGTCTCCGTCTTTACAAGAGGCAAAGTAATATTTCTGCAGCCTTTCTCACTGGGCTTCTGTAATAATCATATTTTGATACTCGAAGGAAAAGGAATGAAAAACTACAAATCCTACTTGGTTTCATTATCCTCTTCTGAGCTGCAGAAGCATCCGTCCTTAAAGGATTCGGAAAGCTGGCATGAGCAATGAGGCCAAACGTTAGGGTAGAGCAAAGCTGTAGACATGGGCGTGGTAGGGGTTTTAGCTACCGTTTAATGAATGTGAAGCAAATTGCATATTACATTTCACCTTAACATCCCCCCACGGGTGTGATGGTTCCATTTTCCAGATGAGGCCCAAGTTCACATAGCCAGCCATAACGTCAGGATTCGAGTCCTGGCCAGTCTGAGTCCCAAGTCTTCCAAGTCTAGGGTCTTGACTGCTGCTGGGGCCCTGTGCTGGGCGGGTTCCCTGGCTGTTTTTTAAAAATATATTTTTGCCGAAATTGGTTTGGCTCAGTGAATAGAGCCTTGGCCTGCAGACTCAACGGTCCCAGGTTAGATTCCAGTCAAGGGCATGTATCCTGGTTGTGGTCACATCCCCAGTAGGGAGAGTTCAGGAGGCGACTGGTTGATGTCTCTCTCATAGATGTTTCTAACTCTCTGTCCCTCTCCCTTCCTCTCTGTAAAAAATCAATAAAATATATTTTAAAAATAAAAAATAAAATAAAATATATTTTTATTGATTTCAGAGAGGAAAGGAGAGGGAGAGAGAGAAACATCAATGATGTGAGAGAATCATTAATCAGCCGCCTCCTGCACACCTGCATCCTGGGCATGTGCCTTGCCCGGGGAATCGAACCAGGAAGTTCATAGGTGGGTGCTCAGTCACTGAGCCATGCCAGTGGAGCAGTGTGGGTTTGAGTAGGTAGCTCTGACTCTTACCTGGAGGGAGAATTTGAGGTGGACAGAGTGGGAAGAGAGACTTTTTAGGAGGCTTAATAGTCATCCAGGCAAGAGATACTAAGGCCCGGATGGAGGGCAGAGGTCCAAGTGATGGGGAGGAGGCAACTGTTTGGAAAACTGCTTTAACTGGTAAAATCTCCGACTTTGGTGGCTGGTTGCCTTCGCTCTCCAAGATGGGTATGAGGTGGGTGAGTGGGGAGAGGCTCCTTCCCAGTCTAAGTGGCAGATGGGAATAGAATCACCAACCGAGATAGAAAGCGTAGGGGGAAAGCAGATGTGGAGGTAGGGTGGCTATTTCTTGCTGTCTGGCACTTCTTGCACCTCGTCCCCCCTTTATGCTGATAACAGACCCACCCAGCGGAGCCGGGACCCGGGCTGGGCAGGTCACATTCGCTCCTGGGACCTGGAATCCATGCCATAAGCTCCTTGTTCTTGCAAGCAGAGCGGGAACGGAGTGGGGAATCCAGTTCTGGACATGCTGGGTGCCAGGCCCGGGAGCAGCCTGTGATGACCAGCTCTTCAGGAAATGTGAATCAGAGGGGAACGGTCCAGGCTGGCGCTGGCGGCCTCTGAAACGTGGTTGAAACAAAGACTGACTCAGCCACCGAGGGCGTGGGGGTGAGGATGCAGCGAGCGGAGGGCGGCCACCAGGAGAAGAGGCGGAGCCTGACTCCATAGAAACCAAGGGAGGAAGAGCTTGAGGAATGCGTCACTGAAGATGTTAGCTACAACCAATGGCCAAAGTGAACGAGGAGGGGCTGAACTTGGGGTTTGACAGGTAGATTGTGGAGGATCCGTGGGCTAGGGGCCCTCAAACGAGGTACAGAACAGAGGCCAGACTGTGAGTGGGAGGTGAGGAAGAGAGGGCAGTGGCTCAGGGGGGAGATGAAAGGACAGGTTAGCTTTGAGAAACTAGATAATGGTGCAGAGGGACCAGGATTAGCCCGACTCAAATCTCGTGCTCCTGGTGCTCAAAACCTGCTCTCCTGTGGCCGAGAGAACGGGCATTGGAAGGGGAGAGAGCAGTCTTCTCAGGCCAGCGCCTTTGCCTGCTGTCAGAGGCATCCATCACTGTGGGGCGTGACGAAGTGCGGGAGGGGCCGCTGAACATGTGGAACGTACACTGGCTGGTGGATTTCTCGTGCCTGCTTCCTGCCTGACATCATCGCTCTAGACAGGCCAGAACCCCAAACAACAATAAGCAAGTACAGTGGTACCTCGAGATACGAGTGCCCTAACATATGAGATTTTTGAGATACGAGCCATCGAGTGAGCGATTTTTGCTTTGAAATAAGAGTAACAGTTGAGATAGGAATAATCATGTGGATCGGCAGGCTGCACACGACCCACCAGTTTACCGAGAGTCGAGCGTCTCATAGTTTCCCACGCCTCAAGGTTACGGAATGAATTAAAACTCGTATCTCGAGGTACCACTGTAAAGGAAAAGAGGGAAAACTCGATTTTCTCTTTTGTATTCAAACTAAAACCCCCCTTCATGCCCTCCTTGCCCCCCAAAAATATTTCCAGGAGAGAGAGAGAAAAAAAGAAAAAGAAAAAGACTACCTGAGACAGTAGTATTGCAAGGACAGGAAGAGCCCTGTGTGTGTGCCTTCAAGGAAGGCAGGCGGGAGGTCCCGTGCGCTGACTCATGCTTCGGAGACACAATCTTCCTGCAGACATACATGGACTGGCAAAGGAGGGATGAAACCGAGTGGAGCCAATGGCAGGGTTTGCTAAGAACCATTCGAACAGTCCTTAGAATTATAACATGTACACCTGCTCGTTGTAGACAGCTGGGAAACGACAGGAAGACCTGACGTATCCTGAAAGCCCATCACCGGTAGTACCCTCTTGGGCTATCTCCTCCTAGATATTTCATCGAAGAGTAGGCCCAGGTTTGATAGCCATCTTTACGGCAGATCCACCGATGGCAAGGCTGATTTCAGAAGTGACTGCACAGCGGGGTCCTAACCACAGTGTGCAATTCTTCCCAAATAATTTTTTAGGATGACACACCTAGATGGCAGGGGTGGGGGGTGGAGACGGGGGTCCACTTGACAGTCTAATCTTAACATCTATGGCACAGAAATAACAACAAGAGGAAGACTGAGTATGCCCCCCAGTTAGATCTGGAGCCCAGAAATCCTGACTGTAGTATCGACTCTGCATGAGACAGAGGGCGGTCATGTTACAGGTGTGCTCTCACTTTAAGAAACCCACCATCCTACTCCGCTCCCCTCCTCATGCCCACGCCTGGAGAATCACTCTCATTTTCTTTGTTGAGGCAGATTGTGTTATTATTGCCTGGTCTGCACTCCTCCCACCATATAACCCTGCCGCACCTCCTGGCAGAGCTGGCCAATACTTCCTCCCCCCATTGTCTTTGGAGGTAGCCGGGGGACTTGCTTTGGCTAATGAAAACATTCGTGGGAGTGATGTAAGCAGGGGCTTTAAATATGCTCTCATGGGCGTGGCTTAGCCTCTTGCTCTTCTG
Source organism: Lasiurus cinereus (assembly GCA_011751065.1). Lineage (NCBI taxonomy): Eukaryota > Metazoa > Chordata > Mammalia > Chiroptera > Vespertilionidae > Lasiurus > Lasiurus cinereus. The sequence continues at coordinate 15,121,565 of JAAGEH010000297.1, read as the reverse complement.
CCACCTGCCCCTCGGTGAATTTGCCTGGACGGTCTCTGGTTCCAGAATGAGGACTAGGTCTGAATACACCTGCCAGCGTGGAGCCACCCCTGTCTGGTTCCAGCCACCCACGAGAATCCTAGCCTACCTGCACACCCGTAGCAGTAAGTAAATATTTGTCGTTGTCAGGCGGAGATGATGGATTGTTTCTTACTCGGTCGTTGAGTAGCAGAACACCTGACGACGGTAATTGCTCAGATATGACACTTGAGTCATCTTTGACGTCTGCATATCCTCTATCTCCTTCAGATCATCTCCCATATTTGCTCCCTGGCTTCCATCCCACGGCCATTATTTCAGCACTTCATAGTTGGGATCCTGCAATGGCTTCTTTGACGAACTCGGATTCCTTCCCCATCCAATCTATTTTACACAGAAGTTCTAGCTTCAACTGCCTTTGGACAATAGGAGACACCCACTCAAAAGCTTGCAAAAGCTTCTTCTTCTTCTTTTTTTTTTCTGAACCAAAGTAGCCAGGCAACTCAGAACCAAATTTTATGTCTGGTTTTAATAACCAGCCTTAGCTTAGAGTTCTGGTACAATTCTTTCCCCTGCTTTCCATAGCTTTTGCCTTTTATCTTTATGGGATGGTCCTAGCGATTATGGTTATTCTACTTTAATTCTTCCCAAATAATTTTTTAGAAGTAACAAATATAAACTTATCACATCAAGGTCAAATTTCTCTCCTTGATTTTTCAAGCTCTTTTATAATTTCATCTCACCTAATCAATTAATTAACACACACACACTTAATAATAATATTTATCTAATACTTATTGACTTGCCTATGTGCCAGATATCGCTTCAAGTGTTTTATATGTTTTAGAGATTAAGGTTAACCAGCCCTGGTTGGTGTGGCTCCGTTAGCTGGAGTGTTGTCCTGTACACTAAAAGGTGTTAGGTTTGATTCTCAGTCAGGGTACATACCCAGGTTGCAGGTTTGATCCCTAGTTGGGATACATGCAGGAGGCCACTGATCCATGTCTCTCTCTCTCTCTTTCTCCCTTACTCTAAAATCAACTTACCTGCCGAAACTGGTTTGGCTCAGTGGATAGAGCGTCGGCCTGCGGACTGAAAGGTCCCAGGTTCGATTCCGGTCAAGGGCATGTACATTGGTTGCGGGCACATCCCCAGTAGGGGGCATGCAGGAGGCGGCTGATCGATGTCTCTCTCTCATCGATGTTTCTAACTCTCTATCCCTCTCCCTTCCTCTCTGTGGAAAATCAATAAAATATATTTAAAAATAATCAACCTACCTAATAAAAGAATAACATGCTAATTGACCATACCTTTGTGAAGCCCACCAGCCAATCAGGAGCAAGCATGCAAATTAACCTAATAAATGTGGCAGGTTAATTTGCATACACGGGCACCACACTGCCAAGGGGCCAGGCAGGATGCTTGCATCATCGCCATGGCGACGACACAGGCATCCTGCCCAACCCTGGCCACTCGGGGCCTCTGAGCAGTGTAGGAAGGTGGAAAGGTGGCTCTGGGCCAGAGCGGAAAGGTAGCTCTGGCCAGAGCAAAGGTGGTGCCGGCAGCCAGGGAAGAGAAAGCCCATTCTGGCATGAATCTTTGTGCATCGGGCTTCTAGTCTAAAATAAAAAACAGTCTGGCCAGTGTGGCTCAGTGGTTGAGTGTCGGCTAATGAACCAGGAGGTTACTGTTTGATCCTAGTCAGGGCACATGTCTGGGTTGTGGCTCAATCCCCAGTAGGGGGTGTGCAGGAGGCAGCTGAACAATGTTTCTCTCTCCATCAATGTTTCTATCTCTCTATCCCTCTCCCTTCCTCTCTCTCAAATCAATAAAAATATTTTATAAAAATTAAAAAAAAACATATTCTCAGGTAAGAATTAAAAAAGGATTAGGTTCAACCATGAGCAACGAAGGCCCCAGTACCAGTGGCTTAAATAAGATAGTCGTTTATTCCTTTCTCATGTGAAAGCGCAGAAGTAGGTAGTCAAGGACTGGACGTCTTTAGGGACACAGGCCCCTTCCAGCTCACAGTTCTACCATCCGTAGCGTGTTGCCCTCATCTCCATGTCCAAAATGGCAGCTAGATAGCAGACGTCATATCCACATTCCAGGCAGAAGACTGGAAGAAAAACAAAGAAAAAGGAAGCAAATGGGATATGCCAGCTGACCTTTTCAGGGAGTGACCTTATTAGCATCAGCTCATATCTCATTGGCCAGACATAGTTTTTTATAGGGCTGTACACCGCTGCAAGGGAGGCTGGGAATTGTAGTCTTTATTTTGGAAGGCTCTGTGACCCGCTAAAAATTGGTAGTCATTACCTGGAAAAGGAGGGAGACTTGGAATGGAAAGGATTACTACCTTGGCCAAAGTCACACAAGGTGAACTCAGATACAGCGCCTCCAGAGCCTGTGCTCTTCACCCCGATGTCACTCAATTTCCAGGGAGTGAGTCGGGTGCACCTGAGGCTGGAATTGCCTGTGTGTTCCCCCAGTGAGGTTCTCTTCCATGCCCTCCACCTCCCTTCGGGCTCTGCTGCTTCTCACCGAGCCCCTGGAAACCGCCATGGCACCCCTGTCCCGGCTTACAGGTGGGGAGGCAGGGACGCAGTCTATGCCGCATCAGCATGAACTCCATCTAGAGTACCGAGTAGTGATTAAAAGCTTAGGCTCTAGAGTCCAACAGAGTGAAGTTTGAGGCCTGTGTGACCTTGCACAGTCACTTAACCTCTCTGAGCTCAGTTCCTCGTCTAGAAAATGAGAGCTTTGGAGAAATCTGCCTCCAAGGGCGCTTACAAGGGGTCAAGGAGATCGTGCACCTAAGACCTCAGGCCAGGGCATGGCACACAGCGAGTGCTCTATACAAGGAAGCCCCTGTGATTGCGCCAACACTCCCGGTGCTTCCACCTTCTCCACAAAAGTGCCTCAGATACCCAGAGAAAGGGGGACCTCAGCGGAAGCCTTTCCAGGTAGGCCTCCTCCCCTGTTCCCAGGGATCCGCAGGGGCTGCTCGAGAAGAAGGCTCCTCGGGGGCTCTGCCCCTTGAGACACGACCCTAGCAGCCACTGGGAGCTACAGTCTTGGGACTCCCCGGGTTTGGAATACAGACTGGCCACCCATGCAACCTTCATGGGGGGATAATGCAGATGTGAAATGTCGTTCTTGGACAGAGCACCGAGCAACCCCGGCATCCACCAAAAGGAACAGTTTTTATTGTGACACAAAACATCGGCTATCAGAGAGCCGTTGCCTCTTCAGAACACACAGATTAAATGCCTGTGGTGAGCTGAAGGGCGGCGGGGGAAAGCAGGCCACATTATTTTAACATTCGGCAGCACTTTGAATTTAAATAGAAGCGAGAATCAGGACAGGGAGAGAAACGCACTTGCTCATGAGCAACCCGCCTCCCCAGGAGCAGAACTCCTCCTGCGGCTCATTGTTTTATGGAGAGAGATCAGGGTCCTTCCCTGGGCTGGGGGAGATGCAGGAACGCCCCCACCTGACAGGCAAAGGTGGGGCCCCCGGCCTGCATCTCTCCGAGGAAGTGGGCCAAGCTGATGTGCTCCCGCATCTGCGCCCAGTACCTTCAGACATAAATCAGTTTCACCCTCAGGGCCCGCATTCCCACGTGGACAGCCACGCTCTGTTTATTCGCTGACACCTGTTCCTTCCAGTCCATTCTGACTGCTTCCGCCCCTTCTGCCTCACACCAGGGCTGGGGTCAGAGTCTCCTGACAGTTGACGCTGCCTATCTTCTGACCTTTCCTCTCTGTTTCACCCACAGTCGCACAGCTATCCAGTCTTCAAGGCTGACCTTTTTTTATTTATTTTTTATTGATTTTTTACAGAAAGGAAGGGAGAGGGATAGAGAGTTAGAAACATGGATGAGAGAGAAACATCGATCAGCTGCATCCTGCACGCCCCCCACTGGGGGTGTGCCTGCAACCAAGGTACATGCCCCTGACCGGAACCCTTCAGTCTCCAGGCCGATGCTCTATCCACTGAGCCAAACCAGCTTCAGTAAGGCTGACCTTTTATCCATCTCTCCTCTGAATGTAAATTCTTCTATTTCCTAAATCATTTTCAGAGGTAGAGAACTCTAATTCTCAAGACAGCCCACTTGTTCTCTAAGAGTTCTAATTTTGTTCTGCTAAATCCAAATCTATGCTTTTGGAAACTTCCACTGGGTGGAGATATAATTAATCAACCACCTCCCTCTCTTACAGTTTTTCTTCTCACGTGGAATTCTTTTTCTCTTGGTGGTTCACTGTTCATTGTTTTCCCAATATCAGTTTTCTCCTTCAAAAGTCATAATTTTAGCTGGGCATCGGGTTATCAGTGAAAAGACTACATTTCCCAAACTCCCTTTCTCCCAGGGATAGTCATGTGACCAAGTCAGGCCAATGTGATATAAATAGAAGCAACGTAAGCAACTTCTTGGTTATGTCCTTAAAATGACTGCGTGGTACACCTTGGTCTCCGCTGAGCATGATGAGAATTGGGGGGCAATCACCCTGAACATGCAATCGGAAGCCCTTATTTGCTCTTTGTGGCTCAAAGAGGACAGGGGCCTAATTGTAATCATTGCTTTTTATTACACAAAGCCCAGCACACTGCCTTGGATATGACGGTTCTCAATAACAAGTTCAATGAATGAATATTCTCCAATTCTGTCTATGTACACAATTAATTGAAACAAAAGGAGCAGCTAGTAACATGTGGTTAAGTAACGTATCCAAAGAAGACAGAATGAGGTGCCAATCAAGCAATCCGCTAGCCTTCCTCTTGTTCAACATTTACATCAACAACGTTAATGAAACGGTCAGTGTACACATCACACCTGTGGACCACAGTGCCCAGCCAATAGACTAGACAAGAGCATCAAGAATCAAATAAGTCTATTCAGTCAAGAACAATGGATGTGGATGAAATTCTAAATATCAGTTCAAAGTGGACAAAAGGAAAGGATGAAGATAAGTCCATTAATTAAGACTGTGCTTTTAAAAGGCTTAAGGGTTTTATTTGACAGGAAGCCCAGTGTGAGTCAAGAACATGACGTGATGGCCAAAGATTTCAGTGCAATTCCGGGTGAAGACATTTATTCAGCAGCCATTCACTGCGTGCCTCCTCAGCGCTAGGTGTTGTGTGGGAGACGAGGATGAAGAAAGAGTATCCCCTGCTTTCAAGCAGCTTATAAAGACCTGGCATGCATTCCACTGTAGGACAAGGGAAGAGCCTTTGGTGCCACAGAAACAAAGAGGGAGGAAGCCTAGCACAAGTGTGCCAGAAAGGGAGTAGCTGGATTTAGCTGAGTGTGGGCTCCTGAAGACAGTGAGACGATCAGGCCGGAGTGTTGAGCACCAATCCGTCTGGGCCCCGAGCACCAAGCTAAGGAAGTATGTGAAAGGAGGGGGCACCTGGAGGATTTTGCAGGAAAAAAAAAAAAAGAAAAAAATCAGTGTTTTAGGAAGATTTTTCTGGAAGCAGTCTGTTGGGCAGATTGGAATGGAGAGACACACGGCGCCTTAGAATTAGAGGGATCTCTTTAGAGACTGCTCAACATCTTCATCTTATATGTGGGAACGGGTAAATCACGTACCTGAGGATAGAGCTGGCAGAGGCCCAGCGGAACCCCAACCCACGACTGTGGCTTCTTTGTCTGGGGCGGGGTGGTGGTGGTAAACTAACAGCAGTTAGACTGTGTACAGCTACTGGAGTTTAGACAAGCATTTCTGGACACACCAGACAAGCAACCTGCAAAGGGACTATTTCCAAATCCAGGGGGAGAATACTGAGTACAGTAGTGGGAAAAGGAAGAGGGAGAGTGTGAGAGAGACTGCTTGGAGGCTGGAGTGGGAGGGAGGAAGGGGAGGCAAAGTGACGGAATCTTTAGGGAGGGGAGACAGGAAGGACCGCAGTGGGATTCCAGCATAGGGACCAGTTGGAGGAGTCCCATTTGGGGTGGGACCCCTTTGAATAAAAGGGGTCCTGAGAGCTGGGAAGGATCAGTGGAATGTGTCCAGAAGGAGTGACTAGAAAGCACGTCACAGGAGGGAGTGATGGAACTGCCTAGTCTGCAGACCCTCACTTGCCTGGGAAGAGTAGAGCTGAGAGATTTAGGGAGAGAGGAGGTCGCTGGCTCTCCTGCAGGGATCTGGAGGTTCTTACAGAACCGTCAGGAAACTGCCTCCTAATGATGGAAGGTCCTGGGGAGTGGCCGCAATTCAGGCTGCGCTTGGGCATCACGCAGACCTGGGTTCCAGGCTCAGCTGCAAGCTGGGTGACCTTGGGCGAGTTGCTGAACCTCTCTGTGCCGCGGCTTCCCCACGTCCAGAATAAAGAGGCTGGATTAAACGACCTCACGGATCCGGTCTAGACAGATGGAAGCTTTAGGACTGTCTGACTGGGACAGTGATCCTGAGCCCGTGCTAATGTTGGTGAGCGGCCAGCCTGCTTCTGTGTCACCCGGTGATGGCGTGAACGCTGGAACGGAGCTGACGTGTTCAAAAGCACTTTTCTTCGGGAGTGGGAGTGGGAAATAGTCCCATTTAGCTGATATCACCGATTTTTAAAGAAAACCATATGAGCTCAAGAGAACGAAATACAAATGTGGGAGTGATGAGTCAAGCACAAAATTTCAGCTGCATTAATTTCACATTGTAAGTGACACAGTTTCAGTTTCTTCGATTTTATAAAATGTGTGACTTTTCTCTGAAAAGCTCCTCCAGATACATGCCACTCCATGTTAAAGGTACTGAACGTTTACTCCCATCCTAAAGCACCTTTAAAACAATGATTGGGCTCGTGGCTATTTTTAATAGAATCCATTTTCTAGCAGTCTTATAAACTGGTAGCCGTCCTTTCTGTGGAAACTAGCTTTTCCTACCAAAAAACAAACAAAAAACCCAGCCCTTGATATCCTTGTGGGATTTTTTTTTTTTCCTTTTCAAATTGTTTTATAATGGAGACTGTTGCTTTAAAACGTTGAGCATTTCTGTTAGAAATGCAATATTCAGAAGGCTTCTGGGTAGGCAATATTTATGTATAACCCCTTTAATCTTAAGGATCTAATACTTAAGTAGCGGGAATGAGAGATGGTTTTCCTTTATGGTGGTAGAATCCAAGTGGAATCTTCAGGTAGAGAACAGACACGTAAGACCTAGAGATTATGTTAGAAAGACAGACACTTCCAATCCTTACCTCAGAGCAAAAGACCCAGAGGCAGGAAGGAATTCCAAAGGAATGTGAAAAGTAATTCTCTCAAACCAAAGCTTCGGACAATCTTGGGCAGTGGCAAGAAGCAAAGAACATTTGGCACATGCTAAATATAGATGTCCGTTCTCTTAACCATATACCCATCCATTCTTTTCACATCTCACATTAGCCACACAGAGAGATTGGACCTAGTTTTTTTAAAAATATATTTTATTGATTTTTTTCTTACAGAGAGGAAGGGAGCGGGATAGAGTCAGAAACATCGATGAGAGAGAAACATCGATCAGCTGCCTCCTGCACACTCCCCACTGGGGATGTGCCCGCAACTAAGGTACATGCCCTTGACCGGAATCGAATCTGGAACCCTTCAGTCCACAGACTGACGCTCTATCCACTGAGCTAAACTGGTTTTGGCTAGACCCAGCTTTAGTTCATTCTCAGTCACATCTCTCTTCCAAGCCTCAGTTTAATAATATCACCAAAACGAGGGCCATATTATTTGTTTCCTTCTGAGGTGTGAGGCAGAGCTATTGTTCAAATATTTGTTGGTATCAAAACTGCAAGCGGCCTTCAGTTTGAAATCGCATTAGGGGAGGCTCTGAGCGGCAGATTGTGACTGGAGACGGGCTGTTCGGTGGCACAGATGCCCACGTAAACTAATTAAGCTCCACGCAGGTAGAGAGTGTGGGATTCTAGGTCTCCCATGTATGTGGCCCTGAAGGACAGAGCCGGTGGAAAGGGAAGGGAGAGACCAGCTTGATTCTGCTAATCAGTGAGTTCCAGTGTGGCAAAGGAACTTAACATTAGTCTGCAATTCTTTTTTAGAGATGGAGGCAGGGAGAGAGGGGGAGAGAGGGGACAGGAGACAGGGGGAGAGGACAATGTTACAACCATCTGAGCCAGTCGGCCCGGTCCCTGGCTTTAAGAAAACAAACCAAACCAGAAAGCAGCATTCTCTTGGTTGAAACAACAACAGAAAGCTTGGGGAGGGAGGGGAGTGTATGTGGGTTGGTTCAGATGCTTGAGACAATTGTGTTCAGCAGCTGGAGGAGTGAAGGAGAGGAGCTGGAGGAATCAAGAAAATGCTGGAAGCCAGCACCCAGGGATTGATTGAAAATGCCTGTGCGAGGGAGGGGCATTGGTGACGAGAAGGGAGGATGTGTGCCTATGGACGAGGCAGGTGGAAAGCCGATTCTCCTTCCAATTAGCGTGGCTGCTGGGAGAATCTTCTCCAGTTTCTGACCACCCCCCAGCCCGGTGTTTGTGGGTTCTGTGATGTCCTGGGGAGGCTGTGGGCTGGCTGACAGGGCGGGTCAGAAACTGCTGACCTGAAGGCCACCTCACAGCCTGGGGCGGGTCTGGGGAGGAGCGGCCAGCGGGAGAGAGGAGTGTTCCCTCTGCAGGAGGATCGGGGAGGGCACACGCTGGGGCTGTGACTGGGAGACCTGGGCCAGATGTGGCGGAATGAGATCAGGCTTCCTCCCCTCCCCTCTGAAATGTTTTCCTTCACAGGCATATGCTGGGGAGACTACCTTTCTTTCCCCTTGTCGGTTCCCTCTTCATGGATTGTTTTCACTGGTGGCCCCAAATGAAGACACTCCCCAGCCTTACTTGCGTGTGTGTGTGTGTGTGTGTGTGTGTGTGTGTGTGTGTGTGTGTGTGTGTGTGTCTAAGCACTGGGTGCTGCCTCTGGGCAAAGGCCATGCCCTGCCTCCCTCCTGCCTGCAAGTGGGTGCAGTGGGCCCTCCCTGATGGATAACAGATCAGTGAGGAGCCTGGGTCCCTGACCCAATGCAGACACCGCACTAGTCCTAAGAGGCAGATCTTCAGACTTTTAGGGGAGAGACAAACCTCAACAGTGTTTAAGCTGAGAGTCTGTTACATGCAGTTGAACAAAAGCACCTTCTTGACTCAATGTTACCTTCTTATTCTGATGATTTACATGCAAAGAATACATTTAACTTTGTCTACATCTGGGGTAAAGGCGTTTGTAGAGGACCTACCCAGCACTTCTTCAGTATATCTGGTTTTCTCCAAAAATATTCTGGAAAATTCATGTGACTGGAGAACTGGGCATAGTGTGGGGTAAAGATGGGATTTTCCTCCAGAGGAGTCTTTGGGAAGCTGACCTCCTCAAGTGCAGTCTTCAGGGGGGTCTCCAGAAGGCACTCGGAGTCTGCCTGGGGAAGGTGTGCGGACAGAGAACGTGGATGCCCCTGGGCTTCGGATGTCCGCAGGGAAGAAACGCCAGGTCAGCTCTTGTGAAATGACTCTCTGTTATGTCATCTGGGTAAGATCTGAGCACAAGTGAGGCAGCGAAGGTTAAAGGTGAAAACAGCGGCTGAGGCTGGACTGAAGCAAGTGTGTTTTATCGCTTTCAGTGTCTGGGGAGGGGGAGAGCTTGGAGGGTAATGTGGAAGAATCTGTGTCCGGCTGTTCCACTCCCCGCCCCATAGACACACACATATTCCTGGGCTGGGGTATAGCATCACTTGGAAAATATTCTTTACATTAAAATCCACTCCCATGATAAAGAGGTTCACAACTGGCGCTTTCAAAGAATCTTAGAACTAGAAAGAGGGCGGGACATCCTGTGGATAGAACGTGAGATTCTGCGTGATCTGGATAGAGGGAGGGGGGAACCCATCACCGCCAGCCCCGCCCCCACCCATCTACCCAAAGGGGAATGGTCTCCCCACCTTACTCCTTTTGGAAGCCTCACAGATTGGCTTTTTAAATTAGGCATTCTGTAACTGTTCCAGCAAACAAATTCAAGCTTATTGGCCTGTACTGTCCCATGAGTCACCTTTTGGACAACAGGTTGACATTCCTGTTTCCTGCCTTTTGGCCATTCTCGTGTCTCATGAGCTACACGAACCTAGGGCTATTCAGTCACATGTGCAAGTCTTTTCAGTGTTCTGAAAGCAAGCATTTAGGGGCTCGAGGCATAAGTACACGATAATGTTCTCTTTTGACCATGTTTGTTTCATCTTTTCTAATTTTGATAGGGAAGAAATAGTTATTTTATTTGAAAAAAACTAGGTATCACGTAGAATGGAGCCTTTTACAAAGTGTGATACATTTCTAATGTTTAAACAGTAAAGGTTCTCCATCCTGGCTGCACAACAGGGCAACTTAGAAAGCTTAAAACAAAACACAAAACACAAAAACCACACACACACAAAGACACTGAAACCTCTCCCCAGACACTGAAACCGATAGAACAGACTTGCTTTGGCCTATGGGTCTCTCAGTCCAGCCTCAGCCGCTGTTTTCATCTTTCACACACAAAGACAAGCTATGCCTGGGTCCCTCCCCGGACACTGGGTTGAATTGGTCTGGCTGTGGCGGGGACTGAGCATCTGTGTTTTTCTATGTGCAGAATTGAGGGTCGCTGCAGATCTCATCACTAGAAAAGGATCACATTTTTAAGGCCTCATTCCTCAGGAAACCTAGCCTGTTGTCCAGTAACTTAGGCTGCAGCGTTGGTGGACAAAAAGGAATTTTCAGGCTGTGGGCCCCCGAGGATCCTAATGTCCCGCAGCCTTAGCCAGTGGCACTCAACCTCGTGGTATGTGGCTCCACCACGGGTTAGTGTGCTCAGAGCAGAGCTTTTCAGTGCTGGGTGTGAACAGGTGAGACCTCACACAGCAGGCTGCCTCAGAGTTCAGGTCTGCGCTTGACCGGCAGACTCAGGAAAATGCCTGGTCCTGGACCAGAGAAACAGATGCTGTTGCCATCACTTCTGGGGTCTTCCTTTACCAATCCTCCCACACACAGCATTCTGCCGTTTCCTGTCAGCTATTGTCTTGAGTTACATTCCTCCCTTGACCTTTGCTCTCCAAATACAATCTCTAAGTCCTAACCAGCCCTGGTTGAAAAGCCTCAGGGACCAGCTTCGGCCGTCCTGCCAGTCCCTACAGTTGATGCTCTTTCAGGTGCCCTCCTAGCACTACCCTCCCCCTCTTCCCCATCCACTAGAAGCTCTGAGAACCTTCTTCTTCTTGTCAATCACATGTGATTATGTGACAGAACTGCCTTATTTAGGGCTTCATCTCTCTTGCCCCCAGTCTCAGCCCCCGGTTATGAAATCCTACCTATAGTTTTCTACATGTTTTGCATTACATCGCAGTAAAGCGAAGACTCTGTGAGCTCCACTGACCCAGGCCCTCCCACTAGAGTCCGGGCACAGCTGTTGCTGTTTTGTTTTCACACCACTTTTCCACGATTAGTTTCAACACCTTTTCTATATGAAATTGTGAATCTACAATGATATCGTTTTCATTATTGATGAGAAGTGTATCTAGTTGACCCTCATTTTTCATTCTTCTCAGAGGTGAAATTGTCAACATGCCAAAACTTACCAAATGTACTCTTTTAGCAGAGTGAACATTCTAGTAAAGGCTTAGATAACTGAAATGCATCTTTTGAAGATATATTTTTATTGATTTCAGAGGGAGAGATAGAAACATCAATGATGAGAGAGAATCATTGATCTGCTGCCTCCTGCATACCTCACACTGGAACCCCGGCATGTGCCCTGGAGGAATTGAACCAAGACCCCCTGATTCATAGGTTGGCGCTCACTGAGCCATGCCAGCCAGGCTGAAAGACATTTGTATTTATTATTATGTCTTACCTTTTTGGAACTTGGGACTAGGAAACCATGGCCTACAGATGCTGGTAATGGCCTTTATGCTAACCCCCGAGGTGAAATAACTTCTGATTCTCTTTCTGCTCCGTCTAGTCTCCACCATGCTTCTCCCTGTGCATTTCTATAACTGTTGTACACACACTACTCCTCAGCCAGGCCTTATTACAGTGTCCATGTGCCAGTCCTGAACACGTTTTAGGGTACTCCCTGGGAAATACTGATTTCTTCCAGGTGTTAACATCTCAAATCCCTTTTGCTTAATACTTGAAATGAGATATAGTTCCTTGAAGAAGACTGTTTCATTATAACACTGATGAGATACCTTAGGAACTTAACTGTTTTGTTGTAACCTGTCAACACCATGGGTAAGCGAGGACTTACTGTATCGTATTCCTTACCTTGTCCCATTTTCCCAGGCAAACCAAACTAAGGGGTTCTCTGATTGCTCTAAGTTATGTCACACACGTTTTCTTATGAATACCAAGGGTTACAGGTTCACCCGAGCAACGGTCCTACCCGCTGAGGTGTCAGCTTCAAGCCTTCTCGGTGCGGTTACTGCATTTCCCCTCATCTTCACAGGGTGAGTTCAGGCCCTTGCTTGGAGGCCATCGTGCTGGCAAAAGTTGTTCCCCAGGTCACCAGCTTGCCAGAGGCAATCTAGGGGCTGGGAAACCCTTAAGGCAAAAAGGACAGATGACTTTTGGCTCGTGACTTTTTGTGCTATCCGCAGTACGGGTGCTGCTGGATGCCTGGAAAGACCTCATTCCTGGTTTCATTGGGTGTCAGTGCTCCTGAGGCCCAAGTGCCGGGCTGTCTTCTTGTGGCTGCTCTCATCTGCTGAGGTGGGAGCAGGCCTCTGCCGCCGACAGTTGCTGTTCTTTCCTTGTACTCCTCAGCGGCGGGCCCTGTGGGGTGGTCACTCGGCATTCTTGGAGGACATTTGGATTCACTCCCTCAGAGCTAAGTCAGGGACATCTGGGTGACACTGCTCAGACCAACTTCCCAGGGCTGCCACCTGCTGATAGAGCCCAGTCACTCTGACCAGCCTGATCCAGCGCAGTCCTGCTGACCGGGCCCTCTTCACCCAGTGGCTGGCGGCATCTCTGTAATGAAGATATTAGTCCCAATGTTCTTCTTACAGATTCTATCTTAAACAATCAAGTAGATGAGAATTTAAGATGCCCTGGACTTGCATCCTCCGACAGCGATTAACGCGTCCCTCAGTTCCCTTTCCCAATAAAACTCTTCAAAAGGAGGTCTACACATGCTGTTTCTGCTGTCCCATCTCCCATCCTTTCACCCACCGATCTGGCTTTTGTCCAAATGACCGTGTTCAGATCGCCACATGCCCTCACGGTGTTGAGACTTTTCTAGCTTTGTCTTACTGGCCTCAGCGTTTTGCAGTGAGTGTTCCTCCCTGGACCGTCCCTCCTCCTCCTCTAACTCTTGACAGTTAGGGTTCCTCAGAGCTTGGGCCTAGAACCTCTTCTCTTTTCTAAGCGATCTCATCCAATCCTCTAGCTTTAAATACCTCCCGCATGTTGACAACTCAAGAATGTGTCTCCAGCCCAACCTCTCCCCCAGAATCACACATGCACTTGGAAAGAATTGCTTCAAGTGCAACGTACCTGACATTACCCCTTGGCTAGTGCACATCCCAAACATGTCCAGAGCTGAGTCCTTACTCCTCGATGGACACGATCCAAGTCCAAGTCTCTAAAATCTTCCCCTGGAAAACTGTTAGTCTCTCCTAACCTGTTTCCATGACCACACTTCCAAATGATCCTCCAACACCGCAGGAGGAGCGCTCTTGACAAAATGTAAATTGGATCCCTTCACTCCCCTGCTTAGAACATTAGAACATCTTCAGTTCTTCCCACTGCACTTAGAATAAAGTCAGGCCCAGCTGGTGTGGCTCAGAGGTTCAGTGTTGACCTATGAACCAGGAGGTCATGGCTCGATTCCCGGTCAGGGCATATTTCCGGGTTGTGGGTTCGATCCCCAGAGGCAGCTGCTCAATGATTCTCTTATCTTTCATGTTTCAATCTTTCTCCCTTCCTCTCTGAAATTTAAAAAAATAACCATTTTAAAGTCTGAAAGCCTTGTCCTAGCTGACAAAGCCTTGTCTTGCTACCCCATCCTCGGAATGTTCCCTTCACTCCAGCATACAGTCCCTCCTGCCATTCCTACCACAGGCTGACCTCTTTCCTGCCTCACGGCCTGTGTGCTTTCTACTTCCCCAGCCTGCAAGGCCCAGGTTACTGGCCCCCAGAGAGGAATTTGGTGACCTCTCTGTCTACAGGAGGGCATTGGCATCCTCCTACCTGTATGCCCAGCAGACTACAAAGTGCATGAAGGCAGGGGCCCTTCTATTATGCATGGGGTTGCAACCTCAGTGTCTGGCACATTGGTGATCAATATCGAACAATGATCTAGATGTGGGTCCATCTCCCTACCCTCCACCAAAGAGGATGCATCTAGAGGCTGTAGCACCCATGAGAGAGTGCTGTTTAAATCTCCTTAAAGACAACGAGCTGTGGGAAGCCCTACTAACAGACCCAAATTATTGCCCCATCGCTTCCCGTCTTTGTGCTGCCAAGCTCGCCACCTGCCGGGGCACGGCCCCCAGCCACCAACAGTGGGAAGGGGCGGTGCTGGCCTGGCCCTGCCCTGCACAGGGTTCCTCTCCTGGTGACTCTGGCTTGGAGACACTCCACTGCCTGGCAGTTTTCTCAGAATACACTGCAACCTGAGGCTTTTCTACTCAAGCCTTCCTTCTTCAGCGTGAGAACCACACTGGTCGGGAGGCTTCCCCACCCTGTCCCCACGTTCTCCCTTTTGTGCTTCAAAGGTGGATTCCCTCACCGGTTAAACTTACAACCCTATTTTGGCAGCAGCTTCCCAGGGGGCCCCTTTACAACTCTGTCATAGTGGCACTGTAAACCATGGCACGGAAAAACAAACTCTCTTATTTGAGGCCACATATAACACCATCTGCTCACTTCCATACTCTCCCAGGCACGACCTTCAATGGGAGAGATTAAAACACCACCTGTACCCAGAACCCTCGTCTCACCACCAGGATTCCAGGTCACGAGAGCTGCAGTCCAGATCCCATTTCACATTTGTTCCAGGAGTTGGCAGAATGAGTCACCACTGGCAAACACGGCCAATGCAGGCACAGGCCCATGGCACCAGAAAGGTGGCTTTAAATCCATGCTCAGGTATGAATCCCTAGTAGACAGTCACCAACTACTGCTGCTTGTTTGATACTAGTGACAAAAATCTCCGTAGCTGCCTGTGGGTGACTAGACGTTTCATTAATTTTGTGAATAAAAGCTCTCTTCCTAAGATTTTATAACTTGAATCTGTGGCATTTCTTTGCCTTTTCTGATTGACACAGTACTAATTTAGTTCTACTCGGTGTAAGCCCCATGAACACCAAAACTCTTTATTTTGTCCACTGCTGTATCCCCTAAAGCACTCAGCAATTATTTGTTGAGCAAATATTCCTTCAGGTGCTTTTATGTTATCTCATTTAAGCCTGGGAGGTAGGCACATTCTTCATTTTACTGAAATCCAGAAGATCAAGTGACTTTCTCAAAGTTCCTGGCACTCTCCAAACTCAGACACCGAATAGCCAAGCAGCTTACCTGCCAGGGTCAGAAAATTAGGTTGCTTATTGTGTTTAGTTAACATTTAGTGAATCCTCTGCTCTAAGGAAACACTTAATACTTTTATCACATTTCAGAGGTAGTTAACTTATTATCATCCTATTTTACCCAATGAAACTGAAGGTTGGCTAGGCTGAGTGACTTAGCTAACATCACAAAGGTAGGAGGCAGGGCTGAAACTCAAACACAGGTGAGCCCAGAGCCCATATTCTAACTTCTCATGCTATATACTATTTCATCGCAAATGACAAGAAACAATCATTCCCCTCAAAAGAACCAGAATTTAAGTACTGTTGTATTTTTTTGGAGGCTAGTGGAAAGGTTGATAAAACATCTGGTAGAAGCAGTAAATGACAGGACAGAATTATATTTTACCTTTCCTTTAAAGAACACCACTGTGTTTTCGGTGGGGTTGGCACTCCTAAGCCCTGCATTACTCAAGGTCAACTGTGCATGGGTCCCAGCGTGAAAACACGGACAGTGGTCCTGACATTGACAGCATTCTGTTGACATTGACACTAAAGGATTGAGGAGCCCACTTCAAGGTCCAAAGATACAAGGACAAAATAAGTGGGAGTATCTCTCTGGCGGCAGAGAAAGAAATGTGCCTAAGAGAAACAGAGAAGGCAGGTAGGTGTCACCTCTTCAGTTGCTGGATATACCATAGACTGTGCCATTCCCTTAAAGCAGCAGGCTCTCTTCGTAGGGCCTTTCTTAGCACAAGCCAGTTAAAATCTGTTTTTATATTGAGTTGTTTTAAAGAACAGAGGCCCCACTGAGCTCAGGAGCAGTGTTCGTCAATTTTCCCCTTTAGACAATGCAAACAATCATTTAATAACAGTAGCATTTTGAATTTAAAAACTCCAAATAGCCGAAACCGGTTTGGCTCAGTGGATAGAGCGTCAGCCTGCAGACTGAAGGGTCTCAGGTTCGATTCCAGTGAAGAGCATGTACCTGGGTTGCAGGCACATCCCCAGTAAGAGGAGTGCAGGAGGCAGCTGATCGATGTTTCTCTCTCATCGATGTTTTTAACTCTCTATCCCTCTCTCTTCCTCTCTGTAAAAAATCAATAAAATATATTTAAAAAACATAAAAAATAAAAACCCCAAATAATCAACCCATCACTCAATGAACCAATTAAAACAAAAGGAAAATTAGTTTCATGGCATAGATGGAAAAGGGACTATTGTCCTGGCTGATACACCAAGGCTGCGGGTTTGATTTTGGTCGGGGCACATACAAGCAACAGCCAATAGATGGGTAAATAAGTGGAACAAGCCTCTCATCCTCTCCCTCTCTCCCTTCCTCTCCATCTCAAGTGAAGAAATGATCAGTAGTTAACTTGTTTTTCACAGCTGGAAACCACACACCAGTGTGCCGGCACCGCCCTGGAGAGCCACTATCGCACCCCTTCAAAGGGCTTCCCACGGTACAAAAGCACCTCAACACTTAAAAAAATTCCTGCTCATAGTGCTACCACGAGCTTCCGAATCTCCCCACTGCCCCATGCAAAACAGGCTGGATGCAGGCCTTGTACCCTACGTCAAAGGACGGCCTGTGTGAAAGCGGCTGTGTTTTCATGCCCGAAATTTCACTTCTAGAAATTCTTTCAAGAAAATAACCACTACTACAATTTTTTAAAAAAACTTAAAAGTGAATCTCTATTCCCTGTCCAACCAACTCAAGGAATACTCTGCTTTCATGCTACCAACGAAGGCTAGTTAATTTTATATGTCACAGAGAACTAGGTAAAGATGCTATACTTATATATGGCATATTTCATCATGTCTTAGTATATTATGCCAACATTTTAAATGTTAAGCTTATTGTGTTTAAAAAAATGAACACTTTACAGTATATTTTAAACTGTGAGCACTTTTTCTGCCCAACCACAAACAAGTTTCCCTGGCCATCAGTGCTCTAGGTGGCTCTGAAGGACACTTGTCATGTGACACTACCTTACATCTGCTCCTTCCTTACTTCCTAGCTTCTATCCCTTCTGTTTTCCTGAAACTACACTTCTCTGACCTCAGGAAAGCATCTGGGATAATGACCACTGCTGTTGAGAATGTATTTAATCCACACATTGGCTCAACACAGACACTAAATGAATGATGGTAGCTCTTGCCCGACTACTGCCCAGGCTTGCTCAGTCCCTTCTGCAGGCCCAGATTGGCCCGGTACTCTGCTTACCCTTTGACTGCTCTTCTGATTACTCTTCCTAGCTCAATCTCTACCCACCCAGGAACAGTGAGGGCTTTCTGGTTTTATCCTCTATATACTGTCTTAGAGATATCACTTATTTCTAAGATTTCAAATATCACTTTTATGCAGATTAATGCAAATCTCTCTTCAGTCCTGACTTCTCTTAAGTCCCAGCATCATATTTCAAACTACCTGTGCTAAATACTAAAATAAAATGTTGCCACAAACCCTTTACAAGTTTACTTTTTCAAGGGAATAATGTATCTTACCTTATACTTTTTACATGCTTTGCAGATGTTTTATATATAGCATGGGCACTTTATACATTTCATTTGCTTTTACTGATTTACACAGATCTATGCATCTGTAAGTTGCCAAAAACACTTTAGCTTAAAAACAAATAGGAAACTAAGGTCCCAAGTATTATGCCAAAGAGTGATGGTTTCCAAAGTGAGGTGCATGCGTTCCAGGTGCTAATGCAAGATGACCCATTGGGATGTAGAAGGAACATATTAGAATGTCTTTTCATCTCATCCTATTTTAATGTCTATTTTTGTGAAGGGTTTATAGTTACGATAAAAGAACATGTATAAATCATTTATAAATACATTAGTGGAATACAGTCAGAGTATTTTTTACTGACAGAGCCTTGTAATTTCTACCTATCTATTTATTTATTTTTAAATATACTTTATTGATTTTTTTACAGAGAGGAAGGGAGAGGTATAGAGTTAGAAACATCGCTGAGAGAGAGACATTGATCAGTTGCCTCCTGCACGCACCCTACTGGGGCTGTGCCCACAACCAAGGTACATGCTCTTGACCGGAATCGAACCTGGGACCTTTCAGTCCGCAGGCCGACGCTCTATCCACTGAGCCAAACCGGTTTCGGCCAGAGCTTTGTAATTTTAGTGTGGAATCCCTGACATAAAAATGGTCTTGAGCCCTAGCCGGTTTGGCTCAGTGAATAAAACATTGGCCTGCAGTTCTAAAGGATCCTGGGTTCGATTCCAGTCAAGGGCACATACCTTAGTTGCAGGCTCTCAGGTCTGGTTGGGGGCATGCAGGAGGCAACCAATTGAAATTTCTCTCACATCAGTATTTGTCTCTCCTCCCACTCTCTCTCAAAATCAATGGAAAAATATCCTGAGGTGAAGATTAAAAAAAAGAATGGTCTTGACAAACTATACTTACATTATTATAAATTGCTTTGCCAGGTGACTAAAAGAAGCTTTTCTAAACTAGGAGGCTATTAAGACAATGAACACAAATGCACCCTATAGCTGGATGCAGATCTCAAGTACAATTGTGAAGAAGATATCCTGACTCCAATGGAAACTTATAAGAATCTGAGAAAGATAAGGACAAAGACCAAGCAGTTTGTATGTTAAAATAAGTCAATATGAGAGCAGGTTCTTCCTACTACTTTTCTTGCCCTCCTGACAAACTTGCTCAAAGCAGAGAACTACCTGTGCCCGCAGGACTGTGAATTATGCTTATCATAGGCTTGCTGGGTGAGAAGGGATCTCAGAGTCTATCTACTCGCACCCCCCCCCATCAAGTGCTACAAAACCCTGCCGCACTGTCTCAGATGTGATTAGGAATCTCTTTGCAAGAACTGGAGGGAAGGGATGCTCACTCATAAGGCCAACCGTTCAGCAATTGGTTAGATCCAGGCATTGTAATAATTCTTCCTACACTGAGGTCATCTCCACCGTGGCTTTCACAGCAACTTTCCAAGGATCTCCCTTGTAAACAGTTTACAGTCTACTCGCTATCTGAGATCTCCTCCCCCGACCCCACCAGTGAATGAAATCTAGACAAGTAATGTTTCACTGAAAAGCAACAAAACACCCAGAATCAAATATGGGAACTATCAATGACTATGACTTTATGTAATTAATATGTGTATACTCCTAAACTAAGGCTACATTCCCATCTTTTAAAGCAGAGAAACCAGCCCTAGCTGGCCTGGCTCAGTTGATAAGAGCACTGGCCCTCAGATTAAGGTTTGCTTCTGATCAAGGGCATGTACCTCGGCTGCAGGCTCGATTCCTGGCCCCGGTCAGGGTGTGGGAGGGAGACAACCAACCAATGTGCCTTTCTCACACCAATGTTTCTCTATCTCCCCCACTCCTTTTCACTCTCTCTCCAAAAAAATAAAGCAGAGAAAGCATACTTGACTCATAAGCCTACAATAAACTAACATATTGGCTC
This sequence comes from Lasiurus cinereus, assembly GCA_011751065.1. NCBI lineage: Eukaryota > Metazoa > Chordata > Mammalia > Chiroptera > Vespertilionidae > Lasiurus > Lasiurus cinereus. Next base: position 15,101,585 of record JAAGEH010000297.1, on the reverse strand, counting down.
ACACATGAAAAAAATTCCAAGATGAATTCCTGTTCCTATTTTGGAGTTGCACACTGCAATTTTTATAAACTCTAAATAGATTTACATTTATTCCATCTGAACTGCTTCTTGTCACTTCAGTATTTCAGCCTAAATCTTTCTGAATTGTAATTTTCTATTTGCTTCCCTCATATTTTGTGCTATCTGTAAATTGTTCACACATTTACATACATTAAACTGGACAGGACAGACTGGCTGGTGTGGCTCAGTGGTTGAGCATAAACCTATGAACCAGGCTGAACAGTTCGATTCTTGGTCAGGGCACTTGCCCTTGTTGTGGGCTCAATCCTAGTGTGGGGCATGCAGGAGACAGATGATCAATGACTCTCTCTCATCATTATTTCCATCTCTCCCTCTCCCTTCCTCTCTGAAATCAATCTATACTAATAACAAATATGTAAATTGACCATCGCTTTGTGACACCCACAGCCAATCAGGAGTATGCAAATTAACCAAAGATGGCGGGGGTCTGTGGGCAGTGCACATGCACACAGGCACCAAGTGGCTTTGAGCCTGTGGGTAGCATGCACATGTGCATGCTGGTGTCGAGCGGTCAGGGTCCTGGGGATGCCACTGGAGTGTCCAGTCCTGTCAGCCTAGCCTGGGGGCGGCTGGAGTTCCAAGTCAGATCTTGTAGATTAGAACAAAGTGAGCCTGGAGCAAGTTACTGTTGGGGGTGGGGGATGGAGGCAAAACAAAGGGGAGAGACATAAGTCAGAGTGTCGAGAAAAAATTAAAAGGAAGATATCCTGCAACTTCTAGGAAATCTCCATCAATGGAGCGAAGGAAAAAAAAGACCTCTATTATTCTGAATTAAACCTGAGTTGGGGTCTCAGACAATTCGCTCATATGATTGCAAAGACAGACACAAACTCCTAGATTGAGAGGGCTCTCCTGAGGGCTCCCGGATTGGAGAGGATGCTGGTCAGGCAGAGGGACCCATCCCCTGTGCATGAATTTGATGCACCAGGCCCTTAGTAAAAACATATTAAAAAAATAAACTGGACAGGACAAAGCTTTATGGGACTTGACGTCATTGCCATACATCTATTAAACATTTGAGTGCAGAAATTCAAAATTAGTTTAATTCAAATGTGCTACTATCTGTATGAAATCTTGCTGTTAAGATGACATTATCCTGCATTGCTGAAATTAAGGTGTATTATCAAGCTTTCTTCAAGTATATTTTATATGCATTTCAAAACAAAAATATTTTTCAAGTATAAAGTATTCTACATGCATGGCACTGCCTGTAACAAACACTCTATGACTTTAGTAATACGAAAAAGTAAATAAAAAAGCTTTTAAAAAGTAATCCACAAAAGGAATGAGAATTGGGTCTAGTCACATGGTTGGTCATAAACATTCAAGTAGGCACAAAAACAAGTAATTCCTGTCCCCAAGGATCCTAGAAAGAACAGAATATATAATGATGCAAAGATAAAGGACTACTCCAACTGGCTACACAAGAAAGAAGGAGTGATCCTATTACATTAGAGAGCATCGGGAAAAGTCAGAGATAAGTCTCAAAGGAATGGAAGAAGAGAAAGAGGGCATCCTAGTTTATAGACCAAAAAGCTGTTTGGAGGTAAGAAAGAGCAAACAGAGTTACTCAAGTACAGCACGGAATCCCCATGCACAGGCACCTGGGATCAGACAGGGCAGCAGAAGGGGTTGGCTGGAGCACAGGCTAGGCCCAGACTGTGGAGGCACTGGCAGCTACAGCCCAGGAGTGCGGGCTCATCTGAAGGGCAGTGGAGGACGGCTTCAGAGGGGATGTGTCTGGAACTGGGCTCTGGGAGAACTCCTCATGTTGCAGGGAAAGCAAATGTGGTTGGAGGAAGAGGCTACAATAAAGCTCTGTCCTGTCCAGTTTATTTTTTTTTATTTTTTTACCAGGGGCCTGGGGCCAAAAATTTCCTCCACCGGGGGGGGGGGGCGGTGAGTCCCTCTGCCTGACCTGCACCCTCTCCAGTCTGGGAGCCCTCAGGAGAGCCCTCTCCAATCCACGAGTTTGCGTCTGTCTTTGCAATCATATGAAATTAGTCCAAATGAGGAAAAGGGAGGCTCACAGTACAAAGATAATGCATGTATTTACCTAGAGACTAAGAATAAATATACAGTGTTGCACTTTCTTTAATGTTCTCTTCTGTGTTTTTTGAAAATCAAGACACAAATTACCTACATCTAGTCCTGTGGGTAGCTTCTCATCTATATCACTTTCCTAGAATGATAGTGGTTCTGATTTAAGGTGCATTCTTATAGCCTTATGAATTATAATTAATCAAGGCCAGGTGAACACCCAATGAAATCAGATGTCCCCATATTATTTCATATTAGGCTTGTTTCATTTTTACAATGAGACTTTACAAAATACATGGTGAGTAAACACAAGTGGCTAAAGCAGTGCTAGCGAACACACATTCCTTGTTACTGATGCTTAGCTGAAAACTAAGCTTTTCTTCTTTACCACTTTTTAGGGACTTTGCCCTCCTAAAACTCAAGTCGCCTGACACTATTTTTTATAGTTTTCAGCCTTGTTTCATATTTAGTACTATGTATCCCTCTTTCCCACATTTAATACATTTTTCTTAGAGTGCTAAGCTTCATGAACAAAAACAACAAAATCAACAGTTGAGCCCTGAAGAATGGGTAGAATTTCTACAGAAAGAGACTGGGGTTAGGTGGAAGCATTTCAGTGAAGAAAAGCACAAGAAGAAATGGGCAAAAATAAGAAGGATGAGCACCAATGGTGGGCCATTACTTATATTTGTGTCATTTCCTCCTTAAGGTAGAACAATCTTTTGAGGCAGGTATTAGTTTCTGCATTTTGTAAGATGATAGAAGATACTATAGCTCAGAAAGGTGGAGTAACCTGTCCAAGTTCACTCAGCTTTGAAACAGAGCCAAATCTAAACTTAGACTTTGCCATTTTCCTCACGGGGTCTCCAGCTTTAAATTCTCATGTTTTACAATCTCCTATCTGATTTCAGGAACTCTTCCTATCAGAAATATTCCTGACTACTCCAAACCAGGCTTAAGTACAGTCTATTTTGTTACAGTAAAATACATACATAAAAATATGAAATAACAGAACCTAAGAAAATGCAGATCAGAAAGATCTAGAAGCATGAAAGGCTATTTTGTTACTGTAACTTTCTGAACTGACTTATAATAAAAATTACTTTTCCTATTTCTTCACAACAAGCAGGTGTCAATAAATTAAAAGCAGATTTCATTAGTCTTGAATAACACATTTCCATTGAGGGTGGGTGGGAAGTGATTAACTGAGGAACTTATATACCTATATGCATGGCCCGTGGACACAGAGAGTAGCGTGGTGAAGGCCTGGGAGGGGAGGGTAAGGGGTAAAGGGGGTCAATGGGAAAACAAAGAAACAAAGGGGACAACTGTGATTCTTTCAACAATAAAGACACATTTTTTTAAAAATTCCTTTAAATACAAAGTGTGGTTTTACACTTTATCTATAGCTAAGACTTAAGCAAGTTGTGCAAAGAGCCCACAATTTCGTTCTGTGCAAAGTTAGTACGTATAACCCTAGTTTATCTAACATCCTCTGGCAAGTTTCAGTTCTTCCTAGTTTACTTCAAAGAGCAGATTTAAGGTAATTAAAGGCCTTAAACATATAAATGAACAAAAGACAAAAATAAGAAATGTAACTGGTTAACAAATATAACTCCACTAGAAATCAAGAAAATACACCATGTTTAAGCTATCAAATTCATGAAAAAAGTGCTAGTATTCAAACAAAAGGCAGTACTCAAAACACTGTTGGCCAAGTATAACCTGTTTCCCTTTGCTATACAGCCTACAAATCTGTTTCTATTTTAATAAAAAGTACACATTCTTCAAAATATTGTCACCTATCTTTTAACATGAGCATTAAGGTTTATGATGCTTAATTCTAAATGTTGGAGCCCTGGCTGGTGTGGCTCAGTTGGTTATCATCCCCATGCACTGAATGGTTGCTAGTTTGGTTCCCATCAGTGTATATGCCTGGGTTGCGGGTGCGATTTCAGTAGGGGGCATGCAGGAGGCAGCTGATTAAAGTTTCACTCTCACATTAATGTTTCTCTCCCTTTCTTTCTAAAAATCAATTTAAAAAAATCTTTAAATGTATTAAAAATCTTCTAAACATATTAGAAACGGGAATTGTTTAAAAAAAAAAAAACTATAGCAAACTTACCCAATGGGTCATTATATAGCCACAAAAATTTCACAAGTTTATAACGTGAGAAAAACCCTACTTGTTATGTGTGTTAAAACTGAAATGGCAAAGGACAAAACCATAATATGCAGATATGACTACATAAAAACAAAAATATGCATTACCTTATACATAAAAGATAAAAGCTTATGGTACAAAACCAACAACAGTCAACAAACTGAGGGTGCACAAATACTGAATGAAATGATTCTTGATGTTTGCAATTCCATTGCTTTGCGTTAACAGCAGTGCTTGGACCAGAACAATCAGCAGTTTGAAAATAGGCATCAATAAAAATAACTAATCATTTCATATTGAAAATGAATTATATGTTAGTAAACACTGACTTCATAATCATCCAAAGTGTGTATACATTTTTGGGGGACACCCTGTATTTGTATGTATGCATGCATGTGTAGATGTGTGTATATGTGTGTGAGAGAATCATCATCAAAAACTATCCTGGTAAATATTTATAATTCAACTTTACTATATTCTCCAAATTTTTAGATGTAATGAAAAGGTATTACTGTTATAATAAAGAGAAGACAATAAATATCATTTAGAGACACTGTAGTCCAGGGACCATGTAGTGCAGAGGCAAACATTCCTAAATACAGCACTCTGAGCACTAGCAGTATCACTGTATTATAGCAGAGCAAAATTACTGCCTGTAAATCTGCATTCATAATGACCTTGAATAATCAGAGGTTAGAGTATGGATGATATACTCTGCTAAAAAAATAAGTACAAGAGTTTATAAACACACACACACACACAAAAAAAAAAACCCTCACAGTAACAGAATATTTATCTTCCTAACTTGTCACTCGCCCACCCCAAACCCTGAAAGGGTCCTCATAGTGTTAGGAGTAATTTGAACTATTTATTGTAGTGTGCACACATCACACAATCTGGTTCCATTCTGATGACCGTTCCCCACTCTCATTCGTAGGCTCAAAGGCTCTTATTCACAAGCCTTCTGCTCTGGCTGCCCTACTCACTCTCTCTCAAAGAAACTTATGTACTTGACTGAGCTTTTTGCTCACTCAGCCATCCTCATTTTGATTCCCTATTCACTCCTACTCCTCCCCCATCCTTTTAGGCACAGATCAACCTCTCCAACTGTAAGTCATCTCCCTCTTTATGTATTCCTGTAGAAATTATTGTCTATATACTTAGCCATATAGCTTAAAATTATACAACTAGATATATGCACTATCTCCTAAAATACATTTTAATTGCAATGGATAAGGAAATTTATTTATATTTCTTTTCTAATAAATTGCATTTATGTAATGCTTTACAGCTTATAGAGCAATTTCATATATATTATTCTTAATAAATATGTTGGTGAACTTGAGAATGCTTCAGCAATGATGTGCAGAAAACCCAGAGAACTCATCCCCTAAAGATATGGGATAAAGATACTCTTCTTCCTACAACCCTCAAATATATTAGTTAACAGTGGAGAGAATTTCAACATTGCATAATATTTTTAAAAAAGCACACAGCGAAAACCGGTTTGGCTCAGTGGATAGAGCGTCAGCCTGCAAACTGAAGGGTCCCAGGTTCGATTCCGGTCAAGGGCATGTACCTTGGTTGTGGGTAGGTCCCCAGTGGGGGGTGTGTAGGAGGCAGCTGATCGATGTCTCTCTCTCATCTATGTTTCTCTCTATCCCTCTCCCTTTCTCTCTGTAAAAAAAATCAATAAATAAAATATACTTAAAATTAAAAAAGCACACAAAAAAACCCCACCACAAACTTCAGACCCAGTGATCAGATCTTATTTCTAAATACCATTCTGCAAAAAGAGGAATCAGGGCTCTTTGAAGAAATGGCTCAATTTAGGGCTGGGCAAAAATAATGCAAGATAAGCTAGGAGCTTCTTGAGTATTTCCTTACAGAATTCCAAATAATATACATACACTCTCCCCTCCAGGAGGTGGAGCTACATCCCCACTCCCCTTGATTAAGGGTTAGACTTACTTTGAAAAATGAGCATATGAAAAGGAAAAAAACAGTAACTTTCCAGTGGAGAACTTGGCAGACAGCACTTTAATCAAGTGATGTCATGAGGGGATCATTCACCTACAAGGTGAAGGAGAAGGGCACTTCACCTCTGCAGTCTTCTTTCCAATAACCTATTACCCTAATGTAATCATTAAGCAAATACAAATTGAGAGATGTGCTAGAACAGCGGTCGCGACCCCTTTGGGGGTCGAATGACCCTTTCGCAGGGGTCGCCTAAGACCATAGGAAAATGCAGATATTGACATCACGATGCATCACAGTAGCAAAATTTCATGGTTGGGGGTCACCACCACATGAAGAACTGTATGCAAGGGTCGAGGCCTTAGGAAGGTTGAGAACCACTGTGCTAGAACATACTTCCCTACACCTCAAAACTTTCAAGGTCATGAAAAACAAAGACTGAAAAACCATCACAAACCACAAGAGACCAAGGAGAAATGACAACTAAATGCAATGTAGAATTTCGAGTTGGATCGTGGAACAGAAAAAGTCCATTAATAGACAAATGAGTTAATGTTAACATACCAACGCTGATTTCTTAGTTTTGACAAGTCCAACATAGTTATGTAACAAAACTAATTAGGTGTGGGTTGTACACCTGAAATTAATATTTTACATAAACTATAATTGAAAAACAACACACAATTACTTTAAAAAAACAAAACATTAAGCCCAGCCAGTATGTGTCAGTGGTTCAGTGGTGGAGTGCTGACTCATGAATGGAGGTCCTAGTTCAATTACCAGTCAGGGCACATGCCCAGGTTGCGGGTTTGATCCCCTGTGTGGTGCTTGTAAGAGGCAGCCAATCAATAATTCACTCTCATCACTGATGTTTCTCTCACCCTTTCCCTTCCTCTCTGAAATCAATAAAAATATATTAAAAAAAAAAAAAAAGAACATTAGGGATAAACTGAAATTGAGTGAGGGGACACAAAAACTCTTTTAAACTACTATTGCAACTTCTCTGTAGGTCTAAAAGTATTCCAAAATTAAGAATTATAAAAAAGAAAATTTTAGTGATCCAGATCAAATATGTAGAAGCACCCTGTATCAAAATCAAAAGATTTGCCATAAGTTTTCAATACTATTAGCCCAGCAGACATCTAACTTGCAGCCAATGCTGATTTCCCTTCCTTCCTCAATAAGAGTTCTATAGTAACAGGTAGAAATATCCCTAATCCCTACTGGCTATTTTCCATTAAGTCATTTGGGTGTAAAGATGATAGAAAACAAAAGTATGATCTTGGTATAAACACTATGTTTATATGAGTGCCTCTGAATTAAAAGTATTTTAAAGTTTTGGGAATCTAGTTCATTCTGCCAGATCTTTAAGTCTCCATTAGGAGTTTTAAAATAACAAAAATAGATTCAAGGACTTTAAAAGACAAACCTTGCTAAGTATCACATGTTGCCATTTAATTTGTAAGAATTTCCAAGTATGAGTTTTTTTAAAGCTACATTTTAAAAAAGCAGTTACTTGACATAAACTGACACGTGTGAGTAAAAGGAGGTAATATTAACTTCTAATGAGCTACCTTACTATCTAATATTAATTTGATGTTTAATATGAAATACTTAAACCAAGACTGTCTTTGGCAAACCAGGATGTATGGTCACCCTAGCTATAAGACCTCGTTTTGAGACACTATTATACTGTTATAGAGGAAATATTATAATGGCTTCCTTCCTAGTAAATAAAATTTTAATAAGAATCCAAAATATAAGCTACATTCTCAATTTTATAAGACAGTAAACAGTGATAAAGTGAGGTATCTATGTGGCCTATAAAAACCTAAGCTATTATTAATATGTATAGAAAAAGATGTTGTATACATAAAAAATTATTAAAAATACTGATTTTACAAAAATTACTTCACATTGTAGATATGCCCATATGGACATAAATAAAGAATTTAAGTCTGTTTCTACATGTGCAGATTTTAAAATATGAAGCCATACTGAGTACAAAATTAGAGCTAAAGATGGTTGGTCAAAAATAAAACTCCTCCCTCAAAGATGGTATACTCGATAAACAGTTTATCCAAAGAACATTTAAAATAGAAGACATTTAATTTTCAGCTTAATAAGGTAATATACAATTAAAGACAGGATAAACTTTTATTAATAAAACATCTATTTTTTCAGTCATGTTGACGGATGTTTTATTAAATCTACACATTGGAAATGCCTAAGATTTTCCTGAAACTTTTACAATAGATAAAATTAGACTAGTTTGAAGATTTCAGAATGTAAAGTCACAGTAAACACAACCCCCTAGTGTTGATCTTCATTGTTATACACTCCAAAAATTATGTATCTCTGACCAAAACCAAACCAAACCCTAAACCACCACAAAAATGAAAATCTAGCACAAATGAATTCAGATTCAATAGTTTAAACGATAATGTGGTTAAGTCTATCTTATCCATGTGACATACATCTCAGAACTCAATTATAATGTAAGTAATTAGCTATACAGTATTTTAAATAAAGCCAAAAGTGCTATCTCAAATCTGAGTCAATGTCAGAAAGGACTTATCCATCCAATTCAATGAACTGACCTAAGCATTTTTTAGCATTATTTTTATATATTAAGTCAATTACTTCCCCCTTCTAACAACTTATTCTAGAGTGAGGTTTCAGAATGACAACCTTCTTCCTTTCATTTTTAAGAATAGTCTATAGGTCCAAAATAGACTGTAGAAGAAAAAAAAAGAGAAATGAAAGAAATCTCTTGTCACCCTTAGAACTACTAAGCTCGAAACTTGAGAGATAAATTCTAAGTTGAAAAATTAAGAGAGAAGAGGCAATATAAAAACCCCTACAATGTAGAAGAAATTAGACTAGTTTAGTTTTCTTTAATATCTCCTTTAATAAGACATTACAGCACACAACGGAGCCCCCAGTGTGTCAGTTAAACAGGGGATGTAGATCCATATGAAGGAAAATGGAAACAAGTTTAATCTTAACCCCATTCCTTTTGGCAACTAATGGAAATACAGAATACAATGGACCAATTTTCTCAATGTATCTTATCAAGTCTTTGAAGACACCATAACAGTTTTATAATAAACTTTGCTGCGATCTGTTAAAGAATCTTCAAATTGAATAAGAAGGATAGTTAAGAATTTTAATTTCTCCTTTATAGCAGATTTAGCTCAAACGCAATAAAGGGGGGATTGTACTAATAATCCTCACATAGAGGATGAGAATGCAGCTATTCCCATCACTGAGCTATAGTTAAATATGATGTCGTCAGCTGCTTATAAAAAAGAGTTAAATACAAGAACAAAAAGCTTTTATTCTGAATTAGAGTCAGTCAAACAAATGAAAAAAAATTAAACAAAAACTTGTAAGCGGTTTTTAAGTGATTTGTTGCTAAACATAAAGATACATATGTTCAAAGCACTTTAAAAAACTTTTAAATTGTAATTGAACCAAAACTTCTATAATACCCACCACAGCAATTAGGCAAACTCTAATGTTCTGGTAATCAACATATAGGGAAATAACATATTAAATCTGAAACTCAGGAAATTAAATACATGAAAAAAATCATTAAAGTAATAGTATAAGAATAGGAATTGCTAAGAAACTATCACCACTGAAGATTCTCCTTGAAAATATCTTATTTTAAACTTACAGTGAAGACAAACAAGGTGAGCAGAATATGCACAGCTACAAAACAAATGCAGCAATGAGTTGCAGCACAAGGAGGGAATGCATTTTTTAATCCACAGGATCAGATTTGTGGCTCTAAACAATTACCAGGAAATATTTGAGTGTTCTTCCTATTATATTAACTTTAAAATTTCAACTGAGTTACAGCAGTTTCACTCGTAAAGTTAATAGCTGACAAAGCAAACTAGAAGAACCCTAAAATTAGTCTCCCTTAACTGGGTAGGATTTACCTCATCCATCTGAACCAACCCATTTCCCCATCCCTGGGACCAAATCAATCTAGACACTGGCCTATTTTAATACTTTCTAGTTTAGACGGAAGTCATACTGTACACAGTCTTTGATTTTAGGAAGCAGCACAAAGTAAACTCCTAAAATCAATGACTCAAAAAGGAATGGAGGGAGAAGGTTCTGGGAATTCACCCAGCCACAAGTTATTCCAATCTTCCTGTTAATGCAAAATTCATTCTAGAATTAGTCAAATCACTAATTTCCAAAAATTCCTCCAAAATTATGCATTTCCATTTCAAATGAATTTGAAGACTTTTCAAAGAATCTAACATAATTTATAAAAGATAAATCTTTACCATTTTACACACGTTCCATCATATTTTGTAATAAATGATTAGGCTTACTGATTATTTCATTATGACACATATTTCAAAACCTAGTTTTTCAGAAGGGCTTACTAATGATCTAACCGCTTTAGGAATTTATCACGTATCTACATGGTAGACCTGGCTGGCAGCTATAGCCAAGTCATACAGCAAGTTGAAATATTCCAACCTCAAACACAGGAAACAATCAAAGGGGAAAATGACACATGATGGCAATAGACTAAGGCAGCAGGTAAGTCATTCTTTTAGATCAGCGGCTGCCAATAAAACTGTGTTCACAAATTTAATGAATGAGTCTGCTCTAGTTTAACGAACCTGCCACTGAGCTGAGAGGGAGATGAGAATTGCGCTTACAATTCTAGCTGATGAATTAATTAGATTTTTATAAGGCAAATAATGGGGGAAGTTAGAACAGAATTTCTAGAACCATTTATCCTGTGATGTTGTAAAATCAAAGTACTACTTTATTAAATGAGTTATTTTACACAATATGAACATCAATATAATTACAATTGTAAAAAATTTTTTATAACAAGGATGGACTGATTTTCAGATTTCCAAATTAGAGTCAACTGTACATTTACACAGAATTGTCTTTGCATGAAGCCCAAAAGGGAACAGCATAAAAATGAGTGTTTCTGTAGCCCCTTTATTTTTGCTGATCAACAGTTTGTTAGAAAAGCAGCTGCAGGTTTGTTACCTAAGGTCTGAGACAGTAGAAGAGTCAAAGGTGTCATGAATTCACCTATAAAACATAAGCAAAATTTTCTGTGAAGGCAAACATTGCACAAATGCAACTTATATACATTTCAAATGCCTAAGGATAACAAACACATGCCTAAGCTACCAAGTTAGTCTGACAGATCTGCCAATGGGACTGTATAAACTGAACTTTGATTTAAAAAGAAAATTCTCACAACAACATCATAACCATTTATGAGAAGAAAACTAACCATACAGAAAATATAACCTGATTATTTTCAAGCAACTACCAAGTTTATACAATGTACCTACATTTTGCCCTATATTTTAATGCACTTACAAGTTCTGCTAAGCACTGTTACAGTAAAATACCTGCAAAAGGCACTCAGGAACTTTGGTCTACATCATTTCTCTGAGCAAGACCCTCAGTACCTTTGTAATAGTTATTTTCAAGCTTACGTGTCTTTTCCATTCTTCGACCAGAGTTGGTCAGCCTCCCTCCATCCCCCCAGAAGGAAATAGAACTTCTATGTAGTTAGGAACTTCTATTTCATCAGGTATGGTCTGGGAAAATGGACTTTTTAATAATTGTAAAATTAACTGGAAAATAGGAAGCAATAAAGTCAGCTAGAAGGTAAAAATCAACTTCACGGTTACAGAAAACAATTCTGTTCTTATATACAAGCCTGACAGTAACAACAACAAAATGTCAATTACCTGTAAACAACTTTATGCCTGGACATCAGCCAATTCTGGAGGAAGTGGAGTCTTAGGATGCTTGCTCTCAAAGTGCTGCTTGAAGGTCTTAGGGTCTGGCATTTGTGTCTAATTACAAAAATTGTACAAAAAAGGAATTAGGCCTTATTCATAAATGTGTAAACTTTTTAAAAATTCTGAGCCTGCTTATAATAGATAATTGCTGTCTTATAAAAAAAGACCACATAGCCAAAACCGCTTTGGCTCAGTGGATAGAACGTCGGCCTGCGGACTGAAAGGTCCCAGGTTCGATTCCGGTCAAGGGAATGTACCTTGGTTGAGGGCATATCCCCAATAGGGGGCCTGCAGGAGGCAGCTGATCAATGTCTCTCTCTCTCATCGATGTTTTAAACTCTCTATCGCTCTCCCTTCCTCTCTGTAAAAAAATCAATAAAATATATTAAAAAAAAAAACTACATAATAGAGAAATTCTAACATATTCCCATATTAAACACAGGGGTGGTCATAAGAGAATGAAAAATACTACTTATCTAAAAGCAAATAGGTAGCTTATACTGAACTATTAGGTTAAGCATGTTACCTGAATTCTCACTGAACCTTCATAGTAATCTTAAATTAGTTCTTATTATCTTTATTTTACATAAGGAAATTAAACCCTAGAGCTTAATTTGTCCAAGACCTATGCATTAGCTTAGGCTTTAGTACTAGGTACTCTAGCTCTCAAATATTACACTATACTATACTGACTTTCTTAGGCAAGATCCAAATTCTTTTATGCATTAATTGGGTGACCATGTGTAAGTGATATAATCCCCAGAACAATGTATTCTTCTGTAAAATGAATATAATAAAAGTACTTTATCTCACTGTGATGTTGTGTGGATTAGTGGGCTCATACATATACAACACCTGGATCAGTGACTGGCACCTGAAAGCACTCAGTAGCAGCTGCCATACTTATTCTTCAAATCTAATAAACACATTAATTCTAGTAAAAGCCCTCAGTATAAACAAACTCTAGGTTTACAGACATCCTAACTATGGACTTAGTGAAAGGAAAAAAAAAAGCCAATTACATAACAAGAGTTGTATTCACTGATACCTTACATAGTTTTACTGAGCTCTAAATTCAGAATGTAGATCTGACTTCTTTATAAAGTTCAAAGTATACTGTTTTCCCTTAAGAAGGCATCTTTAATTCTCCTCGAGGAAAGGAACTTTGCTTTGTTCACTCCTTTCCCCAACACCTGGAAAACAGCCTGGCCTCAGGAGCCATTCAATAACATTTTTGTTGAATGAAAGATGGAGTCCTAAAATAACCAGCTCTTAAACCTACTTTCAGTAAAGCATTTATTTTGCCATGATTGCAAAATTTTAACCTATACAAACCTATCTCTAATGAAAACCTGCGCATGGAAAAGCTATGTCTTTCAATTTCCCTTACCCTACAGACAGTGCAGGTATATATTAAGGCAGCTTTGGCAGCAGCCTTTTGGTCATGTCCTTGTTTCTTCTTTTGTCCAGCTTGCTTTTTGGCATTTTTCTGCTGAGACTGAATCTTCTGCTGTCCACGAGCCATATCTAAAAACAGAAGTTGAGGCATTAGAGTGATTTATTTACTCGAATACAGAGTAAACTAAACATGATAATACTCTCAGAGTTGACAGCTTAAGTTTCATAGAAACGGTTGTTAATCAAAATGTAAGCGTTTCATAAGCCATGGCCACAGGCAAGAGTATGGTGAAGGCCTAGGGTAGAGGGCTGAGTACAGGCTAGAAGGGGTCAATAGGAAAAAAAAGGGGACATCTATAATATTTTCAACAATAAAGTAAAAAAAAAAATGTATGGGTTTTCAAATCCTCTCATACAATGCTACTAGAGAATAATTGGTACAAACATGTGGGAAACTGTTGGTAGCTATAACCTAACAATTCCACATTGGTATATATCCAACAGAAATGCAAATGTATGTACATCAAAAGACACAGTACCAGAATGTTCAGAGCTACTGTTTCCAACACTGGAAAAAATCCAAATGTCTATTAATAGGAAAAAATCCCAAATTGGAAATGATCCAAATGTCTATTAATAGTAAAATGAATACATCGCTTGTATATTTATACAATGAAATACTATGCAGCATTCAAAAAGAAGAAACTATGTTACAGGAAACAACATGATTACATCTGTTTTAAAGGAAAGACACCCAAAAACAAAGAACATATATTGTATAAAGTTCAAAACAGGCAAAGCTAATCTGGAAGGTAGTGAAAGAGCATGAGGGAGTTTTTCGGGTGCTGATAATGTTCTATATCTTGATCTGAGTAATCGTTACACAGGTGTGTACACCTGTAAAAATCACTGAGCTGCATACATATACTCCTAATATTTTTGCACTTTATTTTATGTAATCTTTAAGAATTTACACACAAAAAAAAGTTTAGCCTCCTTCCTCAATCATTTGTTTGGTCACTCTGCAGAAGTACGTTCCCCTTCCAGTATTCACTGTTGTGATCTGAGACTTACAACTTGAAGAGAAATAGGAGCTGTCATTTAATGCCTCTAAAGGAGATCATAAGAGCAATGGGAACTGTTTTCTTAAATACTTATGTTTCATAAAACTACTGTGCTATTCTAAATCTTTCTTAAAAGTTAGTCTTTGCAGGATTACTGGACAAATTATTAAATAAGTTTAAAGTAGTTCCCAATTGAAAGAATAACCCCTATAAAAAGGGTAAGGATAGTTAAATAAAAATGAAAGATACCACTTTCTACTACTGGTGGACTATAAATTTTAAACTTTATTTTCATTTATTTGTATTTTAAACATGTATATTTTTATTTGATTTCAGATAGGAAGGGAGAGGAAGAGAGAGATAGAAACATCAATGATGAGAGAGGATCACCGATCAGCTGTCTCCTGCACATTCCCCAATGGGCAACCCCGGGTATGTGTCCTGACCGGGAATCGAACTGTGACCTCCTGGCTCATGGGTGGATGCTCAATCACAGAGCCCACACTGCCTGGGCTAAATTTTAAACTTTGAAATTATTGCAGGACATGGACATACAATGGAGCTATCTCTACTTCACCAGAAAGGAGTGCTGGCTTTTTTTCTGACTGGAACCCTAAATAGTTCATGAATATAAGGTCAAAGCATTTCATAGAAACACCAGAGATTCTCTCAAAAAAAAAAGAAAAGTGAAAAAATACACCCATTGGACTTCTCTCCAGCTTTAAAAACTGAAAGTCAAATAAAATATAGAGAACCAGTGCTTTTCTAAGAAGCCGGTTGAATATTTTAACAAATTTCAAAAATGTTTAGCACATTAGCCTAACATAAGAACCCCATTCCTACCAAATAATGGCCAATTACCAGATGTGCTAGTCCTTGAAGATTAAACTTCCATTTCTGTGTGTTTTTAAACCAAATTTTTAAGCCATTTGGTTTGGAATGATTTTTTTTTTTAAGGGCATTTAAGTTCAGGTGATATGGTAAGCTTACAAACCTATCCCCATGGAAACAGATTTGGATACTTACATAATATTTGAATGACAGGTATTCAATCTTTATATACCCAAATGTTGTCATGTCTCAGTGTCTTAGTGCCAGGGCCTTAAGTGAGAATACTTCAGTCCTCTCCTGCATCTGAACTGTTCCATGCAGTGTGTGCTATGTATGTCAATACACTGATTTGTGTGGGTAACCTTTTAATTGCTCTGCAGTGAAAAACACATAAAACGGCAGGCCACTAACCACAGAAGTTTCTTTGATATCTAGAAGTTATCAGCTATTTTGATAGCTAACCCCCTTTCAGGCAGTGATCTGTACCAAAAAAGCAGTGTCATCAGACACCCATTATTATTATTTTTTTAAACTTTTGTATTTCCGACTTCTCCAACATCATTACCCAACAGACTTATAACCCATTTCCCACTGTATCTGAAACGAACCGAGAAGCCATAAAAGCTTTTAATAAGGTAAAAGAACTGTCGTCACTTCTTCCTGACTTTTAAAACTGGAAACAGAATACCCAGGTAAAAGGAAACAGAATCAAACTTCATGGGGGGGGGGGTGGGCCCCCCCCCTCACCTCTAACCATAGAGCACTGCCCCCATTTCCTTTCTGAAAGGGCGGGGGGGATGCCAACGAGCGGACCACCTGCTTTGGGGCCACAGTTTCAACGGAGGACTTGCTCAAGCCGATCGCATTTCCTACAAAACCTTAAAAAGCCTAACTGCTCCTTGGATTAAAGGCGACAAAAAAAAAAAAAAAAAAAAAAACAACGAGGGGCGAGGCGTCCTTTGCAAAGACCTACAGGCTGGTGTTATAACTCATGGAGTGTGGCTTTCTGGAAGGGGGGCTGCAGAGAGGCAAGTGGTAAAAGAGAATAACGGGATCTTTTAAAATGAGGAGGCAACAAGTAAGCCCCGGCCCCCCAAAGACTCTCTTAAATAAGCCAGAGCCAGCGCTGGTAGAGAGGAGAGCTTTTGGGGGTCCAGGAAGGAGGCTCCTTGCAGGGGCCCAGCGCCAGCCCCTGTACAGCCGGCGGCTCCCTCCTTTGGGTGGAAGGGAAGACGGCGACGAAAGCCTCCGGACGCGGGTCTCTTTCGTCCGCCCTTCGCCTGGCCGCTCGGCTGCAGGCTGGCCCCCGCCTTCCGGCCCCGACCGGCCGGCCTCACCGCCCCGCTCGACCCCCCCCCCCCCCGGCCCGGGACCCGCCTCCCCGAGGCCTGGGCGGCCCGGAACCCGGGGAAACGCGGCGGCGAGACGCCGACCAGCTGCCGCCTGTCGCCGGCGGGTAAGGTTACCCGCCGCTCGGCTCCCGCGGCCGCCCTGCGAGCCGGCCACCTGCAGGGCCTGGCCGGCGCCGGCGTGCCCGCCCGCCCCGCGGCCCGCGCCGCGGCAGAACCAGCCCGGCGCCGTCCCCCCGGGAGGCGGGGGAGGCCGGCGGCCCCTCGCGACCCGCGGCGGACCCTCACCTTCCCGCCCCGGCCCCCCCCCCAGCGAACGCCCGCCGCGGTGCCCGGCGTCCTGCGGCGTCAGCGCCGCCCCCACGGCAGCTCACCCGGGCCGGGACAGGCTTGCGTCGGAGAGACCTCTCGCAGGGCGCAGGGCCCGGGGGAGGCGTCCGGAGGCGGAGGGAAAGGGGAGCGCGCCCCGCACCGCTTCGGCCTCCTCCGCCCACCGCCGCGGAGGGGAAAGAGGAGAGCCGGGAGGGAGCACAACAGCCCGCGCCTCGCGCCGCCGCCGCCGCCGCCGCCGCGCGCGCCCGCCGCCGCCGCCGCCGCCGCCTCAGCCTTGGGAAGGCCACTGAGCCTCGTGCCCGCGCACGCGCGGAGCTCGCCCCGTCGCCCCGAGCCCGCCCGCTCTTGGTCGCCCCGCCCACTCGCCTTCCGGCAGCGGGCCCCTCCCCGCCCCGCGCGCACGACCGCGCCTCTTCCGGTCACGCCGGCCAATGGCAGAGCTCCCCTATTACATAAGCGCGGAGGGGCGGGGCCTGGCGGCGGCGGCGGGGGGCCGGCCCTGCGGGACGGGAACTGCAGGGGAAGTTGCCTTTCAGTCGGGGCGACCTCACGGTGTGTCCCTCCAGCTTTGATCAGTGCGGGCCCCGGGACCCGCGTGATCTCGGTTCCGGCAAGTGACGGGCCCGCAGCGTGTTCCCCCAAAGCCGCTCGCTCGCTCGCTCGCTCACTTACTCGGGTGGCGGCCAGGCCTCAGCCCGACGTGGGTCAGCGGCTGCGGAACCCGCCACCCTCGCACGCGGCCGCCCCCGCCCTCGCCCTGCGTGAGGCCGGCGGCGGCGGCGGCGGCGGCGGGGGGGGCCCGGGCAGCCTTTTGAACGGGGCCGCGCCGCCATTGTTCTCTCACCGGCCGCCCTTCACCTCATGGGCACGCAAACGCGGTTTACCCGGCCGACCGCAGGGTCCCGGCCGACCGGAGGGTAAAGCCTGACGGGGCCGCCCTCGGTGCAACGTGCTGGCCGGGCCTCCCGCAGCGGTGCAGGCGACGGCGCGCCCTGCCCCGGCTGGCGCAGGCATGGCTGGGAGAAGGGTGAGGTTTGGCTTTTGGGTCTTGATTTAAAGGCCACTGCATGGAACTTCCAAAACCTGCCAGGAGCGATGGGGCTGGTAAAAAGATGAGGGTCTCCGCCGACTTGACCTGGGAACGGCATTTGCGACCGATTCTGCACATTTCCTACCCCCCTGCACACACACACACAGCTTGGGCTTTGCATTTGACAGGCTGGGCTGGCTCCGAGCCGCCACTGTGTCTCCCACATGTGCCTGTCAGCGCCCCGGAGGCGGTGGTTGGGGACAGGTAGCAGCAGCTCCGGTGGCCGGGGCTCGGTTGGAGACACCTGGGCGAAGGTGCAGCCGGGAAGGCCTTAGCCGCGTGTTGCTTTTGGGGTGGCATGCAGTGAGTGAGCTGGTGGCCCCCGTCCAGCCCTAATCCTGCCTTTTCATTCTCTGTCCAGCTCCCCTTCTTTTTTTTTTATTTTTTAAAAATATATTTTATTGATTTTTTTTTTTTTTTTTTACAGAGAGGAAGGGAGAGGGATAGAAAGTCGGAAACATCGATGAGAGAGAGACACCGATCAGCCGCCTCCTGCACGCCCCACAGTGGGGATGTGCCCGCAAGCAATGCCCTAGACGGGAATCGAACCTGGGACCTTTCAGTCCGCAGGCCGACAGCTCTATCCACTGAGCCAGACCGGTCTCGGCTGGCTCCCCTTCTTTACACCTGGGCTCCTGTACTGCGGTTTGGAATTGCAGGTTTAAATGTTTGTTACTGTCCCTCCAGCACGCAAATGGAGGCTGGTTTTCATCACTGTGTACCTGGTGTCTGTCTGGTGGTGCGGTAAACAGCACAGGCGCCGAATACATGGATATTAGAACAAGCCGGGATGTGTTTAAACGAAAGCAGGACTTTCCTGAGCATATCGTGAAGCGAGAGCTTAGCCATTCACAGCCACCATAACCGAAATAATTGTATTGACGTGGCTGAGAGGAGGTGGATGGGGTCCTGGGGAGGGTCTATCGAGGGGAAATCCAAAGAGCTGCGTTTGTTTAGCCATGAATGAGAGGGGACAGTGGAAAGGGGTACAGCAGCGGTTCTCAACCTGTGGGTCGCGACCCCTCCGGGGGTCAAACCTTTCACAGGGGTCAGCCTAAAACCATGGGAAAATGTAGCAATGTAGCTTACTGTTGTTATATTAACACTGTTACCCATTCTACATCATGCTTCAAGACAAAATTTCATTTATTTGTAATTAGAAGTATTTCACAGTATCTAATTGTGATTATCACTATGCTTTAATTATGTTCAATTTGTAACAATGAAAATACATCCCGCCTATCAGATATTTACATTACAGTTCATAACAGTAGCAAAATTACAGTTACGAAGTAGCAACGAAAGTAATTTTATGGTTGGGGGTCACCACCACATGAGGAGCTGTCTTAAAGGGTCATGGCATTAGGAAGGTGGAGAACCACTGGGATAGAGCCATCTGGCTGGCAGAATGTCCTTTTAACTACTAGAGAGGTGGTTTCTGTAGTGAAAGGGGATTAATGTGTCCCTTGTTACCAAGACCTAGATGACGTATCCATGAAAGCCAGCGGTTCTTAAATGTTTAAGTTATACCACTTTTGATAATCTGGTAAAAGCTATGGACTTTGCCCCAGAAAGTTCATGTACATACAAACATATCCCCCATGGGGAGGGTTTCTCAACCTTGGCACTATTTGCACTTTGGGAGAACTAAAAATGTCTCCAGACACTGCCAGATGTCCTCAGGGGGTCAGAGTCTCCCTGGTTGAGAACCACTGCTTACGGGATATAGTATGATGGTAATTTTATATGTAAAAAGAAGAAAGAAAGAGAAAGAAATGGATAATATTCAAGGTCTGTGAAGTGACAGTAAATGAAAGGTAGATGAATTAGCATTACTATCAGCTGGTCTCCTACCTATTGAAATGTGACAGCAAATATCCTATTTTGTAACTAGTCTTGTAGGACTAATTGATTTTTTTAAACTGTGTGCATGTATTACTGATGAAAGTAACAAAGTGATTTTTATTTCTAATGATTGTCTAACCTCGTTTGTTTCTAGGCAGTCTATGGCCTCACAGTGCTCAAGGCTTCAGAAAGATGGATGAATAAGGCCAGGCATTACCATAAGCCCAGGTATTCTTAGCACTCTTGGCATTTCCCTGTAATTAGAGTCTCCAGGTTTCATTCCAGGTAAGGGCATGCCCAGGTGTCTGCCATTTCATTTTTTTTTTCTAATTCTTTGCATTCCATCATTATCATTAGACTCTCAAGCAGCTGAACAAGCTATGGAAAAAATAAGTTCCAAATTTATCCCCGGACACGTTTATCCCAGATGGCTGGGTAGCTCCTGATACACCAAGGTTTGGGGTTCGATCTTTGGTCAGGCACATGTAAGAATCAACCAATGAATGACAGAATCAACCAATGAATGACAAAATCAACCAGTGAATTACTTGTTTAAAATATTTTTGCTAGCTATTTATTTAAATTGAGATAATTAACATATATTAGTTTCGGGTGTATCATATTAAATATATATGTATATATGTATATGTGTGTGTGTGTGTGTGTATATATATATATATATATAAATGATCACCACAACAAATGTAGTTAACATGTGTCACCATATATGGTTATAAAAATTTCTTCCCCCTTGTGATGTGGCCTTTTAAGATATATCTCTTAGCAACTTTCAAAGATACAATATAATATTATTAACTATAGTCACATTACATCTACATGATCGATTGATTTATAATTGGAAGTTTGTGCTTTTTGACCCCTTTTACTCATTTTTCCCACCCCACCCCACCCCAGCCCTGGCAATCACCAATCTGTTGTTTGTATTTATGAAAAAAAATTAATTTTGCATATAAGTGAGATCATAGGATATTTATCTTTCTCTGTCTGACTTATTTTACTTAGTAGAATGATCAGAAGGTTCATTCATGTTTTCACAAATGGAAAGATTACATTCTTTTTTATGGCTATTATTCCAGCGTGTGTGTGTGTGTGTGTGTGTGTGTGTGTGTGTGGTACCCTCAACCATTATTATTCTAAAGCAGGGGCTAAAACCAAAACAAAACAGGAAACCAGAACAGAGTGACTCATTTTTCTCTGGTAGGAATTCATACAGGTGTCTATCTGGTGAGGGCCTTGGCCTTGATTTTACCTGTAAAGCTACCTGTCTTGGCCTGGTTGATGGTCTTGATTTTGTCTAACGTCTGCTGACGGCAGTGGTGAAGGCAGGATGATTCCAGGTAGAGAAAGCTGTTCTGGAAAGGATTCCTGTCATTTTTTCCCTAACTTCTGGAGATCTGCAGAATTCTTTCTAATGTCTCTACTTTGAACGATTACTTTGGAGTAGAGGAGCCAGGAAAAGAAAAGCAAGTTTAGTTACACTCTGGCGTTTAACCACTTTTTGGCTAAGTGTGGCTCTTAATGCTTTTAATTACATGCTTAATTATATTCTCTTTGATTTTAATAGTAGGTAAGCCATTACTCCTCAGAAGAATTTTTTATGACTGATTCCCCAGATGTCAAATGAAAGAGTTGGTCCTCGTGACTTCCAGTCCTTGAACTTCTGTACTTGATCACTCAACATGAACTTCAGGGTCTAAAATAATTACTTTTATGAAAGGCAAGATAATAATCACCCCACACTCCATCCAGATGAAAATTTGAAACAACATTTATTTACTATGTATATATAAAATGAAAATGTAATTTTTATAAACCATAGGAGAGTACTAAGTGATTAAGGGATGAGTAGAAAATAGCATGAACTATAACTAATCCTATTTTTTATTTTCTGTATCTTATGATGTTTTAATATTTTGGGGGCCAAGGAAAGACTGCCATCTCCCAGGGTTAGCTAATTCCCAGTAATAATAACAACTTGCCTAGGAATATATCTTTTGTATGCAAATCAACCAATTTTGAGACTATACCTCCACCTATTCCTCTTCTAACTCTCACACTCCACACCAATATTTTCCCTGACCTAAGTTATCCCAGGGCCATTAGAGACCACCCCTAAAGCCTAAAGCTTGCCAGAATGATTCACTCTGGCTAATCCTAAAGTGTTCACCCTGCCCTGCCTTGCCTTTCCCACGCAACCCCCAATAAAGGTTTTGGTGTTGACTTTTCACTTCTGCTTTTGCCTCCTGACCATAACTTTGTGCTCCCCATGTGGCCCTGTATGGGCCTGGCGTGCCCCCTCCCCTCTGGAAATGTGAGTGTTAATTCTTCTGTAAATGGCATTGACCACTCCATGTCATCATGCAGTCACCTCCATAGATTAAAATTCTGTGGGTCCAAATGAGATAATGACCTACTTTAAGTTTGGTTGCCTCGTAAACTGGGGGAATCCCATGCTCCTTATGGCTGTAGCTGGTGGTTTCACTTGCGAAGGACACCTTATAATTGAGAACCCAGACTTCTCACTCAGTCTCTGTGCAGGCTGGGTAGCTTTGTAATATTTTAGGATCACACATCCTTCCCCTGGACTGGGCCAAATTTTCAAAATAAATTATTATTATTTTTTAAATATAAGGTGACACAGGCATCTGGGAACAGGAATGGAAAATGGCAGATGATCACTGCAGTTATTGCTTGTTCCTTCTGGAACACTTAGTCATTGAGCACGCCCCTTTGAAGCTAGCTCCCTGATATTATCTTCCCATGTGCAATTGAGTTCATTATTGCTTAAAACCTCCTAACGATGATAATAATAATAGCTATAAATAATTGGGCACCTCCCATCTATTTCTAATACAACAGACCTTCTCACTAGATCTGATTCCTCCAATTTATTGATGAAGAAACTGGACTCCAAGAGATTAATTTTCTCATTGTCCTGCAGCTAGAAGAGGGAGAGCTAGTAAGTAAAGGGCCAGGATTGAGAATCCAGATCTATCTGATTCCAAATCCTTCACTCTTTCCCTTACCCTACGATGCCCTGGAATGAATTCCAGGGAGAATTCCTCTTCCATCTGATACCACTGGTACCACGCATCAGCCATGCAATAGTTAATATGGCCACTAAGGCTCTTTCCATGGCATGACCATGTGCTGGTACTCTTCTGTTTGCACAGGGAAATCTTTTACCATCTCTTGCTCTTGCTTCTTAATCTGAAAAATGAGGGGTTAGAGTAGATGCCATTTATGATATCTTGAATTCTTTTTTAAAAAATAATTTATCATTTGTTTCCAACATACTTTTTTAAAAAAATATATTTTTTATTGATTTCAGAGAGGAAGGGGAGAAGGAGAGAGAGATAGAAACATCAATGGTGAGAAAGAATCATTGATTGGCTGCTTCCTGCAGGCCCCACATTAAGGATTGTGCCCACAACCCAGGCATGTGCCCTGACCGGTAATCAAACTGTGACCTCTTGGTTCATAGGTCAACACTCAACCACAGAACCATGCTGGCTGGGCAATAACTTGGTTTGTTAAAATATGATTATAATTGTGCTAAGCATGATGTATGAGAAATTTATATTTTATATCCTTATTTTCAAAGTAGATCTAGAGTACCCAACTATCTCAAGTGTGTTAGTTTTATTTAGCTGAACATTTTTACTTTTCTTCTTTCACATAATTTAAAAAAGTTAACAAAGAACATAAACTGGTTAGCCTTAAAGAGAACTATCTTGAGTAGCTCAGAATTTAAAGTACAAACAAATGATGTGTCATTTGGAACAAATGCAATATGATGTGTGGGTTCATCCAACATAGTCATCAGGATACTTCAGCATACTTGGCGTAGTTAAAATTTCCAAGGGTATGTGTGTCTTCTTGTCAATCTTCATGTTTAATTTCACCACTGATGGGCCTCACCAGTGCTCATGCTTCCAGCTGTCTTTCTGTCAGTGGGGATAGATGGATACACATGGTTCCATCTCTTGCCCGATCCATCTTTTGACCTTTGGCTTACATGTGTCAGATGTTTGGCTTACTAGAATCAGTAACCATAATAGTGAGTTATTACCTGTCCTACCAGGGGATTGGACCCAAGGCTTTTTCCTATTAGCCCTAGAGTCTAGTCCACTGTCTTCACCAATCACTCAGTTCAGGAGACGTGAAATTGTAGCATTAGCCAGGCAAGTCATGTTACCTCAGTATGCTTCGGTTTTTACATTTTCCACAGGGATGATGATAATACCACTGTGATACTCAATGGAAGCCAGTGTTTTGCCTGATAGTATACAGGCCCATTTCTATCCTCAATGCCTATGTCACCTTATACTTTCTATGGACTAAAACCTAATTATAACTAAGTTGAAAATTGGCTTTTTGAAAAAATGTTTCTTCAAACATTTTCAGTTTGGAGAAAATTTTATATGGGGAAAAGACAATGAAAGAATAGGGAGATAATTTTTCCTCTTTTTGAGTCAAAAGTTTTTGTGTAAAATACAAATCCTAATCCCTGATTTTTCTTGCTATTGCAATAAAATGTACTAGTCAAAAAAAGTTGTTAAAACACTATGTTCCTTAATTTTCATGCAAACTACCTTTTGCTGTAATATGTTACTGTTATTATTAGAGTATATTTTTCAGGCCACAGTGCATTTCTTGTTTCCTAATGTAAATGATTAGTCTGAATTGTGATCGTGAGTGGCAGAGTTAACACTTCAGTCCATAAACCTGCATTGAACTGTGAATGGAGGTAGCAGGTCCAGAATATTAGAAATGAGGCTGAATAAGCATTTAGAGCAGGGTGTGATCCTCAATAACACCATCGTACTTGGTTGCTGCCTAGTTAGGAAAGGATTGAGCCAACTTGCTAGACGAGTCCAACAGAGACTGATGCGAAGCTCTGAATTGGTGAGAGAGTTCTCACGTTCTGTTCCCATAGGATGACATTTGTCAGGTGAAAAGAAAATTGCCAAGAAATGTGCTTTTCAACAAAACCTGAAACAGGGCTATAGGGTTTTAGTAATGTTAAAGCTGGGTTTTGGTATTACCAATGGAGTTAGTTTCTGAGAGCGGTTGGCTGCTCGCTGTTTGCCTGTTATAGTTGAATACCCTACATGTCATGTCACTGTACACGGAGAGCCCCTAGCGTGTCCCAGTGACCTGAGGCACCTGCAGAAGCACTTAATGACAGTCATTTTCTCGTCATCTAAAAATATGATCAGTCTATTGGCTAAAAGGGATTCTGGCTCCCCGAATTTATTTTTATTTTCTTTCTCCTTCCAAACAAAAAAATAAGTTTAGACATTTTCTTGAACCATCGGGGAATGTAGACAGGTTGCCTTAATTAGATGTGCAGGCCAACCAGGACTCCCTCTGGAAAATTACAGGAGACAAGTCCTGCTCAAATGGAATAATGATGAGACTGATCTCATGTATAAACATATGTTGATTTCTATGAATACCCCAATTGTATTTCTACTTCCTCTTTGTAGTTAGGTTGTGGAATATTTTCTTCTTTTTCTCTTTATATCCTTCTACTGCTTTGACATTGTCATCACAGCAGGTAAAGCATTTGCCTAATGTAAGAAGAGGAGCCCTTAAAGATCTCTTAACAGTGATGAAGAATCGAGAAGCTTTCTGGCTTCTGGGTTCTGGTGGGAGTAGGGAGCAGGTTTGTCGTGTGAGCAGTGAGAAGGGATGACTGCATAGTCATTCTCTCACAAATACATAGACGATAACCTCCGAAAGAGTGAGATTGTGCAAGCATAGCAAATTAGATAATCACTTTTTTTAATATAAGCAAATGTCTTCAGGCAAAGGTTGGAGTTCAGATTTAGATCAGACATAGAGTTTTGTGTCCTGTATGTTAAAATTCTGTAAATCTTTTCCATTAACAGAAGTAATAAGATATTTTTCATTATTCATTTCACTTGGAAATGTGCATGTTTTCTGTGATTCCTTTTCTCTGCCACCTGGTGGGTTATACTCAAAACTGCAGTGATAATATTCTGGGTTGAACATGTCAGCTGATGTTCATGTTTTATGATTTATCTCATGTAAACGTGATTGACAGACACTATTAATACACATTTTAAAGCCCATCATTGGTTAATAATAAAAATCCCAAGGGTACCTAGGTTTCTTTTAATACTCCTTTAAAATGTATTTTTATTAAGTTATTTTTATTAAGTTTTTTATTTAGGCCCATTCTGATGGAAAAATGACTTTGAGCAGGAGTCTTGGTGAAGGGCTCTAATTTTTTTGGATTTTAAATTTATTTTTATTATAGTTGACATACAATATTACATTAGTTTCAGATGTACAACAAAGTGATTAGACATTTACATATCTTAAAGTGATCACCACACTAAGTCTGGTCACCATCTGATACCATACATAGTTATGACGATATTGTTGACATGTTCCCTATGCTGTACTTTACATTCCTGTAACTTATTTTATAACTAGCAGTTTGTATTTCCTAGCCCCCTTCCTCCTGTTTTTTTGCCCACCCCCCTACCCTCATGCCATCTGGCAACCATTAGTTTGTTCTCTGTATCTATGAGTTTGTTCTTTGGAGTTTGTTTTTTTTAAATACAAAAAATCTCAAGCATACAGGAACATTGAAAGACTTTTACAGCATATACTACCTCCTGCCCCCACAGAGATTTTATCATTAATGTCACATATCATGCATAGACCTCTCCCTCTGTCTATTCTTATATTTTAATGAAGTTTAAATCAAGTTATTGACATCAATAACTGGTGATAGTTCAGTATTTGTTAACTAGAAGCCCAATGCATGAAATTCATGCAAGGGGCTTGGCCCTCGCAACTGTGGCGGCTTGCCTCAGTCCTTGAAGTCCTGGCTTCGTCCAGAGGTCATCTGGAAGGTCGTTCAGCTGATCAGTCTAATTAGCATATTATGCTTTTATTATTATAGATAATTTTCTTTCTTTTGAGGTGAAGATTACATTCAGATTGGTGCACAAATCTTAAGAATACCATGGGATGCATTTTGGTCTCCTTTGAATGCTTTTAAAATATAGAACATTGACATCGCCCCATTTTCCCTTCCCCTGTCCCAGTTGAGCCCTACTCCCACTCCATCAGAGGTAACTGCTCTTCTGATTTTATCCCCATAGATGGATGGATAAAATGTCTGTTCTAGATCTTCGCATAAATGAAATTGTACAATGTGTACTTTTGGTAAGGCTTCTTTTAGCAATAAACATAATAAATTTATTACATGATGTTCTACTCAAGCTATACCGTATTTCTGTTTTTCTTGCCTCTTATCAACCAGCATCTTTTTTGTTTTGACCTCTAATAATCTTATATTTGTCCCACACTGACCTAATTTACCAAGTACTTACAAAACAAGGTTAAGTGAAAGGAAGCAAATTACAGAAGGATACATACAGATAATTTATATGTAAATTTGTAAAACACAAAATAAAATCACATGCATGCTTATTAAATTCTCTCAATCAGAGATTATCCCATTTCCCCCATGAGGAAATTTAGGCAATTTGTCCTGGGCTCTGGAACTCAATTAGGATCCTCATCTTGACTCAACTCCAGCACACTTCTAAGTGTTCATGTTATTTCCCTCTTCTACCAAATTTTCATCAACATAATGTTTTTAAAATTCATCCATGTTGTTGCTTGTATAAGTTGATCTGTTCTCTTTATTGCTGAATAAAATTCAATTTTACAGGTCATCCACAGTTTGCTTATCCATTCTTTTACTGATGGACACCCAGGCTTTTTCCAGTTTTTGATTATTCATAAAAACTAAAAAAAATCCTGAGTGCTGCCATGAACATTCTTGTTCAAGTCCTTTTGTTAGCCTATGTTTTAATTATGTTGGGTGAATACGTAAGAGTGGAGTTGCTAGGTCATATGATAGGTGTGTATTTAGTTTCTAAAAAACTGCCAGGCGTTTTCCCAAGGTGATTGTACTATTTTACCTTCTCAGTAACAATGTTTAAGAATTCTGGTTGCTCCACATCTCCACTCACCTTCGATGTACTCTGGGTCTTATAATTTTAATACAGGGATGCCAAGCCTACATTCTGGTTAGAAGATGACTTATTAATCAATTTTCCCTTCATTGGAAACATGGGGAAAAGGCTTTTAGGTTCTTTTTAGAAAATATAACCTAACATTTTGTTACTTAACTCTTACAACAAATTTAGGTATAATAATCATTTCTTGAGAACATATGTTCCATTCATTCCTGTTAAAATCCAAATTTCATCCCTGGGGCAGAGGACTGAGTATTTGGACAGCTTCTGTCCATTGCCTCCCATGTCATTGTTTTTTTCTTGAGTTTCACTTTATGTTACCCTTTTTGTTTTTTGGGGTACTATAAAGAACAGCCAAATATGGAACTCAGTACACATTTACTAAGGAAATCAGGAAGACATCATCTATATCAAATGGTTCTCCCCGATTCTCCTGTAATTCAATCCTGGGAACATCTGGGCTGCTTTTTCCTGAGCAATGGGTAGTTTTTGTTTGTTTGCTTGCTTGCTTGCTTATCTTATGCCCCCTATGACTCTTATGACTGATCCTTCTCTTTGTTTGGTAACTAGGAAGTTTAGAAATTACCTATCTACTTTGCCAGAGTTTCTGGTATATTATGCATTTTTGTGTATGTAACTCCTAGCTTCATTTTACAATATCATTTTGTTTTCCTCATCTTCCTCTCTTTACCTATTTTGATCCTTTTGTATTTTGTAAACTTCCTCGTATAATTCCTAGGCTGAGGTTAAAATTAATTAGACTTGTTTGGTACATTGTTTAAAGCACTGATTATTAAAAGAGATTGTCACTAGTGACACACACACACACACACACACACACACACACATATTTGAAATAGAGGTGAAACGCAAGAACAGATTAAATACCATTCTTTTATAATTAGGGTAATTAGAATTGCTAGTCATTTAATAATAGCATTATTCACAATAGTGATCAGGGCAGAAACAACCTAAATGTCCATTAAAAGATGAATGGTTCAACAAACTCGTGTATATTCATATGAGGGAATTTTATTCAGCCATAAAAAAAAGAGTGAATTCTAATCACACTATCACATGGATGAATCTAGGAAACATGTTAAGTAAACAAGCCAGATCCAAAAAAGACAAGTATTATATGATTCCACTAAATGAGGTCTATAGAACACACAAATTTATAAAGATAGAAGGTGGGATAGAAGCTAACTAGGGCTGGGAGAGTAGAGAATGGGAAGTTATTGCTTAGTGGTTACAGAGTTTCTATTTGGAGTGATGAAGGAGTTTTGGAAATTATAATGGTAATGGTTACACAACATTGTAAATGTACTTAATGCCACTGAACTGTACACTTAAAAATGGTTAAAATGGTAAACATGTTACATAATTTTTGCCACAATAAAAAAATTAAAAAACAGGTTAAATACCATTCTTTTGTGTTTAGGGTAAATAGAGCTGCTAGTAGTCTCTTAATGGGTTGTTAGAAATTGGCATCCAGTTTTCCCACAAGGCATCCTAGAACCCCTGTCAGATAGTGGATCATTGTAAAGAAGATCGTGTTTTATTAGAGGAACAATGTTATAATTGGAAATTACGTTTAAGGATATAGGACCAAGGAAACAGTATTCTGTGAATTGCAGAGGTGACCAGAAATATACCTTAAGAGTTAAGGCACTATAATAAGACTTGAGACTATTGTGTGTGTTCATACATAGAGAAGGAAGTTTAGAAAGGTAGCACCTCACTTTACTAAAAACGGGTGACCCAGTGCAAGAGGTCCCAACATTTCTAATGAGGTCTGTCCTGGGAGTCAGAGCAGTGGGCGGGGAGTCTGGGAAGGCAGACAGGACAGCTGTCAGGCAGACGGGTCTCCCTGTGACATACTTGACAGACAGAGGCAGACAGGAAGTAGATATCTGGGAGGTGAGCATCTGAGGGCACAAGTTCCCGCCCACTGGGAGAGGCACAGGGCAGCGCTCCAGCTTCTGGGTGGAGTTAAGATCTACTCAGTTTCGTAGATCAAAAACTCGGAAATAGGGTATCTGGAAAAGTTAGCAAAAGCCTTGATAATATTTATATTCATCAATAAAGAATTTGGTTTATAGGAACTTAATTTCACAGAAGTAATTACTTAGCACAAAGATGTTAACTATTAGTACACTTTTATAATAACTGCTTACAAATAAAAAATTGTGATTAACTTACCGTATTTTCCGGCATATAAGACGACTGGGCGTATAAGACGACCCCCAACTTTTCCAGTTAAAATATAGAGTTTGGGATATGCTCACCCTATAAGATGACACCGGCGTATATAAGACGACCCCCGACTTTTGGGAAGATTTTCCTGGGTTAAAAAGTCGTCTTATATACCGGAAAATATGGTAAATGCCCAATGATAAGGAAACCCCTATAACAAAAGAACATGTAGCCATTAAAATTGCTGGAGTGGAAGAATTCTCAAGGCATGTAATGATGTTTCCATGCTTGTGGATGCTCTAGACTGTTCCTGGGTTAGACAGCACTTCTGTGAGCACCCCTCTGGAAAACTGAAGAGAGAGCACAGCGCCAGCATTTTATGACACTTTGTTAACACTCAGACCTCTTGGTTGCAGAGTAAGCTCTTGGGATGAGAGGTCTCTCTTCCACTCATCCCACACTGTTAATATGTAGAGTTAATTTTATTACCTTAGCATATTTTACAGAAAGAAGATTTTGATGACTTCTTGCATGAATGCCCAATCAAAAGACTGTTTTGAAAAGTTTGCTTCTATTATTGCCGAGGGGCCCTGCCCAGTAGTAAATGCCACTTTCACTCATTCATTCACGGAGTACCCACCAGGTGCCCAGGAACAGCTACCATGTGCCCAGCGTTGGTTCACGTCAGACACAGCCCCTGGGGACAGGTTGCTTTCGTTCTGAGCGGGAGGGCAGGGTAGGCCAAGAGTAAGTGAGCCAGATTGTAGGTAGTGATGATGCTGTTGAAAAACTGAACCGGAGAGAGCCAGACTGGATGAGGTGGCCGCTTTAGGTCCAGTGTTCAGGAAAGGCCTTGCTCTGAGAGGCAGATACGTGACCAGCCATGTATGTCAGCACACCAACAGGAAGTATTTTGCACTGGACACTTCTATCAAAGAATAAACTATGTCATTTGGTACAATTTGTACTCATATGCTCTGTGATAAAGTATGGCAGGATGCAAGTGGTGTATTATTGAGGAGAAACTTTTTTCAAACATTTGTTTTGCTTTGTTTTATATTTTTATTGATTTCAGAGAGGAAGGGAGAGAGAAACATCAATGATAAGAGAGAACCATTGATGTTTCTCTTATTGGGCTTGATCCCCAGTAAGGGGCCTTCTGCACGCCCCTTACTGGGGATCAAGCCCAAAACCTGGGCATGTGCCCTTGACCAGAATTGAACCCAAGACCCTTCAGTCTGCAGGCCTGCACTCTACCCACTGAGCCAGATCAGCTAGGACCCCATCCTATTTTAATTTTTAATTTTTTTTTGTAAAATATATTTTATTGATTTTTTACAGAGAGAAAGGGAGAGGGATAGAAGGTTAGAAACGTCAATGAGAGAGAGACATCGATCAGCGCCTCCTGCACACCTCCTACTGGGGATGTGTCTGCAACCAAGGTACATGCCCTCGATAGCAATTGAACCTGAGACCCTTGAGTCCACAGGCTGACGCTCTATCCACAGAGCCAAACCAGTTAGGGTCCCATCCTATTTTTAACGGATCATTTACAAACATATTGAAGTAGAGAAAACAAATAATGAACCCCATCACAGTACCCAACTTCGATAAGAATCAACTCTTGGTCAATCCTGCTTTCTCTGCACCACTTCTGTCCCCTCCCCTACTCCGTGGCTTATTTGGCAGCTGGCATCGTTTTATTTGTAAATATTTTGTCTTTATCCTGTGTTTGTCTCCCGCTCCTTGTATAGTATCTGCTGCTCAGGAACTAAATGGATGCGTTTGCTGACCCAAGAAACAGTGGGCGGATGGAGAGAAAGACAGGCCAGCCTGAGATGAAGGGCACTGTCTGCCAGGCCAGAGCGTGGACTCAGTTCTGTGGGTCCCAGGAAGCCAGGCCAGGGCCTTGAGTCAGCAAGCGACATTAAGCCGTCCCTCTGCCCCACTTGGGAGAACTAGAGGCCTCTGCGGAGGGGTCTTTAGGGGGCTCTTGTACAGATGTGGCATCCAGGTTACAGTCGTGGGTGGGAGAGGAAGAAGCTTGGAGAAGGGGCAGGGGAAAAGACAGAAACAGCACCCAGCGACACAAAGAGGAAGAGGAAGGGAGGCAGGCAGGCGGGCAAGGAGAGGAGGGAATACAGGAGAAGAAGGGGTGGATGCTGCAGTCCTGAGAGAGGGGCGCCGGGCTGGACGGCTCCTACCGGCGGCTCTCACGGTGCCGTGCCAGGCAAGTTCCTGCCTAGAGGCATTGTCCGCTTCCTGCCCGTTCTCTGCCTCTCCGGTCCCGTGCCAGCCACTCGCAGGGAGAAGTCTGGTTTCAGGGTTGGATCCAAGGAGGGGACAGGGGGGGATGGGACAGGGACAGAGGGGGATGGGATGCACCAGCAGTAGTTCCCAGGGTCCCATGGGGATGGGCAGCCTCAGGAGGATGCAGGGGGAGGTGAAACCGGGCAGGACAGGAGCTGGGGAACCAGCCTGAGGGAGGTCGCCAGCCAAGTGGGAAGCGCTCCGGGCCAGGCCCTTGCCCAGAAGGAGCTGGGCCAGCGCAGGGCCCAGGCTCTGGGCAGGAGACCACTGTCCCTGGCACCGTGTGTTTGCTGGAATGCCGGTGGTGCAGGACACTGGCAGGGGGGTGAGGGCCGCCGTCCTGCCCCCAAGCACGCACTGCACTGGAGGTGTGGAGCCACCTGCTGTTCCGAGTCCCCCTGCCTCCAGATTTTGGGGCTCAGGACCCTGGCTAAGCAGACCTTGCCAGTGAACAGCCTTTGGAACCCAGAGTTCGGCAGGCAGGGAACCAGTGTGGGAGGTACTCCGTTTGCCCCAACTGGCAAGGTTTAATCCGGTTGTCTAGCCATCATGAGTGGTCTGTTTTAGGGGTGACACGTGGGGCTGCCTCTCCTCTCGGCCAGACGGGACTGTGGAGGATTTCCCTCAGAATAGCCAGCTCAGGCCCTAACCAGTTAGGCTCAGTGGATAGAGCATCCGGCTGCAGACTGAAGGGCTCCCGGTTTGATTCTGGTCAAGGGCACATGCCCAGGTTGTGGGCTCAATCCCTCGTAGTGGGCGTGCAGGAGACAGCCGATCAATGATTCCCTCTCATTGATGTTTCTCTCTCTCTCCTTCTCCCTTCCTCTCTGAAATCAATAAAAATTCACATAAAAACCCCCCACATAGCTGAAACCGGTTTGGCTCAGTGGATGGAGCGTTGGCTTGCGGACTGAGGGGTCCCAGGTTTGATTCCGGTCAAGGGCATGTACCTTGGTTGTGGGCACATCCCCGGTGGGGGCATGCAGGAGGCGGCTGATCAATTTCTCTCTCTCATCGATGTTTCTAACTCTCCCTCTCCCTTCCTCTCAGTAAAAAATCAATAAAATATATTAAAAAAAATCCACACACAAAAAAAACCCCCACACAGAATAGCCGTCTCTGACCTGATGAGTCCTGGGGTGAATCCTGGGGTGCTGGGTGACAGTCCTGGTTCAGGTTTGTTTTTGGGGCGGTGCAGTCTCCCCAGCTCGTCATCATGGATGGGTGGGGTGTGTTCTTCCGTTTATGACTTACAGGCCAGCAAGAAGCAAGAAGCTGCCACTTGGAAGTGTGCCTGCTTTGCAAAACCCTCCACCGCGCCCTGGGTGCGGGCTGACTTGGAGCTGCTGGGTTAGCTGACCCGTCCGGACAATGACCCTGACCTATGCCCCCTGACATAGCTTTCAATGGCAGCAGAGGTGATGAGGCTTCGCTCTCTGTCACCGCTTCTGTCCAGGACGTGGGGACTTGCTATTCTTGGGCCCCAGAGGTCGGGGCGACGCATCGTGCAGCCAGGCGCCAGCAGGAAGATGTCCCGTTCCCATGTGTCACTCTCCCAGGTCCCCCAGTGGGACCCACTGGCAATGTCTTTTTGGCGTATTTGTGATATACATGGACAATTCTCTCTAAAATGCGGTTTTCTGTTTGCTTTTTTAAAGACATGGGTGAATTTTAAAAATTGAGTTCAGGGAGAGAGAGAGGGAAGCATTGATTTGTTGTTCCACGTGTGCATTCATTGGTTGATTCTTGTAATGTGCACTGACAGGGGATCGAACCCCAAACCTTGGCATAGGGGGAGGAAACTCTCACTGAGCTGCCAGTCCAGGGCTCTCAAACTCTTAATGGGGACATTTGTATCAAAAGATACACCAGCAGGGACAGTAAACAAAAGGGCATGGGATGGGCAGATAGCACTCATGTTTCCCCAGTGTGACACGCCACGTCTCTGACAGGAAGGGGACAGCCACCCTGAGCTTATCTGGCTCCGGAGCTTCGCTCACAATCTCATGTGCGCTTTGTTCCCGGGCAGAGGACAACCTGTCCCACTCAGCTGCCACGTCCAGCCCTTGCCAGGGGCTCCAGGTCCCATCGGACGGTTTGGCTGCTGCTCTCTCTCTGGCCCTCCCAGGGCCCCGGGTCAGATCAAACAGGAGCGCCTGCCCTCTCTCTAGTCTGAGTGTTTGTCTGTCAAGCCGGTGCAATCGCTCGTCCGGCATTCGCAGAGGATGGTTCTAGATAAGGACGCTGTTTCTGAAACGTGACAGTTTGATTTCTCAAACGCACAGCACAAGCTTTCAACAGCATGTTCTCCTCGCTCTGCCTCGGTTACCGGAGTGGGCGGAGGGCAGCGGAAGCTGCTGTTAAGTGACCATGGCTGGTGGACACTTCAGCTCCCCCACTCTCTCTGCCCAGGGAAGAAACAGCCCGTCTCCCCCCGGCATTCCGCCAGATTGCCTCTTGGGCAGACTGTCTCTGGCCCTGCTTCTATTTTTAAAACATTTCATCGTTTTACTTTTGCACCATTTTTCCCTCTGGGAGGCTCCCGACGGCCCCAGATTTTCACAGGAGGAGAAGGCTCGGAGCGAGGAGGAAATTGGAGCCTGCAGTCTTTGTTGTCACCTAGCGGAGCCCTGCGGGTTGCCAAGGCAACCAGATAACCCAGTATTGTTTGTCACACTACATTAGCATCGCTCCCCGTGCCTCTGGATGAGTAACGTTTCAGCACTCTGTCACAGCGGCAGGGGTGGAGGTCAGAGCCTTCCAAACGCCTTTACGGTTGGTTTTGATGGTCACTGTGCGTCTGGAACCAGGGGTCGCGGGTGGTGGATGGAGGGGACCACTGTCCCCCGGCTCTACCCCATCTGCAAGGCAGAAAGGCTCAGAGCATTGGTTCTCAACCTGTGGGTCGCAACCCCTTTGGGGGTCGAACGACCCTTTCGCAGGGGTCGCCTAAGACCATCGGAAAATGCAGATATTTACATCACGATGCATAACAGTAGCAACATTTTATGGTTGGGGGTCACCACCACATGAGGAACTGTATGCAAGGGTCGCGGCCTTAGGAAGGTTGAGAACCACTGGCTCAGAGGGTTTGGAGCTCAGGTGCTGGATGCAGCTGCAGGGAACGCTGGGCAGGCAGGGGTGTCTGAAGTGGTCCCAGCCGAGGGTGAGGGACACACGATGAAAACAGATCGTCCACATTCGCTAGACGTTCTAACCTGAGAACCGGCAGGTTGCTGACTACTTCCCTGAACGTAAGGGGTGAGGTAGGAGGTGGTTAAATCAGCTTTTTGACTTGGGTGTGACACATACCAAGATATGGAGCACAGAGAGAGGGGCTGTTTTAAAACTCGGCCTGGAGGTTCCTCTTTTTATATGTATTTGAGGGCACGTGCAGGGGAAATACAGTTGTCCTGGCTTAATACCCATTCGGGTTATACCTGTTCTGAAAGGTATTTATGGAATAGTCCCAACGATGGAGACCACGTGGAGGAGATCAGGACACTGGTTCTGTGGGGCCCGGTTCTCCTGTTTCCTTCAGCAGGTGGTCTCCAAAAGGAGACTGTTTTCAAGGTCTGTTCTAACGGGAACATCCATAGCCAGCTGTGCTTGGATGCGCTCCAAGATGGTCTCCTTGCTTGTTTTTCAAGGAACGTATTTGTGCATTTCCACTTGGACAGCTGAGTTAAGTGCAGTCCTTGTCTCTACATCAGGGGGTCATTGCTCGCCTGCTGTGGTTTGAACCTAGTGCATTATGTGACGGTTACCTTCTTAAACAGCTGCAGAATGGAAACTTCCAGTGTTTTTTATTTATTTAAAAATGTATATATTTTATTGATTTTTTACAGAGAGAAAGGGAGAAGGATAGAGAGTTAGAAACATCGATGAGATAGAGACATCGATCAGCCACCTCCTGCACTCCCCCTATTGGGGATGTGCCTGCAACCAGGATACATGCCCTTGACCGGAATGGAACCTGGGACCTTTCAGTCCATAGGCCGACACTCTGTCCACTGAGCCAAACTGGTTTCGGCACTTCCAGTGCTTTTATGCTAATTCATTTGCCAAATCATTTGCTATGGTATAGCCTTAGGAAGGTTTCTTTTTTTCTTTCCTTTACATTGTTGATTTAAAAAAAAATTATGTATCATAAAATTCACCATTGAAACCTTTTTTCTGCCAAGTGCCATTTGGATATTTTTAATATCATTCTCAGGCCATATGAAATTATCCTCTTAAAAATTAGCCTGCTATACTTGGTCAAACATTTAATTAACTCACCCCTAATGCCTTGGCAGGGCCAGACCAAATAGGCCCACGGGCCGAACGTTTCCCGCCCCTGACTGAAACCATTTTAAAGTGTCAAATGGCTTTTATTCACAACTAGAGGTCTGGTGCATGAAATTTGTGCACTCAGGAGGAGGGGATACCTCAGCCCGATCTGCGCCCTCTCACAGTAGGGGAGTCATCAGTTGGACATTCTTAGTGCTGCCATGAAGATGGGAGAGACTCCTGTCACTGCTGCTGCGCTTGCCAGCAGAGAGCCCAGCTTCTGGCTGAGCACACTGACCACCAGGGTGCAGCACCTGCGTTGAGTGTCCGCCCCCTGGTGGTCAATGTGCATCATAGCGACCGGTTGTTCTGCTGTTTGGTTGATTTGCATATTAGCCTTTTATTATATAGGACATTGTGCAGCTACCACTGTTATCTAGTTCCAGAATATTTCCGTCATTCTAAAAGGACACCCTGTATTCATTATGCAGTCACTCTCCATTTCCTTCTCTCCCAGCCCTGTCAACCACTAAATCTGCTTTCTGTCTCGATGAATTTGCCTATTATGGACATTTCATGTACATGGAACCCCACAATGTGTATTCTTTGCATTGGCTTCTTTCACTCAACATAATGTTTTCGAGGCGCATCCACTTTGTGGCGTGGTCGGTGCTTCATTTCGTTGATACTTTTTGTTTATCTGCTCATCCATTGGTGGACATCTGAATTCTTCCCACTTTTTTGGAAATTGTGAAGAATGCTTTTATGAACATTTGTATACATGTTTTTGTTTGAATACCTTAGAGTACATCCCTAGGAGTGAAATTTCTGGGTCATATGGTAATTCCGTGTGTAACTTCTTAAGGAAACACCAAACTGTTTTTACAGAGTAGCTGAATCATTTTACATCCCCACAAGGAATGTGCCAGGGTTCCATTCAGAGTGAAAGACAGCTGTTGGCCACATCTACTGTGAGGATGAAAACTATTCTCAGCAATCACACAGCCTGTGGACATCCCAGGAAATGTGGACATCACTCTGAAGGGATGCACTGGCATTGTGAAGGGCCTCAGAGGCACCCTGTGGAGGGTGTAAACTTCAATGTAGTACTCGGTCTCCTTGGAAAGGCAAAGACGAGGCTCTGGGTTGACACATGTTGGGGAAATAGAAAGGAGCAGGCCACGGTTCACACTGTGCAGTCATGGACAGAATGTGATGAGGGCTGCTACATGGGGTTTCCGTTACAAGATGAGGCCTGTGTATACTCACAGGAGGGCCCATACTTAGCTCCACTAGAATTGGGACTAAATTGCTGCTGGTGAAAAAAGAAGAGCAGATCCGCAAGCACGTGGCCTCATTCTCTGGTCTTCTGGCTCGTTGACTCCTCTTTTAGGGCCCTTTCTACCAGACTGAATTTTCACAGCCCTGAAAACCTGTTTTTTTTCTCGCTCTCAGTTGGCACTGAAATCAGAACTGCCTGAAAGAACAGCTGAGCAATGCATCAGGCTCTCGTGGCTTAGAGCTTCCGGCCCACTCTCAATGAGATTTCTAATGCCACCCGGGCTCCAGTGGGCATGTCGCAATTTCATGGTCAGACGTTACGGGCATTGTTCTAAGCCTGCATGAAAGCTTTGGCTAAGCCCAGCCGCTCTGAGCTTTGCATCCATTGCTTGGGCAAACGGTCAGCCTCTGTGCCACATACTTTCCAGACCAGAAAGATTGTTGAATATCACTCACTGATTTTTTTTTTTCTGATGTGAAACATCCTTCAACATAGGTACACATGTCCTTGAGATGCGGCAAAGGCCAGTGGGATTTTTTTGTTAAGAATTTATTTTTAGCCCTGGCTTGGTGTGCTCAGTGGTTAGAGTGTTGGCTAAGGCACTGAAAGGCATGTACCGGGGTTATAGGTTCAATCCCCAGCCACAGTCGGTTAGTGCGGGAGGCACCTAATCAATGTGTCTCTCTCACATCTATGTTTCTCTCCTCCCTCCCTTCCTTCCACTCTCTCTAAAAATCAATGGAAAAAAATATCCTCGGGTGAGGATTAACAACAGCAATGAAAAAGAAATTTATTTTTAATGAGGTAGATTTTATATACAATAATTCTTCTGGATCTTAAGTGTACAATTGGATGAATTCTTTAAAATGTATACACCTAAGTAAGCAACCCCCCAATCGAGATGTAGAACTTTTCTGTCACCCTCAGAAATGGTCTTCTGTTCCCTTTCTTTCTGTCTCTGATTTCTATTGCCATAGGTGAGTTTGTGTCTATTCTATAATTTTCTATAAATGGAATCATGCATTATATCATTTTTGGTTGATTTGCATATTAATATAAGACATTGTGCAACCACCACTGTATCTAGTTCGAGAATATTTCCATTATTCACTTGTGTCTGGATTCTTATTTTTTTAGATTAATCATTGTTGTCACTGGTATCCATCATTCATTATTTTTAATTGCTAGTGAATGTTTCATGATATAAATATACCAAAATTAGTTTGCTCGTGTTTTGAGATTACCATTATTATGTGTATCAACTTTTTGTTGTTTTTTATCGCTGAATTATATTCCATTATACAAATGCACCATAAATTGTTTATCTCTTCTCTAGTTGAGGGACGTTTGGATTGTTTCTACCTTTTTGGGAATTATGAACAAAGCTGCCATAAAGATTCCTGTAAAAGTCTGCTTTTGGAAGTATGTTTTACCTAGGAGTTTGATTGCTGGCCATACAGTAAATGTATGTTTTACTTGATAAGACACCGTCAGATCTTTCCCCGCAATGGTTACACCATTTTACATTTTCACCAATAATGTGTGAAATTCCAATTGCTCTACATCTCATTTCCATGAGAGTGGCATGGTGGTGTCTCATAGGGTTAGGGGCATTTTCATGGGACTTTGTGTGTTTGCGTCTAGGCAGGACGGTAGGGACCAGCAGGAGGACCCTGGCAGCAATCAGGGATCTGGTGCTCCACACTCTCCTCTTTCTATCCTTCACTATGTTCTACTGATTGTCCTTCATGGTCTTCCCACATCTGACCTTGTTTTTTTGTCAGAGTTATAGTTAGTGCTCTGACAGTTTCCGTTTTGGGGTTGAACCCCTGAACCTAGGCCAAACTCCAACGTCTGATCCAGGAGAGAGAGAGGGTTGTTGAGGGCAAAGAGTATCAAGAAGGGTATCTTCCCTTCACCTCTACCTTATTTCAGCCTTCTGGCCTCCTTCAGGATTATAGTTTAACTGGAGTATGCGAGTCAGATCAGATATCATGGTCATTTTATCATGTGGAACAGAAAGCTTCTTGGGTATTGAGGATGATTCCCAGGAATCATAGAGCTTAATTCAGTGATCACCAGAGCTTCACCAGGCATATATGGCCAAGTGGAGTGGTGAACATACAATACAATATACAGATGATGTATTATAGAATTGTACACCTGAAACTTAAAAAATTTTATTAACCAACTAAAGGCCCAGTGCACGGATTCATGCACTGATGGCGTCCTTTGGCCTGGCCTATAGGGATTGGGCCGAAACCAGCAGTCCGACATCTCTCAAGGGGTCCTGGATTGTGAGAGGATGTAGAGCAGGCTGAAGGGACCTACCAGTGCACAAATCCATGCACTGAGCCTCTAGTATGCATATAAGATCTTTGGTTAATCTCTTCCCATCCTTCCTCCTCCCTTCTTCTCTCTCAGATTCATCAGTCTGTTCCATGTTTCCATGCCTGTGCATTGAACATCTGCCCCCTGGTGATCAGTGTGCAGCATAGCTACCAGTCAAATGGTCCCTTAGGCTTTTATATATATAGATGTCTCCCCAACAAATTCAATAAATAAATAACAGAAGCTTCCCCTACCCCCAAAAACCATACAGTCAAGGATGACTTCGAGGTTTTGAGACTAAAAGGCATCTCTCTATAGATCCTAGACTTTCATCTTCAGAAAACCGTTGTTTTGTGGGAGCTCTCCAGGGTACTGGACTTCTGCCTGAAAATGTCTCTGACATGGAAGACTAGTGTTCCACACCTACATTTAACTAACATTTCTGTGTGTCTCGAACATGGTCCTCTTTATACCAGATTTATTTCTTATGTTAAAATAACTTTAACTTACCTTGCATTTTACAGAAGTCTATGAATGATTTTTTAAAAAGCACCACCTTAACTTACCATGTTTCTCTGACAGCTGTTAAAGTAGTCAATTCGTATGTCAACAGCTTGAGCATTAGCATCTAGCAAGGATTTCATACCAACCAGCCACTCGCCCTAAGAACTTGGCAGCTTCTCTGTGTTGTTTCGAATACAATGGTCCTTATAACAGATTTCAATCCCAGCACAAGTTCTGAATGCCTGTGACTAAGACGTTCTCTCTTCCATCTCCTCAGCCACTATGTAGATCAAGCTACCACGGTTTTCCAACTCAGTGCTCCTCAGACTTTAATGTACAAATGAGTCACTTGAAGATCTTTTAAGCATGCAGATTCTGATTCTAGATGTGGGGAGGGGCCGCTATTTGACATTTCCCAAAAGCCCTGGTCTGTCTGATGCTGCTGGTCTTTGAACCACACTGAGCAGCAGCAAGGCCCAATTTTCCCACTTGCACTCTTGCTCCTCAACACGAGGGTAACTTTGGAGCCAAGAACCCTTTTGGTGACTTCTAGTTATGCTTAGGATGAAACTGAGACTTGGGGACTGCTGCATGGACCAGCATCTGTCTACCTTCCTCACCATGTTAGGCACAAGCTCCCTCCCATTCTCTGTGCTTCAGTCACACTAGTCTTTGACTGCACTTGCAGAGAACCGTGTTCTCACCAGTCCGAGACCTCTGTCCACGCCATTTCCACTTCCCGAAACTCCTTCTCTTCTGTAGAACTGCCTCTTTCTAAGTCTCTGTGGCTCAGCTTAAATGTGTCCATTTTAGAAACACCCAACTACTAGAAGGTAAGCTTCACTGAGATAGAAACATGCCTGTTTCATTTACTATTGTAGTCCCAGCATGCAGTACACACTCAAGAAAAGAAGGGGGTCAATGGGGAAGAAGAGGGACATCTGTAATACTTTCAACAATAAAAATTTAAACAAAGAAAAGGAAATATTGAGCGAGTAAGTGTAGACACCACAAGCTTTCCCCAAACAGGTCTTAATTAACTTAGTTTTTAAGCAGTTTCAATTAGATTACAGTGGTACCTCGAGATACGAGTTTAATTCGTTCCATAACCTTGAGGTGTGGGAAACTATGAGACACTCAAGTCGCGGTAAACTGGTGGGTCGTGTGCAGCCGGCCGATCCGCACGATTACTCCTATCTCAACTGTTGCTCGTATTTCAAAGCAAAAATAGCTCATATCTCAAAAACCTCGTATGTTAGGGCACTCGTATCTCGAGGTACCACTGTACTTAGTTTTCAGGCTGGTTGTTGCATCTTTGAATAATTGACTATAGCTTTCTAACTTTGTTCCATCTCTAGGATTTCCTGCTTGTGAATCCATCTTGTTCTCCATCATCACCTGCATATGTCTATGTCCTATTGCCCAGAACCTGTTATTGTGATACCATAGATGGCTAAGGGGACAGTGCAGATGTGGTTAAGTTGAATATTTTGAAATGGGAAGATTTTCCTGAATTATCTAGGATAATTAAAGACAGATGATGACAAAAGTAGGCGGGAGCGGGAGGAGAAATATGGACTTGAAGTTACTACGCTGCTGGTTTTGAAGATGAGGAAGGGGCCAAGGAATGTAGATGGCCTCTAGAAGCTTGGAAAGGCAAGGACATGGATTATTCTCTAGAGCCCCAGAAGGAACACAGTCTTGCTGACCCATTTTAGATTTTTAGTCTCAAGCACTGGAACACAGTAAATATGTGTTCTTTTATGCCACTAAATGTGTGGTAATTGATGACATCTGCAATAGAAAACTAATCTATATATATAAAAGCCTACATGACCATTATGACTGAATGACCAGAACAACCAGAACGACTGGTTGACCAGTCATTATGATGCTTACTGACCACCCTGGGGCAGACACTCAATGCAGGAGCTACCCCCTGGTGGTCAGTGCGCTCCCATAGCCAACCTCCTGTGGCCCCTTCCCCTTGCCAGCCAGCCTCCCAGAAGGTCCGATCAGAGAGCTGGTTGGCCAACCTCCCAGGGTCCCTCCCCCTGGCTGGCTGGCCCCCTGATAGGCCTCAATCACCGGCCAGGTCAAGAGACCCCACCTACATATCAATTCATGCACCAGGCTCTAGTACAGTTAATAACAGAACATTACAAGGTCTAGTTCTTTGGTAGGAAGTCATGAACCCAATGCATCTTAGCTCTTGTTCAGAAACTGTTTTGTTTATACTGGCCTATTTCATGTCAACCACACAATCCTTGTTCCTTCCTGGCTCGGTGCTTTTCTCCATGTCATCCCTGTATCTAGGCACCTTTCCCATCCACATCTTTGCCTCCTGTTTCAGAATGTCATTGACAGGCATTTGGCATGTACTTCTGTGAGCTTCCAAGCTTTCAGGTCCAGTCAACTGCTGCCATGTGGAATTCAGTTAGGATCGTGCACTGTGTTGCCAGTATTAAAAAGGCCTCTAAGTCATTGCCATCTGTAAGCTCTCAAAAGAACAAATACTTTGGAAAACATTTTCCCCTTAGATGAGAAAGCAGCATTGGTGAGAGAGCCGTCCAAGTTAATTTTTTTCTCCTTAGTGCGAGGGAGGTTTATTGATGGATTCTCTGAGTGTTCATGGAACTCTTATTTCTTCAGTCCCATAGTCAAGCAGTCTGGTGTGCTCATTGGCACTTTGATTATTGGTCTATTTATACATGTTAAGAGCTCATCTGGCCCCAAGTTAAGCATTTCGTCAGATGTCTTTGCTATAGAGGAGTTAAAGCCGGCTACCGAGCCTTGAAGCCAGCCAGTGTTCTGAGGAAAGAGCTGCAAATCTTGTTGACAATCACAAAATGGCGACTTGGCAGATGCTCTGATTGCGTTGTAAAAAAGAAACACTGCAGCCGTTATTTGTGGAGGGCTCAGTCTGCGCCAAGCCTTGGGCTCCGTCATGGGGATACAGAGGTGAACAACACAGAAATCGTTCTTAACCTTATGGAATTCAATGTAATGTAAAAAAAAATAATAATAGGAGTAAATAAAATGTTTAGGTCAGCAATATGATATAAAGGCATTTGAAGATTTAAAAAAATCTGACCATCATATCATCCCAAGAATATCCATCTTTTGTATCATCTAGCATTCATTTCTAATTTTTTTAAACAATATTCCATCACAGTCTTATACTCAACAAATACATCCTGAGTGCCAACTCCATTCTAGTCACCCTGGTTGACACTGAAGAAGCCGTGGCAAAGAACAAGGTAATCCCTGCCCTCCTGAAGTGTGCCTTCTGGCGGAACATGAACAGAAATAAGGACGCAACGTCGGGGCCACAAAAGTATAGCTCATGTTGCATTATTTAGGTTTTGCCTTGTTGAAATTTGTACATTTTGTTAAATCATCAAACACACTCCTGAAAATTTTATGTGGGTTTTTTTTTCTAGCCAGACCCTTATCAAAGAGACATAAGGAGACATACAGATTATGGGGATGGTTAAGAGTTAGATTGTGTATGAACATGAGGAAGGAAAGAACTGTCCCTGGGACTTTGGGTGATGTTTTCCGTAGACTCCCCAAGTACCTCACTATTCGTCCAGTAAATATGGTGGAAAAAGCACTGGATTTGAAATCGAAAGTCCTAGTTTCCATGTGTGTGTGTGTGTGTTGAGTAGAAGAATATTTTTATTTTAACCCTTTCATCTATTTGAATTTATTAAAAAG
Organism: Lasiurus cinereus; assembly: GCA_011751065.1. Classification (NCBI taxonomy): domain Eukaryota; kingdom Metazoa; phylum Chordata; class Mammalia; order Chiroptera; family Vespertilionidae; genus Lasiurus; species Lasiurus cinereus. The sequence goes on along the minus strand of JAAGEH010000297.1, from coordinate 15,056,937 downwards.
ATCACATGCACATGTTGTTTTGTAATAAATACATTAAAAGTAATACTGAGCTGCTGAAACCGGTATGGCTCAGTGGATAGAGCGTCGGTCTGCGGACTGAAAGGTCCCAGGTTCGATTCCAGTCAAGGGCATGTACCTTGGTTGTGGGCACATCCCCAGTAGGGGGCGTGCAGGAGGCAACTGATCGATGTCTCTCTCTCATGGATACTTCTAACTATTCCTCTCCCTTCCTCTCTGTGAAAAATCAATAAACTATATTTTTTTTTTAAAAAAAGGAGGATCCTCTCTTCCTTTAAAAGTAATACTGAGCTATTTTATTTATTTATCTAGTTTCCTAGTTTCCACTTGGCCATGAAATGCAGCTCTATGATTCGGGGCTTATCATTTCACCTTCGGTCTTCTTTGAAAACAGGAATTTCAGCCCTGCTCAGCTCTAAAGTCTGTATCTCTCTGATCAATGTTCCCATATAGTTGCTACGTCCATTTCCCTGTGACCTCCTAAAGTTTACACTTGATAGAGAGGCCCCGCTAACCAGAGAGAGGAGGGCCGCACAAGACTAACGTCAGGTGTCACCATCACTCCTTTCAGCAGCAAGAACCTGAAGGAGCAGAGAGCGTCTGCTCATAAAAGGAGGCCTGTGTGTGTTAGGCAGGCAGGATCTGGGGCAGCAGGCGGGGAGGGTCACCGGTTGTGAGCGCCTGACTGAGCCCCGGTTTCGGAAAGAAAGAACACCCAGCTTCAGTTTCAGGATGTTAGCCCTGGCCTGGCATCCAGGGCACAGGGAAGGGGAGCCAGGGCGTGTGGGCCTTTGTCAGCTGCCCGCTCCCAGGCCCGGGGACTGAGACGAGTGCATGGACAAGCCTTTCTCCCTTTTTTCCTGCCGCAGAGCATCAGCGGTTTCTGCCTGCGCAGCCCGGGAATCTCTGAGGGTTCAGGCTTTGTAACTCAGTCCCCTTAAAGCCAGGACAGGGAGATTTCTCAGTTTGAGAGGTAAAGAGGATTCAAACAAAAGGAGACACCATAATACTATTAAGATGCCCCAAGCAAATATTGATGCTTTTAAGAATTTCAGCATACTGGCCCTAGCCGGTTTGGCTCAGTGGCTAGAGCGTCAGCCTGCAGACTGAAGGGTCCCACATTCGATTCCTGACAAGGGCACATGAACCAGGTTGCGGGCTCAATCCCCAGTAGGGGGCATTCAGGAGGCAGCCAATCAAGGATTCTTTCTCATCGTGGATGTTTCTCTCTCTCTCTCCCCCTTCCTCTCTAAAAACATATTTTAAAAAAAGAACAAAAGGAAAGAATTTCAGCCTACTGGTTGGAGGGGAGCCCATCGGATTGCTTCTCACTAAGGAATCTTGCACCTGAAATTCCTAACAGTACCAACCAAGTTGATGGCTCACTCCAAAATCCTGGTGGAAGAATGAAGACGTGGGCAAATAAATATTCATGAAGCTATCTAGGGCATCAGTATTTATTTATTTATTATATTTTATTGATTTTTTTTATAGAGAGGAAGGGAGAGGGATAGAGAGTTAGAAATATCAATGAGAGAGAGACATCGATCAGCTGCCTCCTGCACGCCCCGCACTGGGGATGTGCCTGCAACCAAGGTACGTGCCTTTGACCAGAATTGAACCTGAGACCTTTCAGTCCGCAGGCCGACGCTCTATTCCCTGAGCCAAACCAGTTTCTGCTGGGCATCAGTATTTATAAAGAACCATTAACTTGGCAAAAGACAGAGGGCAACGGGCGGCAGCGTGCACACTCTGCTACAAGGGGCTAGCTGGCTGGGAAGAAATTCTTGTGCCTCCCTGAGTGCATCTCCCCAGACACTGGTTCTCCCCCACCTCCCCACCATGGCCTCATTACTGAGAGTCAACTTCTTGGGGGCGGGGAGAGGGTTTGTTTGTTTTTAAAATATATTTTAATTGATTTCAGGGAGGAAGGAGGGAGGAGGAGAGAGACAGAAACATCAGTCATGGGAGGGAATCATTGATTGGCTGTCGGCTGCCTCTTGCACGCCCCCTACCGGGGATCGAGCCCACCACCCAGGGCTTTGCCCTTGACTGGAATTGAACCTGGGTCCCTTTCGAGTACAGACTGACACTCTATCCACTGAGCCACACCAGCGAGGGCTCAACTTCTTGTTTCTCCAAAAGGTACGTTTTGGTTATCCAGGACTGAATATCTCTTCCTTACAATCTTTATGACAACTGTCTAACCCGACGGGGACATCGCCTGTGCCCTCGCAGCTTCTGGAACACCCTCCCGTTCTCCGCCACAGCTGCTCAGGGCGGGCAGGCACCTTGAACATCAGCCTGGATAGAACCCACGGTGAAGGTGAGTCTGCTCTGAGCAGAGCGGCCTTTCAGACAGGCAGGCCGTCCGTGCCACAAGAGCACGGTTTTATGGGCTTACAGAAGCATCTAGTTACATGGCTGATAGGCTCATGAAACAGTGGGCCCCCAATGGGGTGACCCTGTGACATTCTATAAGAAGCCAAGGAGAAGGGCAAAGTTAGTATAAACCCCCCAGCCTCAAGGAAGCAGAGGGCTGTGGGCGAGAAAGCAAAGCAGCCAGCACTGAAGTGGCAGCCGAATGCAGAGCCCCTTAGGGACTTGAAGAAGGGATGTCCCTCCCAGGCCCTCCTGGAGACAGCCTCTGCCCAGAGCCCCTCCAGGATCCCCACGTAGAGCTGCTGGGAGTTCGCGGCACGGTTCATGCCAAGCCAGACCCTACCTAACGCGGCTGAGGCTGTTCAGCTCCAAAACAACTTGACCGTGGCTAGCCACTTACTTCCTCGTCAATGGCTCCTGTAATCCTTGGTCAGTGGCATAAGGCAACTTGTTTTCTACCCTTCCTTCTGGCGCCTCCTTTTCCTCCCGCCCCTTCCTCATCTCCAGGATCACCGGCTCTTCCTCCTATGCTTATCCCCTCACTCTGAGGCACCCCAATGGTTGTCACCGTTGGTCCAGATTTGGTCCTCTGCCGAGGCTCATCACTTTTCTCCCTTTGCTTCCGCCTCCTGGTCGCCACCACAGCCTGTAGCCCATTTCTGTGGCCCCCAAGTCTGTGTCAGACAGACCCCTGCCTTTTCTCGTTTACCGACTTGCCGCAGCTAACGTTGTCTCCCCCACTAAACCGTGGCGCTGGGTTTTGTCAAAAGCTTTTTTTAAAAAATATATTTTATTGATTTCTTACAGAGAGGAAGGGAGAGGGATAGAGAGCCAGAAACATTGATGAGAGAGAGGCATCGATCAGCTGCCTCCTGCACGCCCCCCACTGGGGATGTGCCCACCACCAAGGCACATGCCCTTGACCGGAATCGAACCCAGGACCCTTCAGTCCGCAGGCCAACGCTCTGTCCACGGAGCCACACCGGTCTTGGCGTCAAAAGCTTTTTATGTTGTCTATTGGTGTGGGCGTATAACTTTTATCTTCCACTTTGTTTGTGTGGTGAATGTCCATTGATTCTCAGATACGATGCCGGCCTTGCATTTCAGGAATAAATCACACTTGATCGTGGTATATGATCTTTGGAATGTCTTGCTGGATTCGGTTCGCAAGCATTTAAATGTATTTTTATTGATTTTTTTACCGAGAGGAATGGAGAGGGATAGAGAGTTAGAAACATCGATCAGCTGCCTCCTGCACACCCCCTACCGGGGATGTGCCTGCAACCAAGGTACATGCCCTTGATCAGAATCGAACCTGGGACTTTTCGGTCTGCAGGCCGACGCTCTATACACTGAGCCAAACTGGTTTCGGCGGTTTGCAAGCATTTAAATATGTATATGTGGCTTCTTCATTCCTCCACAGTTAGTGGTTCAGGTGGCTATGAGGACTATAGTTTTACCTGAGGTTGATGGAGTGGCTTGCCTAAGGTAACATGGCTCATGAGCAGTGGCAGTAGGTTTTATACCAAGACTCTTGGCCTTCAAGTCTCTTTTCACTGGACCACACTGCTTCCTTCTGACCCCTCATTGATTGATTCATTTGCTAAGTTCCTAGCTGGGGTTGGGCACTGTTTTAGGCATTAAGGATAAAAAAATAAAAAATAGAAAATGTCTACTCTGGCTGCAGAGAGGAGTGATTCATCTTGCCTGGTGGCTCAGAGAAAGCTTTAGAGAGCGGTAGCATCTGAGGTAGGCCTGCCCCTCCTGGTTACTCCAGTAGGCCCCCTTTTTGACGTAAGCTAGCATGAGCTGAGATATATAATTTGCCACTAAGAGGTTCCTTGTTCGTGCTGTGTGCATGTACCAAAATGTATTTGCCACTTGTCAGACATTTAGGTTGATTTTTAAAATTCAGTCTAATGAACAAGATCTCAATGGACCTTTTCTGCATATGCATCTTTGCATACATTCCCTACGGGGTCAAAGGTTATGTCTTTGATCCCTGTTACCATATTGCCTCCCAGACAGATTTATCAATTCGTCTTTCATCAAATTGGAAAAGAATGTCAGCTTGTCCTGGGAGACCTATCTCCTCCTAATTGCAAGGCTCTGTGTGAGGATTAAGATAATCCGAATAAATCCCACATCTGAGTGAAATCACAGGGTTCTTGATTTTTTCAGTCAGACTTATTTCTCTTAGCTTTATATTCTCAAGAGCCACCCAGCTTTGCATCTTTTCTTATGACTGAGGAGGATCCCATTGTGTATATGTACCCCATCTTCTTGAGCCAATCATCTATGGCGGGACACTCTGGCTGTTTCATGCCTTGGTCACTGAGAATAATGCTGCAGTGAACATTAGGGATCTGAATAAACGTTTTCAAATTGTTCAGGTAGAGACCCAGAAGAGGGGTCACTGGGTAAAACAAGGAAAAGAATCAGACAAAACCTCAGAGAGACAGACAACAGTATGGCGGTTACCGGAGGGAAGAGGGTGGAGGAGGAGTAAAGGGCTAAGGGGTCCAATATACGGTGGAAAAAGACTTGGCTTCAGGCAGTAAATGCATAGTGTGACATACAGATGCTGTATCATAGAATTGTGCATGCTTATTAATGTTACCCCAGTACATGTAGTTAAAATATAATATGCCTAAGATACTTTATAAAAAGTTATTACATTTTTTTAAAAATATATTTTATTGATTTTTCACAGAGAGGAAGGGAAAGGGATAGAAAGCCAGAAACATCAATGAGAGAGAAACATCGATCAGCTGCCTCCTGCACGCCCCTACTGGGGATGTGCCCACAACCAATGTACATGCCCTTGACCGGAATCGAACCTGGGACCCTTCAGTCCGCAGGCCGATGCTCTATCCACTGAGCCAAACCGGTTTTGGCAAGTTATTACATTTTTATTCATTATAAAAAGCTTTTTTTTCTTAAGAAGGGAAACTCTCATGTTTTGAGTACGTACTTCACACTAAGAAGTTTATATGCACGATCCTCTTTAAACTTCACAGCTTTGTGAGAAAGGGACTCTTATTATTCTCATTTTTACAGGTGACAAAACAGGCTCGTAGAATTGAAGCAGTTTATCCAAAGCCAAATAGGACTCAGATCAGTCTGCTTTCAGACCCTCCCACTTACCACTGCTTATGTAAGTCGAATGTGGAAGTCTGAAAAGAAGTGGGGGTGTCAGACATATGCACAGTTAACAATACTCCCAAGCTGAGTGAGATGAGATGGTAGGCACATTAAACAGATGGGTATGGAGCGTGTGCCCTTTCTAGAATGACTCAGCCCTGGCTCCCCCACAGCAGTGGAAGGTAAAGAGATAAGTAGTCCAGGAATTACTGCTTTCCCAAGGTTTTTTCCCCCTCAGTTTTCTTTTCCACCTGTAGGCCCACCCCCAACTCAACCTAAGCACCCTTCCTTACTAAAGACAGCGCTGGAGCCCTAACTGGTTTGGCTCAGTAGATAGAACGTCGGCCTGGGGACTGAAGGGTCCCAGGTTCGAGTCCAGTCAAGGGCATGTACCTGGGTTTTGGGCACATCCCCAATAGGAGGTGTGCAGGAGGCAGCTGATCGATGTTTCTCTCTCATTGATGTTTCTAACTCTCTACCCCTCTCCCTTCCTCTCTGTAAAAAAATCAATAAAATATATTTTTTTAAAAATAAAAAATAAATAAAGACAGCGCTGGAGATGGCCCACCCAGAACTTCTTTCATCTCGTCCTCATGATAATTGAGGTTCATAAAAAAAAAAAAACACCTCAAAAGGTATTAAGATCTCTACTTTATTCTTAATAAGAGTTCATAATTATCCAATCGTTAATCCAATAAAGACAAGCTTTTCCTCTCCTATTTTTATTAAAATTAAAGACCCTCACTGATTTAAAATGTAATTTATTATAGGCGACTACAATCTCAAAACCTGAGTCAAATGCAGAGACAAATGCATTTTTCTCCCCACTGGCACCTCTTTGGATACTTTGAAAACCGCTCACAAATCTCTAGAGACAACTAGCTGACCTCCTGTCCCCTCCCAGACTCAGGTGCCCGAGTCTCAAGTTACGGCCACCAGTTAACACAGATCAGCGCATCAGGCTGTGGACACACCTGCCACACTCCCAGGTCACCCTGGGACAAAGTGGGGTGATGAGAGACCATGTAACTTCCTCGTAAAGGGATCCAGGGACTCTGCCAGTTTACCACGTTTGGGGCCTTAGGTCAGCTTCTAAGTCTCAGCTTCCGCATTGGCAAAAGGTGGTAAATAATATTCTCAGGCTTGTGTGTGTATTAAGTGAGATAATGTATATTACACTCTTTACCCCCTACCTGCCACATCCAGTGTTCAAAACAGAGCCATTATGAATGGCTTCACTCGCAGGAAGAGAAGGGAAGACATTCTTTGTGACCCTTGTCTTGAACAGCTCTGATTCTCCATCATCCCCTTGGCTCCGTATTCCTGAGCTTTGGAGACAGGAAAGCAGTGACGGAGGAGACCTCGCCACCTCTTTGAACAGTCTCGAGGCCACCATCACAAATGTAACCACTGGCTCTCCGCTGTACTCAACCTCGGTTGCTTTTGTTTAGCCATTACCCCTGTTTCTGCTTTTCTCATGCGTATTCCCATACAGCAGTGGTTCTCAACCCGTGGGTCGCGACCCATTTGGGGATCAAATGACCCTTTGACAGGGGTCGCCTAAGACCATCAGAAAACACAGATATTTACATTACGATTCATTAACAGTAGCAAAATGACAGTGATGAAGTAGCAACGAAAATAATTTTATGGTTGGGGTCACCACCACATGAGGAATGGTATTAAAGGGCCGCGGCATTAGGAAAGTTGAGAACCACTGCCTTCGAGCGAATCCCGGGAGTTGCATCATCCTCATCTCAGGTGGCCTTCTGCACGGTTATTGCAGGAAGAACCCTGGGAGCTGCAGGTTTCAGGAAAGGAATGGAAGTGCGGGATGCATACCCATTTGCACATAAAAGGCACCTGCTTTCATCCGAGCAGAAGGTAACAGGACATTCCTAATCTGCTGCAAATCATTCGAGGTTCCCTTCTTAGGCCAACAGCAGATTTGCTTAAAACTCACTGGTCATGACCTGCTCCACTTTAAATCCGCATTTTTCCGAGCATGCTCTGTGGAGCCCTCGCTCTGAAGAACGGTAGGAGTTAGCACAGCGTCAATAACGACATCTGGGTGGTAAAACAGGAGAAGAGGTGGGCTGAGCAGAACTGAAATGATCGGATCTCTCAGAGCCCCGAAACGAGCGTGTGCTCAGTGACTCTCGAAGGGGAGTTACGGCGTGCAATATTTTCCTGATTGCATTTCGGCCTCTGCCGGTGGGAAACATCTCTCTCACAGGACCTGTGTTCTTCTCATTCACACCGGAGCACAGACATCAACCCAGCGAAGATGAGGCCGCCTTTACCGTTTGTTCTGTACAATATAAAGTGCAAGTCAGGCTGAGAAAGGCATGCTGGGGGACAGCCAGAGACCTTGCCGGTCGGTTATGAGACAACAGGGAATTAAGAGGGAGGGGAGAGCAGTGGTCAGCGACGGGACAGCCCGTCAGATTGGGGACACAGGAGCACCTGTGGAGAGAGCTTTCCTGTGTTGCATGCCTGTCGTAGAAGGGTAAAATGAAGTGTGTATAATAGGGTACCACTTAGCGGTTCCCTGGCCATGGGTGGCATGGTTCTGTCCTGGCAGCCTTTTTGGATGAGGCCTTGGAGAGATGAGCAGCCCACGGTCCTCCCCACACCCCACCCCCACCCCATTTCCTCCTGCTGGCAGCACAGTGTATAGATAGCGATGCTGGGCTCCCCCACACCCACCTCTGTCTCGTTGCCTTAGCAACAAGATGGAGAAAGTTGAGTTGCCCGGTATCCAAGGTTACATTATGTTCAGACAACTGCTACACACTACATGTTCTACAGATCTACTGTTGGTTGGACCAGAGCATGTTTTAATTGTATACAGGTGTCTACAGATGACATAGCAGATCTGGGTCTGATCACAAGGCTTCCTTTCATTCGTAGAACTCGAGCTCGGGATTATAACTGGGAACATTTCACAATCAACAGAAAGGTTGCTACAGACAGCGGTGAGGATTGGGGAAAGAGTGGATGGGAATAGAGAATGGATGTTGTTATTTACCTTTTATTCAGTGATGTGAATAAAGAAGAAGAGGAGGGGACATCTTAGCACCTGACAGCTCGTAGCCCTGGGTGCTGTTTCTGGGGATCCCACAGAACCTCTTCCCCCAAAGGGGGGAAGAGCCAAAGGCTGTCTTCAGGAGCTCCACACAGCTGCCTGGCTGGTGTGGCTCAGTGGCTGAGTGTCAGCCTATGAACCAGAGGTCACGGTTCGATTCCCACCCAGGTTGCAGGCTCGACCCCCAGTGTGGGGTGTGCAGGAGGCAGCTGACCAATGATTCTCTGCCATCATGGCTGTTTCTGTCTCTCTCTCCTTCTCCCTTCCTCTCTGATATCCATCCCCGTAGCTCATTCCAGATGCTCGATCTGGGCAGAGGCAGCAGGCCCTCCAGCGAGGGTCCTTCAGTGCCTCAGCCCACCTCTTCTGCTGCTGAGGAAGCTGCTGAGGCGCAGGCTCTTCTCCGGCTGTGGCTTCTCCAGCCTGCTCACCTGGGCAGGTTTCTCAGGGCCCCGGACCCAGGGTGCCTGGCTCCCGGCTTGGTTCACAAACGACAGCCCCTTGGTGGTTCCTAGGCGAGTGGCACAGACATCGCATGTGATCCTGCACAAATCCAAGGAGGAGGAACCTGTGCTGGACCTGGTGCCCGTGTCCTGGGGCCGAGGGCCTCCTCTGCCCATGGCTTCCACAGCCCCCAGGCCTGGAGAAGTCGTCGCGTCCAGAGTCAATGTGCCATCCAGTGCGCGGGAGAATGGATGGCATTATCTCAGAGAAGCAGGCAGAGACGGATACCATTCCATCAGCGCTGTTCTCATTACCCGTGACAACACTGTCCACACCAAAATAGGGAACATGGATTTACGGAGGGTTTTTGCTGAATTTGGTTTTGTGAAAAAGAAAGTTCGTAACATTTAAATCTCATTTAGCTCTACATTTTACCAGTTACTATCAGTGGAAAAGATAAAATGACTTGAATCAGGATTATTTCAGAAAGTTTGGGACTTGTATGGCTGTATAGACGGTGCTATGAGGTATGGGGCCCTTTTTACTTTCTTTTTTAAGTGTTCTTTTTATTTCGAGAAGATTGAAGTGACTTATAAACAACTTCTGTTAGCCATTTTGTGAGTATTGAAATCAAGTTCAATGAAAATTGATTACTGACCAAGCTTCTGCTAAGAAACCTGGCAGGATTAATATTTAAGAGGAGCTTTTAAAAAAAATTAAGAGAAAAATTTAAAAAAATATTTAAGAGGAGCTGTAGAATTCTGATTGTTAATTAAACCTTTTAAAAAATGTTACATTCGGAAATTATTAAAGTCAATGGTCACAATTTGAAAAAAAATGTGATCTTTGATTTGTGTTAGGATTCATTTTCAAAGGATTTTTTAAAGAAAATTTTAACCTCGTTATCAGCTTATTTATTCTTTTTTTTTCAGAAGGATTTAATGTAGGTGCATGTAGGTTAGGCAAATGAATAGAATGCCTAAGAGAGAGATTGTACGTTCTTTGCCAGTAGATGTCTCCTGGTAAGAAAAGCTGGTGACAGCAACGTGCCAAGAACTTTGCTTCATGACAATTGGAAACAGTGAACTTTTAGTGTTAATTTTGTTAAGCGACGTTCCAGAAACACGGGCCGTGCAGGGAGCTACCTGACGGCTTAGAGGTTTTACAATGAATAAAAACCTAGTGGCACTAATTTTTTTTTAAATTGATTTTTTACAGAGAGGAAGGGAGAGAGATAGAAAGTCAGAAACATCGATGAGAGAGAGACATCGGTTAGCTGTCTCCTGCACGCCCCACAGTGGAGATGTGCCCGCAAGCAAGGTACATGCCCTTGACCAGAATCGAACCTGGGACCTTTCAGTCCACAAGCCGATGCTCTATCCACTCAGCCAAACCGGTCTCGGCTAGTGATAGTAATTTCATTATATGTGTATACTGCTTATAAAGTTACAATCACACAATCACAAAAATGGGCTGCTGTTACATGAGGGCTGTCATTGGATGCTGCCCCCAAAACAGTGTACCCTCACATATGACAGTAAGCACCTTGAGTGGCCGTTTCTTCAACATCAACAGCATTCAAGCTCGTCTTCATCCAGGTTATTTTGCTGGGACACACTCTTAAGATTTAAAAAGTGTCTCACAGGTTGGAAGGGAGTGGACGTACGCAGTCATAAAATAACCAGAATCGAACTACTTGCCGGAGGAACCACACACCGAGAGAGGCTTCGTACCAGACACATCCAGCTGGACTGCAGTTCCAAACACAGTCACTGGCTTTGCCCGGATTCGACCCTGGCACCCACGACCATCCGGAGGTAAAGGGGGCCACAGACAGGTTTGCGTTGCAGAGCCACCGAGTTCGGGCCGCTGCACAGGGCCTCTCTTTCCGCGTGCTGTCTGTCCTCCCCACGTCCTCTCTGGCAGGCTCCGCACCAGCCCCATGGGGCCTTTGTTCTGCTGCCAGCCAGCCAGCAACGTCAGCGGGGCTGCCTGTGCTTGTGTTGTTCTTTCTTGGGCACAAAAACAGGCCCCCTCCTGCCCCCTAAGTCAGGACGCGTGCTGCGGGCAGCAGCCTTTGCTGATGGAACTTGACCTTGAAGGATGCAAGATAAAACAGAATGAAGCTGGCTTGTGGGGGTTCATGGGGCGTCATCCTGGACTCCGTGAAAGGCTCCAATGTCCCTGTCCTCCCTCTCCCTGTCTCCGGCTGTGACACCTGGTTCCAGACCCGCTCCTATTGCTCTCTTCTCCTATTCCTCCTCCTTCATCTCCTCCCTCCCTCCTCCTCCTCCTCCTCCTCCTCCTCCTTTTTTTTTTATAATATATTTTATTGATGTTTCACAGAGAGGAAGGGAGAGGGATAGAGAGTTAGAAACATCGATGAGAGAGAGAGACATCGATCAGCCGCCTCCTGCACACCCCCTACTGGGGATGTGCCAGCAACCAAGGTACATGCCTTTGACCAGAATGGAACCTGGGACCTTTCAGTCCGCAGACCAACGCTCTATCCACTGAGCCAAACCGGTTTTGGCTCACCCACTTCTAAACAGAGCCTCAGCACAGCACATTCAATCTCCGCTCCTCCGAGTCCGGCCGGTCATACTTGTTCACGAGTTCAACATGTTTGCTGACCTTTAGCTCCGGGCCAAGCATGCTCTGGGCATACAAAGTGCTCTTTCTTCAAGTATCAGTATTTGTTGAGCAACTGTTATGTGTTCTAGGTGCCAGTTGTGTAGCAGAGAACAAAACAGCCTTCATGGAACTTGTCATCTACCGGGAGGGTGGTGGGGACAGATGAGCAATGATAGCGTTCATGAAAACGAGGGGGAGAGGGTCGCCAGGCAGCTGTCTGGGGCAGAGCTGTACGGACAGAGGAGTCGCTACGCTAAGGCCCTCAGGCAGAGAGTGCTGGCTCAGACCGGGTGGGAACCAGTAAGGTGTCTGGGGCTGCGTTGGGGAGGGGGCCGTCGCAGGAGGTGAAATCATAGAGCAATAAGGGGTGGAGGCAGGTCATCTTATAAGACATGAAAAGAACTTTGACCTCCATTCTGAGGGACAGGAGGAGCATTGGAGGCTTGAGGGCAGAGGAGTGACATGATGTGCTGTGGTAGCAATACAAGATGTGGGGTGGGGAAGGGGAGAAGCAGGGAGATCAGCCAGAACGCCCCGCAGTAATGGGAGTGAGAGGAGAGATGGTGAGGAGCAGGGTGGAGGGCAGTGGGGGGTGGGGAGGACGGGGGTGAGAAACAGAGTGTGTATACACTGAGTGGCCAGATTATGATGATCTCTGAACGCATAACATCTGACCACTCAGTGTATATCCTATATAATAAAAGGCTAATATGCAAATTGTCCCCTCGACCAGGAGTTTGATCAGCAGGCAGGCTGGCCAACCACCAGCCTGTGTCCCCTCCCCCTGGCCAGGCTAGCCGGACCCCACCCATGCACGAATTCATGCACCAGGCCTATATCTGAAGATAGAGCGGACAGGATGTACTGTGGATCAGACAGATAGGAGATGTGGGAAGAAAGGGAAGATTTCAGGCCTGGTATCTGGGAAAATAAGAAGAGACTCATCCTCCCCCCCTCCCCCCAGGAGAGCTCACTGACTGCTGGGAGCCCTCCGGTGGGGGACACCTGCCAGCAGACTGACAGCGGGGGCAGGGGGTTTGGGTGTCAGGCAGGAATCTGCGTGGTGCCCAGGAGTGGGAGAAGCCAGGAGGCCGAGGTGGTGAGGCTATTCCAGGCCGAGAACCCACAGGAGGACATGATATTTTGGGAGCCTGAGTGACCCCGGCTGGCTGCCCCCTGCTCTGCGCACCTTTCTGAAGCTTGGGCTCCTGGGTATTTTCGTCCTGCTCCCCGTGGAGTCTGCTGTTCACACGCAGGGGTTACTATGGTAATAGCCAAACCCTGTGGTGTTTGGAAATTCTGTGGAAATAGAATTTAAGCAGAAGCAAGGATCTGGGATGTGGACATTTTTCAGGGGGATGGGAGCCCAGAGTCTTGAGTTTCCAGGAGAGTTGGAGGAACTCGGGTCAGAGCACAACTAGCCAAGCCCCCTCCCCCACCCTCAGAAGTGACTCAGCACCTGGGCCACTGGACCACGGTGGACTCTCAGGCCCTGGGCAAATCCGGAATGGCTGGGGCTGGTGCAGAGGGTAACAGTCCTGGTCCCCACTCCTTCCCATGAGCTCAGACTCCAGGTGCTGAACATCCCTGCACCTGGCCACTCCTCGCAGTGAGCACCCAAGCTTGGGGGCCTGGCTTCCTGTGCGTCCCCCAGACTTTTCCTCCCCCTCCTACAAGCTGTGCAGGGGCAAGGAGGCTCAGCAGACACTCACTAAATGCTTATGCTGATGGAACCCACAGCAGTGGGGACCAGGGGACAGACTCCCTTGGTGGCAGGAGAGGCATCAGGCCCCTCTGCAGGCACCTGTCCAAGCAGACCCCGGGAACAGGAGGGACTCTGGGTGATTAGGACTCTAAAGACCTTGCCACAGGCTGGAAAAGTGACCCCCGCCCCTCCCTCAACAGCCCAGGGCGCATCCAGATGACTCTCTTAGACAAAAACCGGTGGTGGAGTTACACCGTGGAACACTCTGCAGCTGTGAAAAAGAAGAGGCTCTCACCCTCTGAGCCAGCAGTGATGGATCTGGAGAGTATTATGCTGAGAAACAAGCCAGTCAGAGAAAGCCAAATATCTCATCATCTCACTTAGATGTGGCATCTAATAACAAAATAAACCAACGAGCAACACAGGTCCAGAGACATGGATGCATGGAACAGACTGACAGGCCTGAGAGGGGAAGGAGGAGGGGGAAGGGAAAAGATTAACCAAATAGCTTATGTACATGTACAGTATACATAACCAATGGACACAGACCATCGTCTGGGGTGGGACAGGGGCTGGGAGGAGAGGGGTTTGGGGGACTTTTGTAATATTGTCAACAACAACAAAAAAAACACAGCAACAAAATAAAAAAACAAAAACATTTCTGTGACTCATGACCCAATTCCCTCACCCGTTCCACAATTTTTTAGGATAATCCTCCGTTTCTTTCTTTCTTTTTTTAATATATCTTATTGATTTTAGAGAGGAAGGAAGAGGGAGAGAGTGAGAGAAACATCAATAATGAGAGAGAATCATTGATTGGCTGCCTCCTGCACGCCGCCCCACTGGGGGATCAAGCCAGCAACCCAGGCATGTGCCCTCGGCTGGATTCGAACCCAGGACCCTTCAGTCCGCAGGCCAATGCTCTATCCACTGAGCCAAACCAGCCATGGCTAATCCTCCGTTTCTTTGCTCCACAGGCAGAATCCCAGGGTGTCGACCTCGCTGTTCACACCAGCGTTCTGTGGAAATCGTGGGGCACGCGCACTGCCACGGATCTAGCTGATCGTCTGGAACAGCGGGTGGCTCGGGCTTTTGCCCACCCCACACTCTGAAGAGCCGAGACCACTCCTGGCAGCAGGAGGAGACTGCTACAGCGATGCCAACGGGGTGGGGTGGAATCTTGGGGTGAGGGGGACCTGTCAGGCTTGCTTTCTGTCACCTAGAAGGCAGAGCACTGGGGGAGGCAGCACGGACAGGGCTATTTTGATAGAAGAGACCACCCATAGCCTAGACCACACAGATGGAAAAAGTCCTGAACCCCGGCACCCCTGCGTCTGTGCTGAAAACCACCCATCAAGTTAACACCTCGTTCTGTAGATGTGGGAGGCCAGGGAGACCCGGAGAAGTGAAGGAGCCAGAGACACCCAGTGAAAGACAATGCTGTGTGTCGAACCCAGGTCCGGGGTCTGGGATGCCCAGTCAGGTGAGGATGCAGCACACACACAACTCTAAGAGGACCGTGCACTCTGGAGGAGAGGAGTGGAGCGTATTCATCTAGGCACTCGTTAGTTTATTTTTATTTTTTATTTTATTTATTTATTTTTATATATGTATTTTCTTGATTTTTTACAGAGAGGAAGGGAGAGGGATAGAGAGTTAGAGACATCGATGAGAGAGAAACATCCATCAGCCGCCTCCTGCACACCTGCTACTGGGAATGTGCCCGCAACCAAGGTACATGCCCTTGACAGGAATTGAACCGGGGACCTTTCAATCCGAAGGCTGATGCTCTATCCACTGAGCCAAACCGGTTTCGGCGGCACTCGTTAGTGTAAAAGGTGGGGTGAAGGAGAAGTCCAGGAAGTTATTGAAAAGAAGCTGAAGGCCTGGCCGGTTTGGCTCAGTGGATAGAACCGTGGGCCTGTGGACTGGAGGGACTTGGATTCCATTCTGGTCAAGGGCACATACCAGCAAGGGGCGTGCAGGAGGCAGCTGGTCAATGATTCTCATCGTTGATGTTTCTATCTCTTCCTCTCTTCCTCTCTGAAATCACTATAATATATATATATATATATATATATATATATATATATATGTATGTAGTATACATATTTTAAAAATTACTGTAAAAAATAACAAGAAAGAAAGGAAGCTGAAGAAGGAAGGCAGGGGACCAGCGCAGTGTGGCTGGTGCTCGGGACAGAGAAACATGCTCGCTGTGACTGCAGAGCGGCTCTGGGGACGGGCAGGCGGGCGGGCAGGGGGAAGGGTGCAGCTGTGCTGGAGCTGCCTCCTGCGGGCACCCTCTTCCCGGCGTCCTGTTCCGTGACATCACGTTGGTTGCACACCAGCCCTGTCACTGAGTTAAGAGACTTTGGCAAGTCGCCTCCTCGCTTTGTGCTTCAACGTCCTCGTTAGTAGAAATGAAGAGAAGAACGCAAGTCCTCATCTGACAGGTTACGGTGGGGATCCAACATGGGAATAAGAGTCCAGTGTTTGGAAGAGTCGGTAGAAAGTGATCCGCTGCCTTAACAGTGACGACTGTATGATCCTGGCTGATGGACGGATCTCCAGGAAGCCAAACAATGTCAGAGCTGATATAAAACACGAGCCGTTACCATGGAGAAAACACAACGGTGTACCCTGGGGCTGATCCAGAGCCACCCAGTGTGTCTCAGGCACAGCAATGCAGGAGGGCACGAGTGTGGAGGCCCGTGCTGTGTCTGCCAAGGCTGGTGCCCAGAACCTTCCATTCATTCATTTTCTCCAGGTCCTCCCTGTCTTGGGAACGAACCTTCTGTCCTCCCTTCTCCAGGTGTGTGCTCCACCCCACTCCCCAGGAACGGGGAGACAGCCCCTCCACACTCGAGGGTGGCTCTCCTAGTGAAAAAGGCTCTTTGTATTAAGGAGCCAGCCTTATGCGCACTTAGTGGTTATCTCGCTGCTGGCCTCGAAAACAACACAGTTCTATCCCATTAAAAATGCACCTGGCCTGGCATTGAAATTATGGGCATAGCTAGTTGCTGGCCTCCAAGGTCAGACAGCTGGGTTAGCCTTCTCACCAACTCACAAGATAAGTCCACATTCCAAAGTCTAGCAGGGGTGGCTGGGAGATAAGGATCGGTCAACAGGAACCATTGCGGCCCACTGAATCTCCCCCTTCCCCCTGCCCCCCGAAGCTGTTTGTGGATTTTAGAACAAGGAAAGAAAATGTGGTTTGGATCTTTAAAAAGGGCTGCATGCCCCTGAGGCGGGGCGGTCGTGAGTGTGTGGACTCCACTTGCGTGTGGTGCCCTCGCAGCCGTCGCTGGCTGGCCAGCTCAGTAAATCCTTGCTTGCTTATTGCCAATTTAGCGGCCTCCGTGGTCATTCACAACTGATTGTGAAAATCGCCCCACCACACTAGGAAGGGAGACTTGTATTTAGCTGCGTGGATGAACGCATCTTAAACACTCGTGGGTGCTGCTTCCTGAGCGCCGGAGTGGCCCTTCCTAACCACTTCAGGTTTCTCTCTGTCTTTGTCTCTCTCTCTCCAGAAAAACGAATGGATGCTATTTCCCAAACACAAATGGGTTGCAAAACCCTCCTTTAACAAGAAGCTGGCCTCTCATTCCCAGGCCTGCCGTGGTGGGTTGCACAGTGACCATACATGGGCCAGATCCGGCGGCCCGTCACATAACTCACATTCTTGGCTTCCTGACTCACGCTCATCATCTAACCTTCCCGGCGAGCCGGCGGCGGGTGGGCGGCCACGGACAGGAAGTCAGATAAGCCCCATCTGCGTGCACATCTGCTCCGGGACCTCTGTACCTGGTTCTGGAGGAAGAGGGTCACAGTTAAAGCAAAACGTGACCAACGTTCTCGTACGGATTTCTCAGTCCCTCGGTGGAGACGGTGGGCATTTCTGGAACGGGAGGCATGTGGCTGCCGTGCAAGGCTGAGCCAGAAGGCAGAAAGCAGCTCTTTTTTTTTTTTTTTTTATATTTTATTGGTGTTTTACAGAGAGGAAGGGAAAGGGATAGAGAGTTAGAAACATCAATGAGAGACATCGATCAGCCACCTCCTGCACGCCCCCTACTGGGGGTGTGCCCGAAACCAAGGTACATGCCCTTGACCAGAATCGAACCTGGGACCCTTCAGTCCGCAGGCTGATCCTCTATCCATTGAGCCAAACCGGTTTGGGCAGAAAGCAGCTCTTGAAATCCAAAAACCTCTTTCCCTGTGGAGTGGAACACGGGAGCTACAAAACAGTGACCGATCGTAAAACGGTCCTCAGAGTGAGAGCGCTCCTCCAAATCCAGGCCCCGATTCCAAACCCTGTCCTAGTGTCTCTATGTCAGCACTTCTCAACCTGTGGGTTGAGACCCCTTTGGGGGCCGAACGACCCTTTCACAGGGGTCGCCTAAGACCATTGGGAAATGCAGATATTTACATCATGATGCATCACAGTAGCAAAATTTCATGGTTGGGGGTCACCACCACATGAGGAACTGTATGCAAGGGTCGCGCCTTAGGAAGGTTGAGAACCACTGCTCTACGCTCACAGCTGCTGGAGCGCCTTCTTCTCCGGGAAATCTCCAGCCTCCTCCCCCCCACCCCCCGGGGGGAAGCGCCTTTGTGAACATTCTGTGGAAAGGCACGCCTAAGAGGTGGAAGACTTCCACGCCCCTCTCTCCATCTGCCCCCGTGCCCACTCCCTCTGTCTTTGCCCTCTGGTTTGTGTGGGGATCCTTAATGAGAAGCCATCCTGTCAAGAGTCTTCAGGGGGTCTATAGTGAGGATCAAGGGGGGGTTCATCATTCCCCAAAATGGTCATTTGTTGAGGTCCAGGCTTAAGAATGGGACACGGGCCCAACCGGCGTGGCTCAGTGGTTGAGCGTCAACCTATGAATTAGGAGGTCATGGTTTGATTCCTGGTCAGGGCACATGCCTGGGATGTGGGCCTGATCTCCAGTGTGGAGCATGTAGGAGGCAGCCAATCAGTGATTCTCTTTCATTATTGATGTTTTTATCTCTCTCTCCCTCTCCCCCTCTTCCTTCCTCTCTGAAGTAAAAGAAAGAAAGAAAGAAAGAAAGAAAGAAAGAAAGAAAGAAAGAAAGAAAGAA